>CM018036.1:35588262-36810762 GCA_008638375.1 Nyssa sinensis | reverse complement strand
TAAGTGATGAGGTCTGGATCTATACCCTCTATATCCTTTGTCTCCAAAGCGAATACTGAGAGGTTTTTCTTCAGAAACTCGATTAACTCATCCTGCTCGACAGACGTCAGGTCTGGACCTATCTGCAGGCAGTGCCCTTGGGTTTCCAAGCTGACCAGTACTTTGATGGGGTCCCCTATGGGCTTGGCCTTACTGTCCCTTCCTCTAGGGCTTAGTGGCTCGTCAATTCTGGAAGGGCAATCTTCTACCTTGTGATAGTGGGAGAGGACTGGATCCCCACATTCACGGGTGTGCAGTAATTGCTATTTGGGGGCCTTGACCTTGAGTGCGAGAGCATGACATTCTCTAGAGGTTGGTTGGCATCCTCTGATAGAGTGGACAACCTGATTGTGGACGTATTTCAGGCATTGGTGGAGGGTTGAGGTGACTCCTTCCATTTGGTGTAGCCAAGGTCTCCCAATTATGACATTATAAGGAGATTTGGCATTCAGAACCATGTATTCAGCTATTGTGGTCTTTTGTCCGTCTCCCTCTCCTACTGTAGTGGCGAGGTCAATCCTTCCTAATGGAGTATTGAGATTCCCATCGAATCCTGCCATGATTACGCTAGTGGACTTGATGTCACTGGGGTCGAGCTTCATCTGTTTAAAAGGTTCGTAGAATAGTACGTTCGTCGAACTCCCAGTATCCACGAGGACTCTTCGAATCTCAAAGTTGGCAATTTTGAGGGAGATGACAAGGGCATCACTGTGAGGACAGTGTACTTCTATAAGGTCTTGATCCGAGAATTGGATTTCTGGCACTGGCCTTAATATTTTCTCCACATTAGAGATCTGTATGATGTTGGGAGTAGCTCTGGCCTCCCGAGCATATCGTCTTCTTGATCTATTAGATGCTCTTGTTGCTGGGGAATCTGCATGAAGGATGAAGATTACTTGGTTGTTCTGCCGTGGAGGCTCATTCCATCCTTCCCTTTGCTCTTGTCTCTGGTCAGGCCTCCTTTGCTGGGGCCTATCATCGCGGGGGTTCTGCCCTCCATCCTACTTGATGAATTCCTACAGTCGTCCTCTTCTGGGCTTCTGACTCTTTTCCTAGCCGTGCTAGGGTCCCTTCTCTAGTCATCCTTCCTCTGGTTGTCTTTCTTCTGGTCATCTTTCTGGGTTTGCTCTTTAACCTTTCGGGAGGTGTCCTTTGCTTCTTCTAAGTTTATGTACTTCCTAGCTCAATCCATGAGGGCTGCCATGTCGGTAGGGGAATTTTTTGTCAAAGAATCCCTGAAGCCTCCTTGTGCAAGACCAGAGGCCAGAGCAGCTACTAGGAAACTGAGGCTACAATCTGTAACCTCAGTGAGCTCGGCATTGAAGCGCGCGATGTACTCTCTGAAGGACTCCTCCTTAGTCTGTTTCACATTTAACAAGAATTCAGGACCTTTCCTTAGCCTCCTAATAGTCATGAACCTGTCCAGGAATTGCCTACCGAGCTCGTAGGAACTGGTGACTGAGTTCGGTGAGAGGTGATGAAACTACTTCAGAGTAGTACCCTTGAGGCTGGTCACAAACGTTCGACACATAAAGGTGTCAGAAGTGCCGTGCAGGGCCATAGTATGCTGGTAATGGGAAAGGTGGTCTCCTAGATCCCTTGTCCAATCATAAGGAGTGAACTTTGGGACAACAAATTTCTTTGGCCTTTCTTCAGCCATGATAGCGGGGGTGAACGGTGTGGCAAACCTTCCGAGCAGCCTGGCTATCTCGTCTTGTTCTGGAGGGATTTGAGCGCCCCTTGTAACAACAACACGGTCCATAGACTCTGCAACTTCTTCAGCCCTTTGTGGGCCCTTAGGCAAGATTGGTTGCTGTGAGTCAAGTCTTGCGGCTTCAAGGCCTATATGGATAGGATGATCTTTCCCCATGGCTGGGAGATTATTCTGGTCCTCCATGACTAGAGGTGTAGGAGCCACTTGAGGTTGAGACTCTTGTGGCGCTGGGTTTACTCCTGAAGCCCCAAGGGCTGGGAGATTATTCTGGTCCTCCATGACTAGAGGTGTAGGAGCCACTTGAGGTTGAGACTCTTGTGGTGCTGGGTTTACTCCTGAAGCCTCAGGGGCTGGGACCCTAGTGATGCTTCGATAATGGACTTCGGGGATAAAGGCTGGTATTCCTCTGCCCACGGCTGCCGACGGCTGGGGATTTCCATGAATGTGAGCAGCAGTAGGAGGTTGTTGATCGGTCGGGTTGACGGGTGGATTCAGAGGATTAGCCTTGCGATTCTGAATGAGCATTGCTAGAGTTCTGGATATGGCTAGGAGTTGTTCTTGCGTCAACTGGTTTTGCCGTTTGACTTGGTCGAGCTCTCGTCGCATAGGGTCAATTGTTTGTCCCCATCCTCGGTTGGTAGGCGACCAGGGTTGAGAGTTTTGAGGATTCCTTCTCGGTCAGAGATTGTGAGCCTATAATCCTTTAGTGAAAAAGGAGAATGAGTTTCGTGTAAGTAGAGCACTTGGTGATTGTCGTTCCCACAGACGGTACCAAACTGATTCTGCACTTTTTGGCTGATGCGTATCCCAAGCTTGGCTCCTTGAAGAACACTCAAAGAAGAAGATCAAAAGACCACCGGATTGGCTCCGGCGGTAACCGCTCCGATGCTTAAGTTAATAAACTGAATTGAAAAGACTATAATGTAAGCCAAATAGTGAGCATGAAAACTAAAGTGTACCTTTAGGTTTAATTTGTAGGCTGTGGCTTTCCTAAGTTGATTAGGATTTAGAGCCATGAAAGTAGGGATTTGATCATCGAAGATAGCAGTTTCCATGTTGAATACTACGACTAGAAGATATCCGTGAGTGATAGTTTCCTTGTAGAAGACTGTTTCCTTATTCTCTGCTCGGTAGGGCATTAGGGCAGTGATGAGCTCTGAACCACGGAGAGTGCTCTGAAGGTCTGTGCTTAGACCAACGAGCTCTGGAGGATAATTACTCGAGTCTGCTTTGTAGGCCTTAGACGGCCGAGCTTCGTAATCATACGTGTCACATGGGGATTGGTCTATCACTTTGTGGTATATCAATATGTATAGATTCATCATTAGGAAGATTTTCACATAAAGGAAAGTTTATGACAAAAGGTTGAAATGGACTAGATATATATGATAGAAAGATAAGCAGGTGAACCACACTTGATAACAATTTAAAGAGCAACTAGAGTGGGATAATCTTTCTTAAAAACATCCTTACAATTTGCTTAACCCGATATGAGATTGGTACCTGCTAAAAAACTTCTAAAAATGGTTAACTCATAATTAATGTTGAACTTTTTGTGGTTAATAATCTATTTATTGAATTTCAGTTAAATTATTTACAAATATATATATATATATATATATATTGGATAACCGGGTATCCGGGCCATCATCATATATATATATATATATTGGATAACCGGGTATCCAGGCCATCATCATATATATATGTTGTATTCATTAATGCATGGACTATGATGTACTTTCCCCTTGAATACGTATACAACTCTTATGTCAAACCCTTGGATATATACGTATGAGACATGGGAGTTTATTTCTTAATAGAAATTAACATTCTGATTGAAAACAATAGTGCTATTATAGGCATGTTAGATTCGGTGGAACAACATAAAAGAGACAAGAGAGACAGAATAGATAAAACGGAAAAACCCAAATGACTACATTGTATTAGACTGAATTTATCTCTAAAACTATACAAGATATCTCCTTATATAAGAGGGTACTGAGGTTGTACTCTACTCTCACTACCATTAGACAATAATATATGTGGCGGCTAACCCTAACCCTAGTATCACAATAATATATAGGTAACCCTAATATACTTCTAACACCCGCCCTCAAACTCAAGGTGGGAGGTAAACCAACTTGAGTTTGCAAACAAAGTCTGAACGTGAGGGAGGCTGCGGCTGAGACAGAACCAGTGTGGCGGCGGAGACGGAACCAGTGTGGCGGCTTGTTGAGATGGTGGAACCTGATGTGGGGCTGCGGCTGTGGCTGTGACTGAGACGGAAAAGCAGGAAGAATAAAGAACTAGGAGCAGAAAGGGCGTGGACCAGAGTGGCGGCTAGGATCAGAAGGGAGAAATAAAAAGGAACAGCAGAGACGCAGTAGAGAAAATGAAGAATAAAGAAAGAATTAGAGGGAATGGCGGAACCGAAAAATTAAAACGAACAGGCGGCAATTGAAGCAAGGGAAGAAAACAAAACAAGAAGAAGCAGCACAGGGGTAGAGGAGAAAATAGAAAAGAATCAGCGGTTGGGGAGTAATCAGAAATCAGAAACCAGATTTATAAAGCAGTATTATTCCACCAAAGAAATCAGAAATCAAAAAGCAGAGCAAGAAAAACAGAGGAAAAATGAGTAGAGCAGAGTAGCGCAGGGAGAAGAAGAAAACAGACAGAAGCGGCACTGGGCTGAACAGAAATAGGGAAAGGAAGCAGCAGAGGAAAGCAAACAAAGTAGAGGCGGTTGGTTGAAATAGGAAAAAAAAAGGAAGAATGGCTAAAGCAGAGGAATCGGCGCAACAACTAGGCAAAGAAAGACAAAATAAAGAAAAGCAAGCAAGCAAGCGGTTGGGCGTAAAAGGAAGAAAAGAAAGAACCAACAGTTAACACATAGAGAGAGAACATATCAACACAAAAACCAGAGTAACAGAGAACAGATGAGCGGGCAACAAAACCGCAGCTTGGGGAGGTGGGCAGATGATGACAGAACTGAAACAGCTTGGGACGGTGGGCACGATCATGACAGGGGCAGTGGACTGTTTGATGGCCAAAACCAAAAATTCCCATTGTAGTTTGAGAGAAACAAAGCTCTATTCAAGGAGCTTCTTAACTTTGGCGGAAGCAGAAGCAGCAAACCGTTAATGGGGGGTTTCTACTGAGACAGAGATGTTGCTGTGATTGAATTCGAGTAAGAAAAGAATATCAGATGTTGATTTGGACGTTATTGTGAAATAACGTTGCTGCTGTAATTGGCCACTTTGATTGCAATAAAGGCGTGGCTGAACCATGTTATCAGCAAGCCGACAGACTTCTTTTGCCTTAGCAACAGTGGTCTCAATGCACTCGTGCTTCACCAATTGTGATACCATTGTTCTCAGCATAGAAATTCAATGACCTAATGGGACGATTGAGCTTCCTGAACTTTGGCATAGTGACTGAAGAGAGAAGACAAGGGACTAAAGAATCGGAGGTCGCAGGAGAGTGGAGATTGGCAGCTGGAGAACGACAATCATCGGTGAACAACTTATGATCAACGATGGTTGGAGATCGACGACGGGGTGGAGAGACGGTGCCGTGGTTGTCGACTGAAATCTAGGCTTGATCTTCACCGGTGAGGTGAGTGATTCCCGGTTTACGATGGGCAACCGCCACTGCTGGGCTCAAACGGCTGGCATGGAAAGAAAAAGCTAGGGCAGCTGGAAGAAAAAAATTAAAAAAAAAAACGAGCAGAATTTGGTGCAGCGGTTGGGGAAGAAAAAGTAGAGAAACGACTGAACAAAAAGGAACGAAAAAAAAGAAGAAGAAGAGAAGTGGCTGCCAAACACGAGAGAAGAATCAGACCAAGGAATTAAACCAGAAACAGAAACAGAGAGGTTACAGAATTAAACCAGAGAAGAAATCAGACAAAGGAAAGAGAGGCTCTGATACCATGTTAGATTCGATGGAACAACATAAAACAGACAAGAGAGACAGAATAGAGAAAACGAAAAAACCCAAACAACTACATTGTATTACACTGAATTTATCTCTAAAATTATACAAGAGATCTCCTTATATAGAAGGGTATTGAGGTTGTACTCTAATCTCACTACCATTACACAATAATATATGTGGTGGCTAACCCTAACCCTAGTATCACAATAATATATAGGTAACCCTAATATACTTCTAACAGGAAGCCCTATTTCCTCTAATGAGAGCTACATCAACTAATATATTTCTCCCTGCATCATTTACCTCACATAAGAATTAAGACAACAGTAAATTAAAGAATGAAGTAGAAAATTCAGTGGAATTAGCAGTGTTAATATTTTTATTGTTTAAACTGAGGGCATTACAGGGAAGAACTCAATTATCCTAAAGAACAAAATAAAAGACTGGAACCCAATTATCCTAGCAGTCACTCATATTAGTGTTATGCTCGTGTTGAGTTATAATTATTTTGTCATAAATTCTGTACATTTTCAGATGACAATTTATGTCGAAAGGAAGTTGGTTTTGATGCCTGGAGAAGAATTTCCTACCTTCATTGTGCATTCTCTTCCTATACCATGGCCTTTGAAGTGCATCTCACAGCCTTTCCAACACAATCGTGCCCTCCTAGTCTTTTCTTTCTTTATTGGCAGTTGGACTTGACTCTGGTCATTTGACACATTTTATTATTTTTATCTAGTGTGCGGACAAATTTCTTTTGGATAATGGCTTGTCATGTTAACCTATTTTGACTATCTAATGAAACAATTTTATGTTGAAATATTATTTTGAAATGGAATGATATGATTTTGGTTGTTACCAGGAATATTGAATATTATGGTTCATGAAATTTGAGCAAGTTAATTGTTACAAAAAAAAAATTGCATTTAAAAAAAGAAAGTTAACCATTATAAAAAAATTGAATTTTAAAAATAAAAAATTACTATTAGCGACATATTGTGCATTGCTAATAATGAGGAAAGTCTATTATTAGCGAAGAAAAAACTTCGCCACTAATTACAGGATTTTCAAGTCATTATTATAGACTCCAAAGGTGTTGCAAATGGTGTCACTATTAACGACATCTAAGGGCATCGCAAATAGTAAACTTATTTGTGACGCATCTCACGCGTTGCACATTTGCCACAATTAACTATGCTACAAAGGCATCACAAAAAGTATTAGCGACACTTTAATATTACTGACGCCTTTGTAAACTTTCTGCAATGCCTGATCAATGCGCTACAAATATATATCTTTACAATCAGACTATTTGTGACTGCCTTGTCTGTTTCACAAATAATTATTAGCGACTCAGTCAAAAGTATTAGCAACACCTTTAGAAGTCAGAAAAAACTCACTTTTTTTTAGTGACACGCACTAATGAACCATAGATCTTCTATTAGCCTTTAAATCTGAGACTTGGAGGGGGGGGGGGGGAGGGAAGTAGCTGATATGACTAAAAATACCGCCAATGATAATATTCAAATACGTAAACACTAAGGGATGCACCACTCTAAGTACAGATTCGAGACTGATAGATCTTAAGCATCTAAATCTGAGCGACAAATCTCAAGATCAGCTTGGTACCCTCATGAAGGGTTCTTTTCCTGAGCTGGCATGTTCATAATACAAGATAATTGAGCTTGTAGCATGACCAAGTTTTTCCTCGACCGAGTGAGCTTGTTAGCATAATGATTACCTCAGAGCTGGAGTTCATGAACATAGACTCAAACAGGGAACTACCACTTTAAGCTTATCCGATTATTATGAAAACTCTGTGATTTTCTCCGCAAGAAATTCTTTCAAGCATGGCAACCAATCTACTATATAATGCAAGTTAGGTACGTTCATAATCCCAAATTCAAATCTTGGCAAGATTATTATTTTCTCCTTCAACCATTGCTCAAGCTTTTGATTTTGGGACAGCAGTCCTTCAACCATTTCGACTAATGTGTATACGCGGTATTATTGTGACAGCAGTCCAATTCTCAACAACAATTATACAAAATCCTAAAAGGGTAAAACACAACACATGGGAATATAAAGCCAAGGAAGAAAAGAATAAAAAGGTGAGGTGATACATCTCAAAGGTAAATCTAAGATTTGGTTCTAAACATGACGAATTCCTTTCTTGCCTTCCTTTCTTTCCCATACACTCCACTAAGGAATGTTCTTTCTTTTCTTCCATTAGCCTCATTCATTTGCCATGCATTATGGTGTCTATAAATACGCTCTAGATCATGGTTCAGAAGACAGGAAATCATCAATTCGAACCTCCAAAATCTTTCCTTTTCTTGAAAAGAAATCATTGTCGACATTTCACCTTTAATACAATGGCTTCTGGACCAGTCCTCAAGCAAGCAGATACAGTAGCAGATAGCATGGGTGATGCTTTGCGGCAGAGTCGGTACCATATGAAGAGATGCTTTGCTAGGTACTTTTTGTTTCTTATAGATAAAGCTTCAACCATACTTTTTTGTTACTTCTATTTTTCTGTTGATTTTGATTTTGATTTTTTGCCAAATTAAGGTTCGTCGAAATGGGGAGAAGGTTATTGAAAACCCACCATATCATGGAGGAAGTGGAGAAATCAATAGAGGACAAGCATGAAAGGAACAAAGTCTTGGAGGGTTTACTTGGTCAAGTCCTAATTTCCACTCAGGTGTTAAATCTCTCTCTCTCTCTCTCTCTCTCTATATATATATATATATAAATATATATATATATATATATATATATATATATGGACTAACTAATTTCACCTTAAAATTCTCAGGAGGCAGCAGTCATTCCACCTTATGTTGCTTTTGCTGTAAGGAGAAATCCTGGTTTCTGGGAATACATTAAGGTGGACGCTGACGATCTAAAAGTAGATGGTATTACTGCAACAGATTACTTGAAATTCAAGGAAATTATCTACGATGAGAACTGGTGCGTGCAAGCCTTGAGAGAGACTAAATTAAAGAGATTCAGTTTTCTATTTATTTTTTTAATTTAATTTTTTGTTTTGTTTTAGCTTTTTTGTGTTTTTGAGGATGAAAACGAAGAAATTTTTGTAAATACATTTGTTTTTACAAAGAATTCAAATTTTTGAAAAAA
This sequence comes from Nyssa sinensis, assembly GCA_008638375.1. Taxonomy (NCBI): domain Eukaryota; kingdom Viridiplantae; phylum Streptophyta; class Magnoliopsida; order Cornales; family Nyssaceae; genus Nyssa; species Nyssa sinensis. The sequence goes on along the minus strand of CM018036.1, from coordinate 36,801,932 downwards.
AAAATTGTTAAATTTTTTTTTCTTTTAAAAGATGCTATTTTCATATTTTTTTTAATAAAAAATATAGTTTTTGAAAATGTCCTACCACTAGAATTTTTTTTTTCTCTTTTTGAAAATAGAAAACAATTTTGGAAAAGGTAACCTAGGTGAAGTTCAATGCTTTTTTCTATTGAAATCAACAAGTTATTCAGGCCTCAGTTTCTCAACATCTGGGAATCAAAGCATATATAACAACAGGCATGGTTTGCTCTATATGTATTATGTAGGGCAAAGGATGAAAATGCATTGGAAGTAGATTTTGGAGCAGCAGACTTGGGTACACCTCACTTAACCCTTTCATCTTCCATTGGAAACGGAGTCAATTACATCTCAAGGTTCATGGCTTCAAAGCTTAGTGGGGATTGTGAGAGTGCAAAGCCTTTGCTCGACTACTTACTAGCTCTTAATCATCGAGGAGAGGTAGGCAATAGGCATGCATGCATGCAGCAGACGTATTCAGTATACACATACATACATACATATATATATATATATATATATATATATATTGAGATCATACTCTCTTTAATTTGGTTCCATATATACTGGCAGAATCTTATGATCAATGAGACTCTCAATACAGTTGGCAAGCTTCAAAACGCACTTATAGCAGCCGAAGTTGACATGTCCACTCTCCCGAAAGACACACCTTATCAGAACATCGAGCAGAGGTTACCATTTTTCTATTGAAAGGAAATCTGTCTTTGTAAATTAAACAGACTGTAGGTTAACTGAAAGCAAGTTAAAGCTTAAAATATCACTTCTTCTGCTAACCTCTTAATTTGCATTATTAATAATTTCAGGCTTAAGACGTGGGGCTTTGAGAAAGGTTGGGGGGATAATGCAGGAGTCGTCCGAGAGACGATGAGGATAGTTTCTGAGATACTTCAAGCACCAGACCCAATTAACATGGAGTCCCTCTGTAGTAGGCTTCCCCTCATATTCAACATTGTAATCTTTTCTGTTCATGGCTACTTTGGTCAGTCAGATGTCCTCGGCTTGCCGGATACTGGAGGCCAGGTGCATGCATTCATTTCTTAATTAGCTAGCAGTAATACATGTAATCCATTCAATTAATCCCACATACATCCCGGACTAAGCTGCTTTTAGTTTATCTGTCTAAATTTAAACAGGTTGTTTACATTCTAGATCAAGTAAAAGCTTTGGAGGAAGAATTGCTTCTCAGAATTAAACAACAAGGATTGAATGTGAAGCCTCACATTCTTGTGGTAAACTTCAGAAAGAAATAATGATCTCAACCATTTGAATTGATGATACCATGCATGTAATTTAAGAATTCAACAATTCTTTTTTTTTAACTGCCATATATATATATATATATGTATGTATGCATGCAGGTAACTCGTCTTATACCAGATGCGCGAGGGACAAAGTGTAACGAGGAAATGGAGCCCATCCTTAACACCATGCACTCCCACATCCTTAGGGTTCCATTTAGGACTGAGAAAGGGGTTCTCCGCCATTGGGTTTCCCGGTTTGATGTCTATCCTTATTTGGAGAGGTTTGCTGAGGCAGGTTTTTTCTCTCTCTGTTTTCATCGCTATATTTGATTTTTTTTTCTTTTAAAATTATTGTTTAACTCTCTCTCTCACATCACTAGGATGCTACTACTAAGATCCTTGCCCACATGGAATGTAAACCAGACCTGATAATTGGGAACTACACCGATGGAAACCTGGTGGCATCTCTAATGGCTAGCAAACTTGGAACAACTCAGGTTTAACCCTTGCATGTTGCTTAGTTTGGAAGTACATTATATGAATGCTTCAATGTCTATATTTTCTTATATATTCTCAACTAAAGTTTGTTCTCCTCTGAAACCAGGCAACAATTGCTCATGCTTTAGAGAAAACGAAGTACGAAGATTCTGATGTGAAATGGAAGGAGTTAGAACAAAAGTACCACTTCTCTTGCCAATTCACAGCCGACTTAATCGCAATGAATGCAGCTGATTTCATTATTACCAGCACATATCAAGAAATTGCAGGAAGGTTAATTAGTCTATTTTATGACCTGAATTCCTGCTGCAAGATGTGTGTATATATATATAGACATATAATGGTTATTTGTAATGGTGGCCGAAACTAAAAACTATATATATATATATATATATATGTATGTATGTATGTATTTTTTCGCAGCAAGAATAGACCTGGACAGTATGAAAGCCATGCAGTATTTAGTATGCCCGGCCTCTGTAGAGTAGTTTCTGGCATCAATGTCTTGGATCCAAAGTTCAACATTGCGGCTCCGGGGGCCGACCAATCCATCTACTTTCCCTTCACGGAGAAACAGAAGCGATTAACCTCATTTCATCCTGCCATTGAAGAACTACTCTACAATAAGGAGGATAACAGCGAGCACCTGTAAGCACTCATTCATCTAATGCAATGTTTTAATTTGGCACTAAATATTAAAACTGACTGAGCCTGGATGGAACAGTGGATTTCTTGCGGATGGGAAGAAACCAATTATCTTTTCAATGGCAAGACTTGATACGGTGAAGAATATTACGGGATTGACTGAGTGGTATGGAAAGAATAAAAGGCTGAGAAACTTGGTGAATCTTGTTGTTGTGGCTGGATTCTTTGATCCCTCCAAATCGAAAGACAGGGAAGAAATCATGGAAATAAAAAAAATGCATGGTTTAATAGAGAAATACCAACTGAACGGTCAAATGAGATGGATAGCAGCTCAAACTGAGAGGTTGCGCAATGGAGAGCTCTACCGCTGTATTGCAGATACAAAGGGAGCTTTTGTTCAGCCTGCACTGTACGAAGCTTTCGGTCTAACAGTTATCGAAGCAATGAACTGTGGATTACCCACATTTGCAACCAATCAAGGAGGACCAGCGGAAATTATTGTTGATGGGGTCTCAGGCTTCCACATCGATCCTAACAACGGCGATGATTCGAGCAACAAGATTGCCGATTTCTTTGAGAAATGCAAAGTGGATGCTGGATATTGGGACAAGATGTCTCAAGCAGGTCTCAATCGTATCTACGAATGGTAGGTAACAATATATAATATTCCTCTATGCTGCATCCTGAATTTTCATAACTTGCATGTGTGTTCCTTTAATTAATTTGCAGCTACACATGGAAGATTTACGCAAAGAGAGTCTTGAACATGGGATCTATCTATGGCTTTTGGAGACAACTGAATAAGGAACAAAAGAATGCGAAGCAAAGATATCTTCAAATGTTTTACAATCTCCAATTCAGGAATCTGGTGGGTTGGCTTCAAATGTTTTACAACCACATTAATTAATTATTATTCTTTGAGCAAATTAATTAATTTTATAGATAGATCAGATCAGATCAGATTTATCAACCACATATATATATATATATATATATATATATATATATTATGTTATTCAGGTGAAGAATGCAGCCATCCCATTCCCAAGTGATGAACCCCAACAAGCAGAAGCAGCAGCAGCAGCAGCAAGTATAATAAAACCCCCAAAACCAGCATCACCTGAAACCCAACAACCAGCAGCGCCAACGGACATGGCAAAACCTCAGCCAACAACGAGGCATGTTCTCTAACCAATTGGATCCTAGTTTCTTAATTAGTTCCATAATATCCTACATCTCGATCATATCTCATTTTCTAATTTGTAATTTTCCTGTCCCAATTCTCAAGGTAAAATACACCTTATTCTAAATGCTATAACACATTAATTATATAGTTTAATATAACAGTGTCACATTATTTTATTACTTTCAGGTCGGTTAATCCAAACTGGTATTTTGGTTGTACGTTGCATGCTTCAACTCAAATAATTTTTTTTATTATTTATTTTACAGGAAAAACATTATAGAGGAGGAGCAGCCAAGAAACGATGGTGCATCTTGCCCCTGTGGTTCGTGGTGCTTCTTATCTGTCTCTCTTTTCATCATTTGTTACGCTTTAGTGAAGTACTATAGCTAACTTATTCATGCTGATTATCTCAGCAGATTCAATAAAGTCCGTAAATATGTAAAGGTTTCATTAGTTAATAAAATGTCTGTGCAGAAATTTATTTGGCACTTATTGATCTATCCATCCATGTTTCTGATACCCAAAATTATTATAATGACAAATAATCTGGCTATTACAGTCTTGCTTTCACAACTATGCACGTCTTTAATGATTGCATGAAATAAAAATGTTACTTTTTTTTTTACTGGTGAGTGACTTGGGACTCAAATAGATTCTGTGATAATTTTTGCACAAATTTTATTTGTAGAAAACTCATTCACTCCCTTGGGTCCGTGAAAAATCGAACTTTACGACAAGTTGACAAGTTGTCCTAGTGTCCTCTTTATAATTTGGCCACTTGGATTGTTATCGAAATAAAAAAAGGTTATATAATCTTTCTCACTACATTTATACATGAAAAATTGAGATAAAATTCATCCAAAGTATTTGGACCTACTTGGTGCAAATCAAAAAATGTCAACCAGTTGATTAATTTGAATATCCCAAACAATTTTAAAAAATCACTATGGAGTTCTAAAATTAATTGAGACTATATGATTGATGCGGAAATTGAAACATGCATGTATAGTCCAAGAAACTTCATCAAGTACAATAGCGCATTCAAAAACATTATCTTATGGTGAAAAATGAAAGCAATAAAATTACATGAGATGTTCTCCTAGTACTTGAATACACGACGATGTTTTATGATTAAACAATCAACAATGTCAAGTCTAATGTTGTGAACATGTTTGTGTTGTTTTTGCATGACACACATCAAAGTTGTAAGGTCGAGTCTAAGTCAGTGTGTGCATGCGTTGATTTAAAAGATTGAAGTGGTTAAGTCCAAAGATGAAGTGTCATGGTGTTATTTCATGAGGTTCGACAACACACTTTGGTTTTGGTAAGTGACTCAGAGATATAGTGGTAATGTTGGCATCACACACAATCACAAATGCCTTTTTTTAAACAGCCAAACAAATTTTATTTATAAATGAAATATAGGATACTACACAGAAACTTCCAAACTTCAACAAAACACCCCAAAGACCTTAAACTCCTCCGCAACGGTAAAATCTCATCCAATATTGTTCGATAATTATGACTAATAATGATGATCATAAGAGACTAATCCTAAATGACCAACAGATAATTAAATTATGGAATTTACTACAAGAAAAAGCATTTATTCCGACTCCAGATGAGGTCGGAAATAATTGACTTAGCGTCGGAAATAAACATTACTGACAAATAATAGACGTCGCACAAAACAGTCAGTTAGTAAAATGGTCAGAAAAAGATTATTGACAAAAATATTGTGGCGTCAGAAATATTAAAATATTACCAACTCCTTTTGGCGTCGGGATAAAATATTATTTCCAACCATATCAACAGTTGGTAAAAGATTATTTCTGACTACATAGAGAGTCGGTAAAACATTATTTTCGACTATAAAGAGAGTCGGTAAAAGATGATTTCCAACTACAAAGTGAGTCGGTAAAACATTATTTCCGACTATAAAGAGAGTTAGTTTAAATATTATTTCTGACTATATAAACAGTCGGCATAAATTGTACATTTTTTCAAAAATAATTTATTATTTCCGACTCATTAGTTATATTTTCATTTCCGACGCCAATTTTTTGTTGGACATAAAGTTAAATATTTGAAAAACATCATTGCTGTAAAAATAATTTTTGCACAAAACTTGATCCAACACAAGTATATATATATATATATATATATATATATATATAGACACACACACACACACTTCTGTAGTTCTCTTGTACAAGTCATCTACGCACCTAACAAAGACAAAAAATTCAATTCATTGCAAAATGTCTCCATATATATATTCATGCTCTTTAATTTTTAAGGATTAAGAATAAAATACATACCCTATAATCTGACTGATATATATTAATTGTCCATTCAACTTCAACTGGACCAAAAGACATACAATATCATAAAACAAAAAATAATAATTCTTTCCTTTTGCAACACCAACCTAACTAGTAATAGGTTTCTTCCTTTACCCATTTATGCAACACCAACTCAATCTGTAATGAATAATTAGACTTGATGTTACCTGTATGTGTTCCCATGATCTTACTATGCACCCATTGCAAGAAATTCATCCATACGTTTCTGTCTCTCTTCCATTGCAGCCTCCATTTGTCTATGGCCCTCCTCCATGTTTTGCATCCTCATTGTAACTTTCGCTTACACTCGTTCTTCCGATTGTTCTTGTAATTCAGTCTTCATTGTCTCTTTAATTTGTTCCATTTTCTCTTCCAAAGCCTCGTTGCGTCGTTACTCGGCTTCATACAATTTTTTTTTTTTTGATCAGCAAAAGAAATTTTTATTAATAAAATAAAAGATACATCAGGGATTCCACCCAAAGCATGCACCCCTTTGAAAACTTACAGAAACACATCCACATATAAAACAAAAAAACCTCAATTCCCTTGCATATCACAGTTGGTAAGGTACCAACTAAGCATAAAAAAGTGTAGAAGAACACTACTTGTCTAAAAGCAGATCATGACAGCAGAAACACCACAACCAAAAGAAGTAGCACTCCAGAAGATTGGAATAAATCTTTTCTTCAACAAGCTCACCCACATCTCCTCATGAAACGGACTACAACACACGCTCCAACCTTCCTTTTAACTTGAACTGATTCCAAACTTTAGATAAACCAATCTATGCTTCTCTGCTTCAGTAGACTCTATAGAAGAAGGCAGAAATGATCTGACTAAGTGCTTGAAGACATCACTCAGGCCATAAGAGAAGCAGTTTCCTCTTGGAAAAATGTTAACAGATCTTTCCTCAACTGGGACTCAGCTTCATACAATTGACGAAGCTTATTGATTTGAACACCCTATGTCACGACCCGAAACCCACCCTGTGCGGATCTCGCATCGCGACCGCCACCCTCAAGCCCGGGGACCTTTGGGCGAAGGCTCACATAAGCAACGGTGTCGAATAGATGTGCGACACATGATTGTGGAAGCGTGAAAAACTTTTTTTCTTTTCTTTTCTTATTTTTAAATTACGCACATTCGTCGGGTACTGCCGCTCTTTACATAGCATACATGATTTAACATTCAGAGTATAACTAAAAGTTAAGACTTCATAAATACAATACATGTTCAGTTGCCCCGTGGGGCTTATACATAACAGGGTACTACTTTACTAATACAGGATTTCATAATTAATGTTCGTAGTGCTAGACAAAAACTACTTGAACATAACTTCCAAAAGCGGCAGATTCTTCATCATCGTCTTCTAATCGAAACTGCCCTTAATCACCTGAAAGGAGGGGTCCGAACAAAGTCCGGGTAAGCTAATCTAAGCTTGTGAGCAATTCCAGTATTCGTCATGGGGTTTCAATTAGCAGTGGTTTTTAGTACATAAGAGTTTGTAAAACATTCACTGCCAATTGCTCATATACTTGAATATAAAACATATGCATTTATTAAAATAGATAGCTTTGAAACATTTAAAGTATTCAAGCTAAACTCGTACTTCATCAATAAAGTATATAACTTTAAAACACATAAATATGTACTGTGAAAATGAGGGTAAAAACCTACTTCCATTTTCAAACATAACATCATATATATGTATTCCTTTAAAACATAAAACTTGAAACATTTAAAATATTCAAGCAAATCTTGTACTTCTTAAATAGAGTATAAAACTCGAAACATATGCATAGTGAAAACAGGGGTAAAACCTGCTTCCATTTTCAAACTCATTTGTCATCTTATCTCTTTCATTAGTGGAATCCGTTTTGAACCGGACTCCCATATTACGTATAAATGGAGATAACCTAACTGAACCGATCAGGATCGTCTTCCTGGTCCTTAAAAGGTAGGTATGACTCATTTCCTGATAGAATAGATAAGGTTCCTCGAGGTATCTCATGCCTGGGGGACTAGGTCCTGCTACCGATCATTTTGACAGTAAATTGAGTTCCGTGCAACCCAAAATCCCATCATGTTTTTACAGATTAATTGAGTTCCGTACAATCCAAAAATCTGTTATTTAAAAAGTCGGCTGAGTTCTGTACAACCCAACCAAAAACCCATGGTGCTTAGGCACAACTTTTCTTACATTCAAATACATTTAATACATGATTTCTTCAAATAGGTGCTTCTCATAAACATTTAAAACATCATGTACATAATTTCATAAAAAATCCTTTAAACATTTGATATAACAAATTTAGAACACTTTACATAATTTGGCATTTAAAACTTTAGACATGCTGAAATATGTTTTAAGAAAACTATAGTAGAATTCATTCACTAAGCATGTCATAATAGAGTTTATAAAAACAGAACAATTTAAAATTGAATTCGAAATTTCAAATACTTCATGTATTTGCATTTAAAACCTTTTCAAATCCATGGAGTTAAATCTCCACTTCAAATACAGGGTTACTCACCTTGGTCCTTTAGGGTTAGTGCTAAAAATGCGTTTTCTCACTTTCCTTGTAGTTCCTAAGAACAATTCATAAACATCTCATCAACTTCACATTCATTGTAATATCATCTCGATATTCCTTAACTTATGCTTAAATCGTATTAGATCCTAAAATGATTTCATAATTTCATATGTACTTAACTTAACTCGTACTCTTAACCTATGACACAATTTAATGTGTTAGAAATTAAATTCATTTTAATTTATACTCTTCTGGTAGCTCCATTAACTTTAATTTAAATTTATTTACTTCACATATTTACGTGTCGTGTCTTTTCGTAATTCATTTCCTCGTATACGCCTTAGATTAGTACTTTGGCATTACTTTAATTTATAGTCATCTGACAGATGCTATTCGTCAAATTTTATGCCTTTTTATTTTAGACATTTCTTTTGGTCGAATAGACTCTACCATTGAGTCTAGAGCGTCGAATAAAGTCAGTTTAGGCCCGAAATAGTCAAAATGGTCATTTATTGTTTTACATATCGTATTTTTTTTGTACTTCGTTTCGTAATTTAGACCTCACCATTGGAGTCAGAAGGCCCGAAATAGTAAGAATACACTAATAACTTGTTAATTTTGAACAAGGGGTATTTTGGTCATTTACCCCTTTACGTGTCTTTATTTTTTGGGATCCCGTCTCGCAAAACTGGACCTCGCCATTAGTTTCAGAATATCCAAAATAGTAAAAATTCACTATTAATATGTCTGATTTGGACTTTATTTGCCTTAGTTATGACCTAGGGGCAAAATAGTAATTTTACTTTATTATTAAATAATTAAATTAATTATTTAATTATTTTTCAGGGGCCTTATTGCATAAATTTTCCCTCAGTTGGGCCACAGTAGGATTGTCCAGAAGTTCTGGGGTCAATCCGCAAATAACAAAAGCTTTGGTTTATTTAATTTTAAATAATTTAGAAAACCAAACGGTTCAGTTTGATCTTAAATGAACCAGTCCGGTCTGGTTGTAAACCAACCGGTTCAGTGGGTTCATTTACATGTGGCTGACGTCATCATGACGTCAGCCCTAGGGTTCATTCAATTTAAACCAAAGACAAAACGCCGTCGTCTAATTAATTTGGTGGCAAGCCCAGAGGCTGCCACGTATCCGAGTTGACTCAGCCTTAATTTAAGACCGAGTTGACCCGTTTTCTTCTTCCTCACGTCGACCCCCTCTGAAAACCCTAATCCCGATTCCATTTCTTCCATTTTCGTGCCTTCCTACTCAGCTATTTCTCACTGTTTTGATTCCAAAACATTGCTAAGGTACAAATGACCAACTTGGCATTCATTTGGGAGTTCAAAATGAACTCTTTATTTCGGTTTTAAGCTTTGATAACCTAGAACAATAATGCCACCGTAAATGCTCATTTCTGAGCTAAAACTCTTGAGGTTTGTTTCTTTGTAATCCATATTACATGTAGTTTTAGTTTCCATTCATGAATATCATTTTAACTCTAAGTTTAAAGCTTTGGGTTTCAAACCCGTAGCCTACAACTCAACATTTGGAGGTTGTACTTAGGTTCTGGAAGTGGTATTTTTGAAACCCTCTTGACCTCATCTTAAGGTCTTGGTAGGTTAGAACCCATTTAATTTCACCCATTTCAGACCTGTTTTTGAAGGTCATCCATGGCAGTCGTTCTTGGGTTTGTCATTTTTTAGTGTTTTTCTTGTGATTTTTCATGCTTATTCATGTCTTAGACACATATCAAACATCATACATATTAAATAACTTGAAAACAGTTCATATCATGCTTAAAATCCTAGAGAGAGAATTTTATGAACTTTCAAAATTCTCACCTTTCGTTGCTAAGGTTTTGATTTTTCTTGATCTCTGATTCTTCCTCTATCCTCCTCAGTTCCTTTGCTTTCTTTTCTTTCCAAACAAGCATGCAATGCATGCTTGTCTCCTTTTAAAGAAGAGGCAGCCAACCTCTCTCTCCTTCCAATCTATCTCTCTCTCTCTCTCTCCTTCCAATCTATCTCTCTCTCTCTCTACAACCTGATTCCATAGCTCTAGCTTAGCCCTCACAGCTCATCAGTTTCATTAAATTTTGCTCTTCCCCATTTCCCACTTTGCATTTAATTCTTCTTGGCTTATATTTGATATTTTACATGTAATAAATACATTTATATATATACACATATATACTTGACAACACACACACACACACACCAGTCGACACACACACACACACCTATACACACACTGTTCACACACTTTAACCATATATATATATATATATATATATATATATATATGCTTAACTTTATTTTTCTCATTCATATACATACATGTACACATACATATTTTAATATATATATATATATATATATATACATACATGCATACATGCTCTCATGTACATACATATCATATTAAATATATAATATATTATTATAACTAATTTAATTAATTAAATTAATTAATTATTTAATTAAATTTATAAAACTCTTTATAATTATTTTTATAATTTCGTAATTCGTGCATGTGACCCGGTATCCCGGGTTGGGATATTACACCCTAACTAGATGAAGATGAAGGATGAGCTAACTTCCCATGGCCAAGGCCTTTCACATATCCCAACCTCGTTCCCAACACTTGGTTACATATTTCCTCATCACTCAATGCCTCACTACCCTCTATGGGTGGCTACGATTGGAGGCTAATCATGTCATCTTGTAATAATTATAAATGAGACAAGTTATTACAATTAATGTCATGCCCTGGATTTTCATAAACTTGAGGTGTGAATGAGAATAATAAAATAAAAGAATTAAATTAATATATTTGTTTTTAATTGGCTTTTACTTGTTAATCTCCAAGATCATGTCTTATAATGGCTTAAAGTGTGGCTAAACATAGTCTAGGTGCTTTCATAACCCAACTTCAAGGTGGTGACCAAGCATGGTCCAAATGGTTGCTTAGCATAGCCTAAAATAATGACAAAGTATGGTCAAGGTTGGTGGCCCAACATGGCCTAAGTAAAGGTCAAATATTTTCCTAAGTAGTGACCGAACATGGTCCTAAAGGGTGGCCAAACATGGCCTAGGGATTGGCTAAACATGGCCCAAGGTGGTTGGCCAACATGGCCTAGGGGTTGGCCAAACATGGCCTAAGGCAAGTGGCCAAGGGCTGGTGGCAAGGTGCAAGGGGCTGGACACGCAGGGCGTAGGCACAAAAGGGCGCAGCGAGCGTAGAGGGGAGTGTCAGGCGCGCAGAGCGCGTGCGCGCCGGGGGAAGTTGGGCGTGTGGGCTACTAGATGCTGTTGGGCTACTGTTCCTGTAGTTACAGTGTATTTGTTGCAACTTGATTTCTTCATTTTCTGAATTTTTCTCCAAAGTGATGCAAGCTAATTTTTTAAAATTTTTAACCTACTTCCTCAGAGTTTTTAACCCCTACTTTTTGGCACTTTTCCTATTTATATATGGGCATTTTACACACTCAAAAACTCTTTTTAATTCACAAAATTTTGACATGGTCTCCTTTGTTTTCTAAGCATTTTTCACCTAATATTTTACAACATAATCCACCACTCTTAAACTAACTACCAAGCTACGTGCTCTTACTTAACTAAACCATTCATACATGATTTAAACAACAAAGCGATTCATTTTTAATTTAAAACATACATCCACTATATATATGTATATACTTGAAGCTTAAGTGTCATGAGCTCCATGCTCATTACAAACTTAGGGCTTTGCCCATTGTTTCAATGTTATACAAAATTTTACAAGTTAATACATATGTCCTAGGGCTTATGCCTTCATACAACCAAAAATATGCCCTAAGACCAAATGTTCTTCAAGGTCAATTTCCCCCTCCATGCTTCAAGACTTTATCAAGTCTCATGTGTCGGGAGTCTCATCTGTAATATATAAACCCATATAGGGTAAGCACGATTGCTTGTATGACATAATGCTAATGTAAAGAACAAAGGTAAAGCGTGACATGTGCAAAATGTACTTTTATAAGTTATATGTTTTCCAATTCATCAATGTAAAGCAATGGCAATATGCATGACATACACATGTAACTCTATGCTACATCCATGTCTCGTTTCACGGTCCTTCCCCGTTGGAACACAAGTACCAATCGTATGTCTCGCTTCACGGTCCATCCCCGTTGGAGCGCGAGTACCATAGCCAATTTTGGGGTTTTCACCAGAGGATCTACACCCTTATAATGCATAGCACCAAAGTGCTCAACACACCCCATGTTTCCAAATATTAACATATGCTAAGACGCCTTGATTTTTCTATGCAATTTCAATGAGGCATTTATCAAACCTATGGAATGTGCCTTAAATAATGCATCATACATAAAACAAACTATAACTTTTAAACCACAAAAATTTTTCTATATGAACATAGCATATAACCCAATCAATTACACATATAATCATGTTACATGTTCACAACCTCACCAAATTCTCAAAGATTACGCAAGTACACAAAATACCAATGCATTGAGCAAACCATAACTTTCAAACTACAAGATTTTGTCTATATGAACATAAGCTAGAATGCAATGAATTATATATATATTCATGTTACATGTTCATCACTTCACCAAATTTCCAAAGAATACATAAGTACACAAGATACCAACCTTAGGTTTTCAAAGTAACTATATGCTAGGTGGTTTTCTAATAATAAGTAAGCATGTAAGTCATACAATCAACATATAAAAACACTCCTAAACTTAGCTCTATTCTTTACTTAGAAAAATATCATACCTAGAAGAGTTTTTCTCAACTTTAGAGAGTTGTGTTCACTTCAACGCTGAACCAATTGGTAGGATTGTAGCCCTTGTGGTGGGGAACATGTCACGACTCGAAACCCACCCTATGCGGATCTCGTGTCGCGGGGCCAACCCTAAGGCTGTCCTTACTTTTTCCATTGTTGTATCATAGTAACAATGTGCAATGTACTAAAAATTTAAAACAATAAATAGCGAAAGTCTTTTCAATACAATAATCAGCGGAAGTCTTTTCAATACATAATCAGCGGAAGTCTTTTCAATACATAATATGGTTCTACAAAAATTAAAATAAGAACTAGACATAACCAGCACCTATGGGTGGTGAATACATGGGAGAACTAGATCATAACTAGTACGTTTCCTTAAAATGTCCTCTTAGGCTTTCAGACTCCTACTGGAGTCTTGCAGCATCACTACCTGAAAAGTGGCAAGTAAGGTGGAATGAGCTACAAAAGCTCAGCAAGTAAATTTTCATCTCCTACACTGGTATCAGTGATCATAAAAGAAATATGAATCCATGAATAAGAATATGATAGCCAATCATAAGAAGTAAGATACTATGATAGCCAATAAGAATAGTTGCCATAATGGCCAATGAACAATGGGGTCACAATATCAATCAGGAGTAATGGATATATCATCAACATGAAACTCTCAACAATAATGTATCGACATAAGTGTACTGCCACAATAAATCGATTATAATCAATTCAATAAAGAAGGTTCTCTCAGTATAAGACAATCATAGGGAACAACACCATCCAAAAACGTAATCATAATAATCCATAAGAGATGCTTATAATCTGTAGTAGGATATAGCAGTCCCTCTGTATTTCGAGGCCCGACATACCTCTCATAAACTCTTATCTTTGGCCACATGTCCATTCACAGACTTGACTCGTAGGTCATATTGTCACAGAAGCATTAGAATGGATATTGTGATTGAGCACAAATCCTATATTCATAAACATATCATACTCATAAGTGATTCCATAAGAGTATAAAAATGGAATATCATATATACAATAAAACATAACAGTAGGCCTTTTAAGGCATGGTTCAACATGATAACAATGATATAGCAATCAATCAATGTCCACAAGATATAACAATATCACATTGTGGAAAACAATAACATCAGGTATGTTCAAGAGTACAAGTTCAGTAGTAATGAATAAACTTGGCTTAGAAACACCACATGGAAGAGAATAAGATTTACTTACCTACTACAAAAAATACTATTTTTAGCGACACTCATTATCAGCGACGCACGCCTGAGCGTCGCTAAAGGACACTATGAGCGACGTACAAGGTGTGCGTCGCTAAAAGGAGTAAAAAAATCCTTTTCCCACGCAAAAAAATAGGCGCGCAACTCTTTGCGACCGAAAATGGACTATTAGTGACGCACATTGTGCATCGTTAATAGTTTTATTAATTGAACGATGTCGTCGTAGTGGAGTTTGGGCGACGCACACTAACGTATTAGCGACGCACGATGCGCGTCACAAAAAAATTCCCCCATTTTTATACCAGCGCCGTTTCTTCTTCTTCACTTTCCCTCTCTCACTCTCACTCTCACTTTCACTCTCACTCTCTGTCACTGTCACCCCTCGCTTCTGACGACAGCTGAACGTAGCCTCTTTCTCTCTCTATCTCTCTCATTTCGTTTAGAGATCTTCAACGACCTTTCGTTGCTTTCAGGTAGATGATCGAGATCTTTATTTCTCTGTCTATATATATATATTGCACTATATATGTTGTGTGCTTGTTAGGACGTGAAGCTGATTCATCAGATACACTCTATCATGTCTTCTTTTTTTGCTGATAATAAATAAAATCTTGTACTTTTGTAATATCTTTTGTAGATGTTCATTGTTTATCTTTAAAATGTTAGGAATTTTATATTTTTTGCAAAACAATCACGGATTAAATCTTAACTTAGGGTTTAGTGCATGCCTTTCCTTTTTCTTATAGATTGCTATTACGATTTGATTTTTTAAGAATTTTGATAATACAAAAAGATAATTTTTTTATCGGGTTTTGATTTGAATTCATTTTTGAAAATTAAATTTTATTAAGTGATATCGTATTTGGCCAACTGGTCATGTATTAAACCATTGAGAAAATTATGAGTTATTAAGCCAAAATTAAGTCTTGCACTTAGTTAATACTTTGAGATGAACTAATTATTTTTTATCTCACAATTTCAATCATTTTTATTCAACTTAATGATCAAGACTGCACCTAACAAAAAAAAAAAAAAAAGCCTACCTGTTGTGCCACTGTTGGGCATGTCAAATATCTAAAGTTGGATATCATATACATTACATAATTGAGTAGCTGTGACCACTGGATGTGGGAATTATTGCATTTCATGAAGTATCAAGGTGGTCAATGTCATAAAGGGGACAATAGTGTACCTAATGGGAATTTGATTCTCTTTCTCTCTCTCTCTCTCTCTCTATATATATATATATATGCATCATAATAGTTGATAAGCATCAATACGAATAGATTTAGACATGGATAGATGAATATTTATTGAGGTTAGTTGGGTTCGCTGATATAATATATTTTGTAGATGTTCATTGTTTATCTTTAAAATGTTAGGCATTTTATTTTTTTTGGGTAGTATATCCTGATGAATAATATTAGAAATTTAGTCTACAAGTATTTTGATGTCTTTATTAGGTATTTTCACTTTTTATTATCATTGATATGTATGTAGTGTTTGACTTGAATATTAATACATGATTTTATATCTCGTGAAATTAGAAGTAAGAGTTTATTGACAACAACCCTTGGAACCATTAACAACCCTTGGCCTACCCTTTTTAAATGAATAGAAATTACTTGACCATCTGGATCCTATCCATGTTCCAAGTTTGAATTTTGATCATCAACATTACCCTATAATGGTAGCTCGTTATGGATAAGATCAGGATTGTTTGGACAATGAAAGGATTTCCAATTCTCTTCTCTGTTTTGACTATTATACTTGCCAACTAGGTGAGAATATGTCTTCTTATTGAAAGGAAAGGAAGCTTCCCATTTCCAGGCATTTCTTCAAGGTCATGATGCCTGGTTTTCTTACAGAACTTGTATGTCCTATCTCTTTCTCTCTCTCTCTCTCTCTCTATATATATATATATATATATTTGTATGTATATCTCTGTGTGTGTGGTCAGTCCAAGTGTCTTTTCTGTTCTTAATGTAGCAACATTTCATAGTGACTCAATCACTCTACTATAGTTTTCTAAATTTCAAATTTGTACAGTGTATTCCACCGGCTTTCTGTGGACAACTAGGTGAAGTAAAATTGGAAGAAGCGATTCTAACAAGTTGTAAAGGGCCATGGCATGTTAAAATTGGTAAATGTGCCAAAGGATTTATTTACTTCCGAGAAGGTTGGGATAATTTTGCACAACACCATGGCCTCTATCTCGGAGATTTTGTAGTATTTGAGCATATAGGAGACATGCATTTTAATGTGTGTGTGTGTTTGATTCAAGTGCTTACGAGAAAGAGTTTCCATTGGAGTTAGCTTGTGAGATAGAAAGGAAACCCCATGTAGTGCATGAGATCAAGGAAGCTACATCTTCTATGACAGAAGGTATTCCACACGTAACACTTCAGATTATATTCCTCTTTTATATAAATATTATATGCTGCACCATCTATTACACACACAAACACAAACACAGATATACATACACCTCCTAAATACTTGCAAAATCATTTAATAAATAGAGGGTTGACCATGGCTAAACATAGGGTCCCACTTTTCATTAACATATTTTTTTTTTAAGACATTGAATGAAATATGAGTCATTCCATGTCTTATCATGTTGTTAAGTGTTCACACTAGCTCTTCATCTTTTTCATGTTGGTCTATAATGGAAAGACTTAATTATTTTATAATGTCTTGAATAAAAGAGTCAAAAATCTTTTACATTTTTTCATGAAAAAAAATATAATTATAGAAGAGCACCCAAATTAATTAAACTTCATACTAATAACAGTCTCAAATATAGATTTTAGATAAATAAATCAACTCAGCTCATAATTAAGTGAACTTACGATACTCGGTTCGGATCACTGGTAAGAAACTTTTGCAAGTTTCTACTCCAAAAAGGCCCATTTTGGGGTTTTGATAAGATCAAAATGCCGGATATCTATAATACCCCGACCCGGGATATAACGAAGCAACCATGAACACCTGAGCTGTTGAGGCTCTATATATATGTACATGTAAAAATAGCTATATATATGGATGTATACATAATATGTATATATATATATATGTGTGTGTGTGTGTAAGTAACTGAACATATGTATGGGTAGATATCTATATATATATATATATATAGAGATTTGCATTATGAACTATATATATATATATGTAAGGGTTGCTATGCAGCAGGTGTTGTGCCTTGTGAAGGGGTGTATTGAGGGAAATTCCCATGAAATTTACAAGGTGTATAAAAGTCTTGAAGCATTAAATGAAACTGAACCAATTGGAGAAAAAATGAGGGAGACAGTCGAAATGTAGGAAAGGCAGTCAAGGAAAACTACAGAAAAATGAGAGAGAGAGAAAGCTAGTTGGTGCCAAGTAAGGGGGAATTTTCCTATAAATCAGAGTATGAGATGTGAGGAAAATCAGAACCAAGAAAGAAGAAAAATTAAGTGAGGGGCGGTTTGTAAATTGAACCGTGCGTTAGAAACAAGGAAAAAGAAAAGAAAAAGCAGAGAAGGAGGAAGTAGTGCAAGAGGTAAGCCACTATTCTCTGTGATTCCAATTTTTGGGCTGCTTTAAAATTTCGTTTGAGTTGTATATGAGTATAGAACATGAATCTAGGGTAGAAGAGAAAAAGTGTAGAACAAACCAGAAGCAAGGAAGGAGGAGCCGGACAGAGCACTGTGCACCCGTTTGGAACAGTGAGTTGGATTAACTTCTGTGTTTTTATTTTAGGCATGAATGATCAATCTGGTTTTAGAATCTTATTAAGCATGGAAATTGGGTTGTGTTGCAAATTGAATCAAGAAAAATTGACCAGAACAAGTGAGAAAATAGAAATTACAGGGAAAGATTTAAAAATTGGTTTTGTGATCTTTTTGCATGAAATTTAATTTGAATGCTTAGGAATTATGTGTATAAGATGCAGGAACATTGTAGGGATCTTTAGTGTTGAAACAGTAAGAGAAAAGGTGGAAAAATGGAAGAGAAAAGGGGCTGCCGAAAAACCACACAGCCCCTGTAAGGCTACGATTTTTCCCATTTTGGGAGTGTTCCGACGCTCCGATCGGAAACCCGGGGGTAGATTCGAGTTGCCCATGACCTGTTGGTGTGAACCCCACTAAAAAAGACAAGAAAATCTACTGACGGCGAGTCACCATTGACGGAGAAGACAACCAGCCACGCTGGAAATGCTGCTGTTGCGGCTGAGTTTTTGTGATTTAATTTGGGCCAAACCGGGTCGGGTCTGACCTGGCCCACCCATTCAGATGACTGCCCAACACTGTTACATTATGGGTAAAATTTTAAATTTGAGTTTGGGTGGTGTTTGGTTGGAAAGGAGAAGCTATCTAATGGTTGGCTTAAACAGGTACAGGAAAAAAAAAAAAAAAACAGAAGGGTTGCACACCATGTGATTGGAACCAGTGACCAAAGGGAAGGAGTGGGAAGGATGAAACACTGTGCCACATGTGATTTACTTTGCATCAAATAATATATATTTTAGATACAATTAAGTAAAAAAAAAAAAATTAAACAAATTCGAATTAAATTCCAATGCATAAATTAGTCGAATGAATAATGAAAACTTACTGTTTTGGACCTTCTGGATTTAATGGTGAGGTCCGTGTCATGAGACGAAGTCCCTGAAAAATAAAATACCCATAGAAACACCAAAATGACCAAAATACCCCTACGTCAAAAGTGAGTCAAACGGATTCCGATTAAGTTAAGTAAATAGCGAATTTGATGACCAAAATACCAAAATGACCAAAATATCCCTACGTCAAAATGAGGCATAAAATTTGATGAATAGCATTAAAACTGAAACATGTTTACTGATATATTGGGGACTCGAAAGGAAAAGGGAAAGTCACAGAATACTAAGGCACTGATAAGGTAAGTAAACTTCTATCTCTTATACGTGGTTTTCCAAGCCATGATCTTTCTATTACTGCCAAAACTTGTACTCATATATGTGTCCATTGTTATCGTTCCCATCATTGATATTGTTCTATCTGATGGAGGCCTATTGACTGATATCTCATGATTTGATTCATGGTACTGATACTTATTATTGAATGCTTACGATGTTCCATATCTTATACACTTCTTATGGAATTATGATATACTCTTGATTGATTCTTGTTAAATGCTGGGTTTTGTGCTCAGTCACATTACCCATCCGATGCTATTTGATTTACAGGACCTACGGGTCGAGTCTGTGAATGGACATATGGCAATGATTGCGTTTTTACGCAGTGAGTTAAAAGAGCATTTTATATGCATTCATGTTAAGGGGGGTATGTCGGGCCCCCAAAAGACCGAGGGTCTGCCAAACCTTGAACAGAGTAAATGCATCATTCATGTTTGACTATTGTATCAATATTTATTGGATTCATAGGATGTTTTCATTTTCCTATGAATAGATCTATGATTGATTGTTCCTTATTTATTGGATTTGACTGTGACCGATTTATTGTGGCAGTATATTTATGTTGGTCGTGATCATTGCACTTTTCCCACACTCATGTTTGTAACACCCCGACCCAACGAAGCATCATAAAATCACTCAAACATTAATTAGTGATCGAGACCTTAAATAATGAAGATGGTTTCAAACCCAACGTGTGAATTTTCAGTAAAAGTCCCAGGAACCCAAGACGACTGTACATCACTTTTGTTGCAGTCACCAACCTGCTTTCGTTGATTCCATTGAAACTGTATACTTTCACTCCGATCGCCAATTTGAATCAAGACATGAAAAAGAGATTGTTATGTCGGGTAGGTTAACAAAGTGAACATGAGAACATGTTAAATACATGTTAAATACACACATTGATTGTGTAATGTAAATAGGTATAATTAAATATGTAAATAAATATATATAGATTAATATGATGAAATGTATATATATATATATATATATATATACATATGAATTAAATAATTGGGGGCTAATCAAATATATGTAAATGGATATATATAATATAGTGATACAAAGTATATATATATATATATATTTAAGGGTATATATTTATATATATGGCTGTGTAATATATATATATATATATATATATATGTATATATATGTGTGTGTGTGTAAACAAAAAATTTAAGGAATAAAGAAAAGAAGTAAGAGGAAAAAACTAGGCTGAGAGTAGGGTGAGAGGTGGTGCCTACCTATGGCTGTAGGCACTACTCTCCATACCTCTCCATGTGGAATTCAGGTGCAAAGAAATGATGAGAAAAGAGGTGGCAGCCATGACTTGTGTGCCATGCAAACACCAACGCCAATAGGTGGCAATGGTTGCCGACCTCAAGGTCGGTTTAAGAAGAAGTCTTAGAGGAAGAAGAGGTGAAGTGAGGGAAAGAGAATAGGAGCTTGAGACAAAGAAGAGGGAGGAAGAAAGAAATTCTGAAAGAGAAAAATAGCCTAACAGGTAAATTGTTGATTGAATTTATGTTTAATTTCGTTCAAATTTTAAGCATGCAATAGTAGGGTCTTATTATACATAGCATAAGCTTTAATTTACAAAAGAAATGATAGAAAATTATGAAGAATCGACTGAGAAAACTAGAGTTACAGATGAAGGAAAAATTTGGAAATTCTGGTGCAGACCTGAAACTGCTGAAACCAAATCGAGGTTGGACTATTAGGACCTGAACTAGACATGTCCAATGTCCTAAAAACCCAAGACCGCGACTCTAAAACACAGGGACAGAACCCTAAAACGGGAGTTACAGGTTTCTGTTATGAAACCCAAATATTGTTCTAGACTATTGAACTTGGTTTTGTGAATGGGAATAGAGTCCCCAAACCATGAGGGTCACGCAGAACCAAATCCTATTAAAAATGGTGATGAAATGAGGATCTACTACGAAGTTGCAGATTTGGGTATCAGTTGTTAAATTGAACAATTAGGTTAGTTATATGACCTCAAATGAATGCCAAAATATTGGCCAAACTCCCAGGAATGTGTATCAACTAAGAACAGAGAGAATCAGTGCTTCAAAACACACGAAATTGAAAGGAAAGAAACTCAGAAATTAGGGCAACAGAGGGTAAATCGTGAAGAAAATGATGAGTCGATTCGCTGTCGAATCGAGTCACCCGAGTTAACTCAGACACGTGTTAAGCGGCGGGATGTCCACTGTATAATTGGAACGACGACGTTTAAAACGTTAGGGCTGACGTCATGATGACGTCAACATTACGTGGTAAACCGGATTGGTTTAGTTACAACAGGACCGGTTCGTTTAAAATGAAACTGAAATGTCACATCCCGAACCCCACCCTACACGGATGTCGAGGACGTGATGCCAGTCAATAGCCACGCGACCAACCGAAGGCAATTTCTGAACTTTCTAGTGAATTGCACTTCAACTGTAGGGTCAGATGTAGCGGAATTTAAAAACTTTTTGTCAAGGGAATGCAACTCATGTATCCACTGTAGTATATGTATCACACAGAGCAAGTCTAAAATCCAACAGCCAACAATTCTAACCTCAGAGCATATCTATAATCCGACATATAACAACAGAGTAGAACTATAATCTCTATAGTACCGTTTAAATCCATGAGCCATGTCTATATCTAGTACGTATTAGTCAAGTTAGTCGTAGTACATCACTCACCTGATTTAACAGATTCAATCCTCAATAATCTAGTCTCCACAGATCAGTGCCATCAGATCCAATAGATATCATTCCTGAAAAAAGTTAGGGAATAGGGTGAGCTTCGAAAAGCCCAATGAGTAACACAGGTTCCCTGTCATGGGTTTCAAACCATTGTTGTTTATAAAGCATATGGATGAAACAGGCATTTCGGAGAAGACAATTAAATACGTTCAGTTGAAACAGTATTCAAGACGAAAATACAGTTAAAACATCAGAGTAACAGAACAGATCAGTTAAAACATCAGAGTAACAGAACAGATCAGTAATGAGCAGAGCAGAACAGTATAACAGAATAAATAGTACAGTATGCACAGATTAAACAATGCAGTATGCTCATATAGTGCTCAAGACTGAGGTGGTACCAGAAGTCAGTTGTTCATTCAGAACCAGTTTAAAATAGCGATTTCAGTACAGAACAGAGAAGTCAGACAGAGTAAAGATCATGCATTTGGGTAAGAGCATGAAATCAGTGTATCAGATAAAACAGTACAGTACAGTATTTTAAAATACAGTAACTAGACAGTGTACTTATACACCAATTCAGGAGTCAGGGTTACTCACAACTGTTACAGTTATCTCCTTGCATAAACAATCTAATAACCTCCAAGTACGTTAGGCATCACCATGTATATCCTGAACAATCATCATCAATCACAGACAGATCAGAATTTATCCATTCAGGTCTTATTCGTCATCTTAGGTGTCTATCGGATTACCTAAGATAGCCTAGTAGCCTATCGTCCCTCTCATCGGGTTTCATTCGGGGCTATTTTATTCTTAATTTAAGCTTAGCAGTCATCAGGATTATAACCCAAGTCATTTAGACTTCAATCGTTATCAGTTAGTTACTTATCCAGCCTTAGGGGCAAAACGGATCATTTTATCACTCTTGCCCCTGGGCCCTGTCAAGGTCCTCAGAATAGTCTTTATATCTTAAATATAAAGTTCTACGTCTTTTAGACTCCAATCGGTATCAGTTAGGTTCTTATTTTAACCATAGGGGCAAAATGATAATTTTGTCATTCTTGCCCCGGACCCAGTCGTGGTTCTCAGAATATCCCATATATCGTATACATGAAGTTCTAAGTCTTTTAGACTTGAATTGCTATCAATTAAGTGCTTATTTAGCCTTAGGGGAAAAATGGTAATTTGTCCATTCTTGTCCTGGACCCTATCGTGGTCCTCAGAATAGTCCACATATCTTAGATATAATTTTCTAAGTCCTTTGGACTTCGTTTGGTATCTGCTTTTGGTCATCGGGACATATTAGTCGTTTCTCGTTTTACGCGTTAACTGTTTCGGAGTCTTATTTAGCCCTTCAGTGTTCATAATTATCCTTATGATAATTTATCAGATCAAGTTTGACCTTTATTCCACCTCTACTTTGCACTTCATGTGCTCAGGGGTATTTTGGTCATTTTACATTTCGTAAGATTCTGACTTCGAATCGTCATTTAATCATCTATATAGTCTCACCAGTATCTGGGCTTCCATCGATATCAGTTTCGTCCCAATCAGGACTTCATTTAGGTTTCGTATAGCATCAAGGGGTAGTTTGGTAATTTTACATTTCCTGATGTTCTGATCTCGAATCATAATTTAATTGTATATATGAGCCCATAAGTAATCGGGCTTCAATTGGTATTAATTTTGCCCAATTCGGACTTTATTTGGGCTTCGTACAGTATAAGGGGTATTCTGGTAATTTCACATATTGTATAACCAAACTGTTCGAAACCTCAGTTCATAAAATGGACCTCACCATTAGGTCCAGAGTGTCTGACATAGTTAACTTGGACCATCTTTTATGTTTAATTGGGCCTAGGTATCTTTAGGGGTAATTCAGTCATTTTATAATTATGTGTCTTTATTTTTCGGGGCTTCAGTTCATTGAACGGACTTCACCGTTGAGTCCAGAATGCCTGACATAATCAGAATAGACTGTCTTTTATTTTTATTTGGGCCTGGGTACCCTCAGGGGCAGTACAGTCATTTGTCACTTACAGGTCTGTATTTTTCGGTACATAATTTCCCAATTTGGACTATACCATTGAGTCCAGAATATTTGAAATAGTGAAAATATACTATTTATTTAATTTATTTGGACTCCGTTTGACATATTTAATGTCTAGGGGTAAAATTATAATTTTACCCATTTAATAAAATAATTAAAATAATTATTTTATTATTTAATTAATTTACCTAGGGGCTTAAATGTACAATTTTTCCAAAATCTGGGCCACAGTACAATATCCAAAACTGTTGGGGTCAAAAACTAATTTACAAAAGTTTTGGTTCAGTTATTCAATTTCAAACAGTGGACCATTGGGTTTTCAATTCAAAACCCTAGACCGGATTGGGCATGTGGTGAACCAACCGGTTCACTGGACCTCATAGAATCGGAATGGCATAATCCAATTAACCCCAATTTGGCCCTTATCCTCGGTTTGGACAGTCCTCAATCCAGTTTCAATTTATTAACCATGTTACCAAACAGGCAGGATTCAGGTTTTAATTTAAAACCTTTAACACCAAAATGGCGCAGTTTCAATAATTCGGTGGCATCCTCACAGGCCGACACGTGTCCGAGTCAGCTCGGCTTGGCTCGGTCAACTCGGCCGAGTCGACTCCATCTTCCCCATCTTATCCCCATCCATTGCCCTAGTTGCAGGTTTGCTATTTCTTCAATTTCATGGGTTTTCAAGGGTTGTTTTCGATATGTTTTTATTCCAAAACATTTCTGGGAGTCATTCCAACCTTTTGGCATGAATTTAGAGCTTCAAATCCGTATATAGAGCTCTGTTCAGCCGATTATTGTGAGGAGATTCAATTCGGTCGTGTGGCCTCGTTTCTCAACCAAACCTCATGGGATTTGGCTTGTCGTAACCCTCGTAACAGGGGCTTCAATCCCCCATTTAAGGATTTCAGTTTACAAGCTTATTTACGAGTTTGGGTTCTAATGGCCGAGACAATAGGTTCGGTTTTAAGGGCTTTCCATGTGTTTCCAAGTCGCGGGTCAGTGTTTATGGGGTCCTAGAAGGGTCTAGATCAGTTCTAGACCATCAAATTTCAGTTTTATGGAGGTCGAATCAGACCTGTTACAGGAAGGTCGTTAATGGCGGTTTGTTACAGTTTTGGGTTTCAAGACTTACCCAACCCTCCCAATCAATTCAGAACAGTTCTAGGGTCTCACAGTTGTATATATATACAGTTTGTACTAGATCCAAACTATCAGAAACAGTGCTAAAATTTTTGAACAGAAAATTTGACAGTTTTGTGTGTTTACCTCTGGTTCAGGCCATTATTCCTCCCTCTCATGGCTCAGTTCAGTCCTTTGGCACCTCAGGTGTGCCCCAGTCCCAGTCGTGCATCCTCAGTTCTGTTCTTCCTTCATAGAGCAGCTCCATGGGACACAAACACTCACCATGTTATACATATGCAGTTCTCACTTTCTCCCTCTAACATCCCTCTCCCTCTCTAGCAGATCTCATGCACCAATTTCTGATTTTTCAATCCTCCAATACACATATGGAGACTTGTAAATGCAAATCAGATTTTTCTTGTTCAATACATCTCCCAACCTCATGATTAATTTGCATGTATTTTGGTTGGAGGAGAGGTCATCAAGTGTTGAGGTAGGTGATGATGGGGGCTAGGGTGCATAGGGGTGATGTGTTGCATGTTTGGCCATTGGCCAATTTGGGTGACAGCTTGGGTCAATTTAGAGATATATACATTTTAGTTGTATAACTAAGCACAAAACATTGGCAGTCTACATGGTTAATTTTTTTGGATAAGACTTTTTTCCACTCAAAGGTCAAGGGTTCAATTCCCTTGGCCTCCCATTTGGCCATTTTTTCCACATTTTTGGTTAAGGCCACGTTTGGTTGCTGCAGTAATTCAGTTTCAATGTTTCCTTCATAACTTTCATTCCGTAGCATATTTTTTGATGCGGTTTGCTCCGAGAGTTTCATATTTCAGTTATCTTCAGTGTCAGAGGGTCCGCATCATTTATTATTTATTTGAGATTTTTCGGGTTAGCTAATTCGAGTTCCGTTAGTGTTAAAACGGCATTACTTCACCCAATAAATCAGTAATTTGGGTTCAAGTATTATACCCTTTTCTCCAGACATATTTAATTATTTTATCGGTCTATCATGACCATCGGGATTATGATTAATTCCCTTAACTGTTCTGTAAGCCGGTACTAATTAATAATTAGATAATTAATCATTAATTATATAGGGTTGGGGTGTTACATGAACCCATTGGTTCAGTTTAGAAATATGAGAAATTGCACCTTGACCCTTGAATTATGGGAAAATATTACTGTGGCCCATTGAAATTAAATTAATATTATTTTAAATAAGAAATATTTCAAAAATGCCCCTAGCCCTAAATAGGGCAAACGAAGTCCAAATAAAATAAACGAATAGTGTATTTTGACTATTTTGGGCATCCTGGACCCAACAGTGGGGTCCATTTCATAAGACGGAACTCCAAAAAATTAAGACACGTTAAAGTATAAATTACCAAATTTCCCTAACATGTCCAAAGTCAAATTAAAAGTCAAGAAGGTCTAAATTGACTTTCTTCGACGTTCTAGACTCAACGGTGAGGTTCGTGTTATGAAATGAAGTACGAAAAAATATGACACGTAAATATGTGAAGTTAATAAAGTAATCCTAGAAAAGTAATGAAGCTATCAGAAGAATATACGTTAAGAGAATAACACTTGGGCTGAAAGCTAGGATTTAATACGATCTAAGCATAAAATAGGGACATCAATAGGAGATATATGAGGTATATTAAAGTTAATAGATTGTTCTTAATTGCTCTTAGGCGCTACAAAGGAGAAAGGAAATGTGTCGCAGTAAACATCAATCTTGGAGTATAAGGTGAGTAACCCTACATTTGAAGTGGAGATTTAACTCCACGGATTTGAAGAAGTTTTAAGTTCAAATTATATGAAGTATTTGAATATCAAATTCAGTTTTTATACGATTCCTGTTTTTAAAATATTCCGTTACGACGTGCTTGTTAAATGTTTTTATGTTCAGTTCTTTTCTTAGAAATATTTAGTGTATCTGAGTAAAATGCCAATCTTCTTAAATATTCTAAATTTGATCATTCCAAGTATTTGAAGTCCTGATTACGCCCAAAGAATAACGCGGTAGTTGTAGTGTAGCTTTGGGGTGTCGATTCCACAGGGAGACAAAATTAAAAGAATAATAGAAAGAATTTTTGAAACTAAAGAAAGTATTAAACGGTTAACGAGAAAATAAAAATATAGAAAGTGATTTTTGAATGCAAATTAATAATTAAACAAATTAATTAATGGAAGAAAATATTCAAATTTAACAAACAGTGGAGTGTCGGGAATCCCTTGCACATACATGGTATTTTAACTATTTTTAATTCACTGATAACTCAATTGAGAAATTAAGTTCCAAAAATCTCAATTGGAAGATTTAAAATTATGCATCAAAATTAGACTGAAAATAATCCTTCGAAAAATCATTCAACACTTTTAAATCACACAAGTTATTATTCACATTGAAAAAACCCAACGATGATAATATACCCAACAAACAATATTGCAGCAGAGAATTGAATCAATATAAATATTTAATTGTTCCAAAAATAATCAAAACATTAATCCATTCGATAGAAAGAGCATGACTGAATCTATAAACAGACTAAACCCTTTAATTACTCGGACAATAAAATCCAACAATTAATTATGAATGATCATCAAAGAATTTAACAAGTAAAAACACGTACAGGAATTAAAAATAAATTAAAACAATCATTTATGGTACAAGTTCATCCCTAACCCCACTTAAAAATTTAGTTACCCATGTACAGGATGAATAACATAAACCTCATAAAAAATAACCGCGCCATGGAGTGGCTGTAGCTTCTTCTCTGCGCCAGGACCTGCGCCGCCGCACGTCCCTGTTCTCTGTTAATAGCCGTAGCAACTTTTGTTCAGAGCTCCCCCGTTTAGGTTTTTTTTCTTTTTTATATATCAGCTTGCTCTTGCGCCCTAGTCGCGCCGCACCAGGCCCCCACGTCAGCCCACTACGCGCCTGGCCCACGCCGCAAGTCTGCCTTGACGCCTAGCTCAGCCATCATATGGACCCCTCAGATTCAGCCCCCATGCGTCTCCAACTTCTCTCTACAGCTAGCTTCATGCATGGACCCCACCACAAGTCAAAGCCCACTGTTTCTTTATTTTCATTGCTTTTCTTTTGGTCAAATCTCCAAGCACCGGGCCCCACACAAAATAAAATCAGAATTGAGACTCCCTCCAGCCGTGCAGCCTTGTGTTGCTTTTTTTTTTTTTTTTTTTCTTTTATTCCTTTCTCTTTCTCGCGCACATGCCAGCAGCTGCCACTTTTAAACTCTGTTTTCTTCCCGATAACGACTGAATCTCTACTCGGGCTCTTCACGAAAGTTGTAGCCCCAGATGAGTAGATAATTTTAGGCTCAAAAATTACCTGATTTAGACTTTGAAAGTTCAAGTTATGGCCCCTTCAAGTTGGCTGGACGGACAGAATTTGGAGCAGCTTTCCAGACCTGATTTCGAAACAATGTTTGGAGGCCCAAACGAACTCCGATTTTTGCAAACCAAACCTTTCTGAAAATCCCAAGACGTCCTCTAAAACTTTCATGAAGACCACTTTCTCATTCTGAAAATCTAACGCCATCCAAATCTCAATTAAAACTCAATGGTCGAATCTGCCAAAAAGCCAAAAAATAGTTCCAAAAATATTAAGTATAAAGCTGCAATTGCAAACTAACTCTCGCCAACAAAAAATGGAATATTTGAGATTTAAAATATTATAAAATAATGCTCAAATATATCTCATTGTAAGTAGAAATTAAATTTAATAAAATCAATTGAAGCCCAACATTTCTATTCATATTTCTAGCAATTTTAATTAAATAATAGGACATTTAGAGTGCACTTTTGCGCACTCATCAAGTCCTATTGCAGAAGTTCTATATTCTTTGTTTTAAATACTCTTGAAAAGTATCTATTTGAAGAAGCCATGTGATAAATATTTTGAAAGATAAACTGTGTATAAGCACAACATTTGACGTTAAAATCCTTCGGAATTCAACAATGCCCGGTAGCAGGATCTAATCCCCCAGGCAAATGAGATCGGGAGCATTGGCAATAAAACTGGGAGTTTGGTTCGAAACAGATTCCACTTAACTAAAGAGAAAAGATGACAAACGCTTTTGAAAATGGAAGCAAGTTTTTACCCCCATTTTCACTATGCATATTTATATGATTTGAAGTAATGCTTTTGGAAATGGAAGCAGGTTTTTACCCCCACTTTATTACGCATGTTTATATGTTTTGAAGTGCATATACTCTATTTGAAGAAATATGTGTTTAGCTTGAATACTTTAAATGTTTCAAAGCTATCCTTATGAAGAATGCATATATTCTGTGTTCTGAATGTACGAGCAATTGGTGGTGAGTATTTTATAAACTCTCAAGTGCTAAACCACTACCACTTGAAACCCCATGACAAATGTAGGAATTACTCACAAGCTTAGATTAGCTTACTCGAATTTTTATTCGACCCCCTTTCAGGTGATAGCAAGCAAGTCCTGATTTTGATGAAGAAAGTGTTTGATCTATGCTCATTTTGTGGAAGGGCGTAGGAAGTCCATTGCAGGATTAGCAGATTTTGGGAAGCACCAAGACTAATAGTTAGTTATTTTGGTTATAGACAATATGTAAACGTTATGTAATTAAGTCTCGAAGGTCAAATGGAAACGTATTGTATATAAAACTTTAGAATTTTATTTATGCTTTGAATGTGTTATCATGTTTACCGCTTGGAAGAGCGGCAGTATTGGGCAGAGATGCGAAAGTTTTAAATAAGAAAAGAAAAGAAAAAGTTTTCACGCTTCCGCAAACCAAGGCCGCACCGCCATTCGATACTGTTGCCTATGTTTCGCCTCGCCCAAAGGCTCCCGGGCCTGAAGGTGGCGATCGCGATCCGAGATCCGCACAGGGTGGGTTTCGGGTCGTGACAATGTTACACTGTTATTATTGTGCCTTATTATTCATTGGCCCTTACGACAATTTATTGCTAAGTACAACCGTTGTCATGACTGGCTATCATAGAACAATGAATTGTATTAAGACTTCCACTTTTTAATATTATGTCTATATTATTTACTGATATCATTGTTGATAGAAAAGGAAAAAAAGTAGGGACAGCAATTGGGCCAGCCCCGCGACACAAGATCCGTATAGGGTGGGTTTTGGGTCATGAAAATATCAGCCTATTGACCCAAAACCCCATCACACACCTCAAAAATGATAAAATAGACTTGCACGAACTTACTACACTCGGTTCAGATCACCGGTTTGAAACTTATGCAAGTTTCTGCTCCAAAAAGGCCCATTTTGGAGTTTTGACATACCAAAATGCCAGATATTAGCCTACCAACCTTGAAACCCCATCACACACCTCCCAAATGATAAAATAGACTTGCAAAAACTTACGAAACTCAGTTCGGATCAACGGTTTGAAACTTATGTAAGTTTCTACTCCAAAAAGGCCTATTTTTGAGTTTTGATAGACCAAAACACCGAATATCAGCCTAACTACCATGAAACCCCATCACAAACCTAAAAAATGATAAAATAGACTTGCACGAACTTACTACACTCTGTTCGGATCACCGGTTTGAAACTTATGCAAGTTTCTGCTCTAAAAAGGCCTATTTTGGAGTTTTGATGGACCAAAATGCCAGATATCAGCCTACTGATCCCAAAACCCCATCACACACCTCCCAAATGATAAAATAGACTTGCATGAACTTATGACACTCGGTTTGGATCACTGGTTTGAAACTTATACAAGTTTCTGCTCTAAAAAGGCCCATTTTGGGGTTTTGACGGACCAAAATGCCTGATATCGGCCTACCAACCCTGAAACCCCATCACGCACCTTAAAAATGATAAAATAGACTTGCACGAACTTACTATACTCGGTTTGGATCACCAGTTTGAAACATATGCAAGTTTCTGCTCTAAAAAGGCCCATTTTGGTGTTTTGACGGACCAAAACACCAGATATTGGCCTAAATACCACGAAACCCCATCACACACCTCACACATGATAAAATAGACTTGAAGGAACTTACGGCACTCGGTTCGGATCAATGGATTGAAACTTATGCAAGTTTCTGCTCCAAAAGGCCCATTTTTGAGTTTTGATAGACCAAAATGCCGGATATCGACCTACCGACCCGGAAACCCCATCACACACCTCAAAAATGATAAAATAGACTTGCAAAAACTTACGGCACTCGATTCGAATCAACGGTTTGAAACTTATGCAAGTTTTTGCTCTAAAAAGGCTCAATTTGGGGTTTTGACAGACCAAAACACCAGATATCGGCCTACCTACCCTGAAACCCCATCACACACCTCACAAATGATAAAATAGACTTGCATGAACTTACGGCACTCGATTCGGATCAATGTTTTAAAACTTATGCAAGTTTTTGCTCTGAAAAGGCGGGTTTTGGGATTTTTACAGATCAAAATACCAGATATCCGCCTAACTATCTCGATACCCCATCACACATCTCACAAATGACAAAATAGACTACCAAAAACTTAGGGCAATCAGTTTAGATTAATGGTTTGCAACTTATGCTACTTTATGCCGTTCTTACTATTTATGTATGGAAAAAAAATAATATATTCACTTTCATATATATATATATATATATTTAATAAGTGTTCTAATATATATTATTTGATTTTTATTTTAGATTGATAGGGATTATTGCACCGGGGTCTTTAGGTCTTGCATCGGGACTGATTATTTTTATTTGTTTTTTTTTTCATCGACATCTGTAGTTACATTTTTTGAGACAATTTTTTATTTTTGTATTTATTCTTAAATTGTACTTTACAAATGTAACTAATTAATTAGTATAATATATATATATATGAATGTATTTTTCTTTTTCAATATATATTCATTTTGGAATGTTTGGATTTTACTGTATATCAGGATGATTGATACATGTTTAAACAGGAATAAAATAACAAATAAAACAAATAATGTAGGGCAAAAAAGATTTCAAACTTTTAGTGACGCACAAAATACGTTGCTAAAAACTAAGAAATCAATTTATAACGATGCTTCAAATTCGTCGCTAAAGATTGCTACAAACTATTAGCGATGGACAATAAGCGTCGCTAAAGGTCAGATAAATATACCATTTGTGACGCACACAATGAGCGTCGCTAAAAGATACCATTAGTGACGCACATAGAGCGTCGCTAATACTAGCTTTTAGCGACACACATTGCGTTCGTATATAGTATTTGCGACGCACAATCAAAATTATTAGCAACGCACAGGGAACGTCGCTAATAGTTACCTTTAGAAACACAAAGGGATGTGTGCGTCACTAATACTATTAGCGACACGACTATTTGCAACATTTTTAGCGACGCCACTTTGTGTGTCGCAAAACCTCTTTAGCGACGCATTTTTCCACTATTAGCGACGCACGCGTGTGTCGCTAATAGTGCTTTTTCCTATAGTGCCCTTTCCTTAATTAAGGTCCTAGATCAGTATTCCATGAGTTTGCACACATACGGTCACTGGTTCAAGTTTCCAAGGGCGCAACCCTTTTATTTTTATTCCATTTATCAATTAGTTATATATTATATATATATATTATATATATATATATATATTTATGCCCATAAGTTAACATGGGCTTGCCTGTTAACTTGGTCACACGCACCTCATTCCTACCCTAGGTCCTCAGTTCGATTCGCGGGGGCAACAACCTTTGCGTATTTTTTTCTCACATTTTCTAAACCAAACGGTGCCTTACCCTTAAACCGTGAATGGGATATCCCCCAATTGCCTATTTAATTTAATTAATTCCTTACACGCACAACCAAACAGTCCTCTTTCCATTTTAATTTAAAACACACTTAACCTAAATGACATAGTATTGTCCCTATAAAGCACCAAAGAATGCCGTATCAAGAAAGTACTATTCATCATCCCCTCGATTTTTTGGTGGAGCAACAGTAGGCTTCCTTCGCCTTCTCCGGCGACGGCAACCCCTTTTCCGATCCGCTTTACCCTAAACTCAATGCAGTTTTCTTCCATTTCTCATGAGGAATTCATATCTAAGCTTAGTTTTTGATATAGGTAACCATAACTGTTCGAATATAGGATTTTTCAGTGAGAACACGATTTTTCGGTGGCTTGTTTCTTTGTAATTTCGTGCCTGATTTTTAACTATTTTAACTTCCTTCTTTTTCTAATTACTTCTTGCACTCATGAGGATCAGTTCCTTATAGTTCAAATCGATTTTAAAGCATAAAATCACATAAATCTGAATTATCATTTAAACCTGTAACTCACTATTTCTACCTCTTCATGGCATCATTTCTACTGATTCTTTTTGTGAAACACCCTATAGTTCATGCTGATTAAGACCCTATAATTAAAACCTAGTATCATGCTTTGAATTGTAAGAACAAAAGCTTGATCAATCATCTTATTTTTTGGCTTTTTCTGCTTGCAGTTGTTCCTTTTTTTTTCTTCCAATTTTGGCTCTTCTATTTGCTCTAATTCCAACTCAGACCTCAGTTCCTCACGCCTCTTCTTCCTCTTCTGATTTTTCTCAAATACCCTACTGTATTTATAGCCCTAAACTCTCCCACTTGCCCTACTCTCACGCCCACCTTTTCTTTCTCTTCCCCCATTTCTTGTAGTCCTATTTGGCTGCCTTTTAACTGCCCCTTCAATCTCCATTAACCACGCACCTTTCATGTGATATATATACATATATAATCACACACTTCTGCACTCTTAAGTCAGCAGCCTTGCTGCTTTCACAATGGCCACACACCTCACACACACTGCCACCTATGTACATTACTATGCAGCCCCTTTCCCTTTCCCTTTCCCTTTCCCTTTTTATCCTTTCCTTGTATTTTTATTTAAAATACATATACATATATAATACTATACTATATATATACACACACACACACATATACATACATTCACACTTAAATTATACATTCATATATATATATATATATACATATATACCTATTTCTAATAGTATATACATACACTCATATTAAATATACTATGCATCCATGCAATGTACACGTGCATGAGAATGCGTGCATGCACGCATTACAAGGCTCAATGCTAGGTTGCTCAGGCATTGCTCAGTACTGACTGTACAAAATAAACTATTCACATTCCAAAACCGTCCAGTTCGTAAAATATCATGATATGGAGTTTTAATAGCTCGGTTACAACTGATGTTACAGTACTCGATGGAGTCTACCTCAGTATACATGCCATATCCCGGGTCGGGATATTACAGAACAACTTTTTAGAAGGAAGCCTTGTGAAATTCCAAGGGTAGAGATGAGTTTTGGAAGGTAGAAAGTTGGAAAACCTAGGTTTTCTTCATGCTTTCTCTCCATGCACGACTTGTAGTAACTTATCTAGAATTTTCTGAAGATTTTAGATCCCAAGAGTCTTATTTATACTAAAGGGGTCAAGGGGTGAAAAGACCCTTTTGCCCTTAATGAGCTGCGAGACCCCGTTACCCTACAACCCGTCCCGAAACTCCTCAATTCGACATTCTAATTTAACCAAAGTTCTGAAAGTTATTTTAAATGATATTTTCCTAAAAACTTTATTTTCTCTTGTTGGCGTTTGCAGCCGGGTCCACCCGGGATGCCTATTTTGGTCCATTTTTTTAAACTATCTCCGATTAGTCTCAAATTCTCACAATAGGTTTATTTTAACATTATAAGCATATTTCTATTCTATGGAATACTCAAAGTATGCTTCTAAACATGACTTATGTCTAAATGATATATGTATAGTGCCCTACCGGTAAATAGTGCATGAATAGTGTTCTACCGGCAAAAACGAAAAATTTATCCTGAATTTTCAGATCTTTACATCCTTCCCCCCTTAAAGAAATTTTTTCCAAAAATTTAGAAATGTACCTCTATGAACAAACAACTCTGGATACCTAGCGCGGACTTCAGCCTCACGCTCCCAAGTGGCTTCCTCGACTCTATGGTG
This sequence comes from Nyssa sinensis, assembly GCA_008638375.1. NCBI lineage: Eukaryota > Viridiplantae > Streptophyta > Magnoliopsida > Cornales > Nyssaceae > Nyssa > Nyssa sinensis. The sequence continues at coordinate 36,766,580 of CM018036.1, read as the reverse complement.
GATCCAAAGAACCTTGACCAAAGGAATGGTCTTGCCTAGAAAAACCTGGTCCCTCAAGTCCAATATCTCTACAGGCCTCTCATCATAAGAAACATCACCCTCCGCTTGAAGATCGACCTAATCGAGTACATGTAAAGGGTCAAGCTCATACTTCCTCAACATTGGTACATGAAAGACATCATGAACCCTAGATAATTGTGGCAGTAGCACCAACTGATAGGCCACTTCACCAACCCTCTCAAGGATCTTAAATGGTCCTATAAACCATGAAGATAGTTTCCCGCTACGCCCGAATCTCCTCAATCCCCATCATGGGGCTACCTTTAGGAATACATGTCCCTCAACATCAAATGACAGAGGTCGTCGCCTCTTGTCCACATCACTCTTTTGGTGGCTCTGTGCTGTCAACAGATGTTGTTAAATCATCTGTATCTTCTCTATGGTCTCACGGACTATTTTGGGCCCCAAAGTTGCCATCTCCCCTACCTCGGTCCAACATATCGATGAACGACACAGCTTGCCATATTACATCTCGAAAGGTGCCATCTCGATACTAGACTAATAGCTGTTGTTGTAGGCAAACTGTCCTAGAGCAAGATGATCCTCCCAACTACGCCTGAAATCTATAACACATGTCCTAAGCATATCCTCAAGTATCTAGATAGTACGCTCTGACTCATCGTCAGTCTAAGGATGGAAAACAGTACTAAATAGTAGTTGAGTCCCTAAAGCTGTCTGAAGACTCTGCCAAAACCGTGTAGTGAAACGTGGATCTCGGTCTGTAACAATGGAAATAGGAATCCCATGTAGTTGTACTATCTTTCGGATATACAACCTACAGAGAACATCCACCGAATCAATCGCTCTAATCAGTAGGAAATGTGTGGACTTCATCAACTTGTCAACAATAACCCAAACTGCATCGTGACCTTGGAAGACCTATTACAAAATCTATAGTAATTGTTATGACCCGGGACCCACCCTATGCAGATCTCGAACTGCGACCCCGATCCGACCCTTTTGTCGAACCGGATCTCATCTGAAACTTGATATATAATCAGTACTACTAATATGCAAGAACTAACATAACATAACATACATAGCGGAAGACTTACATATAAAAGTTTCATATAATATCTATCTGGTTTTCAAAATACAGGCTGTGAAATTCCTTAACTACTGTACATCCCCAAGACGTGGATGACATGGGAGAACTACAAGACTGTACTACATATTACACTTACAACTTCAAAAAGTAATGTCCATCTCTATCTAGTAGTTTTTATCACCTACTCTCAATATCTGTGCTTGAAAAATGTAAGTAGTATCTGTATGAGCTATGAAAATTCAGAAGTGGTTATCCTTTTCTCTGCCATGTGTACAAGTATATATATAGAAGAGCATTATCCAAAAAGACGAGGATAAATGCAACATGATAGCCAGTCAAGGAATATAGGACTCATAAATGTATAACTACAGGAAAGGACACTATTAGTGACACCCTGTGTGCGTCACTAATAGTAGTCATATGCGTCGCTAAACTCTTTAGCGACGCACCAATGGGTGTCGCTACCAGCGTCGCTAATAGTCGTGTCGCCTATACTATTAGCGATGCACGAACTTGTATGCGTCACTAAAGGTAACTATTAGCGATGTTCACATTGTGTCGCTAATAATCGGGCATGGGCATCGCGAATACTATACACAGATATAATGGATGTCGCTAAAGGTTACCATTAGCGACGCTCTGTGTGCATCGCTAAGTGGAACCTTTAGCGACGCCTATTGTGCGTTGCAAATTGTGTGTTTGCTCGAACCTTTAGTGACGTTTGATGTGCATCGCTAATAGTGTATTGGCATTCTTTAGCGACGAATGTGAAGAATCGCTATAAATAAATTTCTTTGCTTTTAGCGACGCCTTTGTGTGCGTCGCTAAAAGTGTTTTTTTTTTACCTGAATTATTTGTTTTATTTGTCATTTTATTCCTATTTATACCTGTATCAATCATCCTGATATACAATAAAATCCAAACATTCTGAAATGAAAATATTAAAAAAGAAAAATACATTCATATATATTTATATATATATTATACTAATTACTTACATTTTTAAAAGTACAATTTAACAATAAATACAAAAATACAAAATTGTCTCAAAAAATGTAACTATAGATGTCCATGAAAAGAAGAAAAAACAAATAAAAATAATAAGTCCCAATGCAAAACATAAAGCTGGCGGCTCAATAATCCCGATCAATCTGAAATAAAGATCAAATGATATATATTAGAACACTTATTAAATATATATGAATATAGAATGTGAATAGTTTTTTTTTTTTTTGCATGTATAAATAGTAAGAATAATATAAAGTAGCATAAGTTGCAAACCACTGATCCGAACTGATTGCCGTAAGTTTTTGGTAGTCTATTTTGTCATTTTTGAGGTGTGTGATGGGGTTTTGGAATAGTTAGGCCGATATCCGGCATTTTGGTACGTTAAAACCCCAAAATGGGCCTTTTCGGAGCAAAAACTTGCATAAGTTTCAAACCGTTGATCCGAACAGAGTGCCATAAGTTCGTGCAAGTATATTTTATCATGTCTAAGGTGTTTGATGGGGTTTTGGGCTCGTTAGATTGATATCCGGTGTTTAGGTCCGTCAAACCCCAAAATGGGCCTTTTTGAAGCTGAAACTTGTAAAAGTTTCAAACCGGGCATCCGAATCGAGTACTTTAAGTTTTTGCAAGTCTGTTTTATTATTTTTTAGGTGTGTGATTGGGTTTCGGGGTAGTTAGGCTAATATCCGGTGTTTTGGTCCGTCAAAACCCCAAAAGAGGCTTTTTAGAGTGAAAAGTTCCATAAGTTTGAAATCGGTGATCCGAACCGAGTGCCTAAGTTTATGCAAGTCTATTTTATCATTTTTAAGGTGTGTGATGGGTTTTCGGGTAGTTAGGCCGATATCTTGTGTTTTGGTCTATCAAAACCCCAAAAAGAGGCTTTTGAGAGCGAAAAGTTGGATAAGTTTGAAACCGGTGATTCGAACCAAGTGCCATAAGTTTGTACAAGTATATTTTATCATTTTTTAGGTGGGTGATGGGGTTTCGGGGTTGGTAGGCCAATATTTGCCATTTTTGTTGGTCAAAACCCCCAAATGGGCCTTTTTGAAGCTGAAACTTGCAAAAGTTTCAAATCGGGCATCCGAACTGAGTGTCGTAAGCTCGTGCAAGTGTATTTTATTATTTTTAAGGTGTGTGATGGGGTTTTGGGGTAGCTAGGCTGATATTCATTGTTTTGGTCAATCAAAACCCCAAAAAGAGGCTTTTTAGAGTGAAAAGTTGCATAAGTTTGAAACCGATAATCCGAACCGAGTGCCTTAAGTTCGTGCAAGTCTATTTTATCATTTTTGAGGTGGGTGATGGGTTTAGGGGTTGATAGGCCAATATCTGCCATTTTGGTTGGTCAAAATCCCTAAATTGGCCTTTTTGAAGCTGAAACTTGCAAAAGTTTCAAATCGGGCATCCGAATCGAGTTTCGTAAGTTTGTGCAAGTCTATTTTATTATTTTTGAGGTGGGTGATGTGGTTTTGGGGTCAGTAGGCCTATATCCACCATTTTGGTCGGTCAAAACCTCTAAATGGGCCTTTTTGGTGCTGAAATTCACAAAATTTTTAAACCGAGCATCTGAACCGAGTGCCGTAAGTTCGTGCAAGTCTATTTTATCATTTTTGAGGTGTGTGATGGGGTTTCAGAGTTGATAGGTCGATATCCATCATTTTGGTCCATCAAAACCCCAAAATGGGCTGTTTTGGAGCTGAAACTTACAAAAGTTTCAAACCGGACTTTTTAGCTAAGTGCCGTAAGTTTGTACAAGTCTATTTTATCATTTGTGAGGTGTGTGATGGGGTTTCAGGGTTGGTAGGCTGATATCTGAAATTTTGGCCCGTCAAAATCCTAAACTGGGCATTAGAACTGATGAAATTAAGTCCGTGCAAGTCTATTTTCTTATGTGAAATGTGTCATGCGGTTTCTAGGCCGTTAGGTCGAAATCTTATTTTTTTATGTAATATTTTCTATAAATAATAAATACACCAAATAATTAATTTTAAAAACTTACCAAGGCTGAACAAGGCTTCCCTACTGGTTGAGGACCGTCTGCATAAGAGCCTCTAGCTGGGTCTAGCAAACTTGGAGCTTTGTCATCCCCTGCTCCAATTCTGCATTCCATCTCTCAAATACCTCAGCTTTCTGGGTGGCTTCTTAAAACCTAGCATCGCTCTTAACGGTAGAGGATGATGCCGTCGGCTCCATCCCACTCCCTAAGCCACACACATAGCCACGCCTCTTGCCCAGAATAGTCTCCCGTATCTGGTCATCGGTTAACGGATCCTGACCCTCAAGGGTCGGCTGAGCACGCAGTTGGACCATCTCTTCCTATAAAAACATAAATATATGTTACTACTTTTATAACTTTAGATTAATGTTAAATTAGTAATACTGGTATATATACATAAATAACTTACATAAAGTCGCTGTGCTTCAAGCCCAGTTCAACCCTTCTCAGGGTTGTAGTGCGTCCTATGCCACAAATCAATAGAGTTGGGTGGTGCACCAGGTCTCCTGGATTCGCTGCAGCAAATAAACAGTAGCTTGTGAAGATTAATTTCATGAAAAGATTATACAATAAGAATTTGATACATGTATTAAGTTACCATCTCATGCCTATACCTAACAAAAGATTGTGATCCACCACAGTGGGTCACCTTTTGCTTGCTTCTGCTCTCACTATTTTTCCTGCCAAGTTCCTACACTTGGCCAAAACAAAGAAAGTTAGTATAAATGACAATGATTTATCATAAAACAAAATTAATTTTGACAATTTTTACCTGCAATGCATCACTAGCGAACCAGTCACATAGTAACATCCAATCCTTCACTGTCACCCCCCTGTAAGGTCTATCGTGAGGCTCTCTACCGGCTGCCACCTTCGTCCTCGTACCTGTGTTGATAGTACCTGAAACAGACTCCCAAGTAACGGTCCACTACTGTCACGACATGAGGCAGGTGGAGATCGATGTCAAACTTCTCCTGTAAAGCATGTCATTGTCAAAAGATTACGGCATTACAAGTAAGTTTAAATTTAGTTGAATACAATAATAAAAGACATACCAGGATATGCGCATGAATATCCCGTCGCTCCTCGTCAGTGACGAGACTTTAGTCATTAATATGTAGTGGGGTGCGTAGTAAAAAAATGGTGCCGACCTCAGTGGTGAACTGCTATACCCACCTACCAACGGGCTTCAACAAGCCCGGATGTAGCTCAATCCGAAGTCGCGAGCCCTCTGCTGCCTCTATCTGAACCTACAAAATCCAGTTCTTTGACCTATCGCGCCCTCGTCTAGAGGTGGTGGCTGAAGCTTTAGAAAAAAATTCAATCGAAACAATTAGTACCATATTTATTTAATCATTAATAAAAAAGGAAACTATGCATACCATCAACGGTATGATCGGTCGACCTTGCAGAAGAAGGGGAAAGGGTCGATGAGTCCGACCAGGCTATGCGTCTACGTGATCCTGGTCCAACCATATCTAAAAAGAAAGTTTAAAAATAAAATTAGATTACATCATAAAAATAAAAATTCATTACGAAGTAAAAAATGAATACCCATTACATCATAAAATTGAATATCCATTACATTATAAATTGAAAATCCATTACACTTGATCCTAACACATATAACACCTATTACAATTATTCATCTGAGTCTGTATCATCATTTGTTCCTAAAATTTCTCCATTCTTAGTACAATACTCTAACAATGTATCATCATCAAAATCATTTTCCTCGTCATTATCATCATTAATGAAAGTTGCATCCCTTGGATCTAACTGTGTGGTATTGGTGACATTAGAAGCTACGACATGATTTGGTTCTACATCGGTTCTATGCAACTGATATGAAGTAACATCTTCTTAATCATGGTGTCACATCCCCCAGACCCACCCTGTGCGGATTTGGGGCACGTGACAAAGGCCAGTTAGGCACGCATCGGGTTTTATCAGTTTTTTTTTTTTGAAAACAAAACCCCGACGGTAATCCTAACCACAGGCCATTCCGATCTAAATCCCAAGCATAATGCATTCAACATGTATAATTTAAGCAGCGGAATTTTCACAAGAGAATGTATACATATATACTTGGCAGAGCATTCAGGATACATCATAGTCAGTCCTATCTTAATCAAGCTTACAAAACAGTTTCACCACAAAAGGTCATAATATGTTCAGTTACACAAAAGTACAAAAATGGTATAGGTTCACAAAAATGGGTTATCATTTTATCTGGGGGTCTCCAACATTTTCCCCCTAAGTTCTGGACCTGCTAAACCTGTCCATCTGAGAGTTCCCCTGAAATTATTAAAATAATGGAATGAGCTTTAAAAAGCCCAGTGAGTAACACAGATATCCAGGCAAGAGTTTCGAATTCAATCTTTGCTTAAATCATATGGTAATTAAATCAGTTTGGAATTAATAGGTCAATAAATCCAAGTCAAGTTCAATAGATCAAAACAGATAAACGGTTCAGAGTGCTAGCATATCAATCAGAAGTATAGTTAATCATTTGAGAAACTAAAAACCATGTCATCGGTGATAAAAGCATGCATTTAAAACATATGGTATTCGAAACAATTTAGCAGATCAAGGAGCAGTAACTAAACAGTGTCAGAAGTTACTCACCTTCAATATTCGAGTTTGAAGCTATGAACGGAGCCTTCCTCTTTTCTCCTTAAGCCTAAAACAATTTATAGAGATTTATCAACTCATGACCTTAGACTGAGTAAGTCTACCCTATGATGGGTTTCATGGAACTAACTTATAGTGGCTAGTTCTTAGGTCTTACCTCTTAAGCATTTGGCTTAGGGTTTCAGTGTCTTCACACATTTATCGGTTCTGATTTTCATATTATGGACCTAACTATTGAGTTCGGAAGGTCGAAGAATGTCAATTTAGACTCTCTCGGCTTTTAAATCTGGGTTCGGGTATGTCAGGGGTATTTCAGTCATTTTGCCGTCACATAATTTCTGTCTCGGGTTCGTCATCTAATCATGTATACAGTCTCACAAGTGTCAGGTCTACTACTGGTATCAGTTCCGTTGAAATCGGATTTCATTTGGGCCTTGTACAGGGTCAGGGGTATTATGGTAATTTCATACATCGTATTTTTTTTCGGTACCTCATTTGCAGTCACGGACCTCACCATTGGACTCAGGAGGTCCGAGACAGTAGGAATACATATATAACTTATGATTTTTGGACAACGGACTAATTTGGAGTATTTAATTTAATTAAATGATTTTAATTAAATTAAATTAATTTCGGAATATATGTAATATATATATTATTTTTGGCAGAAAAATGAATGGTCGAATAGGGTGGCACAGCGGACGCGTGCCACCTCCCTCTCCAATAGACACCACGTTCGAGTCCCATAAGGCGCAAAATGCGTCTTTTATTTCTGGTTTATATTTAATTATATAATATATATATATATTACGTCGGATATGGTTCACACGCAGGTGCGTGGCCGAGTGGAAAGAAGGGGCGCGTGGGTTCTGGAGGTCAGGGGTTCGAAACCCCGTAGCCCCGTTTTTCCTTCCTTCCCTTTCTTTTCTTTTTAAAATGTAACTGTTTAACATATAAACGCCCAAAACGACGCCGTCCCATTTATTCAGTGGCAGTCCCGTTTCTTGACACGTATCCGAGTTGGCTCGGCCCAACTCATTTTAGAGACGCAGAGTCGACTCAGCGTCAGTCTCCCTCGTTGGACCACCCACTGTTGCCCTAGTTTTCTGCAGATTTTTAGCTTCTATTTCGTGAGTTTTAACACACGGTCTCTCTCTGTTTCTCACTCCAATGTGCTGTAAATGTGATTTCCATCAGTTTTGCATTCATAAACCAACAAGATATCATCTCAACCAGTGGGGGTAAACTACACAAACCGTGCCTGCAACTCGATACTACATCCTCATTTCTCGACCATTTCATGTGTGGTTTGAAGCTACGTGACCTACAGACCATAAGGATCAAGACCCTATCTTCATTTTTCAGTTTAGTCTCGAGTTTTAACGGATTGGATTTTAAACCCGTGGGTTCATTTTCAAATTCGTGGGGCCATACAGTGTTCTGGGGTCGCGTAGGTAGATGTTTAAGATCCTCTTAGGGTCTATTTCAGGTCTTGACATGCAAAATTCCAAACGGTTATGGTCGATTCAGACCTGGTGTTTCAAGCTTCATCAATGGAGGTTGGTTTCGGGTCTCATGGTTTTTGACCTATCCGAGACCTCTAAACCATGCAACACACTCAGAATAATTCCTAGGATCAAGAATAAAACATGCATGCAGTCTAATTCTATCAAACAGTTCCAAAATCTACAAAACAAGAATTGAAGATAATTTAGAATTTTACCTTCAAGCAGTAGTAGTTCACACTCTTGGCTTGGTTCAGACCTTTCTAAATGTCCCTCAAGCTTCTCAGTTCATGCACCGTGATCCTCAAGTCCCCCCTTGCACTTCAAATGGCCAAATTTTCCCTCAAGCTCCCTTGCATGCAAAGCTTTCTCCCCCTCTCTCTCACTACACTCTCTCATAGTCCCTCACGTATGCACACACACTCACACAATTCTGTATTTTCAGAATTCTCTAAAGAGAGAATTGATGCAAGTTATAGCTTATATATATTATAGCTTCATATACATATAGGGCTATACACATATACATATATGTGAGTGTATCTCTGCCCTTAGTGGGGTTAGTGGCTGCTGACCTGATGGAGGTGATGGAGGGCTATGATGAAGGGAATGCATGCAAGGCCATTGGCCAATTTGGGTGGTGGCTTGGGCAAGATTATAGGTTATATACATATATTGCTGTATATATGCACAAAGTAACCAACAGCCTAGTTGGTAACTTTTTGGGACAAATTTACTTACCTTGGTAGGTCAAGGGTTCAATTCCCCTTGGCCTCTCAAGTGACCATTTTCTCCCATTTTTCTGGTTAAGGCCCTGTTTGGTTGTCGCAGAATTCCAGTTTCACTGTTTTGGCCTTAACTCCCAATCCGTAACTCCTTTTTCAGTGCGGTTTCTTTCTGTCACTTCCTACTCAGAATATCTTTCATTAATCAAGGTTCAATGTCAGTTTTTATTTCTTCGAGTTTCTCATAATTAGCTAATTCGAGTTTTATCACTATTAAAAATAGATATTAAATTAGCTAAACTCGACATTTCATTCCCAAAACAGTTTTCAATACACAAAACATGTCAGTCAAGAAATTGGGGTGTTACACATGGCGAACAAGACCATCGTAGGCAGATTGAGACTCTTCCTGTAGTGCCTCCTCAATCCTCTCCAAATCTTCATCTCCGTCTTTAACTTTTAGTACATCATAAACATTTCTAGATTTTATTTTTTGGACAACATGCCAATCACCTTTGATTTTTGTGTCCTTCAAATAGAAAACTTGTTTTGCTTGAGATGCCAATACATACTGTAACACCCCCTAACTTAATTTTACTGTTTAATTAATATAATGAAGTTCTTTTTGAAATTAATGCAGTGATTTAGCTATTTAAGCTTTATTTTAACACTAATAAAACTCGAATTAGCTAATCGTGGGAAACACAACAAAATAAAAACTGGCATGAGGCCTTTGACATCGAAGCTAACCTAAATAGGAAGCCACCAGAAGAAACCGTTTAGTAAAATGAGCAATAGAAAAGAAATTATTAAGGAAATAGCTAAAATGAAAATCTACGCCAGCCAAACGAGGCATAAGCCAAGAATGAGGAAAAAATGTAAAAGCGAGGCCAAGGGGATTTGAACCCTTGACCTAATAGAGCAAGATTTTAAGCATCCAAAAAATATACCAAGTCGGCTGCCAGCACTTTTGTGCTTGATTATGCAACAAAAATGTATATATGCTCAAGTTACCCAAGCCCACCTCCCAAATTGGCCAATGGCCATTCATGCAACACCTCATCCCACATCACTTTATGCCCCAACCATCATCATCATGTCTACTCCAGCCCTCATCATCACACCCCAAACCCTAAGAAATGCATACATAAGTGTGAATATATGGTAGTATGATTATATATATATATATATATATATATATGGGTCACGCTTATTTTTTAAGTAACTCAAGTGTGTGTGTGTGTGTGTGTGTTGGGCATTCAAAAGCTGTGAGGGTGAGAGACTCAAACAGTGTGTGTGCGTGAGTGATTGTGGAGGAGAGAGAGAGAGAGAGAGACCTTGTGTGTATATACAAGTGTGTGTGTGTGTGTGCATGCATGTGTGTGTGTCCACTCGGAGGTGCACGAGGAGGGAGGAAACTGGGCTGATTTGAGGAAGCTGAGAGGATCAAGTTGAGCCACACAAGGGGAAAAACTTGCCAAGGTATAAAGCATAAGAATTGTTTTTGATTTTCTCTTAAAAATTTTGGTACTGTTTTAGTATTGTTTGAGCCTCGTAACTGCATGCACGAAACTAGAAATATTAAGGGTAAAAGAATAAGAGAAAATGGGCTAAGCTTGAGCCATTCTTGGGCACGAGGCCATGAGAAACCGAGAGTGGGTATTTTGGTCTTTTTTTGAAACTCGACCCTAAGCTCGATTTAAAATACTTGAACATGAAGAACACAAAATAGAGAGTTCAACACAAGTTAAATGTAGCAAAATGGTCCAAAAATGGGTAAGAAAATGGCAGTTGCATGTGCGGCTGGCCAAAAAGAATAATGCTGAAAATCATTGATTTTGTGGGTCCTAAGCATACAAAAAAAATCCTAGGGGTTCTAGGAGATCATAGTAGTCGAAAACAGGAGTCAAAACGACTCCAAAATGCACGAAATTGAATTTTGAGTATCGCTAGAGAATCGGCCGTCGCCAGAATACTGGACTGTAAGTCCAAATTTGTGGGAATATGCGAACCTAGGTTAGAATCTGACCCTAGATATGGAAGCCTCATGGAATTTGATTTTGAACCCCATTGGTTAGAACCTAAAACACCACCGGAGAAGCTCATCGTCGCCGGAAGAGATGAACCAGTCTCACCGGAGAAGAGGATACCTGGACGGCGTCGTTCTGATGTGTTAATAGATAACACGACTTCATTTGGGCCATTTTATTTTATTTTTTTAAAGAGGAATTCGGGACTGTTTGGCTACAAGATTAGAAATTTAAAATTGGTATACCTGTTTGGAACGAGGATAACTTATCCTCGTATTTACTCCTTATCCGCCATTTGGATCAAGAAAAATCAGAAAAAGGGGGAGTCGCGGCTCCCCTGGATCGAACCTGTGACCAAGTGGGGAGGTGACAATGAGTCAACCACTGTGCCACCCATTGCGCGCCCGTTAAAACCTGAACCAAATATATGTATATATTATACTGATATAATTAATTTAAATTATTTAAAAATAGGTAAATGTCCCGATGTCCAAATTAATTAAACAAACAGTGTATTTTGATTATGTTGGACATTTTGGAACTAAGGTGAGGTCCATTTTTTAAACTAGGGTTCTGAAAAATTAAGTCACATAAAACATGAAATTACCATTTTGCCCTTAGAGGTACCTGAAGCCAAATAAGAAGCTGCGAAGGCCTAGATTTATTTTCTTGGACATTCTGGACTCAACAATGGATTTCGTTTACCCAAATAAAATATTCCGAAGGTCGATGTATAAAATTTAGCTACCATAAAAATATACCAAACAATACCCGAGAGAGTTAAGTAAATCATGAACATTGGCATCGACCTAGGTAATTAAAAATGGATTAATAATAATTAAATTTTTGATTTATAGGAACCTTAAAAGGGAAGGAGAAGGAGATTTAAATTAATAGAACCGTTGGAAGTTATTTTGAGGTAAGTAACTCTTATGCTTTGATATGGGTTATTCCCAGCCAGTTACATTTATTCTCATATACTGCCAAATTTGTAATCTACTACTACCAACTAAACTTGATTTCTTCCCTTTGAAGCCAATCGATTTGTGATTATTGGTTATGTCTATACCTTGGATTTGATTTGCTCGCTTACATCATTGTGAACTTAGCTACTGATACTTGAGCATTGTTATGTCTTCATGTATGCCATGTCATGATCCTGTGAAGTATCATTTTGATGGAAATCTTACACACACATGATTATATATCCCATGAAATATTTTGTTGATCATGACATTTTGTATGTGCTCGGGGTTGTGCTCAGTCACAATGGCCCACCTACTCACAGATGGCATTTAGGACCTTTGGGGTCATTTGTGTCCTTTGGGACTTGTGATGAAAGAGAACTTACGCTTTTCAGTTAGCCCAAGAGAGGGGTGAAGCTGAATGGGCATTTTGGGGATATGCAGGGCCCTATTTGTTTACGTATCTATTTTGTTAGAATTCAATATCTGATATTTTTGGTATTCATCAGATGATCATATTTATATCCTATGAATGATCATATTATTGCAAGCATGTTACGCTTTTGATTGGTTAACATTTTGTTTGTGGCAGAGATTCATCATGATAGGTTAGATCCCACTTTGATTGATTTGTTATCATCTTCTTGTATCTTATGTTGGGATAAGCCTTTTTGGACCCTCGGGTCATTGTTGCACATCTTGGTGACTAGCTATATATATACTTGTTGCTCATTTGGCTATTGGCTATCTATTATCTCTTTATACTGTCATTCCCTTGGACTAACCCTAACCCATGTTAAAGCTAGGAAATTACTTATTGGGCTTTGTTAGCTCACCCCTCCCTTATTTTTTGAAGGACAACAGGAAGTAGGAGAACCATTAGGTGCTCGGAGGTTTAGACGTCTGCTAGCCACTGGTAGCTTTTTGGCGAGTTTTTGTATTAAATTAAATACTGAAAGGTCTTATTATCTCCTATGTCACCATAGTTCTGTCAGTTGTGTTTTTTTGGAGGATCTGTACTTATAAACACTTATGTTCTTTTGGCATGTATTTAATGATGACCTGACCATGCTACCAGATTTACTGTTGACTATAAAATATTTTATTAAAAATCTTACGTAGTATTTTAGATCCTTTTGACGGGGAACGGCCCACAGGCCGTAGACCCGATTACGGACCCCTAATCAGCATAGAGTGGGTTTTGGGTTGTGATAGAGTTTGTATTAGAGTTTATGGTTCTAGTGGTTCATGGGAGATTATGACTAAAGTATTACAACTCGCTAAAGTTTGAGGGTCATGAGTCTAGAGGTTAATTAATTGATAAGCCTTGTGAACTATCCTTTTTACAGTGTATAGTGCAGACCGGTAGCATGACAATGGAGTCTGATAGAGAGAGGCTAGATCAAATCGAGCAAATACTAAACCGTGTAATGGAGGCATTGCCTGTGATCTAGGCTCAAGCAAATGGGCCAACACATCAGCATCATCCCCCAGCTCAAGAGGATAGGCCCAAACACGAAGAGGACCCAACTTATCTTTATAAACGGTTTAAGAATATGAAGCCGCCTACCTTTGATGGCTCAAGAGGAGCCACTACAGCTGAGGGATGACTGTTAGGGATGGAGAAGATCTTTAAAATTCTGACATGTACGGAGACCCAAAAGGTGGCCTATGCCACTTACATGTTCACGGGGGAAGTACATCTATGGTGGCTATTAGAGGAAGCCCCGGAACCCAATATGGCTTGGCCACGATTTGTCGAGATTTTCAATCAGAAGTATTTTCCCCTGAGAAGTCCGAAACCAAAAAATTGTTTGAGTTTATGGCCCTCCAGCAGGGAGGCATGTCTATAGAGGAGTATGAGGCCAACTTTACCGAATTGGCCAGGTTCGCACCCAATGTTGTCAACACAAAGGAATTGAAAGCCCACAAGTTTGAAGGCGGACTGAGATGGGCCATCAAGGATAGAATCTGGCCCCACCGATTGCCCACCTACAATGAGGTGGTAACAACTGCTAAGATCATAGAGCAAAGTGGGGAGGAATTTACTAAGCGGTGAGGAAACTAGAGGGCAGGAGGCAATCGGAGTCAAAGGCAGGGATCTTCATTTTCCAGGACTAGTATAGGATAACGCAATTCTAGTGCAGGGCCTAGTCAGAGAAAGGCCAAGTCTCAAGATAGGGGTGCACCTAAATGCCCCACTTGCTAGGGATTTCACAGAGGACCTTGCCAACGTGACACGAAGGCCTGCTTCAGTTGTGGACAGTTTGGGCACTACATGAAGGACTATCCTAAAAGCGACAGGTCAATGGTTAGTACTACACCAGTTGTATCAGCTTCTGTGACGAGACCTCAACTGAGGAGTGGGGGACCCAGGATTGAGCAGCAACGACCGGGGAGAGTTTTCTCTATTACACTTGGGGATGTTCAGGCCACTACCTCGATAGTTGTAGGTACTATTACAGTTTTTTCTCAGTCTGCACACGTTTTATTTGATACTGGATCCACGCACTCATTCATATTACCAGCATTTTCTGATAAACTGAGCGTAGAAGCCAAGCCCCTAGGTTATGTGTTGATTGTTACTATACCATCAGGGGAGTCGTTATTTGGGGATATTGAATATAAATCTTGTGAGGTTGAGATCATGGGTGCTCAGTTCATGGCAAACCTGGTACCGCTAGAGATCTGTGGATTTGACATGATTCTCGGTATGGATTGGCTAACTACAAATCATGCCACTATCAACTGTGTAGCTAAGAGAGTTCACATACAGGGTGTAATACCCTGACCCAAATTATAACCGAGTGAACCGTATCGATAGGCTTTATGTTATGATGTCAAATGAAATGGACGAATTTGGATTTGAAATTGTTTTGAATGTACGGAGGATCCCCGAGCTATGCTTGAACAAGCTAGGAACGAATATCGAAAAAAAGAAAGAAAGAAATAAAAATAAGATTTAAAAGGAGGTAAAATAAAATAAAGAAAAAATAAGATAAAATAAAATAAGAAATGGAAAAAAAAGGGAAAAACTGGATATGTGGACGATATATATATATATATATGTGTATATATATAGCTATAAAAATATATAAATATATGTGAAGGTGTGGAAGTGTTGATATATCAGTAACTAAAGAATTAAAAGAAAGGAAAACGGATGAAGAGAGATAGGCGCAGGGAAGTGAACGGATGGGAGAGAGAGAGAGAGAGAGAGAGAGAGAGAGAGAGAGAGAGAGAGCAGGAGAATTAAAGGGGCAGGAGTGATTTCAATTAAAAACCATGCCCAGGCGTGTTAGAACCAAAGAAAAAAAAAGAAAAGAAAGAGAGGAGAGGAAGAGAAATGGTCGGGCGCAAGTGATGGAGGGGCAATTGATATATTGATTCGTAAGTGCTGACAGAGGAGGGTGGAACAAGAAAACGGGATTGAGAATTGAAGAGAAGAATTTGAATGCAGCAGTAGTTGATTGTTGTATTGGTATACCTATTTATTTAAGTGATCTTCAAAGAAGAACTATCATGGATGCGGCTGCCATTACCGGTTTGCACCCCCTACGTTTAATTCATGAAGCCACAACAACTGCTTTGGTGTTTGAAAGGTAAGCTGGGTGATTTGATCCTGCTTCATTTTTTTTGTAAAAAGCATGAATGATAGATCTAACCTTAGGATCTTATTAAGCATGGGAATGAGTTATATTGCAATTTGAATCAAGAATAAACCAACCAGAACTGAGTTAGAAGAGAAAGAATTTAAATTGGGTGGTGTAATTTTGATGTGATTACCCCAGTTTAAACCATGAGGAAATATTTTTAGGAAGTGCAGAAATTTAATTGAAGAAAAATGGGCCAAAATCGTAGAAGAAAAGAATGGAAAATGGAGGAGAAACGGAGCAGGCCAGAAAACCGCACAGCTCCGGTGGAGTTGCGGTTTTCCTTGTTTTGGCAGCCATCCGACACTCCGATCAGAAAACCAAGGGTAGAATTGGGTTGCCCATGACCTGTAGGTATGAACCCCACTGAAAAACGCAAGAAAATCCGTCGTCGGCGAGTCGCCGTTGACGGAGAAGACAACCAGCACGCTGGAAATGGTGCTGCGCGGCTGGGGTTTTTGTGATTTTATTTGGGCCAAACCGGGTCAGATCCGACCCGACCCACCCATTCAGATGACTGCCCAACAATATTACTTTATGGGTAAATTTTTAAATTTGAGTTTGGAGGGTGTTTGGTTGAAAAGAAGAAGCTATCCAATGATTGGCTTAAACATGTACAGGAAATGGAAGGAAATGGAAAACTGAAAAAGAAAATGGAGGAGAAACGGAACAGGCCAGAAAACTGCACAGCTCCGGTGGAGTTGCGGTTTTCCTTGTTTTGGCGGCCATCCGACACTCCAATCAGAAAACCAAGGGTAGAATTGGGTTGCCCATGACCTGTAGGTATGAACCCCACTGAAAAACGCAAGAAAATCCGTCGCCGGCGAGTCGCCGTTGACGGAGAAGACAACCAGCACGCTGGAAATGGTGCTGTGCGGCTGGGGTTTTTGTGATTTTATTTGGGCCAAACCGGGTCAGATCCGACCCGACCCACCCATTCAGATGACAGCCCAACAATATTACTTTATGGGTAAATTTTTAAATTTGAGTTTGGAGGGTGTTTGGTTGAAAAGGAGAAGCTATCCAATGATTGGCTTAAACATGTACAAGAAATGAAAGGAAATGGAAAACTGAAAAAGAAAATGGGGACAAATGGTTTGGGCAGAGAATACTTGTGACCAAGGGAGAAAGGGTGAAAATCTTGAATCACTATGCCACATGTGATTTATTTTGCTTCAAATAATATATGTATATTAGACCTAATTAAATAAATTAAATAATTAAGAAAATTAAACAAATTTGAATTAAATTCTGATGCGTAAATTAATCGAATGAATAATAAAAATTTATTGTTTTGGACCTTCTGGATTTAATGGTGAGGTCCGTTTCATGAGATGGAGTCTCGAAAAATAGAATACCGTAGAATGCCAAAATGACCAAAATGCCCCTACATCTAAGGCGAGTCAAACGAACTCCGATTGAGTTAAGTAAATAGTGGATTTTTATTATTTCAAACCTACTGGACTCAACGGTGAAGTCCAAATTGTGAAAACAGAACCTGAAAAGTAGAGACACGTAAATGACCATTTTACCCTTGTGTAAATTAAGTTCAAGAGCATAAAATAGTAAAAGAGATATTTAGAGTAGCGAGGCATAAATTCAATAAATGACATAAAAGCTGAAACGTGTTTATTGATGTATAGGCATGTAATGCCTTGACCCAAGGATGCCGGGTCATATGACACGTTTTACGAGGATACGAAAGATTAGTGCAAAGATGATACATTTAAGAAAATAATTAATTTTTAAAGTAATTAATTATTTTAATATAAGAAATAAATTGTAACATACATATATATATATATAATTAAATACAAAAATATATACTATATAAATAATTGTAACTTTAAATATATATATATATATATAATTATATATATATATATATATATATATATATATGAGTGTGTGTATGCATGTGTGCATGCATGCATGCATGTTAAAATATATGTGTATATGAAATGTATGTATATTACATATGGAATAAGAGAGCATGCTATTCTCCAAAGTGTACAAAAGTGTGTGTGTGTCAGTGAGAGGTGTGTGTATATATCCAAGGTGTATTAGGGTGTGAACCATGTATATATATATGTAGGTAAAACAAAACAAACACACACACACACACAACCAGCCACTTGATGGCCTGCCCCTAAACAGAGAAAATGCACAGAGAAGCACTCATTTGAGTTGCTGCAACAAGCTAACCTAGTTTGAGGGACAATCAGAAAAGTGGAATGATCACACATAAACTATTATATACACAACCATATACACGCCTCACGGCCATACAAAAAGATTAGTTCAGACCGTGAGTGAGGGAGAGATTGAAGGAGATTCTAGGACGTTCAGAAGTGGGAAGCAAGGAGCAAAGGGGAGAGAAACAGTTTGGAACAAGGTAAACCCACAAAACACTTAAATTTCTCTCTCTAGAATTTCTATACGTATGAACTGTTTTAAGCTTTGATTTAGTGTATATAATGTTTAAAGCATGTTTAAACAATGATAAGCATGAAAATTTCAACCTAAAACACCTTAGAAACATCAGCCGTACACAAGGTAGCCATTGAAGACCTTGCTTGAAGCAGGTCTAAACCGACTTCTTCTAAACCCAATTTGGTTTATCAAGACTTCAAGTAGACCTCACGAGCATCCCAAAAACCCTAATACGCGATCAAAAATTCCAAAGAAAGCCCTTCAAAAATCAAATTACAGGTTCGGGTTTCAAGACCCAACCTCAAAAACTCACATCTAAACTAGATTTAAGAAATGGGGAATGAGACCTGATGGAAAGTGGACCACGACGCAACAAACCTCATGAGATTTGGTTAAGAAACGAGCATGAACAAGCAGGTTACAGGTTTAAATTATCGAATCCTAAACCGAACACATGAATCCATTTTAAAACCTAAAATGAATGCCGAACCAGTCCTTAACACCTTAGGGATGTTTTGGATAAAAAATAGAGAGGAATCGTTGAACCAAAATGCACGAAATTGAAGCTTTTAAGCTTCAAAAATTAGGGCAACAGGGAGGGTTCGATGGGGAAGACGACAGTGGGTTAACTCGGTTTTAAAAGCTCTGACTGAGTCGACTCAGACACGTGGTGGTCCTTAGGATTGCCACCGCATTAAGAACGACGACGTCGTTTTGGGGCCTGATAGTTATATATATAAAACTGTATGGAGTTTTAAAAAGAAGATGGAAAACTCGCGGTCAGTGGGGTTCAAACCCCTGACCTCACGTGCCCATGCGCCCCTCCTTTCCACTCGGCCACGCACTCGCATGTGTCTAAGTTGGGGCAACAAATATATATATATATATATAATATATATATATATATATAAATAAAAACAGAAAATAAAAAGGTGCGACTGCACCTATTGGGATTCGAACGTGGTATCTTTTGGAGGGGGAGGTGGCACGCTGGCCAGCGTGCCACCCTATTCGACCATTAATTAAGTGCACACTAAATATATATATATATATATATATCAGACTTTATAAATTTAATTTAATTAAATCTATTTAATTAAATTAAATACTCCAAATTAGTCCGGTATCCAAATGAGACGAGTTATATATGTATTTCTACTATCTCAGACCTCCTAAGTCCATTGGTGAGGTCCACGACATGAGATGAGGTCCCAAAAAATTTAAAGACCTGTAAAAATGTCAAAATGACTAAAATACCCCTGCTCCATAAATGAGTCAAACGAGGTCCAAATAAAATAAATAAATAGTAGATTTTGACTATTTGGAACATTCTGAATCTAATGGTGGGGTCCGTTTCATGTGAGGGGACTCCGAAAAATTTAGACACGTTAAGGTATAAATTACCAAATTGCCCCTAACATGTCCTAAGTCGAATTAAATTCTAAGAAAGCCTAAATTGACTTTATTCAATGTTCTGGACTCAATGGTAGAGTCTATTCAACCAAAAGAAGTGTCTAAAATAAAAAGACATAAAATTTGATAAATAGCAAGAGTCAGGTGACTATAAATCTAAAACACTGCTGAAGTACTAAACTAAGGCGCGTACGTCGAAATGAAATACGGAAAGACACGACACGTATATATGTGAAGTAATTAAAATTAAATTAAAGTTAATGGAGCTACCAGAAGAGTATAATTTTAAAATTTAATTTACTTTCATAACACGCTAAACAATGTTTTAGGCGAAAGGAAATGGATAAGAAATACACCATCATGACCAAGGCGCAAAGGGCGACCGATCCTAAACAACAAGAATTCATGACAGAATTATTGTGGCTACAGAAAGTAATTGATAATAGAATAAGAATCGCCAAGCGCACTGAGATCGTTTCGCTATGGCCATTCATTTACAAGACTCCGACCAAGGCAATGATTGCTGAGGCAAAAATTAAGAAACAAGAAGACACTGAGACCTTGAGGGATTGGCTTGACAGGTAACGTTTATTATTATTAAGTACATGAATGACTAGGCTATGATGCAACTATAGGTTAGACAGCAACTGGTAAGTCATGAAGTTGATTGAGTACATGTGGAATTTATAGAATCTTTATAAATTTTGTTAGGATAAGAAAGGAGAAGAGAAAAAGGAAAGCATCCGTATAGGGCCAACCTCGACGCGAAAGGTGAGTAACCCTGCCTTTGAAGTGGAGATTTAACTCCATGAATTTGAAAAAGTTTTAAGTGCAAATTATTTGAAGTCTTGAATGTCAAATTCAGTATCATATGATTCCTGTTTTAAATTGTTTTCTGTTTTCATAAACTGTATTGTGACATGCTGGGTGATTGGTTTGAATCACGGTTTTCCCTTTTAATTATGTTTCAGCATGTTTCGGTTTAAAATGCTAAATTTTCATAAATGTTCTGAATTTGATTATTCCAAATATTAAAGTTTTATTGTAGAAGTTAAATATTTCATGTTTTAAATATTCATGAAAAATACCTATTGAAGAAGCCATGTGATAAGTTATGTATATTTCATGCTTTAAATATGCATGAAAAGTATTTATTGAAGTAGCCATGTGATAAATGTTTTATAAGATAAATGGTGTTTAAAGCACCCCCTATGATGGTTGAAATCCTTCGGGATTCAACAGTAAATGTCACATAGTCAGGATTTTAGGTTTCTTCGGAACTCAATTGCCCTGTCATGTGAAATGCCCGGTAGCAGGATCTAATCCCCCAGGCAAATATGATTGGCAGTATTGGCAGTAAAATGGGAGTCTGGTTCGAAACAGATTCCACCTAATTAAAGAGAAAAGGTGACAAATGTTTTTGGAAATGGAAGCAGGTTTTTACCCCCTATCTTATTATACGTGTTTATATGCTTTTAAATTGCATATGCTCTATTTGAAGAAATGTGTATTTAGCTTGAATACTTTAAATGTTTCAAAGCTATCTATTTTAAGAATGCATATACTCTGTGTTCTAAAATGTACGAGCAATTGGTAGTGAGTATTTTATAAACTCTCATGTGCTAAACCACTACCAGTTAAAAACCCCATGACGAATGCAGGAATTACTCACAAGCTTAGATTAGCTTACCCGGATTTTTATCCGCCTCCTTTCAGGTGACTAATGGCAGATTGATTTTTGAAGACGATGAGGATGAGTCTAGCTTTTTGGGAAGACTTGCTTAAGTAGTTCTTTTGGGAAATCACATGAACTCTAATTAGTACGTTTTGTATTAGCAGACAATTTAAGGATATTTATTAAGCCCCACGGGGTAGCTGAATTAAGATTGTAATTATAAAGTCTTTTAAGTTTTAGTTATGCTCTGAATGTATGATCATGTGTACCATTATGAATAGTGGCAGTATCAGACGGATGTGCAAATTTCAAAATAAGAAAAGAAAAGAAAAGAAAAAAAAGTTTTTCACGCTTCCGCAACCACATGAAGCACATCTATTTGATACCGCTGCAGATGCGAGCCTTGTCCCGAGGCCTTTGGGCCTTGGGGCGGTGGTCATGACTCAGGGTTCGCGCGAGGTGGATTTCGGGTCATGATAGGCAAGTCAAAAGGAAAGGAGAAAGTCAAGGGATACTAGGACACTGATAAGGTAAGTGGATTCCTATCTCTTATACGTGGTTTTCCAAGCCACGATCTTTCTACTACTGCCAAGACTTGTACTCATGTATGTATCTATTGTTATTGCTCCCACCATTGATATTGTCCTATCTGGTGGAGGCCTATTGACTGATATCTTGTGATTTGATGCATTGTACTAACGCCTATCATTGTATGCATGTCATGTTAGTTCATACGTTGCATGTTGAGATTGTAAACGGATAAATGGTGATGGGGGTGTTTATCGTTTGACTGGACCTACAGGCCGATTGACGGGACCTTTGGGTCGAATCCTTAATTGGACATATGGTGATGGGGGTTTTCTTACATATGAAGTTATGAGGGCATTTTATATGCATTGATATTAACTGTTCACACATTAGTTGTATTTGACTGTGACCGTTTTATTGTGGCAGTACTCATGTTGATTATGATTATTGTGCCTTAGTACTTCACTGTTAATTAAAAACGTTGTCATGACTGGCTATCATGTTACCTTTGAATTCATGCTTTCCTATGTACTCCTTAACCCGTATTTGAGATAGATTTTTACTTACTGAGCTTTGTTAGCTCACCCCCCCTTACAAATTTTTCAGGTGAGAATGTTACAGAACCACAGTAGGAGATCAGGCGTCACGACCCGGAACCCACCCTAAGCGGATCACCGGATCGCGATCGCCGCCCCTGAGACCCGAGGGCCCCGAGACAAGGCTCGCATCTGCAGCGGTATCGAATAGATGTGCTACACATGGTTGCGGAAGCGTGAAAAACTTTTTCTTTTCTTTTCTCATTTTTAAATTAGGCACATCCGTCCGATACTGCTGTTTCCATACATAGCATACATGGTTACACATTCAGAGTATAAAGAAAACTTAAAGACTTCATACTTTGATACAATACATATTCAGTTGCCCTGGGGGCCTATTACATATTCTTACTCTGTCTATTAATACAAAACATACTACTAATGTTCATAGGTTCTTCAAAAGAAACTACTTAAACACATTCTTCCAAAAACAGCTAGACTCATCGTCGTTGTCCTTAAGACCCTGTCTGCTGCATCACCTGAAAGGGGGGTTCGAACAAAGTCTGGGTAAGCTAATCTAAGCTTGTGAGCAATTCCAGTGTTCGTCATGGGGTTTTCAATTAGCAGTGGTTTTTAGTACATAAGAGTGGTAAAACATTCACTGCCAATTGCTTATACAATTTAGAATACAGAGTACATGCATTCTTAAAACAATAGCTTTGGAACATTTTAAGTATTCAAGCTATACTTATACTTGTCAAATGGAGTGTATAACTCGGAACATATGCATTTCAAATAAATAGATTTGAAACATTTAAGTATTCAAGCTAAGCTCGTACTTCGTAAAATAGAGTATATAACTCAAAACATATGCATTTCAAATAACTTGTAAACATTTAAGGTATCTAAGCAAAACTCGTACTTCATCAGATAAAGTATATAACTTTAAATCACATCAATATGTATTTGAAAATGAGGGTAAAACCTGCTTTCATTTCCAAAATCACTTGTCATCTTTTCTCTTTAATTAGGTGGAATCTGTTTCGAACCAGACTCCCATTTTACTGCCAATACTGTCGATCTCATTTGCCTGGGGGATTAGATCCTGCTACCGGGCATTTACTATTGAATCCCGAAGGATTTCAACGTCACATAGGGTGGTACTTAGTACCGTTTATCTTGTAAAACATTTATCACATAACTTCTTCAATAGATACTTTCATGAATATTTAAAACATGAAATGTATAAACCATTTATCACATAACTTCTTCAATAGATACTTCATGAATATTTAAAACATGAAATGTATAATTTCTACAATAGGACTTCAAATACTTGTAACTATCAAATTCAGGATATTTAACAAAATTTTGGCATTTAAAACTTTAGACATGCTGAAATATGTTTTAAGAAAACTATGATAAATACCAATCACTGAGCATGTCATATAGAGTTATAAAACAGTACTATTAAAAGCTGAATCATGTAAATACTGAATTTGAAACTTCAAATACTTCACATCTTTGAACTTAAAACTTTTTCAAATCCATGGAGTTAAATCTCCAATTCAAACACAGGGTTACTCACCTCGATTCTTTAGGGTTAGTGCTAAAATGCGCTTTCCCACTTTTCCTTGTAGTTCCTAAGAACAATTCATAAACACCTCATCAACTTCACATTCATGTAATATCATCTCGATATTCTTTAACTTATGCTTAAATCGTATTAGAATCCTAAAACGATTTCACAATTTCATAGGTACTTAATTTAACTCGTACTTGTAACCTATGACATAATTTAACGTGTTAGAAATTGAATTTATTTCAATTTATACTCTTCTGGGAGTTCCATTAACTTAAATTTAAAGTTATTTATTTGACATGTTTACGTGTCGTGTCTTTTCGTATTTCGTTTCTCGTACTTGCCTTAGTATTAGTACTTTGGCATCACTTCAGTTCATAGTCATCTAACAGATGCTATTCATCAAATTTTATGCCTTTTTATTTTAGACATTTCTTTTGGTCGAATAGATTCTACCATTGAGTCCGGAGTGTCGAAGAAAGTCGGTTTAGGCTTTCCAATCATTTAATTCGGACTGTTATATGTAAAAGGGCAAAATGGTCATTTACCGTTTTACTGTGTCATATTTTTCTGTACTTCATTTCGTAATTTGGACTCCATTTTTGAGTCCGGGATGTCGAAGAAAGTTAATTTAGACCTTTTCTGATCTCATTTCGGCTTTAGGGATACCAGGGGTATTTTGATCTTTTTACCCCTTTACATGTCTTTATTTTTCGGGACTCCATTTCGTGTTGTGGACCTCACCATTGGACTCAGAAGGTCCAAGATAGTAAGAATACACTAATAACTTATAAAGTTTGGGTCAGGGGTATTTTGGTCATTTACCCCTTACGTGTATTTATTTTTTCGGGCCCCGTCTCGTAAAACGGACCCTACCATTGATCTCAGAATGTCCAAAATAGTAAAATTACACTAATTATATGTTTAATTTGGACTTCGTTTGCTCTATTTATGCCACAAGGGCAAAATAGTAATTTAACCTTATTTATTAAATAATTAAATTTATTATTTAATTATTTAATTATTTTTCCAGGGGTCTAAATGCATAATTTTTCCCTCAGTTGGGCCTCAGTATAATTTTTCTGAAGCCCAGGGGTCAATCCGTAATAACCAAAAGTATTGGTTTATTTCATTTTAATTAATTTAGAAAAACCAAAGGGTTCAGTTAAAATATAAGTGAACTGGTCTGGTTCAGTGGTAACCCAACCGGTCTTTCCGGTTATTACATGTGGCTGACGTCAGCCCTAGATCTCAATTAATTCAAACCGACACTCAAAATGGCGTCGTTGCAATTAATCGGTGGCAAGCCCAGAGGCTGCCACCTGTCCGAGTCGAGTCAGTCTCTTTTTAACACCGAGTTGACCCGTCTTCTTCTTCCCCACGACGACCCCCTCTGAAAACCCTAATTTCCGAATCCATTTCTTCCTATTTCGTGCATTTCTACTCAACCATTCTCTACTGTTTTAGTCCCAATTCATTCCTAAGACACAACCAACCATCTTGGCATTCATTTGAGGCTTCGAATATGGTTAAATCGTTGGGTTTAAGTCATGACAACCCGAACTGTAAGTTGGTCATACATGCTTATTTCTCGGCCAAAACCCTTGGGGTTTGTTTCTTTATGATCTATTTTCCATGTAGTTTAAATTTCCATTTTCATATACTCGTTTAGATGGGGTTTCGAAAGGTTGGTCTCTACACCCGTATCCTGCAACTGGTTATTTGAGGGTTAGTTTTTAAGCTTTTTGATCGCGGTTATGAGTTTTTATAACCCTCATAACTTCTTCTTGAAGCCTTGATAAGCTAAATCAAGCTTAAAGAAACTTGGTTCAGACCTGCCATGGGCAAGGTCTTCAATGGCTGTCGTTCTTGGGTTAGGTGTTTTTGGGTGTTTTGAAGCTCAAAATCCATAGCTAAACAAGTCTAAATATGTTCTATATATCATATACATAAAATGAAAGCTTTAAATTAGTTATATATGGAGAAATTTTAGAGAGAGAAAAATGGAAAATTTAGCTTTCTCACCTTCCTTCTCTCGGTTTCCTCCTCTTTCTTGCTCTAATTTCTTTCCTCTTCTTCTCCTTCAGTTCCCTTCTTTTGGTTTCTTTCGTGAGAGATCAACATGCATTGCATGTTTGGCTTTTAAAGAAAGGTAGCCGACCTCTCTCTCTCTCTCTCTACATTCTGAATTCTAGCCTTACACAGCTCTCACTTCTCATCAATTTTTGCTTTTTCTCTTTTCTACTTTACATTAATTTCTTGTAAGATATTTTGTATACATATATACATATAATACAATACACACACTCACACATGAGAACACACACACAATGTTGCCGACACACACTCACACACTCATACCTTTTCACTTTTTACTTTTTAACATTTTCATATTTCATTCCTTTAATATATATGTATATATTTATATATTTAATTAATACACATATATATCCTTTTTCCATAATTAATTAATTAATTTAATAATTAATTAATTATATATCTATATATAATTTCTTTCACTCGTAATACGTGCCATGTGACCCGGTATCCTGGGTCGGGATATTACATCAGGAGCGTAAGGTGATAATCGAGGAGCATGATAGTAGTGAATGAAGTCTTTCCCATGTACTCACCACCTAAGAGTGGTTCATGATCAGTTTATTGTTTGTTTAAGTTTAGTCTTTAAACAATAATTGTAATAAAGCTTCCGCACTTTAATGTCATGTTTATATTATTTACTGATATCATTGGTAAAAGAATGGAAAAAGTAGAGACGGCCATTGGGCTGGCTCCGCGACACGAGATCCGCATAGGGTGGGTTTCGGGTCGTGACACAAGCTCTAGGGCAACAGAGGGTTATCTTTAAGGGGATGGGAGTGGTCACCCCGCCCTATTTTGTCTCTTCCATCTAGGCCAGACGTCTGCTTATAAAGGGATGTCATGGGTTTTTGTGCAGTGTTATTGATACCCGCTCACAGGAGCCCATTCTTGACTATATCCCAGTTGCTTGAGAGTTCCCTGATGTGTTTCTTGATGACCTGCTTGGCATGCCCATTGACTGAGAGATTGAGTTCTGTATCGATGTGATTCCCGATACGACACCAGTGTCCAAAACCCCGTACAGAATGGCACTGACTGAGTTGAAGGAATTGAAGCTGTAACTACAAGAATTACTTGACAATGGATTCAAACGGCCCAGCTCGTTTGTCACATCCCGAACCCCACCCTACGCGGATGTCGAGGACGTGACTGCCAGTCGGTCGCGACGCGACCAACCAAAGGCAAATTCTGAACTTTCCGACGAATTGCACTCCAACTGTAGGGTCAGATGCAGCGGAATTTAAAACTTTTTCTTTGTGTCACGGGAATGCAACTCACTTATCCATCATAAGTATATGTATCACAGAGCAAGACTAAATCCAGTCAGTCAACAATTCTAATCTCAGAGCATATCTAAAATCAAGCATATAACAACAGAGCAGATCTAATATCTCTAGAGTACCATTAGTTCCATGAGCCATGTCTATCTAGTATATATCAGTCAAGTCAGTCATAACATACCACTTACCGGAACAACCAGGTTCAATCCATAATAAACCAGTCTCTACAATTCAGTGCCGTCAGATCCTTACTTGATGCCACTTGGCCTATTCACGTCATGTCATAGTACCTTCTAATCCAATGGAGGTAATTCCTGAAAAATGTCAGAATAATGGGGTGAGCTTAAATAAGCCCAGTGAGTAACACAGATTCCCTATCATGGGTTTCAAAACCAGTTTTGTGCTTCCAAGGCACATGGATAATTTAGTCATTTCACAAATAACTATTTTTTTATAAATCCATTTCATAAGCAGTCTAGTACAATAAAACAGAATCGAACAAACAATACAAACGGATCAGAACATGACAAAACCAATCGGTCAAAACAATAACTATTGCTAATATATCGGTCAAGACACAGACTTTTCATTAACGGAACGAATCACAATCGGGACTGAGTGAGAACAATAAGTCAGTCAAGACAGGGGCATATTATCAATGGCTAGGACATAGCGGAGTTGAACAAGATCAATCAAGACAAGGCATACCAATAACAGGACAGAAACATAACGGAACTAGACCATCTATCAATCAGGCCAGACATGTCATCAACGGACGGAATATAACGGAATCGAACGGAAACAATACATCAGTCAAGCAAAGGCATATCGCGAACGGATAAAATTATAACGGAACTAAACGGAAACAATACACTAATCAGGACACAGGCAAATCATGAACAGGACACAACATAACGGAACTGGGTAGAAACAATATAACAATCAAGTCGGGACACATCACTGTCGGAAACTAATCATAACTGGACTGAACAATGTTTCAATCAAGACAGACGTATCATCAACGGACAGTACACAACAGAACTGGACTATATATCAATCAAGGCGGACTTAACATCATTAACGGACGGAACATGTCAGAACCGGACGGAACATATCAATCGAGGCGGACATATCATTAACGGACAGCACATAACCGAACTGAACGGAATTCCTAATTCGAAGGACACAAGCACATCACGTGGAATGTGATACAAAGGGCGTACATTAAGTACATACATTTAAACAATATAGCATTCAGACAGTATACTATACAAAGCGGTACGATACAACAAAATGTTGTTCTTTGCCTATATCACATGGTTTATTTAATCATTTCGGAAATAATGGTTCAATATATCCATTTTATCTCAACAGTTCAAAACGGGCAAAACAGTACGGGATGCTAGCACAGGGATCAGGAATATAGTCAATTATTTAAAAAGACTAAAACCATGTCATACGTGATATAGTACGAAAAACATGCATTTAAATAATTGCATTTAAACCGTATGGCATTCAAAACAAATCAGTAGATCAAGGGACAGTATCAAAACAGTGTCAGAAGTTACTCACAAACTTTACGCTTATTTCCTTGCATAAATAATCCGATAACCTCCAGGTACGTCAAGCATCTCCATGTATATCCTGAATAATAATCATCAATCACAGACAGATCATAACTCATCCATTCAGGTCTCATTCGTCATCTTAGGTATCTATCGGATTACCTAAGATAGCCTAGTAGCCTATCGCCCTTCCATTGGGTCTCACCCGAGGCTATTTCATTCTTTAATTAGGCTTAGCAGTTATTAGGATTATATCCTAAGTCATTTAGACTTCAATTGTTATCAGTCAGGCACTCATTCAACCTTAGGGCAAAATGGTAATTTTACCATTCTTGTCCCGGACCCTGTCGTGGTCTTCGGAATAGTCTTTATATCTTAAGTACAAAGTTCTACGTCCTTTGGACTCCAATCGGTATCAGTTAGGTTCTCATTTTAACCATAGGGGCAAAATGGTAATTTTGCAATTCTTATCCCGGACCCTGTTATGGTCCTCAGAATATCCCATATATCGTATATATGAAGTTTTAAGTCTTTTAGACTTTAATCGGTATCAGTTGGGTACTTATTTAGTCTTAGGGCAAAATGGTAGTTTTGTTATTTTTGCCCTGGACCCTATCATGGTCCTCAGAACGTCCCATATATCTCATGTATAAATTTGTAAGTCCCTTGGACTTCATTTGGTATCTACTTTAGATCGTCAGGACACATCGGTCATTTCTCGTTTTACGCGTTGACTGTCTCGGAGTCTTATTTAGCCCTTCAGTGTTCATAATTATCCCTATGATAATTTATCAGATCAGTTTGACCTTTATTTGACCTCTACTTTGCACTTACAGTGCTCAAGGGTATTTTGGTCATTTTACGTTTTGTGAAATTCTGACCCCGATTCGTCATCTAATCAAGTATACAGTCTCACCAGTGTCTGGGCTCCTATCGGTATCAGTTTTGTCCCAATCGGACTTTGTTTAGGTCTCGTACGGTATCAGGGGTAATTTGGTAATTTCATGTGTCGTATTTTTCGGCACGTCACTTCATAAAATGGACCTCACCATTGGGTCCAGAGCGTCCAACATAGTGAAATTGGACTGTCTGTTATGTTTAATCGGCCCTGAGTATCATTAAGGGCAATTCAGTCATTTACACCTATGTGTCTATATTTTTCGGGACCTCAGTTCGTTAAACGGACCTCACCGTTGAGTTCAGAATGCCCGAGATAGTCAAAATAGGCTATCTGATATTTTTATTTGGGTCTGGGTACCATCAGGGGCAGTTCGGATCATTTATCACTTACGGGTCTGTATTTTTCGGGACTGTATTTCCAAAATCAGACTGTACCATTGAGTCCAGAATGCTTGAAATAGTGAAAATACACTATTTATTTAATTTATTTGGACTCCGTTTGACATATTTAATGTCTAGGGGTAAAATTGTAATTTTACCTATTTAATAAAATAATAAAATAATTATTTTATTATTTAATTAATTTGGCAGGGGCTTAAATGTATAATTTTTTTCCAAAATCTGGGCCAGAGTACAATTACACAAAACAGTTGGGGGTTTAAATGTAAATTCAGAAAACATTTGGGGTCAAAGTGTAATTCCATTATTTAGGGGTTTAGACCAAATGGCTTTAGGTTCAAACTGTTGAACCGGTCCAGAATTCCTCAAAACCAACCGGTCTAGTTACCTTCAGAAAACTGGGATAAGATATCCCTAGTAACCTCAATTGGGCCCTATCCGTATTCAGGTTATCCGCAAAACCTGATTTTAATTTATTAACCCCGCATCCAAACAGGCAGAATTCAATTTAAAACAAATCAGTTACCTTCAAAACGGCGACGTGCCACTTATCCGGTTTTGCAACGGGTCGGGTCCCGACCCGAGTCCGATCCAGGATCCACCCGAGACCAAATGGTCTCTGTCTTCTCCGGTGACCTGCAGGGGTTTTCTCTGGCGCCGGTGGAAAATCCCGGTGACTTCGTGGGTTCGGTCCAACGGGGTTTGAAAGGGATTTCCGTGATCTTTCCATCCCTGGTGTCGGTTTCCGTCCTAGGTTAGGTTTTGGCCGTCGAATAGTGAGTTACAGGTCGTAACTCCGGCCATGGCCGATTCTCCGGCGACGCTTCTAATTTCATTTTTTCACCATTTCAACCTGTTTCGACTCCTTATTCTGATCATAGAGACCATCTAGGACCCTTAGGGAGTATTTAGTGCATTTAAAACTCATGAAATCAGTTGGGTTGGGGGGATTATCATTTCGGCCAACCGAACCTGCAACTACCCATATCTAGCTCATTTTTGGACCATTTTGGTCCATTCAAGTTGCGTTGGGTTCCATTTTTCATGCTCTTCACGCCTATATGCATTAAACCGAGCTTAGAGTACAGTTTCAAAAACCCAGAACATGCACTCTCGGTTTCTCATGGTTTCAAACCCAAAACAATTCAGTTTTAACCCAAATTTTCTCCTACTGTCCTGTCCTCAACAGTTCAATCACATGCATGTAATTAGTTCTACAATGCACAAAACAGTACCCAAAATTTTAGATCAAGAATTGAAGCAAATTTTGAAATATACCTCATAATCGACCACTGTTCCATGTTCCCATGCTCACGGTTCAGTCCTTTGGCACCTCCGAGCTTCAACCATGTCTCAGTTCCCTTCTGGCGCCTCAGTTCCTTTTCCTTGTGCATTTCCATGTAGACACCATGCACACATGGTTGTATACATATGCAAGCCATGAATACATGCACTTGCAGCTCTCTCTCTCTAACAGATTAGCCCCACTCTAACTCAGCTTACCACTCCCATATACAGATCTGCATTCTCAGTTTTCATGCCCCCACTCACGAGATGCAAGGCATAATATATACAAGCATAGACATGTATATATTTTATAAATTAACTTATTGCATGGACTCCCATTGGTGGGGAGGGTGGTCCAATCAGAATTAAATCTCCTATTATATATATATATATATATATAAACATATATTATATATATCATATGTGGGCTGCATGAAACCTCATTGGTCCAATTGGGTGGCAGCTTGGGGCGACTTTGAATATATAAACAATTTAGTTGTCCATATGTGCACAAAGTAATGGCAGCCCAGTTGATAAAGTTTTGGGTAAAATTCATTCCACTTAAAGGTCAAGGGTTCAATTCCCTTGGCCTCCCTTTTTGGCCATTTTCACCATTTTTGGTTAAGGCCACGTTTGGCTGCGCAGTAATTCAGTTTTCAATGTTTCCTGCATAACTTTCTTTCCGTAACTCCTTTTTCGATGCGGTTTGTTCCGAGAGTTTCATATTTCAGTTATCTACAGTGTCAGAGGTTCCGTGTCATTTATTAGTCATTCGGGATTTCCGTGGTTAATTAATTCAAATTTCGTCAGTGTTAAATTGACATTATTTCACCTAATTAATTGGTAATTAGGTTCGGGTATTGTACCCTATTCTCGAACATGTTTTAATTATTTTATCGGTCTATCTTAACCGTCGGGAGATTAGGGTTAATTCCCTTGATTATTCTCTGAGCCGGTATTAATTAATAATTAATATTTAATTATTAATTATACAGGATTGGGGTGTTACATCGTTGCCATGGGGTGCCCGAGTATTGTTTGTCAAAAAGAAAGATGGGACCATGCGATTGTGTGTTGATTATCGCAAGCACAACAAGGTCACCATCAAGAAGAAATACCCATTACGAAGGGTAGATGACTTATTTGATCAGCTAAAAGGGGCACAAATGTTTTCCAAGATAGACTTGAGATCGGGGTATCACCAGCTTAAGGTTAAGCTAGAGGATGTGCAGAAAACGGCATTCAGTACCTGATACGGACACTATAAGTTCCTTGTGATGCCATTTGGGGTGACAAATGCCCTAGCTGCATTCATGGACCTGATAAACAGGGTCTTCAAGCCATACTTGGATGACTTTGTAATAGTGTTTATTGATGACATCTTAGTTTACTCTAAGTGCCCAGAAGATCACGAAGTACATCTAAGAAAAGTTCTGTAGAAGCTGAGGGAGCAGAAATTGTATGCAAAGTTGAAAAAGTGTGAGTTTTGGTTTCCCAACATATCATTTTTGGGGCATGTGGCTTCTGAGGAGGGGATTTTAGTGGATTCACAGAAGATAGAAGCCATTGTGAGTTGGCCCCAGCCAACCAGCGTCACTGAGGTTCGTAGCTTTATGGGGTTGGCTGGATATTATAGACATTTTGTCAAGGATTTCTCAAAGATAGTCACACCGATTACCCAACTGACGAAGAAGAATACCCCATTTGTATAGACTGAGGAAAGAGAGAGAAGCTTCCAAGAATTAAAGAGTCGTCCGGTATCAGCCCCAATTTTGATAGTACCAAATGGGACTAAGGGCTTCGTGATTTACAATGACGCATCACACGGGCTTAGGGTGTGTACTGATGCAGAGAGGCCGGGTAGTAACTTATGCTTCGAGGCAGTTGAGACCTCATGAAAAGAACTACCCGATTCATGATCTGGAGTTAGTAGCAGTGTTTGCGTTGAAGATCTAGAGACACTATCTTTATGGGGCAACGTATGAGACCTTCACGAATCACAAAAGCCTTAAGTATCTTTTCATGCAGAAAGAGCTCAACATGCGGTAGCACCGATGGTTAGAACTGATTAAAGATTATGAGCTTAGCATCTAGTATCACCTCGGAAAGGCCAATGTAGTGGCCGATACTCTCAGCCATAAGTCGTTAGGGAGTCTTGCCTGTTTATTGACTACGTAGTGAGAGTAGTTGAAAGAGCTAGAGGAATTGGAGATTGAGGTGGTTTGGGCCCAGTACTAGAGTGGTGCTTGCCAGTGTCACAGTCGACCTGACGATTGTGGACAAGATTAGAGAGCAACAGATCTATGATAAGAAATTAGCCAAGCTCCGTGAAGAAGCTGAGTCAGGAAGGAACTTGGATTTCGTGGTACACAATGGGATGATGTACTATAGGGATCGGATTTATATGCCAGACGTGCTTGAGATCAAAAAGGAGATTCTTGAGGAGGCGCACAATTCAAGATTTACCGTACATCTTGGGAGTACTAAAATGTACCACAATATCAAGATGACCTATTGGTGGTCAGGGATAAAGAGGGACATAGCTGGATATATTACACAATGCATTAGATGCCAGCAGATCAAAGTCGAACATCAAAATCCCAGTGGCCCATTACAACCGCTTCTAATACCTGAGTGGAAATAAAAACACATCACTATGGACTTTGTCTCAGGGTTGCCAAGGACGCCTCGAGGGAGTGACTCGATATAGGTGATTGTCAACAGATTGACAAAGTCCGCTCACTTCCTAGTAACCAAGACAACCCAGTCATTAGAGCGGTTGGCAACGCTCTACATTCAGGAGATAGTTCGACTACACGGAGTCTCGGTATCTATTGTGTCTAACCGAGATCCAAGGTTCGTGTCCAGATTTTGGAGGAGCTTACAAAAAGAAATGGGCACGGAGCTTATTCTCAGCACAGCCTACCATCCCGAGATTGATGGGCAGTCCGAGAGAACCATTCAGACACTGGAGGATTTGTTGAGATTTTGTGTCTTGGACTTTAAAGGGAGCTGGGAGGATTCGCTTCCACTAGTAGAATTCACTTACAACAACAGCTACCAGTCTAGCATTGGGATGGCTCCATACGAGGTACTATATGGTAGGAAGTGCCGATCTCCAGTGTGTTGGACTGAAGTAGGCGAGAGAAAGTTGTATGGCCTCGAGATGGTAGAGCAGACTTCAGAAAAGATCCGATTGATTAAGCAGCAACTACTAGTAACCCAAAGCAACCAAAAGAGCTGCGCTGACAGTCGGAGACGTGACCTGGAATTTGAGAAGGGTGACTTTGTGTTTCTGAAAGTGTCACCCATGAAGGGCGTGGTAAGATTTGGGAAGAAAGGAAAGCTGGGACCCCGCTACATTGGACCATTTGAGGTTATGAAATGAGTCAGATCGGTGGCATATCGACTTGCCTTATCAGCAGAGTTAGCACATGTGCATAACGTCTTCCACGTAACCATGTTGAGGAAGTACTTACATGATCACAGCCAAGTGGTCGAGCATGAACCACTAGATGTTCAAGAGGATTTAATATATGTTGAGCATCCGGTGCAGATCCAAGATCGTCGGAGCAAGTTTTGAGAAACAAGTCCATTCCCTTTGTGAAAGTACTTTGGAGAAACCATCAGACTGAAGAGGCCACGTAGGAAAGGGAGGATGAAGTATGTGCCAAGTACCCCTAAAGTTTGAGGACAAACTTCTTTTGAGAGGGGAAGGATATAACACCTCGAACTTAATTTTACTATTTAATTAATGCAATGAAGTTCTTTTTAAAATTAATGTAGTGATTTAGCTATTAAGCTCTTCTTTAACACTAATAAAACTTGAATTAGCTAATCGTGGGAAACACAACAAAATAAAAGTCAGCACGAGGCCTTTGACATCGAAGCTAACCTAAATAGGAAGCCACTAGAAGAAAATCATTCATAAAATGAGCAATAGAAAAGAAATTATTAAGGAAATAGCTAAAATGAAAATCTACGCCAGCCAAAATAGGCATAAGCCCAAAATAAGGAAAAAATGTCAAAAGTGAGGCCAAGGGGATTTGAACCCTTGACCTAGTGGAGCAGGATTTTAAGCATCCAAAAAATATACCAAGTGGGCTGCTAGCACCTTTGTGCTTGATTATGTAACAAAAATGTATAGATGCTCAAGTTACCCAAGCCTACCTCCCAAATTGGCCAATGGCCATTCATGCAACACCTTATCCCACATCACCCTATGCCCTAGCCATTATCATCATGTCTGCTCTGTCACGACCCGGAAACCCAGCCTCTGTGGATTATCGAATCATGACCGCCACCCTTCGGCCCAGGGGCCATCGGGCAAGGCTTCACGTGAGCAACGGCGTCGAACGGCGGTGCGATAGGGCCAGGACTAGCAAATTGCGGAAGCGTGAAAAACTTTTTCCTTTCGCATGCCTGCTCGGTACCATCGCTTCTTCTTCTTCTTCTTTGGAGCGGTAATTAATTAACATACATTCAGCGTGTACTAAAAATTTAAAGTTATACATATTACATATCCGTTGCCTTTCGGGCTTAAGTACACATTTGTCCAAAATTTACTACATCAAAATTTGACCGACTACGAGTCCTAGTACTTCCAAAATTCCTAATCAAAATGGAGCTGCCAATCTCTAAACCTCAAATTGGGCAAGGCTCCCATCCATCATCATCACCTAAAAAATGTTAGGGAATAGGGTGAGCTTCGAAAAGCCCAGTGAGTAATTCCAGCACTTTGTCATGGGTTTCAACTGGTAGTGGGTTAGTTTAAGAGAGACTTCATATAACATACACTACCAATTGTACATATACTTCAGATACAGAGTATAAGAATCTTCAAAACACGTAACACGAAGCATTTAAAGCATTCGAGTAAAAACAGATATTTCATTATGCAAGTACAAGGCACTTCATGGAACTTGTAACACGAAGCATTTAAAAGCATTCGAGTGAGGTATTAAATATGTAGTTGAAACTTGTAATACATACATGTTGACCATTTAGTGGCCATGAATGTTTGAAACATTTACTCGTAAACATAATGCATGAAATCCTTTTCATGAGAATAGGAGGATGCGAACTTCTTCTTCTTTAAAACATGGGGTTATATAAAAACCCAATTCAGATAAATGGGGGTTTAAAATAAACCTGTTACCATTTCTGAAAACATTTGTTATCTTTTCACTTTGATTAGGTGGAAATCTGTTTCGAACTAGATTCTAGTTTTACTTCTCATGGAGATATCTCATGCCTGGGGGATCAGATCCTACTACCGGGCATTCTTCATGTCAATTGAGTTCCGAAGGAATCTCAATATGACTTGGTGCTTATGCACAATTACATTGTAAAAACATAACTTCTTCATGAAATGCTTTTTATGAGCATTTAAAAACATAACTTCTTCATTGGATGCTTTTCAAAGAGCATCGAAATATGGCTTCTTCAATTAAATGCTTTTCATGAGCATTGAAAACATGATTTCTTCAAATATAAGCTTTTCATGAGCGGTTGACACATGACCTTTCAAATAGATGTTTTTCACGAGTATAAAAACATGGCTTCAATAAAAGAATGAATTTTCATGTGTATATTAAAACATGGATAATTTAACGGAGTTTTTAAATACTTGGAGGACAATACTTGAAACATTTTAGCACATGAGCTTCAGAAATTTAAATCACTGATGTACATGAATTTATTAAATCATAGACGAAAACATTTAATTCAAGAGGCATTTAATAAAATTGACATTTCCATGGTCATGCAGAAAATAAACGTATCAACTGTTAGTAATATCAAGAAGTGAATTTTGCATGCCATGTTAGAATTTATAATTAAAACAATAGAACATTGAGATATAAAGCATATAAATACGAGAGTTTAGAATTTTAAATACAGCCGATATAAAAACACTTCAGAACATTTGAACTTAAACTTCTTCAGAATTCATGGAGATTAAAAACCTTCACTTCAGAGTACAGGATTACTCAGCTTGTTCTCTTGGGTCAGCACTACTGGTGGGCTTTTCCTTTCCCTTTGAAATTCTTCATTAAGACTTCAATTAATTCCTCATTTACTTCAATCATCTCTAAATTGATGCTCTTCATTTAATCTTAGACCTGACGTATCCTAATTTCCTAGGATTGGTCTTACCGGTCTACTTGTGGTGACTTATAAATTTTTATTTTTCACGTGGCTTATTTTTTAGTACCTATTTTTGTATTTTGGACCTCATCGTTGGATTTGGAACGTCGAAGAAAGTCAATTTAGACCTTCTTGAATTTTTATTTAGCTTCGGCATATTTAGGGGCAAAATGATAATTTATTATTCTCGCCTCGGGACCCTATCGTGGTCTTCAGAATATTTCACTTATCTTATATATAAATTTTTAAGTTTTTTGGACTTCATTTGGTATCTGCTTTTAATCATAGGGTCACATCGATCATTTCTCATTTTGTAAGTTGACTATTCCGAAGTCTTATTTAGCTTCTAAATTTTTATAATTATGCCTATGGCAGTTAATTTTTGGCCTTTACTT
The DNA here is from genome assembly GCA_008638375.1 of Nyssa sinensis. NCBI lineage: Eukaryota > Viridiplantae > Streptophyta > Magnoliopsida > Cornales > Nyssaceae > Nyssa > Nyssa sinensis. The sequence continues at coordinate 36,728,719 of CM018036.1, read as the reverse complement.
GTATTTCTCGTACTTAGGGGTATTTTGGTCATTTATATTTTATGACATTTTGACCCTGAATCATTATTTCATCATGTGTACAGTTTCACTAGTATCTGGGCTTCTATTGGCATCAATTTCGTCCTATTTGGACTTCATTTGGGCTTCATATTGTATTAGGGGCAATACAGTCATTTAACATTTATGTGTCTGTATTTTTTGGGACTTAATTTCTCAAATTGGACTCCACCATTGAGTCCAGAATGCCTGAAATAGTAAAAATATAGTATTCATTTATTTTATTTGGATTTCGTTTGACTCATTTAGTGTCCAAGGGCAAAATAGTAATTTTACCCAATTAATAAAATAATTAAATAATTATTTTATTAATTATTTATTTTTCCAAGGGCTCATTTGAAATAAATCTTCAAAAGTTGGGCCAAAATAGAATATTTCAAAACTGTTGGGGTCAGACCACAATTATCCAAAGTTCTGGTTTTCATTTCCTTTCAATTAAGCCCTTGGACCAGTGGGTTTAATAACCTAAACCCTAGACAAGACCGGCAGCATTGAGAACCGACTGGTTCACTGGACCATACAGAACCGGAATAGGATATCCTCGCTTTTCCCTCCATCCGTGTTTAGGTTAGTTCAAGTTTTTAAATTTTAATTTCTTATCCACACACCCAAACAGCCCTAATTCAATTTAAAATCAAAACCCATTCCTCCCAAAACGGCGCCGTCCCACTAAAGCGGTGGCACACTCGTGAGTGGACACGTGTCCGAGTCGACACGGTTGGTTTGAGCGAGTTGGGCGAGTCAACTCGGTCGACTCGTCGTCTTCTTCATCGCACAGGGCACTATTGCCCTAGTTGCAAAGATTCCTAACCTTCAATTTCGTGAGTTTTGGAGAGGTGTTTCTATCTGTTTTTCATTCGAAGGTATTTCTGGAAGCCTAAGGATCATTTTGTCATTCATTTAGAGTACTAGATCGAGCTCAAGCATTCGGTTTGAGATGGGATAACTGAACCTGCAACTCGGCCATACACTCTTGTTTTTGGCCCAAAGTTTGTGGAATTTCAGTCTGTTATGACCCATTGATCATGGGGTTTAAGCCCCCATCCTCAAAATTCATTTTGGTGGTCGAATTATAAGATTGGTCTTCAAGACCCGAGCCTGCACCTCAACTTTCAGTGACTTTCCCTTGTGATTTTGGGTCACGTCTTAAGGTTTTTGGAATGCTAGAAGGGTCTAGTTTAGGTCGGAGTTTTCAAATTTTGGTTTAGTGCCAATGTTTTCAGACCTATCCAACCAAGGTGCATCAATGGCAGTCTCTAATGGGTCATGCGGTTTGAGCTTCCTAAACTCTCCCAAACTGTTTAAAAACATCTCTTAAGGAAAATTTTTAATACATGCATGCAATCTAGGTACTGATTTGAAGCTGAAACAGAACCAAAAATAAAAAAGACAACTTCAAGGTTTGGTGCTTATACCTTAAATCAGGTCTTTCCCTCTATTCCACTATTTTGCCTCTACTTCTAGTTTCTCTTTCTGCCTTTTTCGTCCTTTGCACACCTCCAAGTAATGGCACACACTGTTGAGTCAAATTGAACTACTGTATTCAAGAGTTTTAAATTGGAAGAATTATAATGGAATTAAAATTATAGAATAACTAAACTTCATGCATATAAAATAAGGCAATTAAATTAACATGCGTAAATGCCAAAAAAATAAGTTTGGAGTGAGCTGGCCTGTGAGGTGTGTAATCACTACCTTAAAGCTGTTGTGCCTCCCTACGTGAAGGTTCCAATGGTCACAGACAGCTCCAAGATACAACCTAGGTTTTGCTCACAACTAATCTCCTTAGAGTTGACGTCCACTAGGAGAAAGATGAACTGTCTAGAATCAAAGTTGCCCACACAAAAATAATATGAAAATATAGAGAGGTTGAATGAAAGAAGTTGGATGGAAGAGATTAAAAGCTCTTGCAGTGTATTGTGGAAGAATACATAAACCTCTATTTATAGGCATTCTCTGTATCTTCCACCAACAAAATATCCCAAGAAATCTCCACACATGACAGAAAATTAGTAACAAAGAATATCACAAAATCAGCAACCAAAATAAAAAATCAGGAAAAAGTGAAAACTAATTTTGAAACTTTCAAAGATATAAAAAATATAACAATCCCCCACAAGTTTCAAAATTTATAAAACTCATAAAACATATATTATTTACACACATATATATATATATAGGAAAGTTTGGGCAATTATTATATTGTGTAGTAGGTGTAGGTGTCTTCCGGACTTGAACCTCACTTAGTGTTGACAGTCTCTTTCTAAAGGATCATAGTGAACTAAGTCTTGAACTAGACCCTTTGAATCAGAGTTCAACAAGTCACACACACAGTATTGATATTAGAAATGGTTCGTGGGGTAGTGCTATTAAAGGCCATGCACTTGATCTTGATTTTCATGAGAGTTTCTAGAGAATAACTCAATTCTCATAGTCGCGGCCTCACGACAGCTCTCACTTAGGTGAGTCCTCCAAGGGTACATGTGATCTGTACCTCGCAAAAGTGTTCATGCCTTGGGTTCATTCAGCGTAAACCCTTCCTAAATGTCACATAACACAACACACTACCATAGGAATGAGTAGGAGCATTTTATTAAGCGACTCCTTATATAAAGTGCTGGATATATAAGTCACACAATATGAATTGTTACTACCCATTGAACCTCCTTCGTGGGGTCTCCAATCACAGAGGTTGGGTTACTTCCTTAGGTGACTTGCTTGTGAGCTTAAGCTCATGCCCCTCGACAAATCTAGGACTACACTCCTAGATAATCCCTTAGTCAAATGATCGGCAATATTGCGTTCAGATTTCACATATTCCAATGATATTATATTTTTATTCAACATACTTTTCACACATTTATATCTCACTTGTATATGTCTGTTCATTTTCTTATTAGTATGTGCTTGCTTTACTAACTCTAATACAGCTCTATTGTCACATCTTAATGAGATGGTTGGCATTGGTTTATTTACTAGAGGTATGTCTAGTAATAAATTTTTGATCCATTAGCCTCAGAACAGGTGGTATCTAAGGCTATAAGTTCTGCCTCCAAGTACTCCTAGAGATTATGGTCTATTTTTTAAAACCCCAAGATATGGCAGCTCCTCCTAATAGGAAAACGTAACCAGTGGTGGATTTTATATCTATACTATCCGTAATCCAATTTGCATCACTATATCCCTCAACAACATTTGGAAACCCTTTGTAACATAATGAATAATCTAGAGTTCCTCTAAGATATTTAAACACTCTCTCTAAGGCAGTCCAATGTTCTTTGCTAGGATTGTAGATAAATCTACTTGAGTCTCCCAACTGCATAAGAAATATTAGGTCCAGACTTATTTGCTATATATAATAAAGAGCCAATCAATTGTGAGTATTTCAATTGAGAAATTGGTTGACCATTATTCTTTTTCAAGTGTACACTAGAATCATAAGGTGTTGACACAAATTTACAATCATAAAATCTTAATTTTCTCAACATTTTTTCTATAGTACTTGATTGATTCAAAACAATACCTTCAGATTTTCTCTCTAACTTCATCCCTAAGATCACATAAGTTTCTCCCAAATCTTTCATGTCACGCCCCGGATTTTCCACAAACCCGGGGTGAGTGAAAGGAAAACAAAAAAAGAAATTCAAAGAAATAATTAATTGACAACTAAGGAATTTAAATAGAAGTTCACCCATTATTCCCTCAAATTTAAAACCAAACCCTTACCCCGACATGCATTCCAATTAATTCAAGTTATATTTGAAAATGGTCCTTAGTACAGCCCACAACGGACCAAGAAACCCACCAAGAAATGTCCAAGAAAGAGGGCCTAAAACAGCCCATTTTGGTGGCCAAACATGGCCGCAAAAGATTTCTAAAACAGCCCCTAGATGGGCCCAAACATGGCCCAAAAATTGGCCAAACATGGCCCAAAATATTGTCCAATTATAGCCCAAGAGGTGTCCCAAAAATGGCTCAAGGAAGTGGCCAAAAGGTAGGCGAAACAGGACGGGACAACAGGTGAACAGCAGGTGGAACAGCAGCAGGCCACGCCGAACCAAGGGCAGGCACGCGCGTGCAGGGGGCGCGGCGCAGGCGCGCACGCGAGCAGTGACTGGGCGACAGGGGCTTGGTGCAGTCTGATTTTCTGATTTTTTTTAGAGTTACTTTCAGCCCATTTTTTTTTTCCATTTTTTTAAAGCCCCCATTTTAGACATCTTTTCCCACCATTTTAAGGGTGTTTTACACCCATGTCTAGTACTCAAGTTTTTTTCCGGAAATTTGGGCATAATTTCCTTTGTTTTTCCAAGGCTTTTCCACCTAATAATCACAATTTCAGGTGCAAAACAATTCAAGCTATCCACCCTCACTCGGTGGCCACAACATCCATAGTTCAGTATATATTTATCAATTACTTTTAATACATCATATAATACATATTCAAATAAAAGAAATATCATACATCCTTTACAAAAATGGCCCTAGGCCTCATGTTTACAAATTGTTCAAATAAGAAGCAAAGTAAAATGGGCTCATGCCCTTACATCAAAAAAATGCCCCAAGGGCTAAATCTTCAACAAAAATCTATTTCCATCCATTTCCTTCTATGCCCAAGGGATTCTCAAACAGCTAGTACATCATCTGAAAATAGTGTCCCACGAATGGGTCAGCACAGCCGCTGGTATAACATAGCACTAATTCTAGAAACAAATTTAAGGGCGTGACGTGTGCACGTGTACAGTTTAAAAGCTAAATCCCTCTATCCCCCAATGCTATGCAATGTTAAAATGCATGACGCACACATGCACTCTATGTCACCCATGTCCCACTTCACGGTCCGCCCCCGTCAGCCCGTGGGTACTGATGTTGGCCAGATTTGGGTTTTTCACCGCAGGACCTATGCCCTCATAATGCAAAGCACCTCGTGCTCAACTCACGCCATGTTTTCAAGAAATTACCCCATGCCAAAATGCCATGTTTTCATCATCCAATTTCAATGTGGCAATGCATCAAGCATATGGTGTTCCCTTTCCAAATTGTTGAAATTTGTCCCCATAAAACACATAATTTAAAACTCCAAATTATCATACTCATAATACACATCAAGGCTAATTATATCAACACACAATTAAGTCACAAATCTCACAATTTCACAATTCACAAGGAACACATGAATTTCATAAAGTATAAAGGCATCTATTCATCACATGGCTCATGTCACAAGGTGTGTCAACATGTACATAGGCTCACAATATAATAATACAACTCTATCAATGAATTAAGCACCAATCAAGGCAACAAATCACTCAAAAACATCCAAAAACACATATATGCCTAAACTACCAACTCTAAACTTTTCAAAGGGGCTATCACCTAGGTGCTTTCTTAACCTTAATTATACACTTACAGCAGTTCAAACTTAATTAAAAACACAAGGGAACTTAAATCTATTTCTAGATTAGTACTACATCATACCTAAAATCAGTTTTTCTTAAACTGAGAAGGCTGTACTTTCTGGATGTCTAAAATTTTCGGTGAGTCTATAGTAATCATTGAGCTGAACACTTTCTCAGAAGGAAGTTCGGCCAAATTCCCACTTGAAACGTGTGTTCCGACAGCTTGAAAATGTGAAATCTTAGGGCTTTTCTCTCCCTCTCTCTATACGGACGAGATTCCTGAAATCTCTGAATGTATATGTGATAAGGATGGACTAGATGAGCTGCATTTATAGTGGGGAATCAAAGGGGCAAGGGAAAATGACCATTTTGCCCTTAATGAGGCCGTAACCCCGTTACTCTACAGCTCATTCCTAAACGCTTCAAATTGAAATTCTGTTTTAACCAATTTTCATAAAATTATTTTAAATGAAAATTATTAGAAGGAAACATTTTCATTTGAGGTCGGTTTAGACCTGTTCCACCCGGATCACCCGAATACCCTTTTTGTCCAATTCGGGAAACCATTTCCATTTCGGTTAATTTTTGTACAGAGGATACTTCACATTATTATAAGCACTTTACTCTTCTATGACACACTCTAAATATGTCTCTAAATAGGTCGTTCGGTGAAAATAGTGTAAAAAGGTACTTTACCGATAAAACCGATAAAAGTGATAAACTATGCATGCAAAGTGTTCTACCTCAAAAATGAAAAATTTACCCTCATTTTTTGGATCTCTACATTTCATATCAAATTTTCTAGAAAGATAAGATTTAACATCCTCAACTATTTCTAGATTCATCCCAAAAATAAATATATCATCCACATAAAGACATAAAATAACACTGCCTTTATTATGTTCCTTATAATATAAGCAACACTTATCATATTCATTAATTCTAAACCCAAATTCAAGTATCACTTTATCAAACTTCTCATGCCATTGTTTAGGAGCTTGTTTAAGACCATATAATGATTTCCTTAATTTACATACCTTATCTTCTTGTCCTTTTATTATAAAGCCCTCAGGTTGTTTCATATATATATATATATATCTCTTCATCTAAATCTCCATTTAGAAATGCAGTCTTGACATCCATTTGATGTATCACTAAGTTATAGATAGATGCCAAGGCTATTAGGATTCTAACATTAGTAATACTAGTAACAGGAGAATATGTGTCAAAATAATCTGTCTTTTTTTTTTGTGTATATCCTTTAGCCACCAATCTTGCCTTATATTTATCTATACTTCCATCTGGTTTTAATTTCTTTTTGAACACCCACTTACATCCTATAGCTTTGTTTCCGGGAGGTAGTTCAATTAACTCCCAAGTGTTATTTTGTAAAATTGATTCAATTTCACTATTAATGGCTTCCTTCCAATATGGTGCATCTAAGGAAGTCATCGGTTCTCCTTTTACTAGAAAAGTATAGAACTCTTCTCCTAGGTTTCTAATAGTTCTTGCTCTTTTACTTCTTCTTTGTTTTATTTGTGGTTCAACTTCTATTCTTAAAGGAGCATTAATACTTGAAGAAGGTTTACTAATTGAAGTTGTTTCATTTATTTGATTTGAGAATCGTCTTTTAAATGGAAAAATATCCTCAAAAAATGTAGCATCCCTATATTCAATTATTGTGTTATTTGATATTTCACTTACTTCAGAGTTAATTTCTAAGAACCTATTAGCACTACTATTTTGTGCATACCTTATAAAGACAGTATCTACTGTCTTAGGTCCAATTTTTCTTTTCTTTAGTTCAAGAATTGCTACTTTAGCTAAGCACCCCCACACTTTTAGAATATTTAGATTCGGTGTTCTTTTCTTCCATATTTCATAACGAGTTTTATCATTATCTTTTACAATTATTCTATTCAAGATGAAGCAAGCACTAAGTATAGCTTCCCCCCACAAATTCTTGGGTAATCCTGAACTTAATAACATTGCATTCACCATATCCATTAGTGTTCTATTCTTTCTCTCTATTACTCCATTAGATTGAGGAGAATATGGTGGTGTTATCTTATGTATTATTCCATGTTCTTCATAAAAATTACTAAGATCTGTTAAGGTTTATTCGCCTCCTCTATCAGATCTGAGAATTTTAACTTTCTTTTCTGATTGATTTTCTACTTCAGTCTTATAAATTTTAAATTTATTGAAGACTTCATCTTTAGTTTTTATAAAGTAGACATAACTATACTTTGAACAATCATCTATAAATGTTACAAAGTATTTATTTCCAGCTCTAGTTTGTGGTCTATTGGAATCACATACATCACTATGTACCAATTCTAAGAGTTGAGAATCTCTTACTACACTCTTAAAAGGTTTTCTAGTTTGCTTCGCTTGTACACATATTTCACATTTATGTTCATAATTTACTTGAGATTTTGGAATAAGGTTAAGATCTATTAAAACCTTAACTTTCTTTAAACTTATATGGCCTAGTCTTCCGTGCCATACATTTCACGATTCTACATTTAAAATTCGAGATGAAATTTCATTAACATTCAAAGATACATTTAAATAATCCATCGCATACATAACCTTGTTGAACTAAAGATGATCCACTAACAAGGTTTCTACGAACTTCAGGAACATGTCGCACTCCTTTTAAGATTAGAGATTTTCCAAATGTCATCTTCAATTCAATATCTCCAATTCCAAGCACTTGTGAGACAGAATCATTGCCTAGGGTTACACTTCCTCCACTTGATTTCTGATAATTTTTAAAACAACCATGATCAAAACACACATGTATATTAGCTCTAGAATCAAACCACCATTCTTTATTTTGATAAGTAAAATTGATCAATGGTAAGTTATACCTAAAGGAAGGTTCGGTAGAATTGTCTTGCTCCACTAGCTTGTTAACTTGGCCCTTTGGTCCTCTTTGAATATGATTTGGTTTGGGACTTGGTTTGTATGGTTCAGTCTTCTTGTAGAAGCAATTCCTCGCAACATGATTGGTCCTTCCACATACATAGCAAGGTATCTTTTCTCTCTTTAAGCCCTTTTGTTTATTATTTTGATTTTAGGCTTGGTCATAGTTGGGGTTGAATTTGGAGTGATTATTGAATTTCTTATTTTTAAAGGTTCTACCTTTGGGATGGAAGTTGTTCCTATGATTGAAGTTTCTATACCTATTGTTATTATTGGACCCATTGTTATTATTGTTATTGCTTTCCACTAGATTTACTTTAGGTTGTCTTTCATTTTGAGGATTTATTATTGGTTTATGTTTTTCTTCCACTCTTAGAGAGTTAATTGCTTGAGCCAATGTTAACTCACCTTGTTGTTGCCTAAGAGTTTTGGCAAATTCATTCCATGAAAGTGGTAGTTTATCTATTAGGCAAAACACTTTAAAATCTTCACTAAATTTGGTGCCACATTTTTCCACTCCTCTCAAGAGTTCTTAAAACTCATGGATTTGATCTCCTACTAATTTATTATCCACCATTTTATAATTAGTGAAATTAGAGATTTTAAGTCTACTAGTTCCAGCATCGTATATCCCATTTTCAGCTTCTAATATGTTCCAAAGTTCTTTTGCAGTTGATGTGGTACTTTGGTACACATCATATAGGTAGTCGGATAGGGCACTTAAGATCCTATTATAGCAGTAAAAGTTTATTTCATCCTTAGTCATTTTCGTGGATGACTCTTTAGGGGTTGATGTTTGGGAGGATGATGATTGAGTTGATTGAGAGGTTTCTTCTAAGGCAGTCACTAACCCTAAGATGGTTAGCCAATAGTATACTTGTTTTTACCATCTCCTAAAATGTTGTCCATTTAAATTTTCAGGCTCAAGGCTAACTGTTTCCTCAAAAGATGCCATGGTTTAAAGAGCTAGAGAGAATTATAGTCACTCTGTAACAAAATAAGTAATAAAATTGTTATTATAAAATTAAAGATTAATTTTATTGAGACTTAATAAAGTAAACTTTTGTTCAATAGAAAGTAGTTCAATTAAACTATTAAAGTTCAATTTCAAGTTGTAAAGAAGTCTTTCAATTAATTTCACAGTAGTGTACTAAGGGAAAAACACTATTCAATATATATATATATATATATAGATTGATCCTACTATTATTTCACAATTGGGAGACGGCACCTTTGAGGTAGTTTACTATGATTGTAATTTTATTTTTTTAAAGTATATATATATATATATATATATATATAACTTAAAGAATATATATTGACGAAAATATATATATATATATATATTTAACTTAAAGAATATGTATATATATATATATATATATATATATTAGAAAAAAAAAACACTTTGGTACAGTTTGCCTTTTTTTTTTTGTTAACCTATATATATATATATGTATGCAACGCTTTATATATGTTTTGTCACGACCCGAAACCCACCCTATACGGATCTCGTGTCGCGGGGCCGACCCGAAGGCCGTCCCTACTTTTTCCGTTCCAGTATCATAATACTAATATGTAATGTACTAAAATTTTTAAACAATGAACAGCGGAAGTCTTTATCAATTACAGTAATCCAGCGGAAGTCTTTTTAAATAAATTAAACAACGGAAGTCTATTAAATACATGACATAGTTCTACATAATTCAAAATGAGAACTAAAACGTAACCAGCACCCGGGGGTGGTGAATACATAGGAGAACTAACATAGACTGAACAATACTTCAAAATGTCCCCCTACGCTCTCAGACTCCTACTGGGGTCTCGCAGCGTCATCACCTGAAATGGGGGTAAGTGGGGTGGAATGAGCTATGAAGCTCAGCAAGTAAACCAGATCTCCGACACTGGTATCGATGATTATAAAGAACATGAATCCATGAATAAAATATGATAGCCAATCATAAGAAAAGAGGTGTTGTGATAGCCAATGAGAACAGTTGCCATAATGGCCAATAAATAGTGGGGCACAATATACAATCAGAAGTAATGAATAAGCAGTGATAAGATTTCTCAACAATAACCTGTCACAATAATAGTACTGCCACAATAAAACGATTTCAATCAAACCAATGAACAACGTAAGATAACCCATAAGAAACAGTAATCCATAAGGAACAGTAACCATTCAACAATATATCCATAACAATAATCCAATGGAGATGCTTATAATCTGTAGTAGGGGATGGCAGTCCCTCTTCGTAATTCGAGGCCCGGCATACCTCTCAGTTAAACTCACATCTTTTGCCACACGTCCGTTCACGGACTAGTTCGTCACAGAAGCATCGGATGGATATTGTGACTGAGCACAATTCCAGCATTTATAAACATAGCATGATCATTTGTGATTCCATAAGGATTATGAAAATGGAATATCATATATACAGTAAAGCATAACAGTAAGCCTTTCAAGGCACGGTTCAATATGATAATAATAGTACAATAGTCAATCAATGTCCACAAGATAGAACAATATCGTACTGTGGATAGCAATAACATAAAATACTTTCAAGAGTACAAGTTTGGCAGTAATGAATAAACTTGGCTTTAGAAACACCACATGGAAGAGAAAGTGATCCACTTACCTCTATCGTGATTCTACCTCAGAAATCCGTGAGTATACCCTTGCCTTTTGAGTTCCCTATATATCAGTGAATACGTTTCAGAATAAATGCTATTCATCAAATTTTATGCCTTTCTATCATAAGTATTTCAAATACTATTTTAGACTTTACCATTGAGTCCGGAACGCCGAAGAAAGTCGGTTTAGGCTTTCGCAGAATTCCATTTGGACTTTTGCACTAAAAAGGGCAAAATGGTCATTTTGCACTTTTACGGTATTTTATCCTTCGGGGTTCCGTCTCATAAAATGGACCCCACCATTGGACTCAGAACGTCCGAGATAATAGGTTTTGACTATTCATTTGTATCGTTTGGACTTCGTTTGACCCATATTTGAAATAGGGGCATCATTGTAAAAAATTAATATTTAATTAATTTTCTGTTTGGGCCTTAGTGTAATTTTTCAAAACATTTGGGGCCGGTTCACAATTTCTAAAAGCTGCGGTCTGAACCAGTTGGTTCAGACCTAAAAACCCTAAACCGGTCCACCCTTCCCCTGAACCAAACGGTTCACTTCATTTGGAAAACCGGATTTCAATAACCCTGATTTCCTATCCCATCCTTGGTTTGGATAACCCCAGACCAATTTCCAATTTACTATCCGTGTAACCAAACAAGCCCAATCTCATTTAAATTAAAAACCCAAAACGGCACAGTATCACTTAACCGTTTATATCCGGTCGGGTCCCGACCCGATCCGAACCCGGATCCGGTCTAGGCTTAACCCGAATAGACCCACGCTTTTCCGGTCATCTTCCCCACTGCTCCGGTAGGGTTCCGGCAGTGCACAATCACCTTCTCCGGCGACGGTGACTTATTCTCAATCATTTTTTTAAGCTGTTTTGAATGCCACTCTTTTCTATTTTTCATGTAGATTATATTTCTAGCTTTAGTTTTCCATTTAACCTTTCAATTCTTCACGAAATAGAGCTTAAACATCTCCGGCCGAATCTTCGGCCAAGTGATTTTTCTCATTTCCGTGGCTGTTTCTTCTGGGTTTTAAACCCATTTCGATCCTAAAGTGTTTCTGCACTTTATAGCAACATTTCTACAAACTAAAAGCAAGGTTTAATGCATGAAATGTCCCACGGCCGATTATTCTCTATAACCTGCAACTTGGGATATCTCTATGGTTTCTAAACCTTTTTCTATCATTTTTCTTGCATTTAAAAGCTAAAAGCATGCTTATTAAGACCCTGAATTTAGATCAAACATACATGCTTAAAATCTCAAAAACAGAACTTAATTTACTTACCTGGGTTTCGGATTTCAGCCCACTATGACCCTCCAAACTTCCTGTTTATGCTCCTGAGTTCTTTGCTAATGTGTTCTCTCAATCTTGGTCTCCTTTTTGCCTTTAAACCCACACCCGTAGGTTCATATATAGAGAAATGGTTTCCACCGCCTCTCTCTCTTTTCTCTCTCTCTCTCTCTCGGTTACTCCCCCTTCTATGGCCTCTTTCCTTGACCTAGGGTCTGTGTTCTCTCTGCCAAATGCAACTTTGCATTAATTGGCTTGGGAGACTTGTGTTACACTCATATATACATATATCATATTATATATATATAACACACACATATCTCACCTAGCCGACACACACACACACCTCACATTCAGTCCACCTGTATACTGCCTAAGGGCAGTTCTCCCTTTTTCCCTTTTCTTCCCTTTTATTTCTTATGCATATATACATATATACATAACACATAATACATGTATAATACATTATATTACATACATATATACACATAAAATTCATCTCTTTTATACATGTATATACATGTATATGTAGGGGTCTAAATCCATTTTAAATCGTATTTACATACCTTGATTTTAATTAAGCTACACATCTATGTTTACGTATGCATGCATGGGAATGCGTGCATGCACGCATTTCGATGCAATGCCTTGTGATGCTCAGGTGTTACCCAGCCTTGGTCATTCTACGCAAAACATTTATCATTTGAAATTAGGTTCAGTTCCATAATTATTGTGACATAGAGTTTAAGACAGCTCAGGTTATGCTATTCAGTCGACTTGCCTCGGTAATCGTGTCGTATCCCGAGTTCGGATATCACATGTTTAGTATATATTAGATAATGAATCCAACGTAAAGTGGTTAGGGTATATATATAAGTTTAGTAGATAAAGAATTCACTGTACAGAAGAGGATGTTTGGATTTGTGACCTTTTTTTTATTATTATTTTTTCTTTGCAGACCATCAAACAGATTTTGGCGAAGGGAATATAAAGAGAAAATTCAGCAACCTATTGTAACACCCCGACTTTGCGTAATTAATAATTTGTTGTTAATTATTAATTAATACCGGCTTATAGAATGACTTAGGGAATTAATTATGATCCCGGCGGTCGCCATAGACCGATTAAATAATTAAAAATGTCTGGAGGAAAAGGCACTCTACCCGAACCTAATTACTGGTTAAATCAGTAAAATAATGCCGTTTTAACACTAACGAAACCCGAATTAGCTAACCCGGGAAATCCCGGATGATTAATAAATGACACGGAACCTCTGACACTGAAGAATACTGAAATACGGAACTCTCGGAACAAACCGCGTCGAAAAATGAGTTACGGAATGAAAGTTACGAAGGAAACACTAAAACTGAATTACTGCACAACCAAACGTGGCCTTAACCGAAAATATGGAAAAAATGGCCAAATGGGAAGCCAAGGGAATTGAACCCTTGACCTTTGTGTGGAAGGAAACCTCATCCAAAAAAAAAAAATACCAACTAGGCTAGGGGTATCTTTGTGTACAAATATACAAAGATATATATATATATATATATAACTATAAATCTGATTTGGCCACCCCCCAAGTGGCCAATAACCAAACATGCAACACCTCACCCATGCATCACCCTATGCCCCTAGGCCATCATGCCTATGCACCCTAGGTCATCATCTCTCTATAAACACCTTATCACCAATCCACCAACCATATCACATGCAACCAAAATAATCTGCCATATACAAGATTATATGTGCATGTATGGAGGGAGGGAAATCAGAAGTGGTGCTCGGGTAGGGAGAAAGAGAGAGAGAGAGAAATGGTGAGTGTGCATGTCATCCTTTGGAGATGCACCAAGGAAGGGGGAGCTGAGGCACGACTGGATCTAAGCAAGCACCCCACCAAATCAGGACCGATGTCACGACCCGAAACCCACCCTGTGCGGATTACCGGATCGCGACCGCCGCCCCGAGGCCCGAAGGCCTCGAGACCAGGCTCCCATCTGCAGCGGTACCGAATAGATGTGCTCCATGTGGTTGCGGAAGCGTGAAAAACTTTTTCTTTTCTTTTCTTATTTTAAAATTTGCACATCCGTCCGATACTGCCGCTCTTCACATTTCGGTATACATGTATAATCATACATTCAGAGCATAACTAAAAACTTAAACGATTTTATAATTACAATCTTAGTTTAACTGCCCCGTGGGACTTAATACATGTCCTTAGATTGTCCGGAAATACAAAATATACTAATCAAAGTTCATGTGATTTTTCCCAAAAGAGCTACTTAAGCAAATCTTCCCAAAAGCTAGGTTTCTCCTTATAGTCTTCAATAATCGATCTGCCCTTAGTCACCTGAAAGGGGGGCGGATAAAATCTGGGTAAGCTAATCAAAGCTTGTGAGTAATTCCTGCATTCGTCATGGGGTTTTCAACTGGTAGTGGTTTTAGCACATGAAGGTTTATAAAACTCTCACTACCAATTGCTCGTACATTTTAGAACACAGAATATATGCATTCTTAAAACAATAGCTTTGAACAATTAAAGTATTCAAGCTAAATACACATTTTCTTCAAATAGAGCATATGCAATTCAAAAGCACATAAATACGTGAAATAGAATAGGGATAATGCCTACTTCTATTTTCAAAATCACTTGTCATCTTTTCTCTTTTATTAGGCGGAATCTGTTTCGAACCAGACTCCCGTTTTACTGCAATGCTACAATAGAGATATCTCATTTGCCTGGGGGATTTGATCCTTCTACCGGGCATGTACTGTTGAATCCCGGAGGATTTCAACCATCATATAGGGTGGTACTTAGTACCGTTTATCTTATAAAACATTTGTCACATGACTTCTTCAATAGATATTTTTCATGAACATTTAAAGCATGAAATGTACAAATTCTACAATAAAGCTTCAAATACACGTGATAATCAAATTCAGAATATTAAAGAGGTTTGCAATTGATTTAGACATGCTGATGTATTTTCAAGAAAAGAGCTGAATTTAAAACATTTAATAAGCATGCCGTAACAGAATATTTTAAAAGAACGGAATCATATATAGACTGAATTTGATATTCAAAGGCTGCAATGACTTGTGCTTAAAACTTCTTCAAATATATGGAGTTAAATCTCCAGTTCAAATACAGGGTTACTCACCTCGGCCCTTTAGGGTTAGTGCTACAAATGCGCTTTCCCACTTCCTCCGTAGTTCCTAATAACAATTCATAACAATCTCATCAACTTCACATTTACTACAATATCACCTATCGATGCTTCTTAACTTATGCTTCGATCGTATTTTATCCTAACCGATTTACTAACATTCCATAAACTTCGCACGTACTTAATTCAACTCGTACTGTTAACCTACGACACAATTTAATGTGTTAGAAACTTAATTTATTTCAACTTATACTCTTCTAGTAGTTCCATTAACTTTAAATTAAATTTATTTACTTGTCAAGTTAACGCATCGTGTCTTCTCGTACTTTATTTCCCGTACTTGCCTTAGTTTAATACTTCGGCAATATCTCAGTTTATAGTCATCTGTCAGATGCTAATCATCAAATTTTACGTCTTTTTATTGTAGGCATTTCTTTTGGTCGAATAGACTCTACCATTGAGTCCGGAGCGTCGAAGAAAGTCAGTTTGGGCTTCCCTAGGATTTAATTCGGACTCTAGTATAAAAAGGGAAAAAGGGTCATTCGTCGTTTTACGTGTCATATTTTTCTGTACTTTGTTTCATAGTTCGGACTCCATTATTGAGTCTAGGATGTCAATGAAAGTCAATTCGGACCTTCCTGTGTTTTAATTTGGCTTTTAGTGTACTAGGGGTAATTTGGTCATTTTACTCCTTTACGTGTCTTTATGTTCGGGACCTCATCTTGTGTCGTGGACTTCACCGTTGGACTCAGAAGGTCCGAGATAGTAAAATTACACTAATAACTTGTTAATTTTGGTCAAGGGGTATTTTGGTAATTTATACCTTAACGTGTCTAAATTTTTTTTTTTTTTTTTTTTTTTGGGACTCCATCTCATGTCGAGGACCTCACCAATGGACTCAGAAGGTCCGAGATAGTAAGAATATACTAATAACTTGTTGATTTTGGTTAAGGGGTATTTTAGTCATTTACCTCTTTACGTGTCTTTATTTTTTTCGGGCCCCGTCTCGTAAAACGGACCCTACCATTAGTCTCAGAATATTTGAAATAGTAAAAATTCACTATTCATACGTCTGATTTGGACTTTATTTGCCCTATTAATGACCCAAGGGCATAATAGAAATTTTCTTTTATTTATTAAATAATTAAATTAATTATTTAATTATTTTTCCAGGGCTTAATTGCATAATTTTTCCAAAAATTGGGCCACAATGTAAATCCGTAGAATTTCTGGGGTCAAACCGTAATTAAGAAAAGGTTTGGTTTATTTGGTTTTAATTAAATAAGAAAACCAGTGGGTTCAGTCATATTTAAAGTGAACCGGTCCGGTTTTAATTGAACCAATCCGGTTTGGTTGGTTTGAAACGTAATGCTGACGTCATGATGACGTCAGCCCTAACTATTTTAAAATTTAAAATTTTAAATCTCCAAACGTCACCGTTTAGATAAACCCATAACCGGATTTGACCCGAACCCGTAACCGACCCGTAGACCGACCCGACCCGAACAGTGTCGTCTTCCCCATCGAAGCCGACACTGTTCATACGAAACCCTAATTTTTTCCAGTTTCTTTCTCTTCAATTTCGTGGATTTTTATTCACGGTTTTCTTACTGTTTTCAACCCGATCCACTCCTAGAACATTGTAGAAGAGTTTGGCAATCTTTTTGGGGTTCAAAACTGCTTCATGAGTTCGACTTTGGGTTTGATAAGCCGAACCTGTAACTAGCTCATTCTTGCTGATTTCTTGATCATTTCCTATGAGGTTTGGCTCGTTTTAATCCCATTTTCATTGGGTTTCGTATTTCATTACCAAGGGCAGGTT
Organism: Nyssa sinensis; assembly: GCA_008638375.1. NCBI lineage: Eukaryota > Viridiplantae > Streptophyta > Magnoliopsida > Cornales > Nyssaceae > Nyssa > Nyssa sinensis. Next base: position 36,711,406 of record CM018036.1, on the reverse strand, counting down.
TAATGCCATGGTTTTGAGATTTACTTTGGGAACCCGAACCTGTAAGTGGGTTTTTGGAAGGCTTTCTTTGGGATTTTTGATCTTATACGTATGTCTTTGGGATGCTGGTGAGATCTACTTGAAGTTTGGATAAGCCAGACTTAGTTTGGTTGTGATGAAAATCAGACCTGCTTTAGCAAGGTCATCAATGGCGGTTTTCATGGATTCACTGTTTTTTGGTCATTTTTGAAGCTTAAAATCATGTTTGACAAACTCATAAACATATATCTATCTTCATATGTGCATGTATAATTCAAAAACAGTGCCTAATACATCAAAATTCTAGAGAGAGAAAATGATAGTTTTTTGCATTTTCTTACCCTTTTTCCACTGTTTAGTCCTTCTTCTTGTTCTGATTTCTCTCTCTATTCTCTTCAGTTCCTTCCTCTCTCTCTTTCCTTTCCTTTTGCTTGGACGAATGGTGTTGCAAATGAGGTATGTATCAAAAATGTGTTTAAGTGTATATGTATATTTCTCTCACTTCCATACCCCATCACAATCAGCCCATACCTCCCTTACTTTTCTGATTTTGGCCATACCTTCTCCCATTCCTCTACACCTACTTGGATATATAATATACCTATTTAGTACATCATCCCCTTACCTCCATGTCTCCATGTATATATATATATATATATATATCTATATACATGTATTATATACTATGGACACAATATATATATATATATTATGTTTATTTTATTTTATTTTATTCTATATCCAAATATTACACGTATAATTATATATATCTAATTATACACATATGAATACTTACACATGCTTGGTCACATAATATACTTTTATGTGTGTATTTTGTATTTATTTTAATTAATAATCAATTCCATAAACTTAATTAATTAATTATTTTAAATTAATTAATTGTTTTCCTTAAGTGTAGACATCTTTACACTTATTTTCATAACCTCGAAATGCGTGCCCTATGACCCGGTATTTTTGGGTCGGGGTATTACAACCGAGCCATGGATAGCAAGGGGACTTACTGTTTCAGAGGTAACCTCAAAACTGCCAAACTGCATAATTTTTCTGTTGAGATTATTGGTACTGCTCTGATGATTTTTAAATCATATGGACCATGTAGACTGCGTAAATCAGTTACTGTGAGATCCTAGGGTTATTCTGAATCAGTTAGGAGGTTCGGATAGGCCTAGAAACCCAAACCGTGACCAAACCGCCATGGATGACACCTCCAAAACTGGGCCTGATTCGACCTCCCTAAAACCAAGTTTTGATGGTTTAGAAATGATCTAGACACTGAGAGGGTCTCAAATACACCAACTCGCGACCCTAAAACACTGATTTGGACCCTCAAAACCGAACCTGTGAGTCTCGGCCATGGAACCCAAAACCTGAAACGAACACTTAAACTGAAATTTGTAAACGGAGACTTGAAGCCCATGAGATGTGGGTCACAGCAAGCCAAGTCTCACCGGATTTGGTTGAGAAACGGCCGTGCTAGAGCAAACGATAATCTGATCGGAAAACCGAAATGGGTCACTAAAAACTATAGATTTTGAGGTTTAAAAACAGTCCTAAAATGATCCCTAATGTCCTAGGATCTGTTTGGTATAAAAATCTTGAAAAACGGACGAGAAAACCAAGAGAAACAGTGAGGGAAACCTCACTGTCCGTACGCCGGCGCCGGGAACGTTGCCGGAGAAGACGACCGAAAAAACGCGCGGTAGAATGGGTTTTTTTATATAGCCGGGCCGGATCTTGAATCGGGTCGGGTGGGACCCGACCGAATACCCCTTGGGTCATTAAGCTGCGTCGTTTTGGAGTTAGGGATTTTAAATTTAAAAGCTAAATTCTGACTGTTTGGTTCCATGGTTAACGAATTAAAATTGGGAACTAGATAACCTAACCGTGGATAGGGGCCAAATTGGGGATAGAGGGGACATGTAATTCCGGTTCTCTGGCCTAACTGAACCGGTTGGTTTTTGGAGGTTTTGGACTGGTTCAATTTTTGAACCCAAAAACCAAAGGGTTTGAACCCCTAATTTATAAAATTATGTTTTGACCCCTATAAGTTCCTGAAATTACGGATTTGTCCCCACTGTTTAACAGAATCCTATTGTGGCCCTGAATTTTGAGAAATTGTTCAATTAAGCCCCTGACAAATTAATTAAATAATAAAATAATTATTTTATTATTTTATTAATTAGGTAAAATTACGATTTTACCCCTGGACATTAATCATGTCAAACGGAGTCCAAATAAAGCAAATAAATAGTGTATTTTCACTATTTCAAGTATTCTGGACTCAATGGTACAGTCCAAATTGGGAAATTATGTACCGAAAAATACAGACACGTAGGTGTAAATTACTGTACTGCCCCTGATAGTACCCGAACCCAAATAAAAATAAAAGACAGTCTATTTTGACTATGTCGGGCGTTCTGAACTCAACGGTGAGGTCCGTTTAACGAACCGAAGTCCCGAAAAATACAGACACATAAAGTGTAAATGACCATACTGCCCCTAATAATTCCTAGGGTCAATTAAACATAACAGATAGTCCAACTTAATTATGTCGGACACTCTGGACCCAATGGTGAGGTCCATTTTATGAACTGACGTGCCGAAAAATATGACACGTGAAATTACCAAATTACCCCTGATACTGTACGAAGCCCAAATGAAGTCCGATTGGGACGAAATTGATAGCGATAGAGCCCAGATACTGGTGAGACTGTAAACATGATTAAATAATGATTCGGAGTCAGAATCTTACAAAACGTAAAATGACCAAAATACCCCTGAGCACAGTAAGTGCAAGTAGAGGTCAAATAAAGGTCAAACTGATCTGATAAATTATCATAGGGATAATTATGAACACTGAAGGGCTAAATAAGACTCCGGAACAGTTAACGCGTAAAACGGGAAATGACCGATGTGTCCCGATGATCAAAGGCAGATACCAAACGAAGTCCAAAGGACTTAAGAATTTACATATGAGATATATGGGACATTCTGAGGACCACGACAGGGTCTGGGGTAAGAATGGAAAATTACCATTTTGCCCCTAAGGCTAAGTAAGCCCTTAACTGATAGCGATTCAAGTCTAAAAGACTTAGAACTTCATGTATACGATATATGGGATATTCTAAGAACCACGACTGGGTCCGGGGCAAGAATGACAAAATTACCATTTTGCCCCTATGGTTAAAATAAGAACCTAACTGATACCGATTGGAGTCTAAAAGACGTAGAACTTTATATTTAAGATATAAAGACTATTCGGAAGGCCTTGACAGGGCCCAGGGCAAGAGTGATAAAATGACCGTTTTGCCCCTAAGGCTGAAGAAGTAACTGACTGATAACGATTGAAGTCTAAATGACTTGGGTTATAATCCTGATGACTGCTGAGCCTAATTTAAGAATAAAATAGCCCCGGATGAAACCCGATGAGAGGGCGATAGGCTACTAGGCTATCTTAGGTAAACCGATAGATACCTAAGATGACAAATGAGACCTGAATGGATGAGTTCTGATCTGTATATGATTGATGATTATTGTTCAGGATATACATGGAGATGCCTGACGTATCTGAAGGTTATCGGATTGTTTGCGCAAGGAGATAACCGTAACAGTTTGTGAGTAACTTGGAACTTCTGGCTTGGTGTATAAGTACACCGTCTAGTTACTGTATTTTGATTCACTGTACTGTTTTATCTGCCATACTGTTTAAATGCATGTTTTTTTTTTTTTATGCATACTCTTTTATAATGTATTACACGTGACATGATTTTGTACTGTCTTGCTCTCCTGTTCAGTCCGGGTCTGTCCTGTCCTGTTGTATGGTCTGTCCTGGTTTTATTCTATACTGTTGCGTCTTGTGAGTAACCCTGACTCCTGAATTGGTGTATAAGTTTTGTCTAGATACTGTATTTTGAAGCACAGTACTATTTTGAACGTTATACTGTTTAAAAAAGCATATATTTAAAGTAGCATATGCCTTGTCCTGATTGATATCCGTCATGTTCAGTTCCGATATGACTTGTCCTGATTGATATTGTTTCATTTTGTTCCGTCATGTTCAGTTCCGATATGACTTGTCCTGATTGATATTGTTTCGTTTTGTTCCGTCATGTTCAGTTCCGATATGACTTGTCCTGATTGATATTGTTTCGTTTTGTTCCGTCATGTTCAGTTCCGATATGACTTGTCCTAATTGATATTGTTTCGTTTTGTTCCGTAATGTTCAGTTCCGATATGACTTGTCCTGATTGATATTGTTTCGTTTTGTGCCGTCATGTTCAGTTCCGATATGACTTATCCTGATTGATATTGTTTCATTTTGTCCCGTCATATTCAGTTCCGATATGACTTGTCCTGATTGATATTGTTTCGTTTGTTTCCGTCATGTTCAGTTCCGATATGACTTGTCCTGATTGATATTGTTTCATTTTGTCCCGTCATATTCAGTTCCGATATGACTTGTCCTGATTGATATTGTTTCGTTTGTTTCCGTCATGTTCAGTTCCGATATGACTTGTCCTGATTGATATTGTTTCGTTTTGTTCCGTCATGTTCAGTTTCGATATGACTTGTCCTGATTGATATTGTTTCGTTTGTTTCCGTCATGTTCAGTTCCGATATGACTTGTCCTGATTGATATTGTTTCGTTTTGTTCCGTCATGTTCAGTTCCGATATGACTTGTCCTGATTGATATTGTTTCGTTTTGTTCTGTCATGTTCAGTTCCGATATGACTTGACCTGATTGATATCGTACCGTTTTGATCTGCCATGTTCAGTTTCGATATGTCTTGTTCTGATTGATGTATTGCTCTGCTTTGTTCCGTTATGATCCGTCCTGTTATGCCTCTATCCTTGATTATGCCTGTGACTTGAACTAGTGTTTTGTCCCGTCTGATCCCGTTATGTACCGTCCGTTAATCATCTGTCTGTCTTGATTGATATATGGTCCAGTTCCGTTATGATCTGTCCGAATTCTCGACTTGGTTTATAAGTTACTGCATAGATACTGTATTTTGATGCACTGTACGGTTTTAAAAGTTAAACTGTCTGAAGCATGCTTTTAAATGCAAACTTTCATACTGTATTGTACGCGGCATGATTTTGTCCCGTCCTACTATTATTTTGTTCGGTCTGTCTTGTTCCATACTATGGTCTATCTGATTTTGTTCTGCTATGATGTGTCTGACTCTGGGTACCATTTTGATTATGAGCGGTCTGGCATAAGTAGGCTTGATTACGCGCCTAACTGATATACTATTGTTATGCTCTGTTATGTTCCGCCCAGTACTGATCTGTTCTGATATTTGAATTAATTGCCTATACTCTCATTGATATTGGCATCATGCACTGTTCCGTCTGTTCTGATTTGCTGTTTCGTTTAGTTCAGTCCTGCTTTATTCTACTAAAACTGCATTTAAAGTAGATTTATAAAACTGCTGTTCCAGAAATAACTGAACTACCCTTGTGCTTTGTAAACAAGAAATGGTTTTGAAACCCTTGACAGGGAACCTGTGTTACTCATTGGGCTTTTCGAAGCTCACCCCATTCCCTAACATTTTTCAGGAATGATATTCGTTGGATCTGATGGCACTGATCTGTGGAGACTGGATTACTGAGGATTGAATCTGTTTAATCAGGTGAGTGATGTAATACGACTGACTTGACTGATATGTACTAGATATAGACATGGCTCATGGATTTAAACGGTACTCTAGAGATTATAGTTCTGCTCTGTTGTTATATGTCGGATTATAGATATGCTCTGAGGTTAGAATTGTTAGCTGTTGGATTTTAGACTTGCTCTGTGTGATACATATCCTACGGTGGATACATGAGTTGCATTCCCTGGACAAAAAAAAAAAAGTTTTAAATTCCGCTGCATCTGACCCTACAGTCGGAGTGCAATTCACTGGAAAGTTTCAGAAATTGCCTTCGGTTGGTCGCGTGGCGACTGACTGGCATCACGTCCTCGACATCCGTGTAGGGTGGGGTTCGGGATGTGACACCTATGTTTTATGGTTCCCACTTTTAAGATACAGAATTTGAGCTATATATATATATGTAAGGTTTATATGTATGTGATTAATATATGCACGATTCTATTTACAGATATTATGTAAACATGAATTAGTGTTTTAATTAATCTGTAATTCTTTTATATTCTTCCACAACAACTTTAGATTGTTGAGTCAAATTGAACTACTGTATTCAAGAGTTTTAAATTTGAAGAATTATAATGGAATTAAAATTACAGAATAACTAAACTTCATGCATATAAAATAAAGTAATTAAATTAACATGCGTAAATGACGAAAAAAATAAGTTTGGAGTGAGCTGGCCTGTGAGGCGTGTAATCACTGCCCTAAAGCTGTTGTGCCTCCCTACGTGAAGGTTCCAATGGTCACGGACAGCTCCAAGATATAACCCAGGTTTTGCTCACAGCTAATCTCCTCAGAGTTCACGTCCACTGGGAGAAAGATGAACCGTCTAGAATCAAAGTTGCCCACAAAAAAATAATATGAAAATACAGAAAGGTTGAATGAAAGAAGTTGGATGGAAGAGATCAAAAGCTCTTGTTGTGTATTGTGGAAGAATACATAAGCCTCTATTTATAGGCATTCTCTGTATCTTCCACCAACAAAATATCCCAAGAAATCTCCACACACGGCAGAAAATCAGTAACAATGAATATCATAAAATCAGCAACCAAAATAAAAAATCAGGAAGAAGTTAAAACTAATTTTGAAACTTTCAAAGATAGAAAAAATATAACACACACATGCATGCACACACACACACACACTCCCACAAGGTGTTTCTCTCTCACTCTCTCTCTAACTCACTCTCTTTCTAGAGTTCAGAATTGCACTTTTCACTTTCTGGTTTCTCATTTCAAATGCCCACACGACACACTAATATATCATATATATATATATTTTATCTATTTGGATTTAATATGATTATTTGGTTGGATGCAAACTGATTGGTGGAGGTGGGATCAAGTGTGCTAAAGTAGGGGTGATGATGCGCTAGAATGCATAGGCTGAGGTAGTGGTAAGGTGTTGCATGCATGGCCATTGGCCAGTCTGGGAGGTGGCCTTGACTGAATTGGGCTTATATATAATTTGTTGTATATTTAGGCATAAAGTTGTTGGCAGCCCACTTGGTAACTTTTTGGGTGCTTAAAGTCTTGCCCATCCCGGTCAAGGGTTCAAATCCCCTTGGCCTCACTTTTGGGCATTTTTCCACATTTTGGGCTTAGGCCCTGTTTGGCTTTCCGTTTTGGCTATTTCCGTTATATTTTCTTTTTTAGTGCTCTTTTTACAAAACGGTTTCTTCTGAGGGTTTCGTATTTTGGTTTGCGTCATTATCAAAGGCCTCGTATCAGTTATTATTTATTTGTGGCCATCATAGTTTGCTAATTTGAGTTTCCATAGTGTTAAAATAACATCATTTCACCTAATTAATTGGTAATTAGGTTTGGACATTACGCCTTTATTTCTAATGTGCTTAATTATTTTATTGGTCTATCATGACCATCACGAGGTTCCCGATTAACTTCTTAATTATTCTTTATGTCGGTTTCTAATTAATAATTAGCAAACTAATTATTAATTAATCGGGGTCGAGGTGTTACATGCTCTAGCCCTCATCATCACACCCCAAACCCTAAGAAACTCATGCATAAGTGTGAATATATGGTAGTACGATTATATACATGGGTCACACTTCTTTTTCAGTAACTCAAGTGTGTGTGTGTGTGTGCTGGGCATTCAGAAGCTGCGAGTGTGAGAGACTCAAACAGTGTGTGTGCGTGAGTAATTGGGGAAGAGAGAGAGAGACCTTGTGTGTATATACAAGTGTGTGTGCATGCATGTGTGTGTGTCCACTCGGAGGTGCACTATAACACCCCGACCTGATTAATTAATAATTAGTTTGCTAATTATTAATTAGAACCGACATAAAGAATAATTAACACAGTTAATCAGGAACCTCTCGACGGTTATGAGAGACCAATAAAATAATTAAACACGTCAAGAGAGGAGGGCGTGATACCCGAACCTAATTACCAATTAATTAGGTGAAATGATGTCATTTTTACACTATGAAAACTTGAATTAGTGAACTATGATGGCCACAAATGAATAATAACTGACACGAGGCCCTTTGACATTGAAGCTAACTGAAATATGAAACTTTCAGGAGAAACTACTTCGTAAAAAGAGCAATAGAAAAGAAATTACGAAGGAAATAGCCAAAACGGAATTTTGTGCTAGCCAAACAAGGCCTAAGCCCAAATGAGGGAAAAATGCCCAAAAGTGAGGCCAAGGGGATTTGAACCCTTAACCAAGTGAAGGATGCACATGGCACCCAAAAATTTAACAAGTGGGCTGCCAGTATCTTTGTGCCTAAATATACAACATAATTGTATATGAACCCAATTTAACCAAGGCAACCTCCCAAGTTGGCCAATGGCCATACATGCAAACTCCTCATCATCACTTGAATCTCCCCACACCAGTCCACATCATTCCACCTCAGCTCTTGCATCAGCCATATAATCACATCTAAGCCTACAAAAGCAATACACATAGAAGTATATCTATAGGGGTGCACTTATGTACACATGGGTCTCGCATTTTTTAAAACACCAAGTGTGTATGTTGTATCCTCCACCGAGAGAGAGAGTGACCAAACAGTTGTGAGTGAGAGCCATGACCATGTGAGTGTGTGAGGCCTTGCATGTGTGAATGAAGGAGTGCGTATGTGCAAGTGTGTGTTTGCATGTGAGTGTGTGGTCACTTAAAGATGAAGGAAGGAGCCTAGTCTTGCAGAACTGGACTGTACTTGAGAGTGACTGCCAACTGAACCAAGAGGAGGAAGGAAGGCTAGAAGAGGAGAGAGAAACTGAGAAGGTAAAAACTCTCTCTCTAAATTTTCCTTCTAAACAACTATTTTAGAGCTTTATTTTTTTACATGCATGAGGAATATACCGTAAGAGGAATAAAATGGGAGAGAATCATGGCTTTAGAGCAAGTAAACCTTAAGATCACCATGAACCCGAAACCTAAGGAAACTGATTTTTGGTAAACACACAAGGAAGCTTAAAACCACTTATGCGACTGAAAACTAGGAAGAAAATTGGTTTTAATGCAAGTTGAATGGATCGAAATGGTCCAAAATTGGGTGAGATAATGGCAGTTGCAGGTGCGGCTGACCAAAGAGAATAATCCTTCAAAACCGTTGCATTTGTGGGTTTTAATTACACATAACAAATCCTAAGGGTCCCAGAAGGTTTCAGTGGTCGAAATCAAGAGTCAAAACGACTAAAAAATGCACGAAAATAAAACTGGAATATCGTTGGAGAATGGGCCATCACCGGAGCTGCGACCCATAACTCATTTTTTGACAGCCTGAACCTAAGCTAAACCGAAAACTAACTTTGGATATGGAAACCTCATGGGATTTCCTTTCGAACCCCATTGGACCGAACCCAAAATGCCATTGGAATCTCCTTGCCGTCATCGGAGAAGACGACTGCGGAGAAGAAGCACAGTAACCCTAATTATTGGGGACGATGAACAATATTCACGGGCCGGACTTCGTGTCGGAACCCGCCCGTCGCATAAAGGGGCTTAAGTGGCACGACGCCGTTTAAGATTTAATTTTAAGTTGATTTCCCCCTGTTTGGTAACATTGATTATAAATTGGAATTAGGAACAGGGATAAACCAAACCGCGGATAGGGGGGCCAAATTAGAATAACAAGGTTATGTTAATCTGGTTCTCTGACCAAGCCTGAACCTACTGGTTCACTATATATCCGGTTCGGTCTAGGGCTTGACCTAGTAAACCCAATCGTCCAAGGGCTTAATTGAAAGGAAAGTGAACCAGAACTATTCTAAATTATATTTTGACCCCAACAGTTCTGAATATTTGTATTCTGGCCCAGCTTCTAGAAAATTAATGCATATGAGCCCCTGAAAAATAAATAAATAATAAAATAATTAATTTAATTATTTTATTCATTGGGTAAAATTTCTATTTTACCCTTGGACACTAAATGACTCAAACAAAGCCCAAATTAAATGTGTAAATAGTGCATTTTTACTATCTTGGACATTCTGGACTTAATGTTGGAGTCCGATTTAGGAAATTAAGTCCCAAAAAATAAAGACACGCAAATAATAAATGACTGTATTGCCCCTGATGATACCTAAGGCCAAATAAAAATAAAAGATAGTCCATTTTGATTATGATGGGGATTCTGGACTCAACGGTGGAGTCTGATTTGTGAAACCAAGTTCCAAAAAATACTGACACGCAAATGGTAAATGACTGAAATGCCCCTAATGCTATCCGAAGTCCTAATGAAGTCCAAATAGGACAAAATTGATACCGATAGAAGCCCAGATACTCTTGAAACTGTACATATGATTAAATGACGAATCAGGGTCAGGATTTCACGAAACCATGTGAAATTACCAAAATGCCCCTAATGCTATACAGAGTCCAAATGAAGTCCAAAACCCGAATACTCGTGAAACTGTACACATGATTAAATGATGAATCGGGGTCAGAATCTCACGAAATGTAAATGACCAAAATGCCCTTGAGCACGGTAAGTGCAAGTAGAGGTCGAATAAAGGCCGATCTGATCTAATAATTTGCCATAAGCCCAATTATGGAAATTGAGAGGCTAACTACGACTCCGGAACAGTCAACGTGTAAAATAAGAAATGACTGATGTGTCCCGATGAACAAAAGTAGATACCAAATCAAGTCCAAAAGACTTAGAAAAATATATATAAGATATATGGGATATTCTGAGGACCACGACAGGGTCCGGGACAAGAATGGTAAAATTACCATTTTGCCCCTAAGGTTAAATAAGTACTTAGCTGATAACAATTGGAGTCTAAAAGACTTAGAACTTTATATTTAAGATATGTGGACTATTATGAGGACTATGACAAGGTCCGGGACAAGAATGGTAAAATTATCATTTTGCCCCTAAGGTTAAATAAGTACTTAACTGATAACAATTGGAGTCCAAAGGACTTAGAACTTTATATTTAAGATAAGTGGACTATTATGAGAACCACGACAGGGTTCGGTACAAGCATGGCAAAATTACCATTTTGCCTCTAAGGTTAAATAAGTACTTAACTGATAACGATTTAAGTCCAAAAGACTTAGAAATTTATATTTAAGATATGGGGGTTATTCGGAGGACCACGACAAGGTTCGGGACAATAATGGTGAAATTACCGTTTTGCCCCAAAGGTTGAATAAGTACTTCATCGATAACGATTGAAGTCTAAATGACTTAGATTATAATCCTGATAACTACTAAGCCTAATTAAAGAATGAAATAGCCTCGGATGAAACCTAATGAAAGGGCAATAGGCTATTAGGCTATCTTAGGTAATCTGATAGACGCCTAAGATGATGAATAAGTCATGAATGGTTAAATTCTGATTTGTCTGTAATTGATGATGATTATTCAGGATATGCATGGAGGTGCCTAACATATCTGGAGGTTATCATATTATCTGTACAAGGAGATAAGCGAATAGTTTGTGGGTAACTTGGAACTTCTGACTTGGTGTATAAGTTACACTATCTAGATATTGTATCTTCATACACTATACCGTTTTATATGCTATATTGTTTAAATGCTTATACTTAAATGCATACCCTTTTGTACTGCATTACACGTGGCATGATTTTGTTCTGTCCCGCCTAATTAGCGTCTTGTCTTGTTTTGTTTTGTCCTGTTTCGCTCAATACTGAGCTGTTCTATTCGATAATGATATGCCTATGTCCCTAATTGATATACTCAATTTCGTTATGTTCCGTTCCGTTGATGATCTGCCTGTGTCTCTAATGGATATGATCCGTTCCGTTGATGATATGCTTGTGTCTCTAATTGATATATTATTTTCGCTCAATTCCGTTATGTTCCATTTCGTTGATGATATGCCTATGTCTTTGATTGATATATTATTTTTGCTCAATTCCATTATGATCCATTCCATTGATGATATGCCTGTCTTTGATTGATATATTGTTTCTGCTCAATTCCGTTATGATCCGTTCCATTGATGATATGCCTGTGTCTTTGATTGATATATTATTTTCGCTCAATTCCGTTATGATCCGTTCTGTTGATGATATGCCCGTGTCTCTGATGGATATATTTTTTTCGCTCAATTCCGTTATGTTCCGTTCCGTTGATGATATGCTTGTGTCTCTGATTGATATATTGACATCGTTTATTATTTTGATATGATTTGTTATGTTATGTTATGTTATGTTATGTTCTGTTCTGATCTGTTTGTACTATTTGGTTCGATTTTGTTTTATTCTACTTAACTGCATTAAGTGGATTTATTAAACTGCTATTTCTGAAATAACTAAACCCTCCATGTGCTTTGTAAGCAAGAATTGGTTTTTGAAACCCATGACAGGGAACTTGTGTTACTCACTGGGCTTATTTAAGCTCACCCCATTATCCTAACATTTTTCAGGATTTATCTCCATTGGATTAGAAGGCACTATGATATGACATGGATAGGCCGAGTGGCATTCCAAGTAAGGGATCTGATAGCACTGATTTGTGGAGACTTGGACTATTGTTGATTGAATCTAGTTATTCAGGTGAGTATTATGATATGATTAAATTTACTGATATTCGGACATGGCTCATGGTAATGGTACTCTAGAGAGATTAGATATGCTCTGTGTTATATGTCTGATTATTGATATGCTCTGTAGTTAGAGTTATTAGCTATCTGGTTTTAGACTTGCTCTGTGGTACATTCCTCTGTGGTATTTATAAACGAGTTGAATTCCCGAGATGAAAAAGTTTTAAATTCTACTGCTCTGACCCTACATTTGAAATGTAATTCGTCATTAAGATCAGAAGTTTTCCTTTGGTTGGTCGCATTATCGGTCGGCAAACCGGCAAGGCGGCTAACTCGCATCAGGGTCATTTTGGTAATTTCACCACTCTTGTCCCAAACTCTATCGTGGTCTTTAGAATAATCTTGATATCTTAAAGATAAAGTTCTAAGTCCTTTGGACTCCAATTGTTATCAATTAAGTACTTATTTAACCTTGGGGCAAAATGGTAATTTTGCCATTCTTGTCTCGGACCCTGTCGTGGTCCTCAGAATAGTCCACATATCTTAAATATAAAGTTCTAAGTCTTTTAGACTCAAATCGTTATTAGTTAAGTACTTATTTAACCTTAGGGGCAAAATGGTAATTTTGTCATTCTTGCCCCGGACCCTATCTTGGTCCTTAGAATAGTCCACATACCTTAAATATAAGATTCTAAGTCTTTTGGACTTCATTTGGTATCTGCTTTTGGTCATTGGGACACATCAATCATTTCTCATTTCATACGTTGACTGTTTCGGAGTCTTATTTGGCCCTTCAATGTTCTTAATTATTCTTATGGCAATTTATTGGATCAGATTGGCCTTTATTCGACCTCTACTTTGCACTTACCGTGCTCAAGGGCATTTTGGTCATTTTACGTTTCGTGAGATTCTTACTCCGATTCATCATTTAATCATGTGTACAGTTTCATAAGTGTCTAGGCTTCTATCGGTATCAATTTCGTCCCATTTGGACTTCATTTGGATTTCGCATAACATCAAGGGCATGTTGGTAATTTCACATGCTGTATAGCTAAATTTTTCGGGACCTCACCATTAGGTCCAGAGTGTCCGACATAGTTAAATTGGACTATCTTTTAGGTTTAATTAGCCCTGAGTGTCTGTATTTTTCGAAACTTGGTTTCACAGATCATACTCCACTGTTGAGTCCAAAATGCCCAACATAATCAAAATGGACTATCTTTTATTTTTATTTGGCCATAGGTATCATCAGGGGTAGTGCAATCATTTACTATTTACGTGTCCTTATTTTTTGGGACTTAATTTCCAAAATCGGACTTCACCGTTGAGTCTGGAATGCCCGAAATAGTAAAAATACACTATTTATTTATTTAATTTGGACTTCGTTTGAGTCATTTACTGTCCAAGGGTAAAATAGTAATTTTAGCCAATGAATAAAATAATTAAAATAATTATTTTATTATTTATTTATTTTTCAAGGGCTCATATGCATTAATTTTCTAAAAGCTAGGCCAGAATACAAATATTCAGAACTGTTAGGGTCAAAATATAATTTAGAATAGTTCTGGTTCACTTTCCTTTCAATTAAGCCCTTGGATTGTTGGGTTTACTAGGTCAAGCCCTAGACCGGACTGGATATATAGTGAACCAGCGAATTCAGGTTAGGTCAGAGAACCGGATTAACATAACCTTGTTATTCTAATTTGGCCCCCCTATACGCAGTTTGGTTTATCCCTGTTCCTAATTCTAATTTATAATCTGTGTTACCAAACAGGGGGAAATCAACTTAAAATTAAATCTTAAACGGCGTCGTGCCATTTAAGCCCCTTTATGCGACGGGCAGGTTCCGACGCGAAGTCCGGCCCGTGAATACTGTTCATCGTCCCCAACAATTAGGGTTACTGTGCTTCTTCTCCACAGTCATCTTCTTCGACGACGGTAAGGAGATTCCGATGGCGTTTTAGGTTCGGTCCAATGGGGTTCGAAAGGAAATCTCATGAGGTTTCCATATCCAAAGTTAGTTTTCGGTTTAGCTTAGGTTCAGGTCCTCAAAATAGTCCACATATCTTCAATATAAAGTTCTAAATCTTTTTGAATCCAATTGTTATCATATAAGTACTTATTTGACCTTAGGGGTAAAATGGTAATTTTAACATTCTTGTCCCTAACCCTGTCGGGGTTCTCAAAATAGTCCACATATCTTAAATATAAAGTTTTAAGTCTTTTAGACTCCAATTGTTATCAGCTAAGTACTTATTTAACCTTAGGGGCAAAATGGTAATTTTACCATTCTTGTCCCGGACCCTGTCGTGGTCCTCAGAATGTCCCATATATCTCATATATAAATTCTTAAGTCCTTTGGGCTTCATTTGGTATCTGTTTTTGGGTCATTGGGACATATCGGTTATTTCCTATTTTACACTCTAACTGTTTCGGAGTCTTATTTAGCCCTTCAATTTTTATAATTATGCTTATGACAATTTATTAGATCAGATTGGCCTTTATTTGGCCTCTACTTTGCACTTACCGTGCTCAAGGGCATTTTGGTCATTTTACGTTTCGTGAGATTCTGACCCCGATTCATCATTTAGTCATGTGTACAGTTTCACGAGTATCTGGGCTTTTATCGGTATCAATTTCGTCCCATTTGGACTTCATTTGAATTTCGTATAGCATCAGGGG
This sequence comes from Nyssa sinensis, assembly GCA_008638375.1. Classification (NCBI taxonomy): domain Eukaryota; kingdom Viridiplantae; phylum Streptophyta; class Magnoliopsida; order Cornales; family Nyssaceae; genus Nyssa; species Nyssa sinensis. The sequence continues at coordinate 36,696,035 of CM018036.1, read as the reverse complement.
CATTTTGGTAATTTCACACTTTCGTGAAATTTTGACCCTGATTCGTTATTTAATCATGTATATAGTTTCACGAGTATTGGGCTTCTATCGGTATCAATTTCATCCCATTTGGACTTCATTCGGATTTCATATAACATCAAGGGCATTTTGGTAATTTCACATGTTGTATGGCTAAACTTTTCGGGACCTCGGTACATAAAATGGACCTCACCATTAGGTCCAGAGTGTCCAACATAGTTAAATTGGACTATCTTTATCTTTAATTAACCCTGGGTATCATCAGGGGCTGTACAATCATTTACCATTTGCGTGTCTTTATTTTTCGGGACTTGGTTTCACAAATCAGACTCCACCGTTGAGTCCAGAATGCCCAACATAATCAAAATGGACTATCTTTTATTTTTATTTGGCTTTAGGTATCATCAGGGCAGTACAGTCATTTATCATTTGCATGTCTTTATTTTTTTGGGACTTAATTTCTCAAATCGGACTCCACCATTGAGTCCGAAATGCCCGAGATAGTAAAAATACACTGTTTATTTATTTAATTTGGAGTTTGTTTGAGTCATTTAATGTCCAAGGGTAAAATAGTAATTTTACCCAATTAATAAAATAATTATTTTATTATTTAATTATTTTTCAGGGGCTTACATGCATAAATTTTTTAGAAGTTGGGCGAGAATACAATTATTCAGAACAGTTGGGGCCTAAGTGTAATTCATAAAAATACTGGTTTAATTCTTTTCAATTAAGCCCTTGGACCATTGGTTTTACTAGGTCAAACTCTAGATCGATTTTACTAGGTCAAACCCTAGACCGGTCCAAAACCTTGGTGAATCAGCTGGTTCACTAGACCATACAGAACTGGAATAACATAACCTTGTTATTCCAATTTAGCCTTTTATCCGTGTTTAGGTTAACCCTAATTCCCATTCTAATTTATAATCCATGTTACCAAACAGGGGGAAAGTCAATTTAAAATTAAACCTTGAACTGCGTCGTGCCACTTAAGCCCATTTATGGGACGGGTGGGTTCTGACCCGAACCTAGATCCGACCCGAAGTCCGGCCCTGTACTGTTCATCTTCTTCCCTTCTTCTTCCCCCGTGTTGCCCTAATTCCTGCTTCCTTTGCCTTTTGATTTCGTGGGTTTTTAATCATTCAACCCCTCTATTTTTGGGCCCAAATTGTTTCTGGCACACAAGGGTAGGATTTGGCATTAGTTTCTTGGATCGGAATGGATCAAAACACAGGTTTTCTACACTATCGTCATGGTCTGTAACAGGCTCGGTTTGAGCTTGTTTCTCTATCATTTTTTATGGTTCTTGTTCGGTTGTAATCCTTAGCCTAGTGGCTTCAAAGCCACGTTCCAAGAATCAAGTTTGGAAGTTGATTTCAAGAGAACCGATTCTTGGACCGCGATTGCAAATGGGATTTTGTTCCCTATTTCTCCTCCATTTGAGATGATTCCAACGGATCTGGAATCCTTCAGGGATCTCATTTCAGTCCTAAAGGAGAGAATGGAGTTCTGCTTTGGTCGACTCAGACCCAATTCTAAGGTAGTGATCCATGGAGGTTGGGTGTACGGTCCACTAATTGAGTCATCTAGGGTCTTATTTAACCTCTATATCTTACCCTCAGCATTGCAGATACATGCATGCACTTATATATGGCTCAATAAATTGAAATAGTACCGAGATAGAAAAGAAAACTAAAAGGATAGTCTTATACCTTCAATCAGTTCTCTTCCTTCTCCTAGGCTCAAGGTGAGATCCTTGGTTGCTGGCTCAATTCTGGGGCGTGCTTCTTAGTCCCCTTCTTCATGGTGTACTTAAGTGAAGCTCACAAACACATGCATGCGCACATATAATTTCTCACATAATGTTTCTCTCTTTACTCTCTCTTTAGCAGACCTCACATCACATACTTACACAGATCTGTTCTGATTTCACACACACACACCCCATATGCAAAACACACTCATATATAATTATCTCCCTTTATCTTTTCTTCTTGCATGAAAAGGGATTGGTGGAAGTGGTGGTCCAATTAGAGGCTGCCACCTCATTTGAGCAATCAGATACATATATATTCATACATATAAACATATTTTATATTTTATATGGGCTGAATGAAATCTCATTGGCCCATTTGGGTGGTGGAGGGACATTTGTATATACATACATATATATATATATATATCTATATCTTGTGTAATAAAAAGGTATAACATGTGGGTAGCCTAAGTGGCTAACTTTTTTGATGTAGGTCCCTTCACTATTTTGGGTCAAGGGTTGAAAATCCCTTGGCCTCGCCTCTTTGGCCATTTTCCACATTTTGGGCTTATGCCTTGTTTGGTTGGCGCAGAATTCCGTTTTGGCTATTTCTGTTATATTTTCTTTTCTAGTGCTCTTTTTACAAAACGGTTTCTTCTGAGGGTTTTGTATTTCTGTTAGCTTCGATGTCAAAGGCCTCGTGTCAGTTACTATTCATTTGGTGGCCGTCATAGTTCGCTAATTCGAGTTTTCACAGTGTTAAAATGATATCATTTCACCTAATTAATTGATAATTAGGTTCAGGTATTACACCCTCCTTTCTTGACGTGTTTAATTATTTTGTTGGTCTATCGTGACCGTCGAGAGATTCTCGATTAACTTTTTTAATTATTCTTTATGTCGATGCTAATTAATAATTAGCAATTAATTATTAATTAATCAGGTCGGGGTGTTACATCCTACCCCCCTTAAAAGAAGTTTTGTCCTCAAAACTTAGTTGGTCATGTCTAGGAGATTCTGATCTCTCTTCATGCCAATACTATCATCATAATTTCACACAAGTTTCATATCAGATACGGAATCCCCATTAAGTCTGATTTTACAACCACAATTGTATGGTCTCATCAAGATTTGATGATCAGACCCATATCACATTGAATCAACTGGGCGATCATCCTCAAATAAGTAGAAATCACCTGCTAAGATCATTTAATCATAATTATTAATTAATCAAGGTCGGGGTGTTACATCCTACCCCCCTTAAAAGAAGTTTTGTCCCCAAAACTCAACTGTCCTTCTAGAGGAATTTATCATCTGTCAGACAGGTCAGTAATGTATCATAAAGTTTAACCTCAATCATTTTTACTGACATGTCTCCAATTAGCATTAGTTGATAATTCCCAATCCTACAAGTGTCAGGTCAGATCCACAATAAGTGACAGAGTGGTATCAGAGCTAAGGTTGAGGAATAATTAAGATTTTCTGATACCACAAGAGTGGTATCAGAGCTAAAGTTGGTAAAGTTTTGGAAATCCACTAGTATCACAGAGCGATATCAGAGCTAAAGGTTAAGATTATCGTTTATAGACTCAGAGCAAGTTTCCAAATATGGTAACTTTAGGACAAAAAGTTGTGAAATGGTTCATGAACCACTGTCCACGTCAGAGCATTAAGTTATGGATTGAGAACTATAGAGTACCTGAGCCATGGATACTAAGTCCCATTTTTGGAGATTGACGTGGAAATCGTGGAAGTCTTTATAATAGACGATAGATCTGTAATTCTAAGGACTGGGGATCGACATTTCCGTTGGAGTCATAAGGACATTGAATGATGAGTGACACTAGGACATGTCCATAATAATACGAATAATTATGGATATAGCGACCGAAAGGAAAATGCCTATAGTTATGCTAACTCTGGCATTGATACGTGTAATTGTGGATATCAAATGAATCACTTGTGGGAGCAGATGTGATGAAATGATCTTAGTGGATGATTTCTACTTATTTGAGGATGATCGCCCAGTTGATTTATGTGATATGGGTTTGATCATCGAATCTTGATAAGACCATACAATTGTGGTCGTAAATCAGACTTAATGGGGATACCTGTATTTGATATGAAATCTGTGTGAAACTATGATGATAGTATTGGCATGAAGAGAGGTCAGAGCCTCCTAGATATGACCAACTAAGTTTTGAGCACAAAACTTCCTTTAAAGGGGGTAGGATGTAACACCCCAATCTTGCTTAATTAATAATTAGTAATTAGTTTGCTAATTATTAATTTGAAAGGACATAAAGAATAATCAAGGAAGTTAATCGGGAATCTCTCGGCGATCGATAAGACCAATAAAATAATTAAACACGTCAGAAATGAGGGTGTAATACCCAGACCTAATTACTAATTAATTAGGTGAAACGATGTCGTTTTAACACTGTGGAAACCCGAATTAACGAACAGTGATGGCCACAAAGAAGTAATAACTGACACGAGCCCTTTGACATTGAAGCTAACTAAGAAAGGAAGCGACCAGAAGAAACTGCTTCGTAAAAAGAGTAACAGAAAAGAAATTACGGAGGAAATAGCTAAAACAGAATTCTACGCCAGCGAAACAGGGCCTAAGCCCAAAATGTGGAAAATGCTCAAAAGTGAGGCCAAGGGGATTTGAACCCTTGACCAAGTGAGGCAAGATTTTAAGCACCCAAAAATTTACCAAGTGGGCTGCCAACAACTTCATGCCTAAAAATACAACAGAATTGTATATAACACTAAATTATCCTAGTCCACCTCCCAAATTGGCCAATGGCCATGCATGCAAACCCCTTATCATTAGCTCACATCATACCACCTTAACTCCACATCAGTCATACGATCCCACCAGTTCTCTGATATGCATGCGTCTATATATATATATATATAGATGTATATGTATAGGTGAGCAATATGATTTATATATATATATATATATATATATATATAAATTATATACACCTAAGGACCCTCCAAAGAAAGTGCATGTGTGTTCTGCACTCAAACCGTGTGAGTGACCCTATGTGTGGGTGTGAGTGGTGTAGAGAGAAAGAGAGAGAGTCCATGTGAGGGACCTTGTGTACAAGTGTGTGTATGCTTGTGTGTGCATGGAAGCTCCCAACTAGAAGAGAAAGGGGAAAGGGTCGAGGCTACTATTTGAAGAAACCCTAAAGATCATAACTGAGCCACGGATAGGGACTGCCATCATAAGGTAATCCTTAAATGTTTATTTTCTCTCTTTAAAAAGGTTTAGTTTACTTATTATTTTTAGACTCAAGTAAGCTTGAAACTTGCATGCATGACATTTAGAGTGTATAAAACATGATCAAGGCATGACATGAGACCCTGAAACAGCCTTAGAACACCAAATAGTGCACATCCGCCATGGACAGACCTCAAAATTTACAAGTTTGAAATGACCCTTATGAAACTTGTTTTTGACCCTTAAAACCTTAAAAGGATCTTATGGGAGTCCAAAAAATCACCAACCACGACCCAAATCCTCGAAGGAAGACCACTGAAACCAGAGTTACAGGTCGCGGGTTCTTTTTGGAACACCTCCAAATGTGCGATCCAACTTGATTTATGAATGGAATACTGACCCCCATGATTGTACGGTTACAACAAGCCAAAAAAAAATCAACTTTGGTAGAGGAATGAGCGTGTACAAGAGGAATATCCCGTCAGCCATTAACGGTGGAATCAAGCTTATGAGCTCGTTCCAATCCACTAAATGAATGCCAAGATATTGGCCTGACCCCCAAAAACTTGAACCACCCAAAAGCAGATGAAAACAATGCTTAAAAATCCACGAAAATGGAAAATACGAAAACTGGAAATTAGGGCAACACAGTGGGTGAGTTGGGGAAAAAGGTGAACAGTGACTGGTTCGGTTCGGGTCAGTTTCGGGTTCGGGTCGGGACCCGACCTGTCTCATAAATGGTATAAGTTGGACGGCACCGTTTTGGGAGAAATATGTTTTAATTTAAAACCTATTTCGGGGCTGTTTTGGTGCATGGATAAGAAATTGAAATTATAGAGGGGTTAGCCCAAACCGTGGATAAGGGGATATCGTATTCCGATTTTTCTGAAAAACCTAAACCGGCTGGTTCACTTGTTTGAGGACTGGTCTTGGGTTACAAATTGTGAACCCTTTGGTTCACTGATCAAAACTTAAATCAGGAAACCGGAACTTTGACTATTTATATTTTGACCCCAACAGTCCTGCAAATTATATTCCGGCCCAGATTCTGAAAAAATTTATGCATATAAGCCCCTGAAAAAATAATTAAAGAACAAAATAATTATTTTAATTATGTTATTAATTGGGTAAAATTACTATTTTACCCTTGGACATTAAATGACTCAAACAAAGTCCAAATTAAATAAATAAACAATGTATTTTTACTATCTCGGGCATTTCAGACTCAGTGGTGGAGTCCGATTTGGGAAATTAAATCCCAAAAAAATAAAGACACGCAAATGATAAATGACTGTACTGCCCTTGATGATACCTAAGGCCAAATAAAAATAAAAGATAGTCCATTTTGATTATGTTAGGCATTCGAGACTCAGTGGTGGAGTCTGATTTGTGAAACCAAGTCCCAAAAAATAAAGACACGCAAATGGTAAATGACTGTACTGCCCCTGATGATACCCAAGGTTAATTAAACATAAAAGATAGTCCAACTCAACTATGTCGAACACTCTTGACCGAATGGTGAGGTCCATTTTATGTACTGAGGTCCTGAAAAGTTTAGCCATACAACATGTGAAATTATCAAAATGCCCCTGAAGTTATATGAAATCCAAATGAAGTCTAAATGGGACGAAATTGATACCGATAGAAGCCCAGATACTCGTGAAACTGTGCACATGATTAAATAACGAATCAGGGTCAGAATTTCACGAAAGTGTGAAATTACTAAAATGCCCCTGATGCTATACGAAATCCAAATGAAGTCCAAATGGGACGAAATTGATACCGATAGAAGCCCAGATACTCGTGAAACTGTACACATGACTAAATGATGAATCAGGGTCAGAATCTCACGAAACGTAAAATGACCAAAATGCCATTGAGCATGGTAAGTACAAAGTAGAGGTCGAATAAAGGCCAATCTGATCTAATAAATTGTCATAAGCATAATTATGAAAATTGAAATGCTAAATAAGACTCCGAAACAATCAGAATGTAAAATAGGAAATAACCGATATGTCCCAATGACCCAAAAGTAGATACCAAATGAAGCCCAAAGGACTTAAGAATTTATATATGAGATATATGAGACATTCTGAGGACCACGATAGGGTCCGGGACAAGAATGGTAAAATTTCCATTTTGCCCCTAAGGTTAAATAAGTACTTAACTAATAACAATTGGAGTCTAAAAGACTTAGGACTTTATATTTAAGATATGTGGACTATTCTGAGGACCCCGACAAGGTTAGGGACAAGAATGTTTAAATTACCATTTTACCCCTAAGGTCAAATAAGTACTTAACTGATAACAATTGGAGTCTCAAATATTTAGAACTTTATTTAAGATATGTGGACTATTTTGAGGACCACAACAGGGTCCGGGACAAGAATGGTAAAATTACTATTTTTCCCTTAAGGTTAAATAAGTAGTTAACTGATAACAATTGGAGTCTAAAAGACTTAAAAATTTATATTTAAGATATGTGGACTATTCTGAGGACCCCGACAGGGTTAGGGACAAGAATGTTAAAAAAACCATTTTGCCCCTGAGGTTAAATAAGTACTTAACTGATAACGATTGAAGTCTAAATGACTTAGATTATAATCTTGATAACTACTAAGCCTAATTAAAGAGTGAAATAGCCTCGGATGAAACCCAATGAAAGGGCAATAGGCTACTAGGCTATTTTAGGTAATCCGATAGATGCCTAAGATGATGAATAAGTCATGAATGGTTAAATTCTGATATGTTTATGATTGATGATGATTATTCAGGATATGCATGGAGATGCTTAACGTATCTGGAGGTTATCAGATTATCTGTACAAAGAGATGAGCGTAACAGTTTGTGAGTGACTTGGAACTTCTGACTTGGTGTATAAGTTGCGCTGTCTAGATATTGTATCTTCATACACTGTACCGTTTTATGTGCCATACTATTTAAATGCGTGTACTTAAATGCATACCCTTTTGTACTGCCTTACACATGGCATGATTTTGTTCTGTTCTATTCTTTGATTTAATTGGCTATACTCCTTGTTGATATACTGGCATCTTGTACTGTTCCGTCTATTCTAATGTGTTGTTCCATTAGTTTGGTTATGTTTTATTCTACTAAACTACATTTCAATTAGATTTATAAAATTGTTATTCTGAAGTGATTAAACTATCCATGTGCTTTATAAGCAGGAATTGATTTTTGAAACCCATGACAAGGAACCTATGTTACTCACTAGGCTTATTTAAGCTCACCCCATTATCCTAACCTTTTTCAGGATTTATCTCCATTGGATTAGAAGGCACTACGATATGACATGGATAGGCCGAGTGACATTCCAAGTAAGGGATCTGATGGCACTGATTTGTAGAGACTTGGACTCTTGTGGATTGAATCTGGTTATTTAGGTGAGTGATCTGATTTGATTGATGTGATTGATATGCACTAGATATTGAGACATGGCTCACGGTAACATTCATCAGGACTTATCTCTATTGGATTAGAAGGCGCTATGATATGACATGGATAGGCCGAGTGGCATTCTTAGTAAAGGATCTGATGGCACTGATTTATGGAGACTTGGACTCTTGTGGATTGAATCTAGTTATTCAGGCAAGTGACATGATTTGATTGATGTGATTGATTTGCACTAGCTATTGAGACATGGCTCATGGTAATGGTACTCTAGAGAGATCAGATATGTTCTATGTTATATGTTTGATTATAGATGTGCTCTGTGGCTAGAGTTATTAGTTGTTCAGTTTTAGACTTGCTCTGTGGTATGTACCTCTATGGTATTTTTTGAAGGAGTTGCATTCCTGAGATTAAAAAGGTTTTAAATTCCGCTGCTCTGACCCTACATTTGGAATACAATTCATCGGTAAGTTCAGAAATTCACCTTTAGTTGGTCGCATTGTCAGTCGGCAAACCGGTAAGGCGGCTAACTGGCATCACGTCCTCGACATCCTCGTAGGGTGGGGTTCGGGATGTGACAGAGTGGTATCAGAGCAAAAGTTGGAAAATACTTAAGATCTACTGATACCACAGAGTGGTATCAGAGCTAAAGTTGGTAAAGTTTTGGAAATCCACTAGTATCACAGAGCGATATCAGAGCTAAGGTTAAGATTGTCGGTTATAGACTCAAAGCAAGTTTCCAAATATGGTAACTTTAGGACAATAAGTTATGAAATGGTTCCCAAACCATTGTCCACATCAGAGCATTAAGTTATGGATTGAGAACCACAGAGTACCTGAGCCATGGATACTAAGTCCCATTTTTGGAGATTGACGTGGAATTAGTGGAAGTCTTCATAATAGACAATAGATCTGTAATTCTGAGGCATTCAAGGACTGGGGATCAACATTTTCGTTGGAGTCATAAGGACATTGAATGACTAGTGACACTAGGACATGTCCATAATGATATAGATAATTATGGATATAGAGATCGAAGGAAAACAACTATAGGTGTGCTAACTCTGCCATTGATACTTGTAATTATGGATATCAGATGAATCACTTTGGGATCACATATGATTAAATGATCTTAGTGGGTGATTTTTACTTATTTGAGGATGATCGCCAAGTTGATTCGATGTGATATGGGTCTGATAATCGAATCTTGATTAGATTATACAATTGTGGTTGTAAAATCAGACTTAATGGGGATTCCTGTATCTGATATGAAATTTGTGTGAAACAATGATGATAGTATTAGCATGAAGGGAGATCAGAATCTCTTAGATATGACCAACTAAGTTTTGAGGACAAAACTTCTTTTAAGGGGGGTAGGATGTAACACCCCAACCTTGCTTAATTAATAATTAGTTTGCTAATTATTAATTAGCACCGACATAAAGAATAATCAAGAAAGTAAATCAAAAATCTCTAGATGGTCACGATAGACCAATAAAATAATTAAACACGTCAGAAATGAGGGTGTAATACCCGAACCTAATTACTAATTAATTAGGTGAGATGATGTTGTTTTGTCACTGTGAAAACTCGAATTAGCGAACTATGTTGGCCACGAATGAATAATAACTGACACGGGGCCTTCGGCGTCGAAGCTAACTGAAATACGAAACCCTCAGAAGAAACCGTTTCGAAAAAGGAGCAACAGAAAAGAAATTAGAAAGGAAAAAGCTAAAACGATAAATTGTGCCAGCCACACAAGGCATAAGCACAAAATAGGAAAAAGGGGCAAAAGTGAGGCCAAGGGGATTTCAAACCTTGACCAAGTGGGCTGCCAATAACTTTGTGTCTAAATATACAACATAATTGTATATGAACCCAATTTAACCAAGGCCACCTCCCAAGCTGGCCAATAGCTATACATGCAAACCCCTCATCATGAGCTCACATCATTCCACCTCAGCCGTATGATCCCACCTGAAATTCTGATTTTGCATGCATCTATATATACATAGGAGTATATGTATAGGTATGCAATAATATATAGGAATTATACACCTTGGACCCTCCAAAAATAGGGGTACTGCACTCAGACTGTGAGAAGGGATTTTCTGTATGTGTGTATGTGTGTTCGTGAAGGCTAGGTGAGAGAGTGAGCTAGAGAGAGGTTGTGTGAGAAATTATGTGTGTGAAGCCTTATGTAGGTGAGTGAAAAGTGTGGATATATGTGTGTATGTGTCCATTTGGAAGAACACTAGAAGTAGGCAGAGGGTGATCGATGCTGCAGCAGTACAAGACTGTTATGAATGAAGGAGCAGTGGTCGACCAAGGTATAAATACCAAAAACCCTGAATTTTTTCCTTTTTAGTTTTGGTTATTGTTTTAGTCTTTTGAGGAGCCTAAACTGCATGCATGAGTTACTGTGACATTGAGGAACTATTATGAATGAATCTAGAGGGTAAATAAGGTCGAAAGGTCCTGAACCACGAACGGCGGCCATGGACAGACCTTAAAAATTTACAAGTCTGAAACGACCCTTATGAAACATGTTTTTGACCTTTAAAACCTTAAAAGGATCTTGTGAGAATTCAAAAATGCCCAAACCACGACCTAGAAACACTAAGGATAGCCTAGAAATTGAAGTTGCAGGTCACGGGTCCTCGACCCAATTCCATTTACAGAGCTTTAAACCTTGCTTTTGGAATGAGGACTGAACCCCCATGACATGGCGATCATTGTGAGCCAAACCTCACAAGATTTGGGGCAAAAATAGGGATTTACAAGCTAGTTGTAGGTTCGGTTATCCAACTTTGGGCCGAATGTTTGAGCTCAATCCAATGCTCCAAACAAATGCCAAAACGATCATTAGGCTCCCAGAAATGATTTGGGATGGAAAACAGAGGAAATCAGTCTTTGAAAACCCACGAAATTGAAAAACTTTGATGGCTGCAACTAGGGCAACAGTAGCCCAACGTTGGAGAAGAAGATGAATAGTAGGCGGCCGAATTTTGGGTCGGTTCGAGTTCGGGTTGGGACCCGACCCGTCTCATAAATGGTTTAAGTAGGACGACACTGTTTTGGGTTAAAGGTTTTAAAATTTAAAACTGAAATGAGTCTATTTGGTAACACAGATAATAAATCTGAAATGAGAATTAGGGAAAACTGAAACACGGATAAGGGGCCAAATTGGAATAACAAGGTTCTGTTATTCCGGTTCTGTATGGTCTAGTGAACTGGCTGGTTCACCAAGGTTGCAGGTTCGGTTATCCAACAGGGATTTACAAGCCAGTTGCAGGTTCGGTTATCCAACTTTGGGCCGAACGTTTGAGCTCAATCTAATGCTCCAAACAAATGCCAAAACGATCCTTAGGCTCCCAGAAATGATTTGGGATGGAAAGCAGAGGAAATCAGTCTTTGGAAACCCACGAAATTGAAAAACTTTGATGGCTGTAACTAGGGCAATAATAGCCCAACGTTGGAGAAGAAGATGAACTAGTGACTGGATCGGTTCGGGTCGGGACCCAACCCGTCTTATAAACGGTATAAGTAGGACGGCACCGTTTTGGGTTAAAGGTTTTAAAGTTAAAACTGAAGTTGGCCCGTTTGGTTACAGCTATATGAAATTGGAATTAGGAATTAGGGAAAACTGAAATGCGGATAAGGGGCCAAATTGGAATAACAAGGTTATGTTATTCCGGTTCTGTATGGTCTAGTGAACCGGCTGGTTCACCAAGGTTTTGGACCGGTCTAGGGTTTGACCTAGTAAACCCAACGGTCCATGGGCTTAATTGAAAATAATTAAACCAGTATTTTTATAAATTGCACTGTGACCCCAACTGTTCTGAATATTTCTATTCTGGCCCAGATGTGAAACAATTAATTCAAATAAGCCCTTGAAAAAATAAATAAATAATAAAATAATCTATTTAATTATTTTATTAATTAGGTAAAAATATTTTACCTTGGACACTAAATGACTCTAACGAGGCCCAAATTAAATAAAAGATAGTCCATTTTGATTATGTCGGGCATTCCAGACTCAATGGTGGAGTCCGATTTGGGAAATTAAGTCCCAAAAAATACAGACACGTAAATGGTAAATGACTGTACTGCCCCTGATGATACCCAGGGTTAATTAAAAATAAAAGATGATGCAATTTAACTATGTCAGACACTCTGGACCCAATGGTGGGGTCCGTTTAATGAACAGAAGTCCCGAAAAATACAGACATATAAATTTTAAATGACTGTATTGCCCCTAATGATACTCAGGGCCGAATAAACACAAAAGATAGTGCTATTTAACTATGTCGGACACTCTGGACCTAATGGTGAGGTCCATTTTATAAACTGAGGTCCTGAAAAGTTTATCCATACAACATGTGAAATTACCAAAATGCCCCTGATGCGATACGAAGTCCAAATGGGACAAAATTGAGACTAATAGAAGCCCAGACACTTGTGAAACTGTACACATGATTAAATGATGAATCGGAGTCAGAATCTCATGAAACATAAAATGACCAAAATGCCCTTGAGCATGGTAAGTGCAAGTAGAGGCCGAATAAAGGCCGATCTGATCTAATAAATTGTCATAAGCCTAATTATGGAAATTGAGAGGCTAAATAAGACTCCGGAACAGTCAACGTATAAAATAAGAAATGATCGATGTGTCCCGATGATCAAAACCAGATACCAAATGAAGTCCAAAAGACTTAAGAATTTATATATGAGATATATGGAACATTCTGAGGACCACGACAAGGTTCGGGGCAAGAATGATAAAATTACTATTTTGCCCCTAAGGTTACATAAGTACTGAATTGATAACGATTTGAGTCCAAAAGACTTAGGACTTTATATTTAAGATATGTGGACCATTCTGAGGCCCACGACAGGGTCCGGGGCAAGAATGATAAAATTACTATTTTTTTCCTAAGGTTAAATAAGTACTTAACTGATAATGATTTGAGTCCAAAAGACTTAGGACTTTATATTTAAGATATGTGGACTATTCTGAGGACCACGACAGGGTCCGGGGTAAGAATGATAAAATTACTATTTTAACCCTAAGGTTAAATAAGTACTTAACTGATAACGATTTGAGTCCAAAAGACTTAGAACTTTATATTTAAGATATGATGACTATTTTGAGGACTACGACAGGGTCCAGGACAAGAATGGTGAAATTATCATTTTGCCCTTAAGGTTAAATAAGTACTTAACTGATAACGATTAGAGTCCAAATGACTTAGACTATAGTCCTAATAACTACTAAGCCTAATTTAAGAATGCAATAGCCTTACATGAAACCCAAATGAAAGGGTAATAGGCTATTAGGCTATCTTAGGTAATCCGATACACGCCTAAGATGATGAATAAGACATGAATGGATGAATTCTGATTTGTTTGTGATTGATGATGATTATTCAGGATATGCATGGAGATGCTTAACGTATCTGGAGGTTATCAGATTATCTATACAAGGAGATAAGCGAACAGTTTGTGAGTAACTTGGAACTTCTGACTTAGTGTATATGTTACACTATTGAGATATTGTATTTTGATGCACTGTACCAGTTTCATATACTTTACTATATAAATGCATTTATTTAAATGCATACTCTTTGTATTGCATTACACGTGGCATGATTTTGTCCTGTCCTGCTCTCTTGTCCTGTTCGGGTCTGTTCTATTTTGTTATATGGTTTGTTCTAGTTTTGTTTTGTTATGTTGTGTCTTACTCTTGGGCCCACTCCAGTTTTGAGCGGTATGGCATAAGTAGGCTTGATTATATCTCTAATCGGCATTTTGTTTTGTTATGTTCTGTTCTGTTCCGCTCAATACTGACCTGTTCTATTCTTTGATTTATTTGCCTATACTCTTGATTGATATACTGGCATAATGTCTTGTCTTGTTTGTTCTAATCTTTAGTTTCATTTAGTTCAGTCCTGTTTTATTCTACTCAACTGCATTAAGTGAATTTATAAAATTGTTATTTCAGAAATAACTAAACCCTTTATGTGCTTTGTAAGCAAGAATTGGTTTTGAAACCCATGACAGGGAACCTGTGTTACTCACTGGGCTTATTTAAACTCACCCCATTATCCTAACATTTTTTAGGACTTATCTCCGCTTGATTAGAAGGCGCTATGATATGACATGGATAGGCTGAGTGGCATTTCAAGTAAAGGATCTGATGGCATTGATTTGTGGAGACTTGGACTCCTGTGGATTGAATCTGGTTATTTAGGTGAGTGACATGATTTGATTGATGTGATTGATATGCACTAGATATTGAGACATGGCTCATGGTAATGGTATTCTAGAGAGATCAGATATGTTATGTGTTATATGTCTGATTATAGATGTGTTCTGTGGCTAGAGTTATTAGCTATTCGATTTTAAACTTACTCTGTGGTACGTACCTCTATGGTGTTTTTTTAAGGAGTTGCATTCCCGAGATTAAAAATGTTTTAAATTCTGCTACTCTGACCATACATTTGGAATGCAATTCATCGGTAAGTTCAGAAATTTGCCTTTGGTTGGTCACATTGTCAATCGGCAAACCGGCAAGTTGGCTAACTGGCATCACGTCCTGGACATCCTTGTAGGGTGGGGTTCGGGATGTGACATAGAGTGGTATCAGAGCTAAAGTTGGTAAAGTCTTGGAGATCCACTAGTATCACAAAGCGATAGTAGAGCTAAAGGTTAAGATTATCGGTTATAGACTTAGAGCAAGTTTCCAAATATGGTAACTTCAGGACAATAAGTTGTGAAATGGTCTGGAAACCATTGCCCACATCAGAGGCATTAAGTTATAGATTAAAAACCACAGAGTACCTGAGCCATGGACATTGAGTCCCACTTTTGGAGATTTGACGTGGAATTGTGGAAAGTCTTGATAATAGACGATAGATTTGTAATTCTAAGGCATCCAAGGACTGGGGATCAACATTTCCGTTGGAGTCATAAGGACATCGAATGACAAGTGACACCAAGACATGTCCATAATGATATGAATAATTATAGATATAGCGACTGAAAGGAAAATGACTATAAGTACGCTGACTTTGGCATTGATACTTGTGATTGTGGATATCAAATGAATCACTTGTGAGATCGCATATGATCAAATGATCTTAGTGGGTGATTTCTACTTATTTGATGATAATGCCCAGTTGATGTAATGTGATATGGGTCCTGATCATCGAATCTTGATGAGACCATACAATTGTGGTCGTAAATCAAACTTAATGGGGATACCTGTATCTGATATGACATCTATGTGAAACTATGATGATAGTATTGGCATGAAGAGAGGTTAGAGCCTCCTACATATGACCACCTAAGTTTTGAGGACAAAACTTCTTTTAAGGGGAGTAGGATGTAACACCCCGACCCGATTAATTAATAATTAGTTTGCTAAATATTAATTAGAACCGACGTAAATTATAATTAAAATAGTTAATCGAGAACCTATTGATGGTCACGAGAGACCAATAAAATAATTAAACACATCAAGAGAGGAAGGCGTGATACCCGAACCTAATTACCAATTAATTAGGTGAAATGATGTCATTTTTACACTGTGAAAACTCGAATTAGCGAACTATGACGGCCACAAATGAATAATAACTAACATGAGGCCCTTTGACATTGAAGCTAACTAAAATACGAACCCCTCAGAAGAAATTGCTTCATCAAAAGAGCAATAGAAAAGAAATTATGAAGGAAATAGCCAAAACAGATTCTGTGCTAGCCAAATAAGGCCTAAGCCCAAATGGGGGAAAAATGCCCAAAAGTGAGGCCAACGGGATTTGAACCCTTGACCAAGTGAAGGAAGCACATGGCACCCAAAAATTTAACAAGTGGGCTGCCAGCATCTTTGTCCCTAAATATATAACATAATTGTATATGAACCCAATTTAACTAAGGCCACCTCTTAAGCTGGCCAATGGCCATACATGCAAACCGCTCATCATCACCTGAATCTCCCTACATCAGCCCACATCATTCCACCGCAGCTCCTGCATCAGCCATATAATCACACCTAAGCGTACAAAAGCAATACATATAAATGTATATCTATAGGGGTGTTCTTATGTACACATGGGTCTCGCATTTTTTGAAACACCAAGTGTGTATGCTGTATCCTCCACCGAGAGAGAGAGTGACCAAACAGTTGTGAGTGAGAGCCATGGCCATGTGAGTGTGTGAGGCCTTGTATGTGTGAATGAAGAAGTGTGTATATGCAAGTGTGTGTTTGCATGTGAGTGTGTGGTCACTTAAAGATGAAGGAAAGAGCCTGGTCTTGCAGAACTGGACTGTACTTGAGAGTGACTGCCAACAAAACTAAGAGAAGGAAGGAAAGCTAGAAGAGGAGAGAGAAACCGAGAAGGTAAAAACTCTCTCTCTAAATTTTCCTTTTATACAACTATATTAGAGCTTTATTCTTTGCATGCATGAGGATTAAACTAGTAAGAGGAATAAAATGGGAGAGAAATCATGGCTTTAGAGCAAGTAAACCTTAAGATAGCCATGAACCCGAAACCTAAGGAAACCGATTTTCGGTAAAAACATGAAGAAGCTTACAACCACTTATGCCACTGAAAAGTAGGAAGAAAATGGGTTTCAATGCAAGTTGAATGGACCGAAATGGTCCAAAAATGGGTGAGATAATGGCAGTTGCAGGTGCGGTTGACCAAAAAGAATAATCCTTCAAAACCGTTGCATTTGTGGGTTTTAATTACACAAAAAAAATCCTAAGGGTCCCAGAAGGTTTTAGTGGTCGAAATCAGGAGTCAAACCACTCAAAAATGCACGAAAATGAAACTGGAATATCACCGGAGAATCGGCCATCACCGGAGCTGCGACCTGTAACTCGCTTTTTGACGGCCTGAACCTACGCTAAACTGAAAACTAACTTTAGATATGGAAATCTCATGGGATTTCCTTTCGAAACCCATTGGACAGAACACAAAACGCCATCAGAATCTCCTTGTCGTCGTCGGAGAAGACGACTGTGGAGAAGAAGCATAGTAACCCTAATTGTTGGGGACGATGAACAGTATTCACGGGCTGGAATTCGAGTCAGATCTGGGTTCGGGTCGAAACTCGCCCGTCGCATAAAGGGGCTTAAGTGGCACGATGCCGTTTAAGATTTAATTTTAAGTTGATTTCCCCCTGTTTGGTAACACAGATTATAAATTGGAATTAGGAACATGGATAAACCAAACCGCGGATAGGGGGGCCAAATTAGAATAACAAGGTTATGTTAATCCGGTTCTCTGACCTAGCTTGAATCCGTTGGTTCACTATATATCGGGTCCAGTCTAGGGCTTGACCTAGTAAACCCAACGGTCCAAGGGCTTAATTGAAATGAAAGTGAACCAGAACTATTCTAAATTATATTTTGACCCCAATAGTTCTGAATATTTGTATTCTGGCCCAACTTCTAGAAAGTCAATGAATATGAGCCCCTAAAAAATAAATAAATAATAAAATAATTATTTTATTATTTTATTCATTGGGTAAAATTACTATTTTACCCTTGGACACTAAATGACTCAAACAAAGCCCAAATTAAATGAGTAAATAATACATTTTTACTATCTCGGGCATTTCGGACTCAATGGTGGAGTCCGATTTGAAAAATTAAGTTCCAAAAAATAAAGACACGCAAATGATAAATGACTGTACTACCCCTGATGATACCTAAGGCCAAATAAAAATAAAAGATAGTCCATTTTGATTATGTTGGGGATTCTGAACTCAACGGTGGAGTCTGATTTGTGAAACTAAGTTCTGAAAAATACTGACACGCAAATGGTAAATGATTGAAATGCCCCTAATGCTATACGAAGTCCAAATAGGACAAAATTGATACCGATAGAAGCCCAGATACTCGTGAAATTGTACATATGATTAAATGACGAATCAGGGTGTAATACCCCGAACCAAAGACACCGGGTCATATTGGGCACGCATTACGAAGATAGGAAAGATCAGTGTAAAGATGATGAATTTAAGAAAATAATTAATTTTTAAAAGTAATTAATTATTTTAATATAAGAAATGAGTTGTAATATATATATATATAATTAAATAAGTTGTAATATATATATATATATAATTAAATATAAATAAATATATATATATGTATAAATAAATAATTATAATTTCAGATATATATGTGTAAATATGTACATATGTCTGCATAAATATATATGTATGCATGTGTGTGTGTTCAATGAAGGCATACAAATACCCAAAGGGTATTGAGGTGTGTGTGTGTGTCCAAAGGAGTTGGTATATGTGCATGTGAGTGTGATATATATATATATATATATATATAGTATCTGTAAAACAAGACAAACACACACACACACAACCAGCCATTTAATGGCTGCCCCCAAAACAGTAGAAATCTGAGTAAGGAAGCTGCCACACGTTAACCTATTAGGTGGGGAGATCAGAAAATGATCATGGTGCACCTATATACATATATACATATTATAGACACACACCACCATTCATTCACACACGTAAATAGAGAAAGAATAAGTTTCAGAAGATGGAAAAGGAGGAAAAATGAGAAGAATGGGGAAGGAACACCATCTCTTGAGGTAAACCCACAAAATCTCATACTTTCTCTCTCTAAAAAGTTAAGCAAGTATGAAAATTTTCCTAGCTTTGTTTATGCATGTATGAGGTCTAGGATGTATTAAACATAAACAAGCATGGAAATTTGGCCTTTAAACAGTCCAAAACATCAGGTTCGTACATGGCTGCCATGGATGGACCTTAGATGAGCAGACCTGAAATAATCAAAACCAAATCAGGTTTTGATCATCAAGACCTCAAATATACCCTTTAAGAGTGTTTAAAATCTATACCCGCAACCAAAAAGCCCGAGGGAAACCTATTAAAAATCGAGTTGCAGGTACAGGTTTCAAAACCCAACATCACAACCTTGCCCTTAAACCATCTTTTGCGAATGAAATGTGAAACCCCATGAAGAGTGGATCACACAGAACCAAACATTGGTTAAAACCAATACAAAACCCTTCCAAAATGTCTTAGAAACAAGTTTAAATGAAAACAGAGAGAAATCGTTGAACCAAAACGCACGAAATTGAAGCTTTTTAAGCCTCGAAAATTAGGGCAACATGGAGGGTTCGATGGGGAAGACGACAGTGGGTTAACTTGGTTTTAAAAGCTCTGACCGAGTCGACTCGGGCACGTGGTGGTCCTTAGGATTGCCACCTGCATTAAGAACGACGACGTCATTTTGGGGCCTCATACTTATATATATAAATCGTATGGAGTTTTGAAGAAAAGAGGAAAATTTTGGTCGGTGGGGTTCGAACCCCTGACCTCACGCGCGACTGCCCTCTCTTACCACTGTGCCACGTGTGCGCGTGTGTCACATATGGGGCAAATTATATATACATAATATACATAATAAAATCAAAAAAATAAAAAAGGTGCATTTTGCACCTAATAGGAATCGAACGTGGTATCTATTGGGAGGGAGGTGACACGCTGGCCAGCGTGCCACCCATTTCATCCGTTCATATAGTGCAAACAAAATATATATATATATATATATCATACTTGATAAACTTAATTTAATTAAAATTATTTAATTAAATTAAATAGTCAAAAAATGCCCAGTGTCCAAATGAGACGAGTTATATATGTATTTTTACTATCTCGGATGTCTTGAGTCCATTGGTGAGGTCCACAACATGAGATGAGGTTCCGAAAAATTCAAGACCCGTAAAAATGACAAAATGCCCCTACATTATAAATAGTCAAACGAGGTCCAAATTAAATAAACAAATAGTGGATTTTGACTAATTTAAACATTCTGAATCTAATGGTGGGGTCCGTTTCATGAGATGGGACTCCGAAAAATTTAGACATGTTAAGGTATAAATTACGAAATTGCCTCTAACATGTCCAAAGCCGAATTAAATTCTAAGAAAGCCTAAACCGACTTTCTTCGACGTTCTGGACTCAATGGTAGAGTCTATTCAACCAAAAGAGATGTCTAAAATAAAAAGACATAAAATTTGATGAATAACATCAATCAGGTGGCAATAAACTGAAATATTGCCGAAGTACTAAACTAAGACAAGTACGAGGAAATGAGGTGCGAGAAGACACGACGCGTTAACATATGAAGTAATTAAATTTAAATTAAAGTTAATGGAGCTACCAGAAGAGTATAGCTTTAAAAGTTAAAATAAATTAAATTCCTAACACATTAAATTGTGTCATAGGTTAAAAGTACGAATTGAATTAAGTACATAAGAAATTTATGAAGTCGGTTAGGATTAATATGATCTAAGCATAAGATAAGCAGCATCAGTAGGTGATATTGCAGTGATGTGAAGTTAATGAGATTATATATGAATTGTTCTTAGAAACTACAGAAGAAGTGGGGAAAGCGCATTATTAGCACTGACCTAAGGACCAAGGTGAGTAACCCTGCCTTTGAAGTGGAGATTTAACTCTATGAATTTGAAGAAGTTTTAAGTGCAAATTATTTGAAGCCTTGAATGTCAAATTCAGTATCATATGATTCCTGTTTTAAATTGTTTTCTGTTTTCATAAACTGTATTGTGACATGCTGGGTGATTGGTTTGAATCACGGTTTTCCCTTTTAATTATGTTTCAGCATGTCTGGGTTTAAAATGCTAAATTTTCATAAATGTTCTGAATTTGATTATTCCAAATATTGAAGTTTTATTGCAGAAGTTATATATTTCATGTTTTAAATATTCATGAAAAATATCTATTGAAAAAGCCATGTGATAAGTTATGTATATTTCATGCTTTAAATATTCATGAAAAGTATTTATTGAAGTACTTATGTGATAAATGTTTTAAAAGATAAATGTTGTTTAAAGCACCCCCTATGATGGTTGAAATCCTTCGGGATTCAACAGTAAATGTCACATAATCAGGATTTTGGGTTTCTTCGGAACTCAATTGCCCTGTCATGTGAAATGCCCGGTAGTAGGATCTAATCCCCCAAGCAAATATGATTGGCAGCATTGGCAGTAAAATGGGAGTCTGGTTCGAAACAGATTCTAGCTAATCAAAGAGAAAAGATGACAAATGTTTTTGGAAATGGAAGCAGGTTTTACCCCCATTTTCCTATGCATGTTTATATGTTTTGAAGTAACGCTTTTGAAAATGGAAGCAAGTTTTTACCCTATTTTATTATACATGTTTATATGCTTTTAAATTGCATATGCTCTATTTGAAGAAATGTGTATTTAGCTTGAATACTTTAAATGTTTCAAAGCTATCTGTTTTAAGAATGCATATACTCTGTGTTCTAAAATGTACGAGCAATTGGTAATGAGTATTTTATAAACTCTTATGTGCTAAACCACTACCAGTTGAAAACCCCATGACGAATGCAGGAATTACTCACAAGCTTAGATTAGCTTACCCGGATTTATATTCGCCCCCTTTCAGGTAAATGATGGCAGCTTGATCTTGATGGCGATGATGATAAGCCTATCTATTTTGGAAGAAGAGTTAGGCAACTAATCACAGGACTAGCAATTCTCTTGGAGATGTACTATGAAGTTGGCAATATTTTATATTTGGAAGTATTTCGCTATTGTGTATTAAGTCCCGTGGAATAGTTAAACATGTATTAATTATGAAGCCTTTAAGTTTTTAGTTATGCTCTGAATGTATGATCATGTGTACCATTGTGAATAGCGACAGTATCGGACGGATGTACAAAATTCAAAATGAGAAAAGAAAAGAAAAAAAAAAAAAGTTTTTCACGCTTCCGCAACCACATGAAGCACATCTATTCGATACCGCTACAGATACGAGCCTTGTCTTGAGGCCTTCGGGCCGAAGGGCGACGGTCCCGATTTGGGATCCGCGCGAGACAGATTTCGGGTCGTGACACAGGGTCAGGATTTCATGAAACCATGTGAAATTACCAAAATGCCCCTAATGCCTATACGAAGTTCAAATGAAGTCCAAATGGGACGAAATTGATACCGATAGAAGGCCCGAATACTCGTGAAACTGTACACATGATTAAATGATGAATCGGGGTCAGAATCTCACGAAATGTAAATGACCAAAATGCCTTTGAGCACGGTAAGTGCAAGTAGAGGCCGAATAAAGGCCGATCTGATCTAATAAATTGTCATAAGCCCAATTATGGAAATTGAGATGCTAACTACGACTCTGGAAGAGTCAATGTGTAAAATGAGAAATGATTAATGTGTCCCGATGAACAAAAGCAGATACCAAATTAAGTCCAAAAGACTTAGAAAATTATATATAAGATATATGAGATATTCTGAGGACCACGACAGGGTCCGGGACAAGAATGGTAAAATTACCATTTTGCCCTAAAGGTTAAATAAGTACTTCACTAATAACAATTGGAGTCCAAAGGATTTAGAACTTTATATTTAAGATATGTGGACTATTCTGAGGACCACGACAGGGACCAGGACAAGAATGACAAAATTACTATTTTGCCCCTAAGGTTAAATAAGTACTTAACTGATAATGATTGGAGTCCAAAAGACTTAGAACTTTATATTTTTGATATGGGGGTTATTCCGAGGACCACGACAGGGTTCGGGACAAGAATGGTGAAATTACCATTTTGCCCCAAAGGTTGAATAAGTACTTAACTGATAATGATTGAAGTCTAAATGACTTAGATTATAATCCTAATAACTACTAAGCCTAATTAAAGAATGAAATAGCCTCGGATGAAACCCAATGAAAGGGCAATAGGCTATTAGGCTATCTTAGGTAATCTAATAGATGCCTAAGATGATGAATAAGTCATGAATGGTTAAATTCTGATTTGTCTGTATGATGATGATTATTCAAGATATGCATGGAGGTGCCTAACATATCTGTAGGTTATCAGATTATCTGTGTAATACCCCAAAAATTCGACATGATCCAGACTATATTCTGACCTAATAAAAATAGGTTCGGTAACACTAATAATTCGAGATAACCCAAAATGTAGTAAATCATGATTGGATTAATTATTGGAAAATATAAAATTAATCCAGACCATTAAAAATAATATAGGCTCGAAAAATAAACGACCCGGTCAACGGAGTGCCAGAATTAATAAATGGGATTGATACAGGAAAATTAATTATCTAGATAGTATGAATAAAATATAAGACACGAACGGGCACTCAAAGACAGTAAAATAAATAATACTGATATTGAGCCGGCCTTATGGCAACTTTATCGACATTTTATAATTAATATTTTATGAAATAAAATATTATTAAATACGGTAAAAAAATACCCTAGCTTGATGTCAAATTTACCAGCATTTTATAACTCAATATTTTATGTAATAAAATATTCATAAGATATTAAGTACGATAAATATACCAACAATATATTTATGTATATATATATCTAAAATAAAATAAAATAAAATAAAAATAATACAGCCACAGTATATATATATATATAATATGTATTATATATATATACATATTCAGTAAATTATGTATTATATATATATATATACATATTCAGTAAATTATACAAGTAAATATTATATAATATTGTATATAAAGAAGTTGCTAGAACCAGACAAAAGTGGAGAAAAGAAGAGCAGCCGATATATGTATATATATGTGTCTCTTGTGGAAATGGTTGAAAACCGAAAGAGGAACAGTGGCAGCCGTGGTTAGTGACCAAAACAGCTATAAAAATTAATGATCCGGGAAGCTTCTTGAAGAAGCTGGACAAAGTGAAAGGAAGTCTAGAGTGTTCCTATCATATAGATATACATAGACGGCTGTACACAGAGAATAAGGGAAAGAGAGAAATTGAGGAAAAACAGGAGAGAAGAGCTGCGCCGATTTCTAGTGCTTGTAGATTTATTGTTTATTCGTTGTTTTGGGCACCTCAGGTGTTGAAAGGTAACTCACATCTCTCTCGCTCTCACATCCTTCTCATTGTCACCATCATCGTCTCATCTCTTCGTGTTTGGGAAGAAAGAGAAGCCGTAGGGAGACGGAAATGCAGTGGTTGATTGATCGTTGAATGATGATGTTGCGGGTGAACGATGACTGTTGTGGCTCGGAATTGGGTGTGTGGTTGCTACTGGAGTTGCGATAGGGGGCGATGATGATGTTGCAGCAGTGCGGTGCAGCAGAAAATTGGGGGAATTGGCTATATGTGTGTTTGTGTAACTGTAGCAAGTGGTATGTATATATCTGTGTGTGTGAAGCATTGCAGAGAAGGATTTTACAGTGAAATTTTTGATGATTGGTTACGAGAAGGTGGTGGATCATTTGAAATGGCGTGAGCTATTCAGTGCACCGTTTGTTTGTGAACCAACCACAGCAGCGATAATCGCTCTAGTGGTCGGCCGACTGACTTGTCAGAGTAGCTGATGAAGACAATTCAGGGAAGTCCTATATGTTTGGTGATTATGAAAATTACTGTACAGCAGAGCTTTACAAGAAGGGGCTTGAGGAATTTGACGGAACTGGAACAGGGGAATTATACTTGCAGTAGCAGTGCAAATGAGGTTCCTGCGTTGAGAGTGGCAACTGTCGAGGAGTGCTGGGTCTGTAGGTACCTCAGGAGCATTGGTTAATTTTGGTGTGCAGCTTCATAGGCTACTTGTTAGATCTGGATTGGAGATAGATTCTCCGGTGGCTAACACGTTGCCGGCAATATATGCTAAATGCCGCTGCTTGGCTGATGCGCGTAAGTTGTTTGCTACTGTACCCAAACTGATTTGGTGATTTAGAATGGGATGGAGCTCTGGCGGAAGAGATGATAACGGGTATAATTCACCTGTTGATGTTGTTGTGGCTTGAATCACAATAGGCGCTGCTGTTGGGAGACTTGATGCAGCTGTTATGGACATTGAGGGTCGACTGCCCTGTTTTGATGGATTCTGTAGGAGGCTCAATTGGTGGTACTGTGAATAATTGGAAGGTATGATATAGTTAGGTTCATAAGACAATCCAGGAAGCAGGGCTCTATGCTCATCTATACGTTGGGCCTCATGTTGTGCGAAGTAGAAATTAGAAAATGGGCGGCAGAGTCTCTACTAGAATTAGAGCCCCAGAACCCTGCAATCTACATCTCGCTCCTAAGCATGTACTCGGCTAAAGGAGAGGGACAAGGTGACTCAGTTTTCTCTACTTATGACAGGATATTCATATGGAATTTCCATACGAGATAATGACTGATGATGAGATGCATAGTCTTAATGTTCCTACGATTAATGGTCTGATATTTCTTTGGGTGACTGGCCAAGTAGTGGGGCTTGTCCAATAGCTTAGGGGATGTGATCTAAGATTAAAATGACTCAATAGATGATCCCGGTTGAAGGCCGAAGATGATGATTGCAGTGCCAGTGGAATGTTGACTACAATCAGACAAAGGTTGGATATGTTCACATCTGAGGAGCATGATCTTCTGGATGTTGAATCAATCATGATGGCCACCAGAAGGATAATGCCTAGGATATACAAGGAAGTGCTCGACGCATCTGGAGACTGTCAGGCTATCCGTGAAGGGAGATAAGCGTATTATTCAGGTGAGTAACTCGGACTCCTGACTTGGTGTATATTTTCTGTACTATCTAAATCCGTATACTGTACTACTTTATATGCTAAGTTGTTTTATGTATTTTACTATTTTAATGCATATGCTTTCATGCATACTTATTATATTGCATAACTTGTGGCATGATTATGTTCTATCTTGCCTTCTGATATATCCTGTTGATTCTGTTCGGGTCTGTTTTTCTGTCACCCGTGCTTTGGAGTCTGATTTGATTTAGTTTGATATGTTGAGTCTTACTCTGGGCCCACCATAGGATTGAGCGGTTTTATGCCAGAGCACGACCCAAAGGGTAGAGGCCCCACGAGTAGTCCGCTTATGGGCAGCTGGGAAGGCTCGTTTGTATGATTGGCATTTTGTTCTGTTTCTGTCCCGCTCAATTCTGTTCTGTTCTGCTCTGATACTGACCCCAGAGGGTAGAGGCCCCACGAGTCATCCGCTTATGGGCAGTTGGGGAAGGTTCAGGCATTTGATGCTATGCCTTTGATTGATTGGTATTTTGTTCTGTTCAGTTCAGTTCAGTTCAGTTCAGTTCTGATCTGTTTTGTCCGTTCTGTTCTATTCTGTTTGATCTGATCTATTCTGTTCTGTTCTGATCTGATCTGTTTGAGCTACATTTGTTCTACATGAGCTGCATTGTTCTATTTGAGCTGCATTTGGAGCATACGTGTATATATGAACTGGTTTTGAAACCCATGGCAGGAACTTATGTTACTCACTGAGCTTGTTTAAGCTCATTCCATTTATCTAATATTTTTCAGGAATCATCTTCATTGGATTAGAAAGCACAATGACATGATACATGTAGACTGAAAGGCATTCTCAAGTAAGGATCTGATAGCAATAAAATGTGGAGACTTGGGTTCTGATGGATTGACTCTGGCTATTTAGGTGAGTTTGATGATATAGTTGACTTTATTCATATACAATAGATGTGTAGGGACATGGCTCATGGTAATGGTACTCTAGAGAAATTAGATATGTTTTATGTTATCTGACTGGTGACAGATGTGCTCTGTGGCTTAGAGTTATTAACTGTTTGATTGTCGACTTGCTCTGTGGTACATACCTCATATTGTGGTATATTGATGAGTTGCGTTCCTGAGATAAAAATGTTTTAATTTCTCCTATTTTGACCCTACATTTGGAATGCAATTCATCGTAAGGTTCAGACGTTTGCCTTTGGTTGGTCGCATTGTCGGTCGAGAAATCGGCAAGGCGGCTAACTGGCATCACATCTTCGGCATCCGCGTAGGGTAGGGTGCGGGATGTGACAATCTGTACAAGGAGATAAGCAAACAGTTTGTGAGTAACTTGGAACTTCTGAGTTGGTGTACAAGTTACACTGTCTAGATATTGTATCTTCATACACTGTACCATTTTATATGCTATACTGTTTAAATACGTATACTTAAATGCATACCCTTTTGTACTGCATTACACGTGGCATGATTTTGTTCTGTCCCGCCTAATTAGCGTCTTGTCCTATTTTGTTTTGTCCTGTTCCGCTCAATACTGACCTATTCTATTCGAAAATGATATGCCTATGTCCCTGATTGATATACTCAATTCCGTTATGTTCCATTCCGTTGATGATATGCCTGTGTCTCTGATGGATATGATCTGTTCCGTTGATGATATGCTTGTGTGTCTGATTGATATATTGTTTTCGCTCAATTCCATTATGTTCCGTTTCGTTGATGATATACTTGTGTCTTTGATTGATATATTGTTTCTGCTCAATTCTGTTATGATCCATTCCAGTTGATGATATGCCCGTCTCTGATTGATATATTGTTTCCGCTCAATTCCGTTATGTTCTGTTCCGTTGATGATATGCTTGTGTCTCTAATTGATATATTGTTTTTGCTCAATTCCGTTATGATCCGTTCCGTTGATGATATGCCTGTGTCTTTGATTGATAAATTATTTTCGCTCAATTCTGTTATGATCCGTTACGTTGATGATATGCCTGTGTCTTTGATTGATATATTGTTTTCGCTCAATTCTGTTATAATCCATTCTGTTGATGATATGCCTGTGTCTCTGATGGATATATTGTTTTCGCTCAATTCCGTTATGTTCTGTTCTGTTGATAATATGCCTGTGTCTCTGATTGATATATTGACATCGTTTACTGTTTTGATCTGATTTGTTATGTTATGTTATGTTCTGTTCTGTTCTGATCTATTTGTACTGTTTGGTTCGGTTCTGTTTTATTCTACTTAACTGCATTAAGTGGATTTATTAAACTGCTATTTCTGAAATAACTAAACCCTCCATATGCTTTGTAAGCAAGAATTGGTTTTTGAAACCCATGACAGGGAACCTGTGTTACTAACTGGGCTTATTTAAGCTCACCCTATTATCCTAACATTTTTTAGGATTTATCTCCACGGGATTAGAAGGCACTATGATATAACTATGGATAGGCTGAGTGGCATTCCAAGTAAAGAATCTGATGGCCCTGATTTGTGGAGACTTGGACTTTTATTGATTGAATCTGGTTATTCAGGTGAGTGTTATGATATGATTAAATTTACTGATATTGGGACATGGCTCATGGTAATGGTACTCTAGAGAGATTAGATATGCTTTGTGTTATATGTCTGATTATAGATGTGCTTTGTGGTTAGAGTTATTAGCTATCTAGTTTTAGACATACTCTGTGGTACATACCTCTATGGTATTTATAAACGAGTTGCATTCCCGAGATGAAAAAGTTTTAAATTTCGCTGCTCTGACCCTACATTAGGAATGCAATTCGTCGTTAAGATCAGAAGTTGCCTTTGGTTGGTCGCATTGTCGGTCGGCAATTCGGCAAGGCGGCTAACTAGCATCACATCCTCGACATCCGCGTTGGGTGGGGTTCAGGCCGTGACATTCACGAGGAGGGAGGAAACTGGGATGATTTGAGGAAGCTAAGAGGATCAAGTTGAGCCATAGTAGGGGAAGAACCTGCTAAGGTATAAAGCATAAGAATTGTTTTTGATTTTCTCTTAGAATTTTTGGTATGGTTTTAGTATTGTTTGAGCCTCGTAACTGCATGCGTGCAACTAGAAATATTACGGGTAAAAGAATAAAAGAAAATGGGCTAAGCTTGAACCATTCTTGGGCACTAGGCCATGAGAAACCGAGAGTGGGTGTTTTGGTTTTTTTTTTTGAAACTCGATCCTAAGATCAATTTAAAATACTTGAACATGAAGAACATAAAATATAGAGTTTAACGCAAGTTATACGGACCAAAATGGTCCAAAAATGGGTAAGAAAATGGCAGTTGCAGGTGCGGCTGGCCAAAAAAGAATAATCCTGAAAATCATTGTTTTTGTGGGTTCTAAGCATACAAAACAAATCCTATAGGTTCTAGGAGATCACAATAGTCGGAATAAGGAGTCAAAATGACTCCAAAATGCATGAAATTGAATTTAAAGTGTCGCCGGAGAATCGGCCGTCGCCGGAATACCAGACTGTAAGTCCAAATTTGTGGGAATATGCGAACCTAGGTTAGAATCTGACCTTAGATATGGAAAACTCATGGAATTTTCTTTCAAACCCCATTGGTTAGAACCTAAAACACCACCGGAGAAATTCGCCATCGCCGGAAAAGACGAACTAGTCTCACCGGAGAAGACGATACCCAAACGGCGTCGTTTTAATGTGTTAATAGATAACACGGCATCGTTTAGGCCATTTTATTTTATTTTTTTAAAGAGGAGTTCGGGACTGTTTGGCTGTAGGATTAGAAATTTAAAATTGGTATACCTGTTCAGAATGAGGATAACTTATCCTCGGATTTACCCCTTATCTGCTGTTTGGATCAAGAAAAATCAGAAAAAAGAGGGAGCCGCAGCTCCCCTAGATCGAACCTGTAGCCAAGTGAGGAGGTGGCAGTGAGTCAACCACTGTGCCACCCATTACGCGCCCGTTAAAACCTGAACCAAATATATGTATATATTATGCTGATATAATTAATTTAAATTATTTAAAAATAGGTAAATGTCCCGATGTCCAAATTAATTAAACAAATAGTGTATTTTGATTATGTCAGACATTCTGAACCTAATGGTGAGGTCCATTTTGTAAACCGGGGTTCTGAAACATTAAGTCACATAAAACATGAAATTATCATTTTGCCCTTAGGGGAACCCGAAGCCAAATAAGAAGCCGCGAAGGCCTAGATTTATTTTCTTGGACGTTACGGACTCAACGGTGGAGTCCATTTACCCAAATAAAATATTCTGAAGGTGGATCTATAAAATTTAGCAACCTTAAATATATACCAAACAATACCCGAGAGAGTTAAGTAAATCATGAACATTGGCATCGACCTAGGTAATTAAAAATGGATTAATAATAATTAAATTTCTGATTTATAGGAACCTCAAAAGGGAAGGAGAAGGAGATTTAAATTAGTAGAACCACTGGAAGCTATTTTGAGGTAAGTAACTCTTATGCTTTGATATGGGTTATTCCCAGCCAGTCATATTTATTCTCATATGCTGCCAAATTTGTACTCTACTACTACCTATTGAACTTGATTTCTTCCCTTTGAAGTCAATCGATTTGTGATTATTTGTTATGTCTATACCTTGGATTTGATTTGCTCGCCTACATTATTGTGAACTTAATTACTGATACTTGAGTATCGTTATGTTTTCATGTATGCCATGTAATGATCCTGTGAAGTATCATTTTGATGGAAATCTTACACACATGATTATATATCCCATGAAATTTTGTATGTGCTCGGGTTTGTACTCAGTCACAATGACCCACCAACTCATAGATGGCGTTTAGGAACTTTGGGGTCATTTGTGTCCTTTGGGACTTGTGATGAAAGAGCACTTACGCTTTTCAGTTAGCCCAAGAGAGGGGGTGAAGCTGAATGTGCATTTTAGGGGTATGCCGGGCCCTGTTTGTTTACGCATCTATTTTGTTAGAACTCAATATCTGATATTTCTGGTATTCATTAGATGATCATATTTTATATCCTATGAATGATCGTATTATTGCCAGCATGTTACGCTTTTGATTGGCTAATGTTTTGTTTGTGGAAATGATTCATCATGATAGGCTAGATCCCACTTTGATTGATTTGTTATCATCTTCTCATATCTTATGTTGGGATAAGCCTCTTTGGACCCTCGGGTCATTGTTGCACATCTTTGTGACTGGCTATTATACTTGTTGCTCATTTGGCTATTGGCTATCTGTTATCTCTTTATTCTGTTATTCCCTTAGACTAACCCTAACCCATGTTAAAGCTATGAAATTACTTACTGGGCTTTGTTAGCTCACGCCTCCCTTATTTTTTTTTTAAGACAAGAGGAAGTAGGAGAACCCTTAGGCGCTCTGGAGGTTTAGATGTCTGCTAGCCACTGGTGTTTTTTTAGTGAGTTTTTGTATTAAACTAAATACTGAAAGGTCTTAATATCTCTCATGTCACCACGGTCCTATCAGTTGTGTTTTTTAGAGGATCTGTACTTATAAACACTTATGTTCTCTTGGCATGTATTAAATGATGACCTAATTATGCTACCAGATTTACTCTTGATTATAAAATGTTTTATTAAAAATCTTAGTATTTCAGATTCTTTTGACAGGGAACGGCCCACGGGCGCAGACCTGATCACGGACCCCTAATCCGCATAGAGTGGGTTTTGGGTTGTGACACATACGGATCATCTTTAAATGCTGTATGTGACGTATTAACGCTTATGAAGTGCTTATCGATCTGCATTCCACTCTTCCTGTTATTTATATCCCACCAATCACATTTGAACAAACACACAGAATGACCATAGTAATAATATAACTATATGATGTCTTGTAAAACACCATAGTACTCTACAGTTTTTCATGTGTCACCGTCTCCCGAAACAAAGACCTCGCTATTCTGTGTTTGCCGACTGACCTCACGTTCCCTCATTTAAAATCGAACACCATCAACAATTAAACTGGTGTAGCAGGATATCTTTTGATCAGGACCACATGCCAAGGAAAATAATTGATCGTACGCCTCAAGAGATTGTTGGTGGCATAATAGCTTCATCTATTAATTCAATACATGTACAAAATTAATTGAATACAAATGCATTAACTAATACAAATACAATTAATTGAAACCTATTCTTACACGTTCTCCGAACCACCTTGGAAACAAATTTTGTTGTCTTTGCTCTAGATCAGTATCGGTAACATGTTCTCTTTGAAACTCAAACGTATGCTCACTGCATAAGATGAGATATGATATATGTAACTTACATTTGTGTGTTAACGTAGTATTGCAAAAATTTTGATAAACTTACTTAAAATATGGCAATGTCTCATCGCAGTCATTAAGCACGGTATAGTGGACTTTTTCCAAGTCTTGAGGATAACACCATTCATATATACGGGCACCTATTAGTCGCACATTCTGATTAAACACAGCAAGGCCAGTTCGTTACTGCCCTGGACATCTATCAGAATTTCGATCTTGATGATTAAACCTTGTCTCAATAACTTCAAGATGCATAGAGCAGAAGGTGAGACATTCAGCATTAACGTAAGCCTCAACAATTGACCATTCTGATTGTGCTTTATTATGCACATTTGCTTTAATGTATGCAAATATCTATTTTAATAATTAACCAGTTATACATTAAAATAGTTAGAATGGATAGATAATACAATTCATAAAATTAAATGTACCTTTCTATTGGATACATCCAACGGTATTGGATAGGTCCGCCCATTTTTGCCTCATGAGGAAAATGCACAACTAAGTGGACCATTACATCAAAGAAAGCTGGAGGAAAAATCTTTTCCAACTTGCAAAGGATCATGACAACGTCTCTTTCGAGCTTTTCCAAGACTTCCAAATTCAATCTCTTTGCACATAATTCTCTAAAGAAGCAGCCCAACACAATCAATGTCGTTGATATGTCGTCGATGAGATATCCACGTAGTGTAACCAAAAGAAGTCGTTGTAAAAGGACATGGCAGTCATGGCTCTTCAATGCAAATATTTTTCCATCTATAACATTTACACATCGAGATATATTCAATGCACATCCATCTGGGAACTTCACCGATTTAAACCACTCACAAATCCTCATTCGCTCATCGGATGATAACGTATGGCATGCAAGAGGCACAATATATTTATCACCACTACGTATTAGGTGCAACTCTTTCCCTATACCCAGCTCCTGCAAGTCTAATCGCGCTTTAACAGTACCCTTCGTCTTCCTTTCAATGTTCATTAAAGTTTCCAGCACATTATCACAGATGTTCTTCTCGATGTGCATAACATCCAAATTGTGCCTCAACTTAAGGGTCTCCCAATACGGCAAATAAAAAAATATGCTCTTTTTCATCGAATTTAACTCCACATTAGTAAGCTTCATTTTCTTAGTACCCAGTATCTTCCCAAACCTCACTAATTGGATGAGTGCCAATTGCGCCAACACGTCTTTCTCAAATAACAATGGAGGTGACAATTTGCGCTCAATTTTTCCATCAAACAGATGCTTCTGTCGACTTCGCCAGC
Source organism: Nyssa sinensis (assembly GCA_008638375.1). NCBI lineage: Eukaryota > Viridiplantae > Streptophyta > Magnoliopsida > Cornales > Nyssaceae > Nyssa > Nyssa sinensis. The sequence continues at coordinate 36,662,450 of CM018036.1, read as the reverse complement.
CATGTGATGGTGGTAGAAAATGACAATGGCACATATAGTATATCTTCTTTTCATTGGACAAATGTAGGGGACATGCATCTTTATTGCAAACCGGACATGCCAGATACCCCTTAGTGTTTCACCCAAACAAGTTCCTGTATGCTGGAAAGTCATTTATGGTCCACAGTAATGCTGCATGCAATTGAAATATCTCATTCTTAGAGACGTCGTATGCCTCCACTCAAACCTCCCACAATTTCTTCAACTCATCCACTAAAGGACGCAAGTACACATCAATTTCATTACCAGGAGACTTCGACCCTAAAATAAGCAACGACATGAAGATAAATGGTTCTTTCATACATTTCATGGCGAAAAGTTATACGGCACAAGCAACACCAGCCACATGCTGTAGGCATTACTCATGTCACCGAACGGACTGAAACCGTCGCTAGCCAGCCCAAGTCGTACGTTACGCACCTCATTTGTAAACCATTCGTGATTTGTATCAAACTCAACCCAAGTTTGAGAATCTGCCAAATGCCTACATACATTTTCCTCAGCAACACGCTTTTCCTTATGCCATCGCATATCTTCTACCGTCTTCTGAGACATGTACAACCTTTGTAGCCTAGGTTTTAAGGGAAAATATCTCAGCTCCTTGTGTGGAATTGTCTTGCTCTTTCCTTCATTCAGGTTGTACCTGGGTTCGTGGGATACCATACAGTCCATATATTGTTCAATCTCCTTCCAAAATAACATACAATCATTTTTGCAAGCATGTATGGGAATATACCCGAGGCCCAAATCTCTTAATATTCTTTTCGCCTCATAATATGATTTCAGAAGGGTTTCCCCACTAGGAAGTGCTTCTTTAATCAATTCAAAAACCATATTAAATGATTTATTACTCCATCGGTTGATGATCTTAATATGAAGGATTTCACGAGAAAGTCCAGTTTCAAAAAATTATCACAACTCGGATATAACGGCTGCCTTGCTTCCCTCAACAAGGATTCAAATGCTTTCGATTGTCCCGTGTCACTCCTGTGACTACTCACCCCAGTTGTAGCCCCTTGCAAGTCTGCTAGTATTTGTGGCAAACTTTCGTAACCAACCCCAACATTATCACCTAAGTCATCATCGTCGTCTTCTTCTTCATCCTTAAATATCATTCGTACATCACGGTGTTCCTCGTGAAATTCCCAACACGTATACCTCTTGTCCATCCCGTGTAGGTGTAGGTGCTCTTTGGCCTCATCTATGTGCACATAATTCCTATTATTGCACCTCTTATATAGACATCTTATCCTATTTCTCCCATCTGTAGATGCACGAGCAAACTCAGTAAAAATTTTTAATCCCTTCACATACCCTGGCAAATGCCTACCCCTCAAGTCCATCCAACTCTTATTCATTTTCGTCTACCTAATACAAGTCAAAAATGATACTCATTATAAATATGAAACATAAATCCTATCACCTCTAACTTCTCTCTAAAGGGTAAGGTGGTACTATTTCATTCGTGAATGCACAATCTATATTGCAATCAGCAGTAAATCAAATGCATGATTCCACTTGGACAAAATTTTGACAGCATCTCCCCACAGTTCTCCAAGTATATGAGATAGATGTTAGCACACCTAAATATATACTTAGAGAATAATAGGAGACCGTGCTGAAATTTTATCATAGTGGAATATTCAAGCATGCGCTATTGATTGCAATGTAGATTTATGCATTCCCGAACTGTCCTCTCTAGACAATTCAAGAATCGATTTTCATACACACGAGCCCAATCGTGAATAAATTTCACGACAAGATTGACATGTGATGAAAATGACTCCCAAACGAGGCTAGGCTTATATGAATGCAATTATACATTAAGTTACATAATCATTTAGTTACAAACACTACCTTTCGCTAAAAACATAAGACTAATAAATGATTTAGAAGTCTCAACTCCAAAACAAAAATGCCTTAAACCAATCACTTGCTTAACACAAACTTACATCAAGCACTAGAGATCGCTTCTCTTAAAGATTGATAGCCTATTGTAACACCCCGACCCTGATTAAGTAATGATTAGTTACTAATCATTTATTTGAACCAAACATAAAGAATAATTAAGAAGCTAACCTAATTAGGAGTTGACCAGAAGAAACGGCGTCGAAAAATAAGTTACAGAATAAAAGTTAAGTAGGAAATAGTGAAACTGCATTAATGCGCAGCCAAACAGGGCCTAAGCCCGAAATAGGAAAGTACCAAAAATTGTGGCCAAGAGGATTTGATCCCTTGACCAACCTAGGCAGAATTTAGGTTACCAAAAATTTACCAACTAAGCTAAGAGCACCTTTGTGCATATATATGCAAAGATATATATTTAAATAGCAATCAGATTTGGCCTCTCCCCAAAGTGGCCAATGGACAAGCATGCAACACCTCAGCATGCATCACCCTATGCTATAGCCCATCATGCCTATCCCACCATGATTACATCTCCTCCCAACCAAATTGCATGCAAACCCATCATGCACTTGGGGGAGATGAAACATCAAGAAAAGAAATCTGATTATTGATATACAAACTCCATATATGCATGGAGGAAAGATCAGAACTATAGAGAGGAAGTTAGAGAGAGAAAGTGGGTTAGAGAGAGGGAGTTAGAGAGAGAAAGCTTGAGTTGTGGGAATCCATTGAAGGAGCTTAGAAGAAGCTAGAGACTGGAACTGAAGGGCTGCACGACTGAGAGGAGACCCAAATCCAACCCTTGAAGCTCCTGCTCGAGCTCAACAGTGAAGAGACCACTGTTCAAAGGCTAGTATTCAAAAACTTTTTAAAAATTTTCCTGCTTTATTTAGCTACTGTTTTATAGATTTAAGACTGTTAATGCATGTATATTGATTAAACAAAAGAACTGGGTTGGTTGTGCATGTTTGGACTAACAGAACTGCCCCGAACCACAAACCCGTAGCTAAACCGCCATTGATGGAGCTTGAAGTTGCAGGTCTGATCCGACCTCAACTAACCGAGCTTTTGAGGGTTGAAACATGAAATAGGACATCTTAGGACCTTGGAAAACGCCAACCGCGACCTAGAAACCTAGGTTTAAACCCCCAAAAATGGCATTATTCTTTTCGGCCCAAAAATGGATTCTTCGAGTTTGGCCCCTAAACCGAAATTGTTAAGTTGGGAAAGGAAGTAGGTGTTGTAAGGATTGCAGAGGATCAAACCTCGCGCAAAATTATGGAGAGATGAGGCCGTATAACCCAACTGAATTTCCCCACAGTAATCGGTTGAAACAGACCTCCATTGATGAATTCGAAGCTCTAAAACGATGCTAGATTGATGATACGACTTCCAGAAGTCGATTAGGATGAGAACCAGTGGAAATGGGTGCACGAAACTTCACGAAGATGAAGAGAAAATTTCAAAAAAATTAGGGCAACAGTGACTAGGGGTGTTGGGGACGATGAACAGTACGGGTCGGGCATGGATCGGGTTTTCGGGTCGGGCCTCGACCCGACCGAGAAACGGATGACCCGTTTAAAGCCAAACTGTGTCGTTTTGATAACTGATTTTTAAAATTTAAATTATAGGGCTGACGTCAGCCTAACGTCAGCACATTACCCTGAACCGGTTAGAACCGGATTGGACCAGTCCGGTTCAATTGCATAAGGACTGAACCCTTTAGTTCAGTTTAAATCTTTTGGAAATTATGAAACAGCCCCAACAGTTTTAGGGAATTCAACTCTGGCCCAGATTTTGGAATTTTATTCCACTTATACCCCTGATAAATTAATAAATAATACATTAAATTATTTAATTAATTTATTAATTAAATAAAAATGACCAAATTACCCCTAGGTCATAAATAAGTCAAACGGAGTCCGAATAAATCAAATGAATAGTGTATTTTCACTATTTCAAGCATTCTGGACTCAATGGCAGAGTCCGATTCGGAAAACCAAGTCCCGAAAAATACAAACACGTAGGTATAAATGACTGTATTGCCCCCAATATGCCCGATGTCCAAATAAGACGAGTTATTGGTGCATTCTTATTATCTCGACACTTCTGAAATCAACGGTGAGGTCCGGTTCACGAGACGGGACTCCAAAAAATATCATGCACGAAATGACCAAACTACCCTTAAGGTACCCGAAGCCCAAATGAGACTAAAAGATAGTCTATATTGACTATGTCGGACATTCCAAACCCAACGGTGAAGTCCATAACACCAAAATAGGTACTGAAAATTTAGTCACGTGAAAAAAATAAAACTCATCAAGTCACCACGAGTTGACTAGTAAGATCAATCCTAGGAAGTTAGGATACGTCGGGCCTAAAATTAAATGAAAGAGCATGAATAGGTAACGATTTAAGGTAAATGTGAAGTTAACGAGTTCTTTATAATTTTCTTAGGAAATACAAAGGAAAGGGAAAAGCCCACCAGTAGTGCAAACCCGGGGAATCAAGGTGAGTAACCTCACATTTGAAGTGGAGATTTAATTCCACGGATTTGAATGATGTTTTAAATATCAAATTCTGTCTTTACACAATTCCGTTTTAAATATTCTGTTATGACATGCTTCCTGAATAATTTACTACTGTTCCTTGAGATATACTTCTGCATGTCTAAAATTTCGATTTCAAATGTTATTATATATCCTGAATTTACATGTTTCACGTATTTCGATACCCTATCATGAGATTATGAACTATATGTTTGAAATGCTTTTAAATGCATCCACACGAAGGAATTATGGGTTAAATGCTTTTAAATGCAAGATAAATTGTGCATAAGCACCACGAATTTCTATCGGGTTTCTTAAGAACCCAACTACGATACGAATAAATGCCAGGTAGCAGGATCTAATCCCCCAGGCATATGAGATATCTCCACGAAAAGTAAAATGGGAATCTGGTTCGAAACGGATTCTGTTAATGAAAGTGATAAGGTGTGTGTTGAAAATAGAAGCAGGCTTTTCCTCATTTTTACCATGCATATTTACATGATTTGAAATTCATATACTTTATTCCGAAAGTACAAGTTAGCTTGAATACTTTAATGTTTCAAAGCCATTGTTTAAAGAATGCATGTACTCTATGTTCCAAGTATACGAGCAATTGGTAGTGAGTGTTTTACAAAATTCTCACGTGCGAAACCACTACCAATTGAAACCCATGACAGATGTTAGAATTACTCACTGGGCTTTTCGAAGCTCACCCCATTCCCTAACATTTTTCAGGTGATGACGATGGGTGGACCCTTGCCCAATTTGGGGAGGAATGATAGGCAGCTCCATTAGGATTCTGGAGATATTTTGGGAAGTATTAGGGCCTATGGTTGGTCGAATTTTGATGTCGTACTTTTGGGACAATTATGTATTTAAGCCCAAGAGGCAACCACATATGTACTTAAGCCCTTGAGGCATTCGAATATGTATCATGTATAAGACTTTAATTTTTAGTATGCTCTGATGTGATTATTCATGTGTACCGCTATGAAGAGCGACAGTACCGGACGGCTGTGCGAAAATTTTTTTAAAAGATTTTTTTTAAAAAAAAAAAGAAAAAAAAAGAAAAGGGTTTTCACGCTTCCGCAAATCAAGGCCGCACCGCTATTCGATACCGTCGCCCATGTTTTGCCTTGCCCTCAGGCTCCCAGGCCTGAAGGCGGCGATCGCGATCCGAGATCCGCACAGGGTGGGTTTCGGGTCGTGACACCTATCAAAACAAAAATCATTTTGTAATGTAAAATTAACACTAAAGTTTTATTCCGTCGACAATTAAATCAATATTCAATACATTAAGAATTTGCTAAAATTTCAAATTTGAAAACAATCCATCCGATAAATAGATCGGTACGATGATAGGACGATAAGATTTTAATCTAAAAATTTTCATCATGCATATTTTTTTTTCATTCTTTTGACTTGATTGTAAGAGCATTCGTCACTAGTACTATAATATCCCGATCTGAGATATGACACGTATACCGAGGTAGACTCGGTCGAGTAGTGTAACACCAGTTGTAACCGAGCTGTTAAAGCTCTATATCATGATATTTTATGGACTGAACGGTAATTGAATGTGAATGGTTTATTTTGTACTATTAGTGTCGGGAGACACTCGAGCAACCCAGGACTGAGTCTCGTAATACGTGCATGCACGTATTCTCATGCGTGTGTGATTTCATATATGTGTAGGCCGCTAAAAATGAGTGTATGTATATCCTTATATAAATTGGTATATATGTATATATATGGATATATATACTAATGTATATTTATGGAATAAATATATGTATATATATATGTATAGCATTGTATAAAGTAAATATATATGTATATATTTTAATTAGAAATACATGGAAAGGAAAGGGGAAAAGGGGTAGCATGCAGTGCATGTGATCAGGGTCAAGTATGTGTGTCAAGTATGTGTAATTGGTGTGTGTTTTTGGTGAACTGCCGGGACTTTAAAAGTTGTGTATATATATTATGTACAAGCTCATGTGCTGTGATGTATATAATATATTATATATATAGTCTCATGGGAAATACAGTCAAAGAAAGGAGCTGAGGGATGAGGAGAGAGAGAGCATAGAGAGAGAAGGAGAGGCGGTTGGTGTGATGATATATATATATATATATGTGTTTGTGTGTGCGTGTAATGTTTAAGTAGAAAACATAAAAGAAAGGAAAAAGGGAGAAATTGGGAGCATCTTAGAGGGTTTCAGAGGATCCAAAAGAGAAATCAGAAGGGAAGGAGAGAAGAGTTTTGAGACAGGAACTGGTAGGTCAACTTTAAAAGTTCATTCTGTGTTTTTAAGATATGTGATTTAAAGCATGCTAAGAAACATGGAGCCGTGTAGCTGAATCTAAAAGAAAATAAATACAGCAAGAATGAGGTGAAATGGTTGGAAAATCGATGAGAAAAAAAGATTTATAGGTTTTGTGATAAATCGGTTTATTTGATTTTTGTGCTAAAAAAATGGGTTAAATGATTTGAAATTCTTCCTATAAAGTGCAGCAGTCATGTAGAGGGTTATTTGGTTTAAAACAGTAGGAAAAAGATTTATAAAATGGAAAATATTCAGTTGGCCGGAAAACTGAAAACAACCAATGAATTTATCTTTTTATGAAACTTGAAAAGAAAATTATGGAAAACTAGTTATATGATGGTGATCTAGGGGGGAGAAAGGAAGAGAATAGCGTCTGATTTGGATGGAAATTTGATCGGAACAGTAGTTGGGGCCGGAAGGGATGACGGAACCCTACCAGCATTTTGCTGCAGAAGAAGGTGAATAGTAGAAATGATACGATGCCGTTTGGGGTTCAATTAACCTAAAACTACGTTGTTTCAAGTTTAAACGTGTTTTAAATTAAAAGGGGAAGGGGCCTGTTTGGTTGTAAGGGTAGGGGATTTAAATTGAACTCACTGTGGGAATAAGATACCATATTCGTGTTTTACGTCACTGTCCATTGTTTGGCAACCAAAATTTAAGAAAAATAAAAGGGGGTTGCTGCCCCCAGGAATCGATACCCTGACCACGCGTAACAAGGAGGTTTTTATAACCATTGTGCAGACCACTGTGCCACAATGGCACATGTGTCCTAAATCCCTCCGAATTAAATAAAATATTAATATAAATTATAAATCAGAAATAAAAATAAAAGGGCATAGCCTTGGGAATCGAACCGTGAACCAAGGGAAAAGGGTGAGATACGTGTGACCGGTTGGACAGGCAGGCAAGCCCATGCCATCTAATTCGCCCAAATATATATATATATTATGTACAAATTAAATTAAATTAATTAAATTAAAATAATTATAGCAAAATAGCCCGAAGTTCAAATTAAACAAGTTATTAGTGTATTTTGACTATCTTGGACCTTTTAAGACCAATGGTGAGGTCTGTGTTGTGAGACGGGGCTCCAAAAATAAAGACCCGTAGAAATACTAAAATGACCAAAATACCCCTATTGCTACCTGAACCCAAATGGAATTCCGCGAAAGCCTAAACCGATTTTCTTCGGCATTCCGGACTCAATGGTAGAGTCTAAATTAGTGATAGAGATACTTATGATAGCAAGGCATAAAATTTGATGAATAACATTAATTCTGAGACGTATCTACTGATATATAGGGAACTCAAAAGGAAAGGGCAGAATCACGGGATACTGATATAGGAACGCATTTAGAGGTAAGTAAATTCAATTTCTCTTCCATGTGGTGTTTCTAAAGCCAAGTTTATTCTCCTTACTGCCAAACTTGTACTCTTGAACGTACCTGATGTTATTGTTTTCCACAATGTGATAGTGTTCTATCTTATGGACATTGATTGACTGTTGTATCATTGTTATCATGTTGAATCATGCCTTGAAAGGCCTACTGTTATGTTTCCACTGTATATATGATATTTAATTTTTATACTCTTATGGAATCACTTATGATCATGATATGTTTATGTCACATCCCCCAGACCCACCCTGTGCGGATTTGGGGTACGTGGCAAAGGCCAGTTAGGCACCCATCGGGTTTTATCAGTTTTTTTTTTTTTTTTGAAAACAAAACCCCGACGGTAATCCTAACCAAAGGCCATTCCGATCTAAATCCCAAGCATAGTGCATTCAACATATATAGTTTAAGCAGCAGAATTTTCACATGAGAATGCATACATATATACTTGGTAGAGCATTCAGGATATATCATAGTCAGACCTATCTTAATCAAGATTACAAAACAGTTTCACTACAAAAGGTCATAATCTGATCAGTTACACAAAAAGTACAAAAATGGTATAGATTCTCAAAAATGGGTTATCATTCTATCTGGGGGTCTCCAACATTTTCCCCCTAGGTTCTGGACCTGCTAAACCTGTCCATCTGAGGGTTCCCCTGAAATTATTAAAATAATGGAATGAGCTTTAAAAAGCCCAGTGAGTAACACAGATATCCAGGCAAGAGTTTCGAATTCAATCTTTGCTTAAATCACATGGTAATTAAATCAGTTTGGAATTAATAGTTCAATAAATCCAAGTCAAATTCAATAGATCAAAACAGATAAACGGTTCAGAGTGCTAGCATATCAATCAGAGTATAGTTAATCATTTGAGAAACTAAAACCATGTCAACGATGATAAAAGCATGCATTTAAAACAATTGCATTTAAAACATATAGTATTCGAAACAATTTAGCAGATCGAGGAGCAGTAACTTAACAGTGTTAGAAGTTACTCACCTTCAATATTCGAGTTTGAAGCTATGAACGGAGCCTTCCTCTTTTTCTCTTTAAGCCTAAAACAATTTATAAAGATTTATCAACTCATGACCTTAGACTGAGTAAGTCTACCCTATGATGGGTTTCATGGAACTAACTTATAGTGGCTAGTTCATAGGTTTTACCTCTTAAGCATTTGGCTTAGGGTTTTCAGTATCTTCACACATTTATCGGTTCTGATTTTCATAATATGGACCTAACCATTGAGTTCGGAAGGTCGAAGAAAGTCAATTTAGACTCTCTCGGCTTTTAAATCTAGGTTCGGGTATGTCAGGGGTATTTTTGTCATTTTTGCCGTCACATAATTTCTGTCTCGGATTCGTCATCTAATCATGTATACAGTCTCACAAGTGTCAGGTCTATCACTGGTATTAATTCCATTTTAATCAGACTTCATTTAGGCCTTGTACAGTGTCAGGGGTATTATGGTAATTTCATATGTTGTATTTTTCGGTACCTTATTTGTAGTCACGGACCTCACCATTGAGTCCGGAATGTCCAACATAGTTAAAATGGACTATCTTTCAGTGAAATTTGGCCCTATGTGTCATTAGGGGCAGTATGGTCATTTACCCTTTACATGTCTGTATTTTTCGGGACTTGGTTTCACAAATCGGACTCCACCATTGAGTCCGGAATGCCCGAAATAGTAAGATTACACTATTCAATCATTAAATTCGGACTTGGTTTGACTCGTTTAAGGTCCAGGGGCATTATGGTAATTATTCCCTTTTTAATAAAATAATAAAATAATTATTTTATTATTTTATTTAATTTTTCAGGGGTATAATTGCAAAAGATTTTAAAAATCTGGGCCTTAGTATAATTCTGTCAAACAGTGGAGGGTCAGTTTGCAAATATTTAAAAGTTCAAAACTGAACCAAAGGGTTCAGTCTCCTTACAACTGAACCAGTCCGGTTCAGTCCGGTTCTGACCGGTCCTGTTACATTGCTGACATCATGATGACGTCAGCCCTAGAATAATTTAAAAGCTAGTTTATTCAAAATGACGTAGCTTTATTAATGCAGTGGCAGTCCCTGGGACAGACACGTGTCCGAGTTGGCTCGGCCCAACCCATCTCGACTCGATCGACTCGGTCGACTCAGCCGAGTCAACTCCGTCTACTCCACAAACTGACTCGGTGTTGCCCTATTTTCTGCAGATTTTTAGCTTCTATTTCGTGAGTTTTAGGGTACGGTTTCTTGCTGTTTTGGGGTGGTATCGACTCCTGAGGGTCACACCAACACTTTGGCATCGGTCTTGGGCATCGAATCAACCCAACAAGTTCTGTTTTCAAAAGGGTAACCGTGACCTGCAACTCGATCTAGCATCCTCATTTCTCAACCATTTTGTGTGTGGTTTGAAGCTACGTGACCTACAAACTCTAAGGATCAAGACCCTATTTATATATTTCAGTTTAGTCTCGAGTTTTAACGGATTGGATTTTAAACCCGTAGGTTCATTTCCAATTTCGTGGGGCTACAGTGAGTCTCGAGGTCGCGTAGGTACATATTTGAGATCCTCTTGGGGTCTATTTCCGGTCTTAACATTCAAAACTCTGAACTGTTATGGTCGATTCAGACCTGGGTTTTCCAAGGTTCATCAATGGAGGTTGGTCTCGGGTTTCATGGGTTTTGACCTATCCGAGACCTCTAAGCCATGCTATACACTCAAAACAGTTCCTAGAGTCAATAATGAGGCATGCATGTAGTCTATACCCGTAGCAACTCATCAAAAATAATTCAAAATCTACAAAACAAGAATTGAAGATAATTTAGAATTTTTACCTTCACAGTGCTGTCCCTCTCGGTTATGGCTCGACCCAGACCTCTCACAGTGTCCTCAAGTTCCTCAGGTCATGCATGAAATCCTCAAGCCTTTACTTCAATTGCCAATTTCCTCTCTCACTTGCATGCACAATCTCCCTTCTCTCTCTCTCTCTCCACACTCCAAACCTCTCATGCATTCACCAACCTAATATATATATAGAGACATGGCAGCACACAGCTTGCCAGGTGGTTTGTCTTCAAAACCATGGTTTAGGTTTTGCATGCAACTTGGTTGGTGGATGGGGGTGTATCTTGACCATTATGATGTCTCTCATATATGTATTCAAATATGCATAGTAATGGAGTCTCGGTTGATTGAAAAACTGATGTGAGAGGAGATGAGGTAAGCTAATAATGGGAGTCTTGCATGTAAGGCCATTGGCCAATTTGGGTGGTGGCTTGAGCAGATTATAGGTTATATACATATTTTGCTGTATTTATGCACAAAGTAACCAACAGCCTAGTTGGTAACTTTTTGGGACAAAGTTGCTTACCTTGGTAGGTCAAGGGTTCAATTCCCCTTGGCCTCCCAAGTGACCATTTTCTCTTATTTTCTGGTTAAGGCCCTGTTTGGTTGTCGCTAATTTCCAGTTTCACTGTTTTGGCCTTAACTCCCAATCTGTAACTCCTTTTTCAGTGCAGTTTCTTTCTGTCACTTCCTACTCAGAATATCTTCCATTGACCAAGGTCCAATGTCAGTTTTTATTTTCTCGAGTTTCCCATAATTAGCTAATTCGAGTTTTATCACTATTAAAAATAGGCATTAAATTAGCTAAACCTGACATTTCATTCCCAAAACAGTTTTCTCATATACAAAACATGTCAGTTACGAAATTGGGGTATTACAGTTTATGTGTACCGGATTCGTGCTCAATTACAATATCCATCTGATGCTTTCTGATCTACTGGAGACCTACGAGTCTAGTTCGTGAACGGATACTTGGAAATACATTGGAGTTTGGTTTGATTGGAGTTTCCATTAGGGGGTATGCCGGGCCCCAAAATACCGAGGGTGTGCCGAATCCTGAACTGTGTAAATGCATATCTTATATGATTGATATGACTACGATTGTTGAATGACACTATCCCTTATGACTTATCTTATATTGAGAGACATTCTTTATTGATTAGATTGTGATCAGTTTATTGTGGCAGTACATTTCATGTTGATATATTGTTATTGAGAGTTCCATATTGATGTTATGTCCATTACTCTTGATTGTACATTGTGACCCCACTATCTATTGGCCATTATGGCAACTGTTATTATTGGCTATCACAACATCTTACTTCATATGATTGGCTATCATATTATTATTCATTGATTCATATTCTTTTATGATCACCAATACCAGTGTCAAAGATCGGTATTTACTTAGAGAGCTTTGTAGCTTATTCCACCTTACTTACTACATTTCAGGTAGCGACGCTACAAGACCCCAGTAGGAGTCTGAGAGCGTAGGAGGACATTTGAGGAACTGTACCAGTTTATGTTTTAGTTCTCCCATGTATTCACCACCCACGGGTGCTGGTTATGTCTAGTTCTTATTTTGATTATTGTAGAACCATATTATGTATTGAAAAGACTTCCGCTGATCATTGTATTGGAAAGACTTCCACTAATTATTATTATTGAAAAGACTTCCGCTGATTATTGTTTTAAATTTTTAGTACATTGCATATTAGTACTATGATACAAGAATAGAAAAAGTAGGGACAGCCTTAGGGTCGGCCTCGCGACACGAGATCCGTATAGGGTAGGTTTCGGGTCGTGACAGCTTGGTATCAGAGCTATAGGTTCGATTGTGAGTCATGGGAGATATGATTAGAACTAGAATCGGTAGATAAAACTGGCGTTCTTTAAATTGATTTCATACAATCATTAACTATTATCGTACACATTGACTTGACGTCTCACTTGTTATCTTTACAGACATAGTTATCACAAGGAATACATCGATAGTTATGGATTGAATAAATCGCTTAGAGCGACTGATGGAAACGGTTATTGAGGCCTTATTTGGGAGTCAGCCGTAGATAATGCTTAATTATTTCGCTAGACTCATATATGAATGCTAACTGCCTATCTTACGTAAATTCTAACTACCTATCTTACGTAAATTCTAACTGTTATCTTTCACAGCAAATAGTAAACACCAGGAAATGATTAGGCTACTATATTGGTAGTCACAGGTACTTTTCTATTTATTCATAACGCTTATAGACTATTTCGATTTTATGTTGACTCTATGTACTTATCCATGTCCCCACATTTCTACTGAATTGAACTTAGCAAGTGAACGATTAGACTATTGATTTACTGATGCCATTACATTGGGAAAGTTATTATTGGAGAATGTTAAATAGGAAACCATGTGAACTTTAGGCTAATTACTGACCCAATTTGTATATTACCATGAGGATCATTGTTTAGAAATGTTAAACATAGAACACACGAGATACAGATTAGGAGCACAGGTATTCTCAATGATTGACCTATACTTGGGAGTTAGGTCCAGTGATATAGAAGAAATGACATTTAGAAATCAACACAGATACTACGAGTTCTTTATGATACTGTTAGGACAACATATGCCCAGTGGACTTAATGAATGAAATTCTACAACAACACTACACCTATCCTACCAAACCTAGTAATATCAGGAGATGATTAGAGGGACTCAGTTGATATCAAAGATTTGGTGTTAAAATAGATTTGTAATAAGTAGTTTATGGAAGATGAGACTGATGTACTGGTATTACTTAGTAGAGTAAATCCTGACATGATAGATAGACTTGTATATGAATTCTGACCATTGAACTTGTAATAACCTGAAATTTTTTTTTATATATATAAAATTTTCTTGGTTATTAAATTTTTTTTTATTGATAATGTTGTGGTTATTATTATTATTATTATTATTATTATTATTATTATTATTATTATTATTAAGAATGTGAAATGAATGTAATGTGTATATTAAAATAAATGGATGATGTTTGTGTTATGTATACATGGCATGTATATGTGTGGGATATTATATGTACGTGCATATGTGTGGGATATTATAATATATGTACATGTATATGTGTATAGGTATATGTATGTATATAACAGTGCATGTGTGCACTGTGTGTGTGCAACAGGTCGGGTGTGTGTGCGTTTGTGACAGACCGTGTGTGTGTGTGTGGTGTCGTGTAAGTGTGTGTGTCTAGAGTGTGTGTAAATGAGTGAGATATATAGGTGGATATATAGGGCAGCTTTGCATTTAATGCAAAGCTGCCTTGTAGGGAAATTTGGGTGGCTGAACAGAGAAGAAAGGTCAAGGAAAGGGGCTGTGCAGGTCTGATAGTGCAGAGAGAGAGAGATATAGAGAGAGAGAGAGAGGGAGAACATAAGGTGTGGGTCTTGATCTTAGAGAGAAAATCAGGAAGAAGGAAGTGGGGAGAGACCGTGGACATTAAGAGGAACGCAGAGGGTGATCCAAGAGGAGAAAGGAAGAGGGGAGGAGCTACAACAGAGAGAAATCAGAAATTGGGGTAAGTAGCTTAGCTTCTGTTTTATTTTTTTTTAAGCACGATAATTAATTTGATGTATAGGGTCTTAAAGAACATGTTGTAAGGTTCATTTTGCAAAAAGAATGAAAGAAAATGATCAAGAAACGAGAGAGAAACATTGAGTTGCAGGTCATGTAGGATAATCGGGTGGTTGGAAAATATTGGTTTAAAACTTGGTTTTGGAAATGAGAGATTGTTCCTCCATAGAGCAGAAACACTTTAGGGTAAAAATGGAGATTAAACCGTGACCAAAAAGTCACGAAAATGAAAGAGAAGGGTCGGCCGGAGAGTTGACCGAAATCTTTGGACCCTATTTCATGAAAATCTAGTGGCTTAAATCCAAAACCAACCTTAGATATGGAATCTACATGAAAAACCTAAGAAAACTACATTTTTAAAACTGTGAAAAGTAGCCGGAAAAATATCACCGGCCCCGGAGAGGGCGCCGGAACCCTACTGGTGCGTCGCCGAAAAAACGGGGAAGAAGAGGGACTGTTCGGGTCGGGTCTGGGTCCGGTTAGGGTTCGGGTCGGGCTTGGGCGATCCGCCCCTGCCATGTGTCGCCTTGTTGTTTTAAATTAAAAGATGAAATGGGCTGTTTGGCTACGGGTATAAGAAATTGAAAATTGAAATTGAAACAGGAACAGGGATATCCTATCCCTGTTCTGGACTAATCCCTGTTTGGGTAATCAAATTGAGAATAGTAAATTGGACAAATTACAAATCTAACCTTGGACTTTTTGGAAACTAAACTTTGACCCAGAACTTTCGAAATTTACAAACTGACCCCCCAACTGTTAATTATTATAATTTGACCCACAAGAATAAAATATTAATAAAATATTAATTACATTAATTAATTAATTAGTTAATTAAATTAATTTAATTATTTAAATATTCTAAAATAACCCGGAGTCCAAATGGGACAAGTCATTAGTGTATTTTTACTATTTCAACCATTCTGAGGCCAATGGTGAGGTCCATTTTACGAGACGGGGTCCCAAAAAATAAAAGACCCGTAGTGACCTTTAAAATTACCAAAATGCCCCTGAATTGAAACAAAGTCAAACGAACTCCAAATTAAGTAAACAAATAGTGAAACTTTATTATCTCGAGCATTCCGGACTCAACCATGGAGTCCGATTTATGAGAAGAGATCTCGAAATGTAAGGACCCGTGAAAAGTGCAAAATGACTGTTTTGCCCTTTTGAACCCAGATGTTCGAATTGAATTCTACGAAAACCTAAACTTATTTTCTTCGACGTTCCGGACTCGATAGTAGAGTTTAATTTAGCAAACTAGCAACTATAAAATAAAGACATAAAATTTGTTGAATAGCATCATTTAGGAAACAAATGAACTGAGTCACATGTTATGATTTTAGGGACACGAAAGGGCAAGGAGAAGGCGATCTGTAATACCCCGACCCAAAAATACCGGGTCATAGGGCACGCATTTCGAGGTTATGAAAATAAGTGTAAAGATGTCTACACTTAAGGAAAACAATTAATTAATTTAAAATAATTAATTAATTAAGTTTATGGAATTGATTATTAATTAAAATAAATACAAAATACACACATAAAAGTGTATTATGTGACCAAGCATGTGTAAGTATTCATATGTGTATAATTAGATATATATAATTATACGTGTAATATTTGGATATAGAATAAAATAAAATAAAATAAATATAATATATATATATATATATATTGTGTCCATAGTATATAATACATGTATATAGATATATATATATATATATATATACATGGAGACATGGAGGTAAGGGGATGATGTACTAAATAGGTATATTATATATCCAAGTAGGTGTAGAGGAATGGGAGAAGGTATGGCCAAAATCAGAAAAGTAAGGGAGGTATGGGCTGATTGTGATGGGGTATGGAAGTGAGAGAAATATACATATACACTTAAACACATTTTTGATACATACCTCATTTGCAACACCATTCGTCCAAGCAAAAGGAAAGGAAAGAGAGAGAGGAAGGAACTGAAGAGAATAGAGAGAGAAATCAGAACAAGAAGAAGGACTAAACAGTGGAAAAAGGGTAAGAAAATGCAAAAAACTATCATTTTCTCTCTCTAGAATTTTGATGTATTAGGCACTGTTTTTGAATTATACATGCACATATGAAGATAGATATATGTTTATGAGTTTGTCAAGCATGATTTTAAGCTTCAAAAATGACCAAAAAACAGTGAATCCATGAAAACCGCCATTGATGACCTTGCTAAAGCAGGTCTGATTTTCATCACAACCAAACTAAGTCTGGCTTATCCAAACTTCAAGTAGATCTCACCAGCATCCCAAAGACATACGTATAAGATCAAAAATCCCAAAGAAAGCCTTCCAAAAACCCACTTACAGGTTCGGGTTCCCAAAGTAAATCTCAAAACCATGGCATTAAACCTGCCCTTGGTAATGAAATACGAAACCCAATGAAAATGGGATTAAAACGAGCCAAACCTCATAGGAAATGATCAAGAAATAAGCAAGAATGAGCTAGTTACAGGTTCGGCTTATCAAACCCAAAGTCGAACTCATGAAGCAGTTTTGAACCCCAAAAAGATTGCCAAACTCTTCTACAATGTTCTAGGAGTGGATCGGGTTGAAAACAGTAAGAAAACCGTGAATAAAAATCCACGAAATTGAAGAGAAAGAAACTGGAAAAAATTAGGGTTTCGTATGAACAGTGTCGGCTTCGATGGGGAAGACGACACTGTTCGGGTCGGGTCGGTCTATGGGTCGGTTACGGGTTCGGGTCAAATCCGGTTATGGGTTTATCTAAACGGTGACGTTTGGAGATTTAAAATTTTAAATTTTAAATAGTTAGGGCTGACGTCATCATGACGTCAGCATTACGTTTCAAACCAACCAAACCGGATTGGTTCAATTAAAACCGGACCGGTTCACTTTAAATATGACTGAACCCACTGGTTTTCTTATTTAATTAAAACCAAATAAACCAAACCTTTTCTTAATTACGGTTTGACCCCAGAAATTCTACGGATTTACATTGTGGCCCAATTTTTGGAAAAATTATGCAATTAAGCCCTGGAAAAATAATTAAATAATTAATTTAATTATTTAATAAATAAAAGAAAATTTCTATTATGCCCTTGGGTCATTAATAGGGCAAATAAAGTCCAAATCAGACGTATGAATAGTGAATTTTTACTATTTCAAATATTCTGAGACTAATGGTAGGGTCCGTTTTACGAGACGGGGCCCGAAAAAAATAAAGACACGTAAAGAGGTAAATGACTAAAATACCCCTTGACCAAAATCAACAAGTTATTAGTATATTCTTACTATCTCGGACCCTCTGAGTCCAATGGCGAGGTCCACGACATGAGATGAGGTCCCGAAAAATTGGAGACCTGCAAAGGGGTAAAATGACCAAATTACCCCTGGTACCCTTAAAGCCAAAATGAAACCGGAGAAGGTCTAAACTGACTTTCTTTGACACCCCGGACCCAATAATGGAGTCCAAATTACGAAACGAAGTACGAAAAATGTGACACGTAAAACGGTAAATGACCATTCTGCCCTTTTACATATAAAAGTCCGAATTTAATTCTAAGAAAGCCTAAACTGACTTTCTTCGACGCTCCGGATTCAATGGTAAAGTCCATTCGGCCAAAAGAAGTGTCTAAATAAAAAGACGTAAAATTTGATGATTAGCATCTGACAGATGACTATAAACTGAGATATTGCCGAAGTATTAAACTAAGGCAAGTACGGGAAATAAAGTACGAGAAGACACGATGCGTTAACTTGACAAGTAAATAAATTTAATTTAAAGTTAATGGAACTACTAGAAGAGTATAAGTTGAAATAAATTAAGTTTCTAACACATTAAATTGTGTCGTAGGTTAACAGTACGAGTTGAATTAAGTACGTGCGAAGTTTATGGAATGTTAGTAAATCGGTTAGGATAAAATACGATCGAAGCATAAGTTAAGAAGCATCGATAGGTGATATTGTAGTAAATGTGAAGTTGATGAGATTGTTATGAATTGTTATTAGGAACTACGGAGGAAGTGGGAAAGCGCATTTGTAGCACTAACCCTAAAGGGCCGAGGTGAGTAACCCTGTATTTGAACTGGAGATTTAACTCCATATATTTGAAGAAGTTTTAAGCACAAGTCATTGCAGCCTTTGAATATCAAATTCAGTCTATATATGATTCCGTTCTTTTAAAATATTCTGTTACGGCATGCTTATTAAATGTTTTAAATTCAGCTCTTTTCTTGAAAATACATCAGCATGTCTAAATCAATTGCAAACCTCTTTAATATTCTGAATTTGATTATCACGTGTATTTGAAGCTTTATTGTAGAATTTGTACATTTCATGCTTTAAATGTTCATGAAAAATATCTATTGAAGAAGTCATGTGACAAATGTTTTATAAGATAAACGGTACTAAGTACCACCCTATATGATGGTTGAAATCCTTCGGGATTCAACAGTACATGCCCGGTAGAAGGATCTAATCCCCCAGGCAAATGAGATATCTCCATCGACAGTATTGGCAGTAAAATGGGAGTCTGGTTCGAAACAGATTCCGCCTAATAAAAGAGAAAAGATGACAAGTGATTTTGAAAATAGAAGTAGGTATTATCCCTATTCTATTTCACGTGTTTATATGCTTTTAAATTGCATATGCTCTATTTGAAGAAAATGTGTATTTAGCTTGAATACTTTAATTGTTCAAAGCTATTGTTTTAAGAATGCATATACTCTGTGTTCTAAAATGTACAAGCAATTGGTAGTGAGTATTTCATAAACCCTCATGTGCAAAAACCACTACCAGTTGAAAACCCCATGACGAATGCAGGAATTACTCACAAGCTTTGATTAGCTTACCCGGATTTTATCCGCCCCCCCCTTTCAGGTGACTAAGGGCAGATCGATTATTGAAGACTATAAGGAGAAACCTAGCTTTTGGGAAGATTTACTTGAGGAGTTCTTTTGGAAAAATCACATGAACTCTGATTAATATGTTTTGTATTAGCTGATATTTTAAGGACGTGTATTAAGCCCTACGGGGCAGTTGAATTAAGATTTTAATTATGAAGTCCTTTAAGTTTTAGTTATGCTCTGATTTTATATGAATGTGTGAACATGTGTACCATTGAGAATAGCGGCAGTATCGGACGGATGTGCAAATAAAAAAAAAAAAAAAAAAAAGATTTTCACGCTTCCGCAACCACATGAAACACATCTATCCGATACCGCTGCAGATGCGAGCCTTCGCCCAAGGGTCCTCTGGCCTGAGGGTGGCGGTCGCGATGCGAAATCCGCAGAGGGTGGGTTTCGGGTCGTGACACGATCTGACCTTCGGTATTCTCACAATGATCCTACTATACTACGAGTACACCTTCCCGAGTTGAGGTCGATTATCAGGTACGATATATTGTGCTAAGTAAGAAATAGAATTGAGATTAGGAATGCTTGTTCTACGGACTTGATGCTTCACATGTTTGCTTGATTGTTCACATGCTTATGTGCTTCATGCTATCTTGCTGTAAGTGGGATGATAATGTGAATAATGATTATGTGTATATCACATGTGTTAGTATAGTGTGTGTGAATTATATTCCTTGAGAACTGTTGAGACTATGAAATATGTGATTGAAAGCATGCTTCATGTATGAATGAGATGCATCATTGAGATTACATTGTGGCATGAATGAATTAGAGCATATTGGCATAGTGTGATTCCTTGGACATGGCGTGAGTCAAGCACTTGGTGCTTTGCATTATGAGGGTGCAGATCGTGTGGTGAAAAACCCAAAATCGGCCATTGGGTACTTGCAGGCCTGACGGATTCCGGAACGTGAAGCGAGACATACATGGTACTGGCATGCCATTGGGGAAGATCCGTAAAGCGAGACATGGGTGGTCATAGAGTTGCATGGGTGTGTCACGCATCCTGTTCATATACTGCATACTGTTCATATACTACCATGATGATATTGAATGCCATATAGAAATAACTGTACACTTGCACATGCCACGCCCTTAATTTTGTTTCTTGCATTAGCATTATATTGTACCAGCAGTTGAGCTGACTCATTCGTGGGACAAACATTTCAGATGACGCTCCAGCTGGCAACATGTAGAGAGGATTTGATTATGGATTTTGTTTGGCCCGAGGGGTGCATGTAATGTTGTATAAGGGCATAAGCCCGAGACTATTTCTTATTTTGTATGTCGTGAACAAATGGATCAGACCCTATGTAATGTATCAGAACAGTGTATGGAATGTATGTGATTGTCCTTAATTGTCTTTATTTCTTTATTATTTTATTTTCTTTTGTCTCGTTACTCGCGCCTCGGGTTCGCTGGAATTCGGGGCGTGACAGAACTTTTACAGTGAATAGTTTTGGGAGATGATCAGGCTACTATACTAGTAGTTACAGGTATTTTTTTTAGTTGTTTACAAATGCCAATATCGTTAAATGTTAGCTCTACGTATTGATTTATAGCTTTAACATTTACTACTAGTTGAACATAGAAACAGAACTCCTAAGTTATATGTTAGCTATTCAAATCCCACTAAGAGAATAATTGATGATAGATGTTATGCATGAAACAAGTAGAGTACGTAACGTAGATATACGAGTATTAGATCAACATATTATTATCTCGTAGAATTTTAAAGACATTGATGAGTAAGTGATTTCATGATTGGCAAACTTCAAGGAACAATGATAGATTTAAATACTAAATTTATGATCTTTAGAATGAACGACATACTATTATAGATACGAATGATTACCTGATAGACGAGATAGAATGAATGGCGACTCTTCGAAGAGACATTATCACTGAATATTATACATTGGAGAAATCATTGGAAATGAATGATATACATAAAATATAGGAAGTACAGATCAAAAGTGTATAGTTCATAGTTGATCTAAGAAAGAAATTGATGGTTTAAAAATAATTAAATGATTTGTGACTTTTAGAAGATGAAAGCAAGTTAAGATACTAATGGTTAACTAGTTTTGGGAAAATATTACATGTTATGATGAAAGTTGATGACTCTTGAACAATTAAGATGAACAAGTAAATAGTGGTCCTTAAGAATAGTTCTACGTAAAGGTAAATGATGGAAATGCTTTAGATTGTGACACTAAAAATACTGAAGGAAGTTTCGAGGAATGATATAGACAGATAAATGAGGCTTGAATGGGAGATAGTAATTATACTTAAGAAAACTTGGAAGGAATTATAGTGATAATGAAAATTTGTAATCCTTGATGATTGTTTTATCTTATGGAAGCATGTACTTGATATCTATTGGGTTACGGTTTGATGGTTATTCTATATTAAGGGAACCATTGAGAATTAAATGATTATATCTAGACTATAGACTTGATGTTTATGATTTGACAATTGTTCTATATTATGAGAGTTATTGAGAATTGAATTTCTATTTACGGATTATGAACTTGATGTTTACGATTAGATGATTATTCTATACTGTGAGAATAAGTGAGAATTGAATTACGTTCCATAATGAACGAGGAAAACGGTTAGTGCACATTGAAGGATAGAATGTAACATAGAATTGGAAATATGACGCTTTGAAAAGTAATGAATTTGACAGAAGTATCAAAATGGAATGGAAATACCCTGGAAAAGTAGTAGAACTAATAGTGATATCTAGACAAAGTAGTAACACCTTGAAAGGCAATACATGTGACAAGTAACAGTTAATTAGAATACTTAATTAATAAGCATATTATCTTACGATAATCGTCATTATCAATAATTGTTTTACTTAATTAGGTCAAGATGTTACACACATGAAATGGTGGGACAACCGGGATCTTTGTACTTAGGTGGAGTGTTGTTTTAAATTATGGAGCTCACTAGTTTAGTCAAAATTTCCTTTTTTGTACATTCAACTTACGCTTAATTGATCTTTAAAAAAACTTGACAAAAGAAGGTATTTGGTTGATTGCATCCAGCAAAGGGATGTTGATTTTCACTTGTTTAAAGATCTAATTTTTTTTTGAATTTTGGCTCAATCTTCGGGGTGGAAGAAATCTTTGAGGAAAATGAGTTGGGATGGGACATTGTAATGCTTCACTTGATTTTGGATCACCAAGCTCATCATTCTCCTTCAATTTAGAAGACTCGTCACATTCTTGGCCTGTAACACTCCGACCTGAGATAGGGACTATTAAGTCGTCGCGTCAAATTAGTAATTGACGCCTTGAGTAACGAGGTCGACGCACGGACTTTTAAGTAATAGTCCTAAAAAGTCAGGACGACTGTACATCACTTACGTTGCAATCACCAACTTGTCGGTTTGATGATAATTATATTTTCACCTTAACTGGCGATCGTCGATACGAGTATAAGAATTGGGCACGCATTACGAGGGTACGAAGGATTAGTGTAAAGGGTGTACACTTAAAAGAATAATTAATTTTTAAAGTAATTAATTATTATGATATAAGAAATTAATGTTAGTATATATATATATATAAAATTAACTTACATTATATATATATATATAATTAACTTACATTATATATATATATATATGTTTAAATACATGTATATGTATATATATATGTATATGTACATACATAGATAGGAATATATTTATATATATAGAGGCATGCAAATACCCAATGGGTATTGAGGTGTGTGTGTGTCCAAAGGAGTTGGTGTGTGAGCATCATGTGAGTGGGATATATATATATATATATATATATATATGTAAAACAAAACAAACACACACACACACAACCGGCCATTTAATGCCTGCCCCCAAAACAGTAGAAATCTGAGTAAGGAAGCTGCCACAAGTTAACCTATTTGGTGGGACAATCAGAAAAATGTGATGATCACACATATATCATTATATACACAACTATATGCATACTCTTGAACCATCCGAGAGTGAGGGAGAGATTGAAGGAGATTCTGGGGATTTAGAAGTGAGGAATAAGGGAGAAACAGAGAAAGAAAGAGGACCGAGATCTCAGAACTAGAGGTAAACCCACCAAAAACATCCAAATCTCTCTCTCTAGAAATCATGCATGTGTATAGGCTGTTTAAGTTTGATATATGCTTGAATGATATTTAGAACATTGATACGTGAATAATACATCAAAACAGAACCTAAAACAACCTTAAAACACCAAGAACAGTACACTACCTCCATGGATGGACCTTACTCAGGTGGGTCTGATCCAACCTTCGCCAAAATAGTTTTGGCTTAACAAGACTTCTAACAGAGGCCATGAGGGTTCTAAAAACCCTAGTGCGTGATCAAAAAGCTTGAGAAATGACCATGCAAATAAGGGTTGCAGGTCACGAGTCTAGAACCTAACTTCCAAAATGAACCCCTAAACCCGTTTTTGAGAATGGGGGTTGAATCCCCATACCTTGAGGGTCACACAGAACCAAACCATGCTAAAAATGGTGAAGAAACGAGGGTTTACCAGAGAGTTACAGGTTGGGTTATCCACCTTCTGCCCGAACTCGCGAGGCCAATAAAAACCCTAAAACGAATGCCAAAGCCTTCTTTAATGTCCCATAAGTAGTCTAAATTAAAAACAGTGGAGCTTGGGTGAGTAAAATGGCTCGAAAATGGAAGCTCTTTAGCTTCGGGATTAGGGCAACAATAGGTGTTTAATGAGGAAGACGACGCTGAGTCGACTCGTCGTTCTTTTTCGAGTTGAATGGGTTGACTTGGACACGTGGCAGCATCCAGAGCTGCCACCGAATAAATGGAGCGACGTCGTTTGGGGGCCTGATACGTATATATATAAAACGTTTAAGTTTAAAAGAAAAGAGAAGGATTTGCGGTTGGTGGGGTTCGAACCCCTAACCCACGCGCCCACACATTCCTCTCTTAGCACTCGGCCACGCACTCGTGTGTGCCATGTATGGGACCAAAATATATATATTATATATTAAATGAAAATCAGAAAATAAAAAGGTGCGATTGCACCTATTGGGAATCGAACGCAGTGTCTTTTGGGAAGGAGCGTGCCACCCTATTCGACCGTTCATAAATCGCACACTAAATATATATATATATATTATACTTTATGAGTTTAATTTAATTAAATTTATTTAATTAAATTAAATACTCCTAAAAGGCCCGAAGCCCAAATTTGACAAGTTATATGTGTATTTCTACTATCTCAGACCTCCTGAGTCCATTTGTGAGATCCATGACATGAGATGAGGTCCTAAAAAATTTAAGACCCGTAAAAATGTCAAAATGACCAAAATGCCCCTACTCCATAAGCGAGTCAAACGAGGTCCAACTTAAATAAATAAATAGTGGATTTTGACTAATTTAAACATTCTGAATCTAATGGTAGGGTCCTTTTCACGAGATGGGACTCCAAAAAATTTAAACACGTTATGGTATAAATTACCAAATTGACCCTAACATGTCCTAAGCCGAATTAAATTCGAAGAAAGCCTAAATTGACTTTCTTCGACGTTCCGGACTCAATGGTAGAGTCTATTCAACCAAAAGAGATGTCTAAAATAAAAAGACATAAAATTTGATGAATAGCATTTGTCAGATGACTATAAACTGAAATATTGTCGAAGTACTAAACTAAGGCAAGTATGAGGAAATGAGGTGCGAGAAGACACGACGCATTAACATGTGAAGTAATTAAATTTAAATTAAAGTTAATAGAGCTACCATAAGAGTATAGCTTTAAAAGTTAAAGTAAATTAAATTCCTAACACATTAAATTGTGTCGTAGGTTAAAAGTATGAGTTGAATTAAGTATATAAGAAATTTATGAAGTTGGTTAGGATTAATAAGATCTAAGCATAAGATAAGAAGCATCAGTAGGTGATATTAAAGTGATGTGAAGTTAATAAGATTATATATGAATTATTCTTAGGAACTACAGAAGAAGTGGGGAAAGTGCATTATTAGCACTGACCTGAGGACCAAGGTGAGTAACCCTGCCTTTGAAGTGGAGATTTAACTCCATGAATTTGAAGAAGTTTTAAGTTCAATTTATTTGAAGCCTCGAATATCAAATTCAGTATCATATGATTCTTGTTTTAAAATATTTTCTGCTTTCATAAACTGTATTATGACATGCTGGGTGATTGGTTTGAATCACGGTTTTTCTTTTTAATTATGTTTCAGCATGTCTGGGTTTAAAATGCTAAATTTTCATAAATGTTCTGAATTTGATTATTCCAAATATTGAAGTTCTATTGTATAAGTTATGTATTTCATGTTTTAAATATTCATGAAAAATATCTATTGAAGAAGTCATGTGATAAGTTATATATATTTCATGTTTTAAATATTCATGAAAAACATCTATTGAAAAAGCCATGTGATAAGTTATATATATGTTTCATGTTTTAAATACTCATGAAAGTATCTATTAAAGAATCCATGTGATAAATGTTTTACAAGATAAATGGTGTTTAAAGCACCCCCTATGATGGTTGAAATCCTTCGGGATTCAACAGTAAATGCCCGGTAGCAGGATCTAATCCCCTAGGAAAATGAGATCGACAGTATTGGCAGTAAAATGGGAGTCTGGTTCGAAACAGATTCCACCTAATTAAAGAGAAAAGATGACAAATGTTTTTGGAAATGGAAGCAGGTTTTACCCCCATTTTCCTATACATGTTTATATGTTTTGAAGTAACGCTTTTGGAAATGAAAGTAGGTTTTTACCCCCATTTTATTATACGTGTTTGTATGCTTTTAAATTGCATTTGCTCTATTTGAAGAAATGTGTATTTAGCTTGAATACTTTAAATGTTTCAAAGCTATCTGTTTTAAGAATGCATATACTCTGTGTTCTAAAATGTACGAGCAATTGGTAGTGAATATTTTATAAACTCTCATGTGCTAAACCAATACCAGTTGAAAACCCCATGACGAATGCAGGAATTACTCACAAACTTAGATTAGCTTACCCGGATTTTTATCCGCCCCCTTTCAGGTGACTAATGGCAGATTGATTTTTGAAGACGATGAGGATGAGTCTAGCTTTTTGGGAAGACTTGCTTAAGTAGCTCTTTTGGGAAATCACATGAACTCTAATTAGTACGTTTTGTATTAGTAGACAATTTAAGGATATGTATTAAGCCCCACGAGGCAGCTGAATTAAGATTGTAATTATAAAGTCTTTTAAGTTTTAGTTATGCTCTGAATGTATGATCATGTGTACCGCAATGTGAAGAGCGGCAGTACCGAACGGATGTGCAAACTTCTAAAATGAGAAAAGAAAAGAAAAAAATTTTCACGCTTCCGCAACCACATGAAACACATCTATTCGATACTACTGCAGATGGGAGCCTTGTCCCAAGGCCTTCGGGCTTTGGGGCGGCGGTCCCGATCCAGGATCTGCGAGAGGTGGATTTCGGGTCGTGACATGGCCTTTGGTTGAAATGGTATTATCAACAAATTTTCCATTGCGGAGAATTGTGATAGACTTGAGATGCTCAAGTGTTGTGTTAGCTGAAGTAGACTCACTTACAACAAATTAAACTTTTGGGTTAGGGATGGAAACTTACCCTTTTTCTTGAATGCTCAATGAAGAGGTCAATTTAGTAAGAGTGGATTTGATATCATCAATGGCTACGGAGGTCAAACTATTTATGGTGGCTTGACTTTGCATTAATTGTTGCAAAGTATCTTTAAGGGTCCTCTTTGGTGGGGGATTATATAGAACAAAATTGGAAGGGCCTTGTGGAGGTGATGTAACTATATTATTATTCCTCAAACTAAAATTTGAGTAATTCTTCCAACCTGGATTGTAAGTCTCAGAATAAGGAGAAAAATGATTTTTGTTTATATCTATGGTATTTGCTTGATCATGCAACACCTTCTTGAAAGCGGGGATGGTTGGACATTCATTTGTCGCGTGTCCCATGATTTCACAAATACCACAAACATCTTTCACTTTAGGCATGGTTGTGATTTCAATAAACTTCCTTAATTCCATGCCCTCTATTTTCCTGGTCAAACTAGCAATTCTTGCATTCAAATCATTTTCCTTCCTAAGTTGGTACCTACCTCCTCCACATGAAGCGGTAGAGGGCTTAGACTTCATTAATGGATCTGTTGTGTCCTAACATTGGGCATTTTCAGCTAAGGAGTTCAAATAGTCAAAAGCCTCATAAGGTCTTTGTTCAAAAATTCACCATTACACATCATTTCTACGAATTGGCGCATTTGAAGAGTTAAGCTTTCGTAGAAAAAAGTGATTATGCGCTAAGTTTCGTAGCCATTATGTGGGCAAGAATTTAACAAATCCTTAAAACGTTCCTAACGTTGATAAAAATTCCTATTTTCCTTTTGTGAAAAATTCATGATTTGTCTTTTGAGAGCATTTGTCCTGTGAATTGGAAAAAACTTTTTTATAAACTCTATTTGCATTTCTTGCCATGTACCAATGGATCTAGGTCTCAATGAATTAAGCTAATTTTTTACTTTCTCCTTGACAGAAAAAAGGGTACAATTTCAACCTAATTATCTCTTCACTATAGGTTTGGTTATGAAAAGTGGCACAAACTTCCTCAAACTCTTTGACATGCAAATAGGGGTTTTTAGAATCTAAGCCATGAAATTTAGGAAGTAATGCAATCATGCTCGGCTTAAAATTGAAATTAGTGGCATTTAAAGGAAAAATAATGTAGGATGGTGCATTATTCCTAGTGGGCTGCAAGTATTCTTTCAAACTTTTCAAGGGTTGCAGCTCTTCCCTTTGAACTTCATTGGGCTGAGCTACATGATGTGGATCATTATTACATTCATTCTCCATGATGCAAGTATTTGAATAAGTAGAAGATGAATTGGAAACAAAATGATTACCTTTCACTAATCGTCCAATATTATCACGGAACCAATGACGCATGCAGTAAGTAAGATGAGTAACAAATTTAATAAGAATAAGTAGTCAACTAAAATACTACAACCAAAAAATTAAATAAATAAATAAATAAAAGAGTAGGCAGTAGAAGAAACCATGAATAAAAGAAGAAAAAAAACTATATTACAATTTTTTTTTATATTATGAATTTAATGTAGGATGCAATTGTGCTAACAAGCTCCCCGACAACGGTGCCAAAAACTTCTTGTGACTTTAATATTGCAATCACAAGTGCAGGATGTCGCAAAGTAATAATACTTAGTGAGCCCGAGGTCGAACCACAGGGAATTTAAGACCATTGACAAAAATAAAAGTTTAATAAAATCAATTTTGTTTGCTTGGAGAAAATGGTTGGTTGATTGCTAAAACATATGAAATAATTAAAAATAATATAGAAGAGTACTAATGCATCATAGATTCGCCACAACAAACTTATGAAATTCACACAAAAGGTGATCCCAATCGGAAGATGGAGTCGTGATTGTGAAAATGCTATTATGCTTGGTTAATTCAAAACATGACAATACTAGTTTTTTTAATTCTCAAGGAATTTTAAGTATTTATCGTACCTTGAGTCTACAATAAATCAAATAATTATATAGAACAAAGAAACTTTACTAAGAATTGAATTAAACCAAAAAATATTGAATCTTGCATTAAGAGCATTGACGAATCATGCAACAAAATCAGACGGTTGTTGGTTCTTCAGTCCTAGCCTTAATCCGAGTTTTAGAAACTCGAAAGATAATTCAGAGTTATACAAAGTTGTGTCTCATGGAAAAAGTCTAATTCGAGCATTTGAAGCCACCAATATGGTCCTAAAGTTTCTGTCGCTGTAATACCTACAATACTTGGATGTGGTTTGACTACTGCACAGTATTTTGACCATATAGATGCGAACTCAGTTTGGCATGAAACAACTTGGGTTGAAAAGATAACATAAAGGGATACAATTCTTCATGAAATAGAGTTTTCCAATTTTGGACATTTACTATAGTCAATTGGGCTTCGAATAGAAGCTTAAAAATCTGGCAAAAATCTGGGTAAATGTCACTAATACCTAAAGGATCTCCAGAATCATATTTTCTTGGAAAATTATATAAGCATTTACAAGGGGGACTTGAGAGGGGGCTATGAACAAAAAAGTGAAGAAGATGACCTCTCATTGTGTAATGATATTCACAAAACAGAGAGAGATTCTTCATCATGTTCAATTCATTTATTGTATTTTAGCGAGAAGACGACATGCGCGCCAAGTATCCTCAGTTATTCTCACCATAGTATGTATTAAGTTTGGGGACAAACTTATTTTAAGGGGGAGAGAATGTAATACCCTGACCCGGAATGTGGTACATAAATTGAAGTAGGCCAGGTCGAGTAGTGGAATACCGAATTGTAACCCGACTACGAATTCTAAATGAACGAGGTATAGTTTTGTAGCATACTATGATTTCAAACACATGAGTAAAGTTACGATCACATCCGAGTACCCCAGGATCACCTGTATGAGGGATCCGGTAGTACGGAGAGTCGAGCACGTATACCCATACATTCCTCGATATACGTGCCTAGTATGTTTTCATAGGTGCAGGAGTATACATATATATATATATATATACTAGATAATATATATGTATATATATATGTATATCCATGTATAAAAATATATATTAAAATGTATACGGTATATAGATATATGTATAATACATGTATGTATAAAAGTATATGTATATATATATAACTAATTTTATATATATATATATGCCTAATGTATACAAGTTGCATGCAATTAGAAGGCACTAGAAGAATGTCGGCCAGTGTGTTTGTGTTAATGTGCAACCATGTGCGTATATATAATATATATGTATATTATATATAAAATATCTAAAGCAATTAAATGGGAAGAAACCAAAAAGAAATCAGCAGGAAAAAGAGGGTCAACAAAGGGAAGAAGGAAAAGAAAAAGGAAAGAGAGAGGAAAGAAGGAAGGAAGGGACCGAGGGTAAGTGTCACATCCCCCAGACCCACCCTGTGCGGATTTGGGGCACGTGACAAAGGCTAGTTAGGCACCCATCGGGTTTTATCAGTTTTTTTTTTTTTTTTTGAAAGCAAAACCCCGACGGTAATCCTAACCACAGGCCATTCCGATATAAATCCCAAGCATAATGCATTCAACATATATAATTTAAGCAGCGGAAATTTTCACAAGAGAATGCATACATATATACTTGGCAGAGCGTTCAGGATACATCATAGTCAGTCCTATCTTAATCAAGATTACAAAACAGTTTTCACTACAAAAGTCATAATCTGATCAGTTACACCAAAAAGTACAAAAATGGTATAGGTTCACAAAAATGGGTTATCATTTTATCTGGGGGTCTCCAACATTTCCCCCTAAGTCCTGAACCTGCTAAACCTGTCCATCTGAGAGTTTCCCTGAAATTATTAAAATAATGGAATGAGCTTTAAAAAGCCCAGTGAGTAACACAGATATCCAGGCAAGAGTTTGGAATTCAATCTTTGCTTAAATCACATGGTAATTAAATCAGTTTGGAATTAATAGTTCAATAAATCCAAGTCAAGTTCAATAGATCAAAACAGATAAACGGTTCAGAGTGCTAGCATATCAATCAGAAGTATAGTTAATCATTTGAGAAACTAAAAACCATGTCATCGGTGATAAAAGCATGCATTTAAAACAATTGCATTTAAAACATATAGTATTCGAAACAATTTAGCAGATCAAGGAACAGTAACTAAACAGTGTCAGAAGTTACTCACCTTCAATATTCGAGTTTGAAGCTATGAATGGAGCCTTCCTCTTTTCTCCCTAAGCCTTCAACAGTGGCTATCTATTCTCTTTGGCTCAGTTCAGTCTCTCAAAAACCTTCTCAGGTTATGCACCGTAGTCCTCAAGTCTCCCCTTGCACTCCAAATGGCCAAATTTCTTCCTCAAATTCCCTTGCATGCAAAGCTTCCTTTCCCTCTCTCTCTCTACACTCTCACTCTACTAACCTCACGTACACAACAGGACTCACACAGTTTCTGTATTTTCAGAATTCTCTAAAGAGAGAATTTGATGCAAGTTATAACTTATATATATATATTATAGGTGTATATATACATATAGGGCTATACACATATACATGTATATGAGTGTATCTCTGCCCTTAGTGGGGTTAGTGGTTGTTGACTGATGGAGGTGATGGAGGGCTATGATGACGGGAATGCATGCAAGGCCATTGGCCAATTTGGGTGGTGGCTTGGGCAAGATTTTAGGTTATATACATATATTGCTGTATATATGCACAAAGTAACCAATAGCCTAGTTGGTAACTTTTTGGGACAGATTTTACCTACCTTGGTAGGTCAAGGGTTCAATTCCCCTTGGCCTCCCAAGTGACCATTTTCTCCTATTTTTCTGGTTAAGGCCCTGTTTGGTTGTCGCAGAATTCCAGTTTCACTGTTTTGGCCTTAACTCCCAATCCGTAACTCCTTTTTCAGTGCGGTTTCTTTCTGTCACTTCCTACTCAGAATATCTTTCATTGACCATGGTCCAATGTTGGTTTTTATTTTCTCGAGTTTCCCATAATTAGCTAATTCAAGTTTTATCACTATTAAAAATAGACATTAAATTAGCTAAACCTGACATTTCATTCCCAAAACAGTTTCTCATATACAAAACATGTCAGTTAAGAAATTGGGGTGTTACATCCTCCCCCCCTTCAGAAGATTTTTGTCCCCAAAACTCAGTCTACAATATCAAGTAAACAACTCGCTATATTTTTCATGCATTTCAGCTTCAAGTTCCCAGGTTGCCTCTTCACTAGTGTGATTTCTCCACAAGACTTTGACTAACGAAATTGCCTTGTTACGCAAAGTCTTTTCTTTCCGGTCAAGGATCTGGACTGGCCGTTCTTCATACGTTAAGTCGTCTCTCAACTTGAGTGGCTCATACTCGACGACTTGCCCCGGTTCTTGTATACACTTTCGTAACATGGATACGTGAAATACACGGTGTACCTTGTCTAACTCAGGCGGTAATGCCAGACTATATGCAACCGGGCCAATTCTCTTTAAAATCTCAAAAGGACCAATGTAACGAGGACTTAACTTACCTTTCTTGCCGAACCGAAGTACTCCCTTTAGTGGCGACACTTTTAGAAACACAAGATCGCCTACTTGGAATTCAAGATCCTTCCTCCGATTGTCGGCATAGCTTTTGTACCAGCTCTGGGCCGTTTGCAGTCTGTTCCGGATCCTCTGAATTTGTTCCGTGGTGGCTTGGACTAAATCTGGCCCAAGCAGCTTCTGTTCACCGGCTTCAACCCAGCAAAGTGGAGATCGGCACCTCCTCCCGTATAGTGCCTCATATGGTGCCATTTTAATGCTGGCTTGGTAACTGTTATTATAGGCAAACTCGACAAGTGGCAGATGCTCTGCCCAGTTTCCTTTGAAGTCCAGTGCACACAGTCGCAGCATATCCTCCAACATCTGTATCACTCTTTTAGATTGCCCGTCAGTTTGCGGGTGATATGCTGTACTGAACTTGAGTTCCGTGCCGAGTGCCTCCTGTAGACTTTTCCAAAATCGTGACACAAATCGGGGATCTCGATCGGATACAATGGACAATGGTGTGCCATGTAAGCGTACAATTTCCTGAATGTACAATGCGGCAAACTTCTCTAAGCTATAAGTGGTCCTGACAGGTAGAAAATGAGCAGACTTGGTCAATCTGTCCACTATGACCCAGACAGCATCAGAGCCTTTCGGTGACTTGGGAAAACCAGACACAAAATCCATAGTAATATGATCCCACTTCCATTCCGGAATAGGGAGTGGTTGCAGAAGTCCGCTAGGACGTTGATGCTCAACTTTCACCTGTTGGCATCGTGTGCAGTGAGCAATAAAATTTGCTACGTCCTTCTTTAATCCGGTCCACCAGTATAACTCCCTGAGGTCATGATACATCTTCGTAATCCCAGGGTGTACTGTGAATCTTGAGGCATGGGCTTCTTCCAGAATCTCCTTTCTTAACTCGGGTATCTTGGGCACACACAACCTACCTCGATACCGTAGAATCCCGTCTTGAATTCCAAAATCAGCTTTCCCCGTTGCCTTTACTTCATTACAGATTCTAATCAACTCTTCATCTTGAGTCTGTCCCGCTTTAATTCGCTCCACCAATGTAGATCCAATAGTCAAATTGGCTAGACATGCCGCACTACCTGGTGGAACTACCTCGATACCCATTTCATCCAGATCTCGAATTAACTCCTCCTGAGAGGTAATCATGTAGGCAAGGCTTCCAGATCGTCGACTCAAGGCGTCGGCCACCACATTTGCCTTACCCGGATGGTACTGAATAGCCACATCATAATCCTTAATTAGTTCGAGCCATCTTCTGTAACACCCCGATCCCGCGAAATTAATAATTATTAATTAATACCGACTTACAGAATGATTTAGGGAATTAATCATAATCCCGACGGTCGCCATAGACCGATTAAATAAAGAAAATGTCAGGTGGGAAGGGTACCTTACCCGAATCCAAATTTCTGGTTAAATCAGTAAAATAATGCCGTTTTAACACTAACGGAACCCGAATTAGTTAACCCCAAAAATCCCGAATGATTAATAAATGACATGGAACCTCTGACACTGAAGCGAACTGAATTATGAAGCACTCGGAAGAAACCGTATTGAAAAAGGAGCTACGGAATGAAAGTTATGTAGCAAACATTGAAAATTGAATTACTGTGCAACCAAACGTGGCCTTAACCGAAAATATGGAAAAAATGGCCAAATGGGAGGCCAAGGGAATTGAACCCTTGACCTTTGAGTAGAAAGAACCTCATCCAAAAAAAAATTACCAACTGGGCTACTACTGTCTTTGTGTACAAATATACAATGAAAGATATATAACCCAGAATTCTGGTGGGGCCACCTCCCAAACTGACCAATGAGGTTACATGCAAAACCTCCATCATGACCTAAACCCCTACACTTCATGTCACATCCCGAACCCCACCCTACGCGGATGTCGAGGACGTGATTGCCAGTCGGTCGCGACGCGACCAACCAAAGGCAAATTCTGAACTTTCCGACGAATTGCACTCCAACTGTAGGGTCAGATGCAGCGGAATTTAAAACTTTTTCTTTGTATCACGGGAATGCAACTCACTTATCCATCATAAGTATATGTATCACAGAGCAAGACTAAATCCAGTCAGTCAACAATTCTAATTTCAGAGCATATCTAAAATCAAGCATATAACAACAGAGCAGATCTAATATCTCTAGAGTACCATTAGTTCCCTGAGCCATGTCTATCCAATATATATCAGTCAAGTCAGTCATAACATACCACTCACCGGAATAACCAGGTTCAATCCACAATAAACCAGTCTCTACAGTTCAGTGCCGTCAGATCCTTACTTGCGATGCCACTTGGCCTATTCACGTCATGTCATAGTACCTTCTAATCCAATGGAGGTAATTCCTGAAAAATGTCAGAATAATGGGGTGAGCTTAAATAAGCCCAGTGAGTAACACAGATTCCCTATCATGGGTTTCAAAACCAGTTTTGTGCTTCCAAGGCACAGGGATAATTTAGTCATTTCAAAAATAACTATTTTTATAAATCCATTTCATAAGCAGTCTAGTACAATAAAACAGAATCGAACAGATAATACAAACGGATCGGAACATGACATAACCAATCGGTCAGAACAATAACTATTGCTAATATATCGGTCAAGACACAGACTCTTCATTAACGGAACGAATCATAACGAAACTGGACCATATATCAATCAAGACAGACAGATCATCAACGGACGGAACATGTCGGAACCGGACGGAACATATCAATCGAGGTAGACATAACATTAACGGACGGAATATAACAGAATCGGACGGTAACAATACATCAGTCAAGCAAAGGCATATCGCGAACGGATAAAATTATAACGGAACTAAACGGAAACAATACACTAATCAAGACACAGGCAAATCATGAGCAGGACACAACATAACAGAACTAGGTAGAAACAATATAACAATCAAGTCAGGGACACATCACTGTCGGAACAAATCATAACTGGACTGAACAATGTTTCAATCAAGACAGACGTATCATCAACGGACAATACACAACGGAACTGGACCATATATCAATCAAGGCAGACACATTATCAATGAACGGAACATAACAGAATCGAACAGAACAAAACATTAGTCAAAGCAAAGACATATCATCAACGGATAGATCATAACGGAACTGGACCATATATCAATCAAGACAGACAGATCATCAACGGACGGAACATGTCAGAACCGGACGGAACATATCAATCGAGAGCAGACATATCATTAACGGACAGCACATAACCGAACTGAACGGAATTCCTAAGTCGAAGGATACAAGCACATCACGTGGAATGTGATACAAATGGCGTACATTAAGTACATACATTTAAACAATATAGCATTCAGACAGTATACTATACAAAGCTGTACGATACAACAAAATGTTGTTCTTTGCCTATATCACATGGTTTATTTAATCGTTTCAGAAATAATGGTTCAATATATCCATTTTATCTCAACAGTTCAAAACGGGCAAAACAGTACGGAATGCTAGCACAGGGATCAGGAATATAGTCAAGTATTTAAAAAGACTAAAACCATGTCATAAGTGATATAGTACGGAAAGCATGCATTTAAATAATTGCACTTAAATAATTGCATTCAAAACAGATCAGTAAATCAAGGGACAGTATCAAAACAGTGTCAGAAGTTACTCACAAACTTTACGCTTATTTCCTTGCATAAATAATCCGATAACCTCCAGGTACGTCAGGCATCTCCATGTATATCCTGAATAATAATCATCAATCACAGACAGATCAGAACTCATCCATTCAGGTCTCATTCGTCATCTTAGGTATCTATCGGATTACCTAAGACAGCCTAGTAGCCTATCGCCCTTCCATTGGGTCTCACCCGAGGCTATTTCATTCTTTGATTAGGCTTAGCAGTTATTAGGATTATATCCTAAGTCATTTAGACTTCAATTGTTGTCAGTCAGGCACTCATTCAACCTTAGGGGCAAAATGGTAATTTTACCATTCTTGTCCCGGACCCTGTCGTGGTCTTCGGAATAGTCTTTATATCTTAAGTACAAAGTTCTACGTCCTTTGGACTCCAATCGGTATCAGTTAGGTTCTCATTTTAACCATAGGGGCAAAATGGTAATTTTGCCATTCTTATCCCGGACCCTGTTATGGTCCTCAGAATATCCCATATATCGTATATATGAAGTTTTAAGTCTTTTAGACTTTAATCGGTATCAGTTGGGTACTTATTTAGTCTTAGGGCAAAATGGTAATTTTGTCATTTTTGCCCGGGACCCTATCATGGTCCTCAGAACGTCCCATATATCTCATGTATAAATTTGTAAGTCCCTTGGACTTCATTTGGTATCTGCTTTAGATCGTC
This sequence comes from Nyssa sinensis, assembly GCA_008638375.1. NCBI lineage: Eukaryota > Viridiplantae > Streptophyta > Magnoliopsida > Cornales > Nyssaceae > Nyssa > Nyssa sinensis. Next base: position 36,625,357 of record CM018036.1, on the reverse strand, counting down.
GGGACACATTGGTCATTTCTCATTTTACGCGTTGACTGTCTCGGAGTCTTATTTAGCCCTTCAGTGTTCATAATTATCCCTATGATAATTTATCAGATCAGTTTGACCTTTATTCGACCTCTACTTTGCACTTACAGTGCTCAGGGGTATTTTGGTCATTTTACGTTTTGTGTAATTCTGACCCCGATTCGTCATCTAATCAAGTATACAGTCTCACCAGTGTCTGGGCTCCTACCGGTATCAGTTTCGTCCCAATCAGACTTTGTTTAGGTCTCGTACGGTATCAGGGGTAATTCGGTAATTTCGTGTGTCGTATTTTTCGGCATGTCAGTTCATAAAATGGACCTCGCCATTGCGTCCAGAGCGTCCAACATAGTGAAATTGGACTGTCTGTTATGTTTAATCGGCCCTGGGTATCATTAAGGGCAACTTGGTCATTTACACCTACGTGTCTGTATATTTCGGGACCTCGGTTCATTAAACGGACCTCACCGTTGAGTTCAGAATGCCCGAGATAGTCAAAATAGGCTATCTGATATTTTTATTTGGGTCTGGGTACCATCAGGGGCAGTACGGTCATTTATCACTTACGGGTCTGTATTTTTCGGGACTGTATTTCTAAAATCGGACTGTACCATTGAGTCCAGAATGCTTGAAATAGTGAAAATACACTATTTATTTAATTTATTTGGACTCCGTTTGACATATTTAATGCTTAGGGGTAAAATTATAATTTTACCTATTTAATAAAATAATAAAATAATTATTTTATTATTTAATTAATTTATTCAGGGCTTAAATGAAAGAGTTTTCCAAAATCTGGGCCACTATGTAATTCCCCAAAACTGTTGGGGTCAAAAAACCAATTTACAAAAGTTCTGGTTCAGTTTTTTAATTTCAAACAGTGGACCATTGGGTTTTCAATTCAAAACCCTAAACCGGTCCCTTTATCAACTGAATCAGCCGGTTCAGGTCCCCCCCAGAGAACCGGGATAACATATCCCTCATATCCCAAATTGGTCCTTATCCGTATACAGGTTTAGCCCCAAATCAATTTCAATTTGTTATCACCGTAACCAAACAGGTAGAATTTGATTTTAAAACAAATCAGTTGACACCCAAAACGGTGTAGTTTCAATTAAGCAGTGGCCAGTTCATACGTCGACACGTGTGTGAGTCAGTTCGGTGCGTTTGGGCGTGTTGGACGAGTCGACTCGGTCGACTCGTCGTCTTCTTCACCAACCATTGTACTGTTGCCCTAGTTACATGTTCGGATTTCTTCAAATTCGTGACATTTCGGCCACGACTTCTCTCTGCCCTTGGTTCCAGTTTACTTCTGGGTGTCATGCCAACAAGTTGGCATCGATTTGGTGCTTCGAATCAAGCTAAAATGCTTGATCTAGGTGGGGAATAACCAGACCTGCAACTCGGTTGCAAATCCTTATTTCTCAACCAAATGTTGTGAGGTTTGTTTTAAAATGATCCTTGAGTCATGTGGTTTCAAGTCCCATTATCAAAATCTAGTTTAGGAGTCGATTTCAGATTTTAGCTTCCACGGCCGAAAAGAATAATTCCAGATTCGAGGGTCTTCTAGTGTGATTTCAGGTCGCGGATCAGTGTTTTTGTAACCCTAGGAAGGTCTAGTTCAGTTCTGTACATGCAAGAAGTCAATTGGTTGAGGTCGGTTCAGACCTGCAACTCAAGGTCATCCATGGTGGCTGTGTTGTAGTTCTGTGGTTTTCATGGCCATCCACCCCTTTCGGTTGTTCTAAAACAATCCTAGGCCTCTCAGTAATACATATATACAGTTTATATAGGTCCAAAACCACCCAAACAGTATTAACTTCAAACAGAAAATTTTCCAGTTTTAAAAAGGGTTATACCTCTTTCAAACAGTAGCTTTCCTTGCCATCCATGGCTCGGGTCAGGCTTGTTCATGGCTTGATCCAGGTTGCCCCAGTGCAGCCGTGCCCTCAGTCCTCCTCTTTGTGCATCACATTCCATGGATACACACACAAATCATGCACACAAGCTTATGTATACACATGCAGGCAGCCTCCAAATTTCTTTCTGTTTCTCTCAATGGCAGGTCTGACTCACACTCACAAGCAGTTTTTTTTTTTTTGACTCCAATTCTGAGACACAGCATCACAACATATACAAGTATATGTATATATTTTTATAATTTATGTTGTTGCATGGTTTCTCATTGGGTGGAATGGTGGTCCAATCAGATTTAGTCTGCCTATATATATATATATATATATATATATATATATATATATATATATATATATATATATATATATATATATATATATACAGATATTACATATTTTATATATCATATATGGCTGCATGAAACCCCATTGGTCCATTTGGGTGGTAGCTTGGGGCAACTTTGAATATATATACAATTTAGTTGTATATATATGCACAAAGTAATGGCAGCCCAGTTGGTAAATTTTTTGAGAAAAAAAGTCATCCCCTCAAAGGTGAAGGGTTCAATTCCCTTAGCCACCATTTTGGCCATTTTTTCACCATTTTTGGTTAAGGCCCTGTTTGGCTGCGCATTAATTCGGTTTCAGTGTTTGCTACATAACTTTCATTCCGTAGCTCCTTTTTCGACGCGGTTTCTTCCGGTCAGTTCCTATTTCCGTTATCTTCAGTGTCAGAGGTTCCGTGTCATTTATTAGTCATTCGGGATTTCTGGGGTTACTAATTCAGGTTCCGTCAGTATTAAATTAACATTATTTCACCTAATTAATGGATAATTAGGTTCGGGTATTATACCCTATTCTCGGACATGTTCTAATTATTTTATCGGCCTATCATGACCGTCGGGAGATTAGGGTTAATTTCCTTGATTATTCTCTGAGCCGATAGTAATTAATAATTAATATTTAATTATTAATTTCACGGGATCGGGGTGTTACACTTCAGCCTCATCATCACATCTCAAGTGTCTACAATTAGACCTAGACCCTACATGTATGATGATGTATGTGTATAAGTGTGCACTAATATACACATGAGCTTGGGATCTCTATAACACCAAGTGTGTGAGCTGAATATTGAGAAATCAGAAAACTGTGTGAGAACTGATCTGTTAAGAGAGAGAAACCATGTGAGGTCAAGCATGGTGTGTATAGCATGGTATATACAACTTGGTGTACACATGCATGTGTATGTCTTCAATGTGATGCACAAAGAGGAGGACTGAGGGCACGACTGCACTAGAACAACAGCCATGAACAAGCCTGAACCGAGCCAAGGAGAGCAGCTACTGCTTAAGAGGTAAAAATCCAAAAAAACTGCAAAAATTTCCTTTTTAGGTTTCAATACTGTTCTGATAAGTTTAGGTCCATAAAAACCATATATATATGCTCCTGAGAGACTCTAGAGCTGTTCTAGATTAATTGGAAGGGTCGAATAGGGTAGGAAACACCAAACCGAGCCCAGGCAGCCATGGATGACCTCGAATATGCAGGTCTGAATCAGCTGCAATCAAACTGATTTCTGACACACTGAACCTGATCTAGACTTCATGAAGGTCCTAAAAATACTGACCCGTGACCCAAAATCGCATGGTAAGGCCCTCAAAACTAAAATTTTTCTTTTCGGCCAAGAAACCCAACTCCCAAATTAGGCTCCTAAACTAAAATTGCTAAACGGGATATTGATCCCCATGAATATACGGTCACAACAAGACAAGAATTGTGCGATTTGGTTGAGAAATAAGGCCCCACGACCGAACTAAAAACCTGCATGATAATCGGTTATACAGAGCTCAATCCTTGGATTCGAAGCTCAAAATTGATGCCAAGTTGTTGCTTTAGCCTCTAGGAACAGTTTGGAACCAAAATCAGTTGAAAACAGCCTTCGAAACTCCACGAAAATGGAGGAAACCGAAGCTGTCAATTAGGGCAACACAGGGGCAGTCGACGGGGAAGATAGAGTTGACTCGCCAACTCATTCGAGTTGGGCCGAGTCCACTCGGATACGTGTTGGTCTACGAGCGTGCCACTGATTTAAATAGAACGGCACCGTTTTACGCATTACTGTTTTGTTTTAAATTGAATTCCGGCTGTTTGGTTACGGTGATAACAAATTAAAATTCGGAATTGGGCTAATCCTGAACATGGACAAGGGCCAATTAGGGGATAACAGGAATATTTAATTCCGGTTTTCTGAGGGCCAGTGAACCGATTGGTTCACTGGAGTTCTGGACCGGTTCAGTTTCTGAACCCTTGAACCCTTGGGCTTGAACCCCTAAAGAATGAAATTAGTTTTTAACCCTAGAGTTTTCTGATATTACGGATTAACCCCCACTAATTTGGGAAATTGTACTGTGGCCCAGAACATTGAGAAATTATTCATTTAAGCCCCTGGAAAATTAATTAAATAATAAAATAATTATTTTAATTATTTTATTAAATAGGTAAAATTACAATTTTACCCTTGGACATTATATATGTCAAACGGAGTCCAAATAAATTAAATAAATAGTGTATTTTCACTATTTCAAGTATTCTGGACTCAATGGTACAGTCCAAACTGGGAAATTATGTACCGAAAAATACAGACCTGTAAGTGACAAATGACTGTACTGCCCTTGAGGGTACCCAGGCCCAAATAAAAATAAAAGACAGTCTATTTTGACTATGTCGGGCGTTCTGAACTCAACGGTGAGGTCCGTTTAACAAACTGAAGTCCCGAAAAATACAGACACATAAAGTGTAAATGACCATACTGCCCCTAATGATTCCCAGGGTCAGTTAAACATTACAGATAGTCCAACTTAATTATGTCGAACGCTCTGGACCCAATGGTGAGGTCCATTTTATGAACTGACATGCCGAAAAATATGACACGTGAAATTACCAAATTACCCCTGATATTGTACGAAGCCCAAATGAAGTCCGATTGGGACGAAATTGATAGCGATAGAAGCCCAGATACTGGTGAGACTGTAAACATGATTAAATAATGATTCGGAGTCGGAATCTTACAAAACGTAAAATGACCAAAATACCCCTGAGCACAGTAAGTGCAAGGTAGAGGTCAAATAAAGGTCAAACTGATCTGATAAATTATCATAGGGATAATTATGAACACTGAAGGGCTAAATAAGACTCCGGGACAGTAATGCGTAAAACGAGAAATGACCGATGTGTCCCGATGATCAAAAGCAGATACCAAACGAAGTCCAAAGGACTTAAGAATTTACATATGAGATATATGGGACATTCTGAGGACCACGACAGGGTCCGGGGTAAGAATGACAAATTACCATTTTGCCCCTAAGGCTAAGTAAGCCCTTAACTAATAGCGATTCAAGTCTAAAAGACTTACAACTTCATGTATACGATATATGGGATATTCTAAGAACCACGACTGGGTCCGGGGCAAGAATGACAAAATTACCATTTTGCCCCTATGGTTAAAATAAGAACCTAACTGATACCGATTGGAGTCTAAAAGACGTAGAACTTTATATTTAAGATATAAAGACTATTCGGAGGGCCTTGACAGGGCCCGGGGCAAGAGTGATAAAATGACCGTTTTGCCCCTAAGGCTGAAGAAGTAACTGACTGATAACGATTGAAGTCTAAATGACTTGGGTTATAATCCTGATGACTACTGAGCCTAATTTAAGAATAAAATAGCCCCGGATGAAACCCGATGAAAGGGCGATAGGCTTCTAGGCTATCTTAGGTAAACCGATAGATACCTAAGATGACAAATGAGACCTGAATGGATGAGTTCTGATCTGTATATGATTGATGATTATTGTTCAGGATATACATGGAGATGCTTGACGTATCTGGAGGTTATCGGATTGTTTGCGCAAGGAGATAACCGTAACAGTTTGTGAGTAACCTGGAACTTCTGACTTGGTGTATAAGTACACCGTCTAGTTACTGTATTTTGATTTACTGTACTGTTTTGTATACTGTACTGTCTGAATGCATACTTTTTATACTGTATTACACGTAACATGATTTTGTACTGTCCTGCTCTCCTGTTCTGTTCGGGTCTGTCTTGTTCTGTTGTATGGTCTGTCATGGTTTTATTCTGTACTGTTGCGTCTCGTGAGTAAACCTGACTCCTGAATTGGTGTATAAGTTCTGTCTAGATACTGTACTTTGAAGCACTGTATTGTTTTGAACGTTATACTGTTTAAAAGAAAAAGCATATATTTAAAGTAGCATATGCCTTGTCCTGATTGATATTGTACCAGTTTGTTCCATCCTGTTCAGTTCCGATATGTCTTGTTCTGATAGATGTATTGTTTCGTTTGTTTCTGTCATGTTCAGTTCCGATATGACTTGTCCTGATTGATATTGTACCAGTTTGTTCCGTCCTGTTCAGTTCCGATATGTCTTGTTCTGATAGATGTATTGTTTCGTTTGTTTCCGTCATGTTCAGTTCCGATATGACTTGTCCTGATTGATATTGTTTCATTTTGTTCCGTCATGTTCAGTTCCGATATGACTTGTCCTGATTGATATTGTTTCGTTTGTTTCCGTCATATTCAGTTCCGATATGACTTGTCCTGATTGATATTGTTTCGTTTTGTTCCGTCCTGTTCAGTTCCGATATGTCTTGTTCTGATAGATGTATTGTTTCGTTTGTTTCCGTCTTGTTCAGTTCCGATATGACTTGTCCTGATTGATATTGTTTCATTTTGTTCCGTCATGTTCAGTTCCGATATGACTTGTCCTGATTGATATTTTTTCGTTTGTTTCCGTTATATTCAGTTCCGATATGACTTGTCCTGATTGATATTGTTTCGTTTTGTTCCGTCCTGTTCAATTCCGATATGTCTTGTTCTGATAGATGTATTGTTCCGTTTTGTTCCGACATGTTCAGTTTCGATATGTCTTGATCTGATTGATGTATTGTTTCGTTTTGTTCCGTCATGTTCAGTTCCGATATGACTTGTCCTGATTGATACTATTTCGTTTTGTTCCGTCATGTTCAGTTCCGATATGACTTGTCCTGATTGATATTGTTTCATTTTGTTCCGTCATGTTCAGTTCCGATACAACTTGACCTGATTGATATTGTACCATTTTGATCCGCCATGTTCAGTTCTGATATGTCTTGTTCTGATTGATGTATTGCTCTGTTTTGTCCCGTTATGATCCGTCCTGTTATGCCTCTGTCCTTGATTATGCCTGTGACTTGATCTGGTGTTTTGTTGCGTCTGATCCTGTTATGTACCGTCCGTCAATAATCTGTCTGTCTTGATTGATATATGGTCCAGTTCCGTTATGATCTGTCTGAATTCTTGACTTGGTATATAAGTTACTGCATAGATACTGTATTTTAATGCACTGTACGGTTTTAAAAGTTAAACTGTCTGAATGCATGTTTTTAAATGCAAACTTTTATACTGTATTGTACGCGGCATGATTTTGTCCCGTCCTACTATTATTTTGTTCGGTCTGTCTTGTTCCATTTTATGGTCTATCTGATTTTGTTCTGCTATGATGTGTCTGACTCTGGGTACCATTCTGATTATGAGCGGTCTGGCATAAGTAGGCTTGATTACGCGCCTAACTGATATATTATTGTTATGCCCTGTTATGTTCCGCCCAGTACTGATCTGTTCTGATATTTGAATTAATTGCCTATACTCTCATTGATATTGGCATCATGCACTGTTCCGTCTGTTCTGATTTGTTGTTCTGTTTAGTTCAGTCCTGTTTTATTCTACTGAAACTGCATTTAAAGTAGATTTATAAAACTGCTATTTCAGAAACAACTGAACTACCCTTGTGCTTTGTAAACAAGAAATGGTTTTGAAACCCTTGACAGGGAACCTGTGTTACTCATTGGGCTTTTCGAAGCTCACCCCATTCCCTAACATTTTTCAGGAATAATATCTGTTGGATCTGACGGCACTGATCTGTGGAGACTGGATTACTGAGGATTGAATCTGTTTAATCAGGTGAGTGATGTAATACGACTGACTTGACTGATATGTACTAGATATAGACATGGCTCATGGATTTAAACGGTACTCTAGAGATTATAGTTCTGCTCTGTTGTTATATGTCGGATTATAGATATGCTCTGAGGTTAGAATTGTTAGCTGTTGGATTTTAGACTGGCTTTGTGGTACATAACCTTATAGTGAATACATGAGTTGCATTCCCCTGACAAAAAAAAGTTTTAAATTCCGCTGCATTTGACCCTACAGTCGGAGTCCAATTCACTGAAAAGTTCAGAAATTACCTTCGGTTGGTCGCGTGGCGGCTGACTGGCATCACGTCCTCGACATCCGCGTAGGGTGGGGTTCGGGATGTGACAAGGTGGTATCAGAGCAAAGGTTAGAGATAATTAAGATTCTTATAACTGAAGTTGGTGAAATTTTGGAGATCAACTAGTATCACAGAGCAATATCAGAGCATTAGGTTATGAATTAAGGACCACAGAGTACCTGAGCCATAAATACTGAGTTCCACTTTTGGAGATCTGACGTGGAATTGTAAAAGTCTTCATAATAGACAATAGGCCTGTAATTCTGAGGTATTTAAGGACTGAATTTTCTGAATCTGATCTGAACTGGTGTGATTTGAGGTTGTAGACTCATGATACTTGGAGACATGTCCATACGAATGATTATGGACATAGCAACCAAAAGGAAAATGACTGTATGTCTGTTAACTCTAGCAATGATGCTTGTGACTAGGGATATCAGATGAATCACTTGTGGGATCATATGTGATTAAGTGATCTTAGTAGATGATTTCTGCCTATTTGAGGATGATCGCCTAGTTGATCTGATGTAATATGGGTCTGACGATCAAATCTTGAAGAGATTATACCATTATGGTTGTACAATCTGACCAAATGGGAATATCTGTATCTGACATAGAATCTATATGAAACTGATATAAAAATATCTTCTCGATAGAGAGCAATATCTGGAATGATATGATGATCCGATAGACGAATTAGAAAGGGAGACCATGACGATAGGACCTCCTAGATATGACCAGCCTGTTTCTGTTGATCTCACTGAGACTATACACTTTCACTCCAACTGTCATCCTTTGGAGAATTTGCAGTCAAGTGTCTTGCTCCGACCTTTAATTAGGTAGCCACCTCTCGTGTTTCTGTGAGAACATTCGATACAGTCAACATGTTCTGTTATGAGGTTCAACCTTGCTTTGTCTCCTATGGCATACTTGTCACGACCCGAAACCCACCCTATGCGGATCTCGTATCATGGGGCCGACCCAATGGCCGTCCCTACTTTTTCCATTCTTTTACCAATGATAACAGTAAATAATATAAACATGACATTAAAGTGCGGAAGCTTTATTACAATTATTGTTCAAAGACTAAACTTCAAACTAACAATAAACTGATCCTAAACCACTCTTAGGTGGTGAGTACATGGGAGAGACTTCATTCATTACTCTTATGCTCCTCAACTGTCTCCTTAAGCTCCTGATCTCCTACTATGGTTCTGTAACATTCTCACCTGAAAAATTTAGTAAGGGGTGAGCTACAAACTCAGTAAGTAGAAGCCTATCCCCAATACGGGTGGGGATGACATAAATGATTACAAGTCAAGGTAACATGATAGCCAGTTATGACAATGATTGCAGTCAACTGTAAAATGCCACAATGGCCAATGAATGACAAGGTACAATAACAGTCAAGGGTAACCAATGAATGACAACGTACAATAACCGTCAAGAGTAACAACGTAGCATGAATATAGAATAGGCTCAATGAACACGACCAACATAAATATTGCCACAATGAAACGGTCACAGTCAAGTCCAATGAATCAAACCAATCAACATAGAACTATATCAATTAACATGGATGATGCCTTTACTCTGTTCAGGGTTTGGCAGACCCTCGGTCTTTTGGGGCCCGGCATACCCCCCATTAACATAAATGCATATAAAATGCCCATTATCCTTAATGCGTAAAAACGCCATAATTGCCATATGTCCTTTTTGACCCATAGGTCCCATAAATTGACCTGTAGGTCCCAGTCAATCAGATAGCATCATATAGGTAGTGTGACTGAGCACAAAACCCGGCACTTAACATAAATTAAGATTCTATAGTATTCCATATGAATGTACAAAGCATGGAACATCATAACATAGCATACAGTAAATAGACATCAATGAAATGAATCAGTCATGCAACATCAACCAATAGGCATCCACCAGGTAGAGCAATATCCATGGTGGGAAACAATAACAGTGAGTACATATAAGAATACAAGATTGGCAGTAATAGAAAGAACGTGGCTTGGAAACCACGTATCAAAGATAGGAATCCACTTACCTCATCAACGTCTTAATATCCCGTGACTTTCTCCTTTCCTTTTGACTTGCCTATAAATCAATAAACACGTTTCAGCTTTCATATAATTTACCAAATTTATGCCTCGTTACTCTAAATACCTCCCGTACTAATTTATGCTTTACGATTTCCATTTTAAACTTAATTTACCCAAGGGCAAAATGGTCATTTACGTGTCTCTACTTTTTGGGTTCTGTTTTCATAATTTGGACTTCACCGTTGAGTCCAGTAGGTTTGAATTAATAAAAATTCACTATTTACTTAACTAAATCGGAGTCCGTTTGACTTACCTTTGACGTAGGGCATTTTTTTGGTCATTTTGGCATTCTACGGTTATTTTATTTTTTCGAGACTCCGTCTTGTAAAATGGACCTCACCATTAATTTCAGAAGGTCCAAAATAATAAGTTTTCATTATTCATTCTACGAATTTACGCGTCAAAATTTAATTTGAAATTTATTAATTTAAGCCACTTATTTAAATTAATTAATCTAATTAATACATATAGTATTTGAGCCCAAACTGACCACATGTGCCTTGGTGGCACAGTGGCTAAGCTTCTCACCTTTTCCCCTTTGGTCACAGGTTCAATTCCCTGCCCATACCAATTTTTCCATTCCCTGTTATTACGTTTTTAATTCTTTTTTCATTTTCTGTTCAAGTTTAACCCAACCATTGGATAGCTCTCCTTTCTAACCAAACACTATCTAAACTCAAATTTAAAAATTTACTCATGAAGTACAAGTGTTGGGCAGTCATCTGAATGGGTGGGTCGGGTCGGACCCGCCCCGGTTTGTCCCAAAATAAATCACAAAACTCCAGCCGTGCAGCACTCTCCCCACGCACGACTGTTCATCTTCTCCGTCAACGGCTACTTGCAGGCGATGGATTTTCTTGCGTTTTCCAGTGGAGTTCACACCTACAAGTCATGGGCAATTCAAATCTATCGTCGGGTTTCAAATCGGAGTGCCGGAGCACTCCCAAAATGGCCGGAACAGTAACGCACCAAGGGTTGTGCGGTTTTCCGGCAGCCCCTTTCCCTTCCGTTTTTCTCTGTTTTTCTCCTATGGTTTCAATCCCGATTTGACTCTAAAATTTCCCTACACCCAAGGGAATCAATTACCCATGATCTAGCCCAATTAATCGCAACAAAATCGCCTCACCCAAACTATTTTTTGCTCCTCCGTTTTCACTGTTGCGCCTAGTTTCAATTCTGTTCGTTTTTTTTTTTTCTTTGTTTTCCTTGATTCAATTTGAATACAACCAATTTCCATGCTTAATTTTAAATGAAATAGAATCAAATCAATAATTCGTGCTTCCATAAAAAAATAATCGGCTTAGTTACCTTGTTCCAACGTTTTGCCGTTCGTGGTGGTGGCAAGGTCGCTGATCCGATCAGGACGGACAGCAGTCTAGGGAGTTTGGCCGTGATCTGGACAATTCGATGGTGACGTTGAGGCTTGTAGTCTCAGATCTAGATTGTATTGGTGTGTCTACGGTGCGGGACTGTTGGAGTTTGATGGTGGTCTGTTGCAGAGACACGGTGTAGATACTGTTGGTGTTCGTTGATGGTGCATGGTGCGATGGGGGTGGAGTTTTGATGGTAGTGGTGGCTGCCAAATTGATGGTGAATCTGGAGAGAGCCAGAGAAAACTCTCTCTCTCTCCCCGTTACTCTCTCTCTTTAACTTCCCCTGTTCTGCTTCTCCTTCCGTTACACCCCCTTATCCCTCCATCTCTTTTTTTTTTTTTTTTGAAGTAACCTCCTGCTCCATGCCATGCGCCCCTCTCATTTATTCTCCTTCTCTCTCACTCTCACCAGTAACCACCGCCCTTCAACACCCTTTCATTTTCTTACTCATAACTCTCCATCATTTATATGTAATCCCCCATTTATATTACTTTATATATATATATATATATATATCCACCCATATACATGTATATATATATATATCTAACACCACATGCCATAACATAATTTTTATTTATTTATTTTATTTCAAATTCTTATTTTATTTTATTTTATTTTATTTTTATTTCCATATTCATTAATGGCTCGCTCGATATAGCCCGTCATTGTCCGTATATTCGAAACCATTTAAATTTCACAATCGTCTGTTCCTTTCGATACCATGACATAAAGCTCTATCGATTCGGTTTACATGGCTCGCTCGGTTACGATTTGGGTCAGGGTATTACATTCTACCCCCCTTAAATTGAGTTTTGTCCCCAAAACTCAAATGTTCATAATCCATGAAACTTTGTCACCTCATCATGTCAATTTCACCATCATAATTTCCTTTGCAACCTGTCTCTTGGACTTATCTCTAGTCTTCAGATACTACATTCTTAGGCAGAAAAATTTTTTTATATAAGGTTTACAGTTCTTTTGTATTCCTCTTTATTTTATTTCAATAGTGCATTTGGAAGTCAAGGGTTTGACATTTTAACTTCTTCGAGACTTTTAACTCATTGTCTCAAATTTTAGTATTAACATTATGACTAGAGATCTGCTACTTCCATTACTTACCCTGAGTCATCTTTTCAGTTACTTGACTATTTCTCCTTGCTACCAGTCTCCTGACTAGTTTTGCAGCTAATTATTATATTCATCTCATTTAGTATTAAGTCGTAATTGTTTTATTGTTCATGGTTTCCCACCTTCCATCCAAGTAAAGATATCTAGCACCTCGATCCCTTTTTTTTTTTCTATCCGTTTCTTTGGTAGTGGTCCTAAGGAGTCAACGGTGTAACTAGACTACACCACCTCTATCGTTTAGAGTGTTTTGGACATCTCATTCAAGTACTTTAAGTTTTCCTAAGGACAGAGTATCATATTCCCTTTCATTTTCATGAACATCTTTTGGTTCGTGTTTGGACGGTTTACTCGTATTCTCTTTGCATTACAATATTTATTCTCTGCCCAGTTATCCTCAAATTTATTCGATTTTTTTTTTTATTTATTTGTGATTCTCAATCACGTATTCATTTCTTGAAAATTTATCAGTCATCTTTTTATTTATTTATTTTATTTTTTATTATATCATTATTTTTGTACTATTCATGGGCATAGTTGCCTTTGTTTTCAAATTCGTATGCACTTATCCTTTTCGGAATTAGATAGGTTGAAGAAGTCAGTTCCTCCCCTTTTTTTTTTCACATTATAGACTGGTACAAAGGCCTTTGATTTCTTGCTCACATTCGAGCTTTTCATAAATTTTGATTCATCCCTTCACAAATTAAAGCATGGTACATATACTTAAAAAAATTTTAGGATAATCTTACCCCAGTCACCGATTCTTCCTACAACAGTCTACTTCGAAGGTGTTCCTAGCAGTGTTATCATTTTTGATTTACCTTGATTTGTCCACATCATTTGATCAATTCAAATCAAGAGTCTTATGACTTTTTAATTTATAACTATTATTTTGGTTTTACTTTCCTTTGCTCATAAAGGTTTTTCAACTGTCTTATTTCTTATCCTCGTCATTATATTCGGTTTTCCATCTTATGTTACATTTCTCTCCCCAGTCGTTATTCACTTCTTTTTTCTTTTTTTTTTGTTCTTTCAAGAACTTATTCAACCGTAGAGGGAGTCCCTTGTACATTCTGTGACTTCATATCATATTTTAGGATTGTTCACATCATTTAGTCGTCTAATCATTTTATCGTTACTTTTGACATTCAAAGTTTATCACAACGATATCAATTTTTTTTTTTTTTCCATCATGGAAATTCCCTACTTCCTTTGTGTCACAATTCAGTTATTCCTACTTTCTACCTCGATCTTGATTATTCTTGTAACCCAATTGATTAGGTATCACTTTAGCACAGTAATTTTCCTCACTAGTTTTTATATGCATTATGTATGCCAAAATTTTCATCTCTTTAATTGCTAGGTCATGTAAATCCTCAAAATCATTCAATGTCATCAATCATTTATCTTTTGAGTTAGATTCAGCTAGCTCAATAAAGTATAACCCACAATTAGGTCCTATTGTTACCTAGGTTAATAAGATCCATTGAATTTTCCCAACTATCATTTATCACATGTCAATCTCATTTTATGACCATCATAGTTCATAAATGTTCACTTGATAATCTCATTTAATTAGTCTCTGTCTACCAATAATGCATTTGTCTTTACCCTATATGACTCACTCAAGAATCTTCCTAATTCTGACATATCGTCAGTCCAGTCTTAACGCCTCATGTTACCATTCAGTAAGTCTTCCTCAGACCATCTCTTACATAGACTTGTTGTTAAATTCCTCGACTTTCCAAGATTTCACAATCCCAACTCTATGTCACCTTATATTTTCAAAAGAGCCTTAACCGTTGCCCTTGTTCAAATGATAGTTCCCCAAATTCATTGATCAATTCATAGTTTAATGCCTTAAGAGTCATCAGCCTCAACACTGGTACGATTCTTCCCAAGAATTCTCAACCTTTGTCCTCAAGCATACTACTTCCTCCCAAAAGTTACTATTCATTTAATCATCTCAGTCGTCCAAGAAACATCAAGTCAGTCATAGCATAGTCTTTCCCGAAAACTAGTAACCTTAGTATTTAATCAAGCTATCGTTTTCCAAAAGTCACCAATCATTTAACTATTTAAATCCTCGAATTCTTAGTTCCTCCAAAGATATCTAATCGGTTAATAACCGTGTACTTATGATCTATATCTCATATGCCTTATATATATCATTCAATAATGATTTCCTCGTAATACCTCAGAATCATGTATCATCTCAATTTCATGGTTTCTCTATATGATTACTACCAGTTCTGTCTTTACAATAATTTGAATCACATTGACCTCCAACAGTTATTCAGAATCTTCTATCATTTACCTTCATCCAACTTGGTAGAGTATTGACTAAAATCGTATCACACCTCATCTTAGATTACAAGATTCATGGATCTCTCCCGAATATTTCATTCATCATGTGTCGGCCTCTTTCCAAAATTATCACAGTTCATAAGATCAATTCTGGCAATCTCGCTCCTTTAGTACTTGTCTTCACCACTCTTGTAATATCCCGACCCGGGATACTGGGTCATATGGCACGTAATTCGAGATTAAAGGAAATTTGTGTAAAAATATTTACACCAAAGGAAATAATTAATTAAATAATTAATTATTTATTTATATGAAATTATTAACTCTAATTATGATTAAATAAATTTGAATACACAAACACACACTTTATGGTGTATTGTGTGTATGATATAAAGTGTATAAAAGTATATATATACACATGTCCATGTATAAGTATGTATATATAAATAGTTAAAATAATTATTTCATATACAATTCATGAAGGCATGTATATGTATAATTATGTATGCATGTATGTACATAGATACATTATATAAGTATTTATATATAATTAATTGTTCATATATATTTATATACATTTATATAGATATACATGTGTAAAGTATGAACAGTGCACAAGGTGTGTGTGTGTGTCGGTTGAGCTGTGTGTGTGTGTCTCCATGTGTTGGTGTGTGTGTGATATATATATATATATAATATACAATATACAAAATATCAAGGATCCATTTAATGTAAGGTGCCAAAATGAAAAAAAGCAGAATTAATGAAGTGTAAGATGGATGATAAGGTCAAGAATGAGGGCTACAAACGTGTAGAGATAGAGAGAGAAAGTGAGGAGAGAGAGAGGTCGGTTTCTTCTCTTTAAAAGAAAAGCCAATACATATCTTGTATGTTTGAACCTTAAGGAAGCAGAGAAGGAGAATAGAGGAAGAATCAGAAGTGAGGAAGGAGAAAAACAGTGAACACAAAGGTGAGAAAACTCAAAATCTCCATTTTCTCTCTCTAGAAGTTAAGCATGAGGATAGGTTGTTTTAACTTGTTTAGGTATACATGATGTTTAATATATGTATATAAGCATGTCAAGCATGATTTTACGCTTTAAAAACACAAAAAAATGACAAGTCCAAGATCGGCTGCCATGGATGACCTTCAAAATAACAGGTCTGAAATGGGTGAAATCAAATAGGTTCTAACCTACCAAGACCCCAAGATGAAGTCATGAGGGTTATAAAAACCTATGTACGCGATCAAAAATCAAAGGGAAAGCCTTCCAAAAATGGAGTTGCAGGTACGGGTTACAAGACCCAGTTCTTGAACCCCACTATTAAACCGACCCTTATGAACGGATTATGAAACCTCTTAAGTAGAGGAACATAACAAGCCAAAGATTATGAAAAACCATCAAGAAATGAACCTATTACGACTGAAATAACAGTTGGGGTTATCATGTCAAAAACCGAGCACACGAACCATTTTTAATCCTCCAAATGAATGCCAAATCAATTGGTTATGTCTTAGTGATAATTTGGGACAAAAACAGTCGAGCTTGGTGGAGTAAAAATTTACGAAATAGGAAAAATATGAAAACTGTAACTAGGGTTACAGGTCGGTCGAATTGGGGAAGACGACCGAGTCGACTCGCGAACCGTTTAAAACGGTGGGTGGACTCGGGACGGGTGGCAGCCTCTGGGCTTGCCACCGCATAAATGAGACGACGCCGTTTAGGGTGTCGGTTTAAATAAAAAGAGATATAGGGCTGACGTCATGATGACGTCAGCCACATGTAAGCAGACCGGCTAAACCGGTTGGTTTTCAACCAGACCGGACGGTTCACTTAAAATTAAACCAAACCCTTTGGTTTTCAAGTTTATTTAAAATAAATAAAACCAATACTTTCCTTATTTGCGGATTGACCCCAGAACTTCTGGACAATCCTACTGTTGCCCAATTTATGGAAGTTTTATGCATTTAGACCCCTGGAAAAATAATTAAATAATTAAATAATTAATTTAATTATTTAATAAATAAAGTAAAATGACTATTTTGCCCTTGGGTCATAAATAGAGTAAACGAAGTCCAAATTAAGCATACGAATAGTGTATCTTTACTATTTTGGACATTCTGAGATCAATGGTAGGGTCCGTTTTACGAGACGGAGCCCGAAAAATAAATACACGTAAGGGGTAAATGACCAAAATACCCCTTGACCCAAAATTAACAAGTTATTAGTGTATTCTTACTATCTTGGACCTTCTGAGTCCAATGGTGAGGTCCACGACATGAGACGGGGTCCCGAAAAATAAAAGACACGTAAAGGGGTAAAATGACCAAAATACCCCTGGTACCCCTAAAGCCAAAATGAAATCAGAGAAGGTCTAAATTAACTTTCTTTGACATCCCGGACTCAAAAATGGAGTCCAAATTACGAAACGAAGTACAGAAAAATATGACGCGTAAAACGGTAAATGACTATTTTGCCCTTTTACATATAACAGTCCGAATTAAATGTTACGAAAGCCTAAACCGACTTTCTTCGACACTCTGGACTCAATGGTAGAGTCTATTCGACCTAAAGAAATGTCTAAAATAAAAAGACATAAAATTTGATGAATAGCATCTGTTAGATGACTATGAATTGAAATGATGCCAAAGTACTAATACTAAGGCAAGTACAAGAAACGAAATACGAAAAGACACGACACGTAAACACGTCAAATAAATAACTTTAAATTAAAGTTAATGGAACTCCCAGAAGAGTATAAATTGAAGTAGATTCAATTTCTAACACATTAAATTGTGTCATAGGTTAAGAATACGAGTTACATTAAGTATATGCGAAATTACGAAATCGTTTTAGGATCTAATACGATTTAAGCATAAGTTAAGGAATATCATGATGATATTACAATGAATGTGAAGTTGATGAGATGTTTATGAATTGTTCTTAGGAACTACCAGGAAAGTGGGAAAGCGCATTTTTAGCACTAACCCTAAAGAACCAAGGTGAGTAACCCTGTGTTTGAATTGGAGATTTAACTCCATGATTTAAAAAGAGTTTAAAGTATAAGATATGAAGTAATTGAAGTTTCAAATTCAGTATTTACATGATTCAGTTTTTAATTGTTCTGTTTTAGAAATTCATTGTGACATGCTTAGTGATTGGTTTCTGCAACAGTTTTTCCTTCAAATACTTTTCAGCATGTCTAGTTAAAATGCAATTATTGTTAAATATTCTGAATTTGCTTATTTCAAGTATACGAATGTTTATTACGAATTTATGAAAAGTATTTATAAGACAAGTCACATGATAAATGTTTTACAAGATGAATGGTGCATAAGCACTTAGACAGGATTCTGAGTTTTCAGTTGCCCTGTAAAATAGGCAGGATTTTGGGTTGTACGGAACCCAATTGCCCTGTAAAATGCCAGGTAGCAGGATCTAATCCCCCAGGCATGAGATATCTCCATTGATAAGTAATATGGGACTCCGGTTCGAAACGGATTCCACTAATGGAAGTGATAAGATGATAAATGGTTTGAAAATGGAAGCAAGTTTTTACTCTCATTTTCAATATGCATATGTTGAGTTTTATATACTCTATTTAAGAAATACATGATATGGAATATGTTTTAAAAGTTCACATGTATAAGTTTAGCTTGAATACTTTAAATGTTTCAAAGCTATTGTTTTACGAAATACATATGTTTTGAGTTACATACTCTATTTGACGAAGTATAAGTATAGCTTGAATACTTTAAATGTTTCAAAGCTATTGTTTTACGAAATGCAATATGTTTTGAGTTATATACTCTATTTGACAAGTATGAGTTTAGCTTGAATACTTTAAATGTTTCAAAGCTACATGATTTAAGGAATACATATATTCTGTATTCAAAGTATACGAACAATTGGCGGTGATTATCTTACAAACTCTTATGTACTAAACCACTGCTAATTGAAAACCCCATGACGAATGCTGGAATTGCTCACAAGCTTAGATTAGCTTACCCGGACTTTGTTCGGACCCCCCCTTTCAGGTAATTAGCAGCAGTCTTGACTTGAGGACGTTGATGATGAATCTGCTGATTTTGGGAAGATATGTTTAAGTAGTTTCTCTTCAGAAACCTATGAACTCTAGTAGTACATTTTGTATTAGTAGACAATGTAAGAATATGTATTAAGCCTCAAGGCAACTAAACATGTATTGTATTAATGTTATAAGTCTTTAAGTTTTTAGTTATACTCTGAATGTGTAACCATGTATGCTATGTATGGAGCGGCAGTACCGAACGGATGTGCATAATTTAAAAATGATAAAAGAAAAGAAAAAGTTTTTCACGCTTCCGCAAAACGTATGTTGCACATCTATTCGATACCGCTGCATATGCGAGCCTTGTCTCGGGGCCCTCGGGTCTCGGGGCGGCGATCGCGATCCGGCAATCCGCTTAGGGTGGGTTTTGGGTCGTGACAACTCTACTCATCTTCACCCTATCAGTGTCTACCTATGACTTACTCGAGAGTTTTCATATTTTTGGTCCTCTTAAAATTATCCATTCAGTTTCCTACAACTATCTCTCATTCAAGCCTCGGTTATCTATCCATAACATTTATAGAAATCTCTTCAAATATTTTCAATGTCATTCCTTGAGAATCCTCCTCGTTTTTCTTTTAAACATATTTCTATTTCCTTAAAGGTTATTACTTACCAACCATCTCAATTGTTCAAGGATCACCGATAACATATAGTCTTTTCCCCGATATATAGTATTCATCAATAACAAGCTCTCAATGGCATCGAAACAGTTAACAAGTAGCCTCGAGGTTCTGTTTCAAAGTTCAACCTAACAGTAAATGCGGAACTATAAATCAATTTTTCTAGACAATATATGGGCAGATTGTAAGTAATTGAAAAATACCTACGGATACTGGTACAGTAGCCCAATCATCTTTTGGTGTTAACCTTTCCTGTAAAGGATAATCAGTCAATGTATATGTAAAATAATTATCAGTGTTCGCATAAAAGTCTAGCCTAGTAATGTCAGTATTATCTATCGACTAACTCTTAGACTTTAACAATTCCAGTACTCTAATCCTGTCTCACATGACTCACTAAAACCTAAGACTTTGCTCTGATACCAAGCTGTCACGACCCGAAACCCACCCTATGCGGATCTCGTATCATGGGGCCGACCCAATGGCCGTCCCTACTTTTTCCATTCTTTTACCAATGATAACAGTAAATAATATAAACATGACATTAAAGTGCGGAAGCTTTATTACAATTATTGTTCAAAGACTAAACTTCAAACTAACAATAAACTGATCCTAAACCACTCTTAGGTGGTGAGTACATGGGAGAGACTTCATTCATTACTCTTATGCTCCTCAACTGTCTCCTTAAGCTCCTGATCTCCTACTATGGTTCTGTAACATTCTCACCTGAAAAATTTAGTAAGGGGTGAGCTACAAACTCAGTAAGTAGAAGCCTATCCCCAATACGGGTGGGGATGACATAAATGATTACAAGTCAAGGTAACATGATAGCCAGTCATGACAATGATTGCAGTCAACTGTAAAATGCCACAATGGCCAATGAATGACAAGGTACAATAACAGTCAAGGGTAACCAATGAATGACAACGTACAATAACCGTCAAGAGTAACAACGTAGCATGAATATAGAATAGGCTCAATGAACACGACCAACATAAATATTGCCACAATGAAACGGTCACAGTCAAGTCCAATGAATCAAACCAATCAACATAGAACTATATCAATTAACATGGATGATGCCTTTACTCTGTTCAGGGTTTGGCAGACCCTCGGTCTTTTGGGGCCCGGCATACCCCCCATTAACATAAATGCATATAAAATGCCCATTATCCTTAATGCGTAAAAACGCCATAATTGCCATATGTCCTTTTTGACCCATAGGTCCCATAAATTGACCTGTAGGTCCTAGTCAATCAGATAGCATCAGATAGGTAGTGTGACTGAGCACAAAACCCGGTACTTAACATAAATTAAGATTCTATAGTATTCCATATGAATGTACAAAGCATGGAACATCATAACATAGCATACAGTAAATAGACATCAATGAAATGAATCAGTCATGCAACATCAACCAATAGGCATCCACCAGGTAGAGCAATATCCATGGTGGGAAACAATAACAGTGAGTACATATAAGAATACAAGATTGGCAGTAATAGAAAGAACGTGGCTTGGAAACCACGTATCAAAGATAGGAATCCACTTACCTCATCAACGTCTTAATATCCCGTGACTTTCTCCTTTCCTTTTGACTTGCCTATAAATCAATAAACACGTTTCAGCTTTCATATAATTTACCAAATTTATGCCTCGTTACTCTAAATACCTCCCGTACTAATTTATGCTTTACGATTTCCATTTTAAACTTAATTTACCCAAGGGCAAAATGGTCATTTACGTGTCTCTACTTTTTGGGTTCTGTTTTCATAATTTGGACTTCACCGTTGAGTCCAGTAGGTTTGAATTAATAAAAATTCACTATTTACTTAACTAAATCGGAGTCCGTTTGACTTACCTTTGACGTAGGGCATTTTTTTGGTCATTTTGGCATTCTACGGTTATTTTATTTTTTCGAGACTCCGTCTTGTAAAATGGACCTCACCATTAATTTCAGAAGGTCCAAAATAATAAGTTTTCATTATTCATTCTATGAATTTACGCGTCAAAATTTAATTTGAAATTTATTAATTTAAGCCACTTATTTAAATTAATTAATCTAATTAATACATATAGTATTTGAGCCCAAACAGACCACATGTGCCTTGGTGGCACAGTGGCTAAGCTTCTCACCTTTTCCCCTTTGGTCACAGGTTCAATTCCCTGCCCATACCAATTTTTCCATTCCCTGTTATTACGTTTTTAATTCTTTTTTTCATTTTCTGTTCAAGTTTAACCCAACCATTGGATAGCTCTCCTTTCTAACCAAACACTATCTAAACTCAAATTTAAAAATTTACTCATGAAGTACAAGTGTTGGGCAGTCATCTGAATGGGTGGGTCGGGTCGGACCCGCCCCGGTTTGTCCCAAAATAAATCACAAAACTCCAGCCGTGCAGCACTCTCCCCACGCACGACTGTTCATCTTCTCCGTCAACGGCTACTTGCAGGCAATGGATTTTCTTGCGTTTTCCAGTGGAGTTCACACCTACAAGTCATGGGCAATTCAAATCTATCGTTGGGTTTCAAATCGGAGTGCCGGAGCACTCCCAAAATGGCCAGAACAGTAACGCACCAGGGGCTGTGCGGTTTTCCGGCAGCCCCTTTCCCTTCCGTTTTTCTCTGTTTTTCTCCTATGGTTTCAATCCCGATTTGACTCTAAAATTTCCCTACACCCAAGGGAATCAATTACCCATGATCTAGCCCAATTAATCGCAACAAAATCGCCTCACCCAAACTGTTTTTTGCTCCTCCGTTTTCACTGTTGCGCCTAGTTTCAATTCTGTTCGTTTTTTTTTTCTTTGTTTTCCTTGATTCAATTTGAATACAACCAATTTCCATGCTTAATTTTAAATGAAACAGAATCAAATCAATAATTCGTGCTTCCATAAAAAAATAATCGGCTTAGTTACCTTGTTCCAACGTTTTGCCGTTCGTGGTGGTGGCAAGGTCGCTGATCCGATCAGGACGGACAGCAGTCTAGGGAGTTTGGCCGTGATCTGGACAATTCGATGGTGACGTTGAGGCTTGTAGTCTCAGATCTAGATTGTATTGGTGTGTCTACGGTGCGGGACTGTTGGAGTTTGATGGTGGTCTGTTGCAGAGACACGGTGTAGATACTGTTGGTGTTCGTTGATGGTGCATGGTGCGATGGGGGTGGAGTTTTGATGGTAGTGGTGGCTGCCAAATTGATGGTGAATCTGGAGAGAGCCAGAGAAAACTCTCTCTCTCTCTCCCCGTTACTCTCTCTCTTTAACTTCCCCTGTTCTGCTTCTCCTTCCGTTACACCCCCTTATCCCTCCATCTCTTTCTCTTTTTTTTTTTTTTTTGAAGTAACCTCCTGCTCCATGCCATGCGCCCCTCTCATTTATTCTCCTTCTCTCTCACTCTCACCCGTAACCACCGCCCTTCAACACCCTTTCATTTTCTTACTCATAACTCTCCATCATTTATATGTAATCCCCCTTTTATGTTACTTTATATATATATATATATATATCCACCCATATACATGTATATATATATATCTAACACCACATGCCATAACATAATTTTTATTTATTTATTTATTTATTTATTTTATTTCAAATTCTTATTTTATTTTTATTTCCATATTCATTAATGGCTCGCTCGATATAGCCTGTCGTTGTCCATATATTCGAAACCATTTAAATTTCACAATCGTCTGTTCCTTTCGATACCATGACATAAAGCTCTATCGGTTCGGTTTACATGGCTCGCTCGGTTACGATTTGGGTCAGGGTATTACAATAATAAAAGTCTCATTGTGGGTGTACTAGATCTGACCTGACATCTGAAAAGTTTGGGAATTAACAACTGATGCCAATTGGAGACATGTCAGTAAAAGTGATTACAGTTAAACCTCGTAACATTTTATAGAATTACCAAATGTTAGATTCCTTTATGAATACACCTAACTGATAGATGACTGTTTTTCCGATATGACCAACCAAGTTTTGAGGACAAAACTTTTCTGAAGAGGGGTAGGATGTAACACCCCGATCCCGCGAAATTAATAATTATTAATTAATACCGACTTACAGAATGATTTAGGGAATTAATCATAATCCCGACGGTCGCCATAGACCGATTAAATAAAGAAAATGTCAGGTGGGAAGGGTACCTTACCCGAATCCAAATTTCTGGTTAAATCAGTAAAATAATGCCGTTTTAACACTAACGGAACTCAAATTAGTTAACCCCGAAAATCCCGAATGATTAATAAATGACATGGAACCTCTGACACTGAAGCGAACTGAATTATGAAGCTCTCGGAAGAAACCGTATTGAAAAAGGAGCTACGGAATGAAAGTTATGTAGCAAACATTGAAAATTGAATTACTGTGCAACCAAACGTGGCCTTAACCGAAAATATGGAAAAAATGGCCAAATGGGAGGCCAAGGGAATTGAACCCTTGACCTTTGAGTAGAAAGAACCTCATCCAAAAAAAAATTACCAACTGGGCTACTACTGTCTTTGTGTACAAATATACAATGAAAGATATATAACCCAGAATTCTGGTGGGGCCACCTCCCAAACTGACCAATGAGGTTACATGCAAAACCTCCATCATGACTTAAACCCCTACACTTCAGCCTCATCATCACATCTCAAGTGTCTACAATTAGACCTAGACCCTACATGTATGATGATGTATGTGTATAAGTGTGCACTAATATACACATGAGCTTGGGATCTCTATAACACCAAGTGTGTGAGCTGAATATTGAGAAATCAGAAAACTGTGTGAGAACTGATCTGTTAAGAGAGAGAAACCATGTGAGGTCAAGCATGGTGTGTATAGCATGGTATATACAACTTGGTGTACACATGCATGTGTATGTCTTCAATGTGATGCACAAAGAGGAGGACTGAGGGCACGACTGCACTAGAACAACAGCCATGAACAAGCCTGAACCGAGCCAAGGAGAGCAGCTACTGCTTAAGAGGTAAAAATCCAAAAAAACTGCAAAAATTTCCTGTTTAGGTTTCAATACTGTTCTGATAAGTTTAGGTCCATAAAAGCCATATATATATGCTCCTGAGAGACTCTAGAGCTGTTCTAGATTAATTGGAAGGGTCGAATAGGGTAGGAAACACCAAACCGAGCCCAGGCAACAATGGATGACCTCGAATATGCAGGTCTGAATCAGCTGCAATCAAACTGATTTCTGACACACTGAACCTGATCTAGACTTCATGAAGGTCCTAAAAATACTGACCCGTGACCCAAAATCGCATGGTAAGGCCCTCAAAACTAAAATTTTTCTTTTCGGCCAAGAAACCCAACTCCCAAATTAGGCTCCTAAACTAAAATTGCTAAACGGGATATTGATTCCCATGAATATACGGTCACAACAAGACAAGAATTGTGCGATTTGGTTGAGAAATAAGGCCCCACGACCGAACTAAAAACCTGCATGATAATCGGTTATACAGAGCTCAATCCTTGGATTCGAAGCTCAAAATTGATGCCAAGTTGTTGCTTTAGCCTCTAGGAACAGTTTGGAACCAAAATCAGTTGAAAACAGCCTTCGAAACTCCACGAAAATGGAGGAAACCGAAGCTGTCAATTAGGGCAACACAGGGGCAGTCGACGGGGAAGATAGAGTTGACTCGCCAACTCATTCGAGTTGGGCCGAGTCCACTCGGACACGTGTTGGTCTACGAGCGTGCCACTGATTTAAATAGAACGGCACCGTTTTATGCATTACTGTTTTGTTTTAAATTGAATTCCGGCTGTTTGGTTACGGTGATAACAAATTAAAATTCGGAATTGGGCTAATCCTGAACATGGACAAGGGCCAATTAAGGGATAACAGGAATATTTAATTCCGGTTTTCTGAGGGCCAGTGAACCGGTTGGTTCACTGGAGTTCTGGACCGGTTCAGTTTCTGAACCCTTGAACCCTTGGGCTTGAACCCCTAAAGAATGAAATTAGTTTTTAACCCTGGAGTTTTCTGATATTACGGATTAACCCCCACTAATTTGGGAAATTGTACTGTGGCCCAGAACATTGAGAAATTATTCATTTAAGCCCCTGGAAAATTAATTAAATAATAAAATAATTATTTTAATTATTTTATTAAATGGGTAAAATTACAATTTTACCCTTGGACATTATATATGTCAAACGGAGTCCAAATAAATTAAATAAATAGCGTATTTTCACTATTTCAAGTATTCTGGACTCAATGGTACAGTCCAAACTGGGAAATTATGTACCGAAAAATACAGACCTGTAAGTGACAAATGACTGTACTGCCCCTGAGGGTACCCAGGCCCAAATAAAAATAAAAGACAGTCTATTTTGACTATGTCGGGCGTTCTGAACTCAACGGTGAGGTCCGTTTAACAAACTGAAGTCCCGAAAAATACAGACACATAAAGTGTAAATGACCATACTGCCCCTAATGATTCCCAGGGTCAGTTAAACATTACAGATAGTCCAACTTAATTATGTCGAACGCTCTGGACCCAATGGTGAGGTCCATTTTATGAACTGACGTGCCGAAAAATATGACACGTGAAATTACCAAATTACCCCTGATACTGTACGAAGCCCAAATGAAGTCCGATTGGGACGAAATTGATAGCGATAGAAGCCCAGATACTGGTGAGACTGTAAACATGATTAAATAATGATTCGGAGTCGGAATCTTACAAAACATAAAATGACCAAAATACCCCTGAGCACAGTAAGTGCAAGGTAGAGGTCAAATAAAGGTCAAACTGATCTGATAAATTATCATAGGGATAATTATGAACACTGAAGGGCTAAATAAGACTCCGGGACAATAATGCGTAAAACGAGAAATGACCGATGTGTCCCGATGATCAAAAGCAGATACCAAACGAAGTCCAAAGGACTTAAGAATTTACATATGAGATATATGGGACATTCTGAGGACCACAACAGGGTCCGGGGTAAGAATGACAAATTACCATTTTGCCCCTAAGGCTAAGTAAGCCCTTAACTAATAGCGATTCAAGTCTAAAAGACTTACAACTTCATGTATATGATATATGGGATATTCTAAGAACCACGACTGGGTCCGGGGCAAGAATGACAAAATTACCATTTTGCCCCTATGGTTAAAATAAGAACCTAACTGATACCGATTGGAGTCTAAAAGACGTAGAACTTTATATTTAAGATATAAAGACTATTTGGAGGGCCTTGACAGGGCCCGGGGCAAGAGTGATAAAATGACCGTTTTGCCCCTAAGGCTGAAGAAGTAACTGACTGATAACGATTGAAGTCTAAATGACTTGGGTTATAATCCTGATGACTACTGAGCCTAATTTAAGAATAAAATAGCCCCGGATGAAACCCGATGAGAGGGCGATAGGCTACTAGGCTATCTTAGGTAAACCGATAGATACCTAAGATGACAAATGAGACCTGAATGGATGAGTTCTGATCTGTATATGATTGATGATTATTGTTCAGGATATACATGGAGATGCCTGACGTATCTGGAGGTTATCGGATTGTTTGCGCAAGGAGATAACCGTAACAGTTTGTGAGTAACCTAGAACTTCTGACTTGGTGTATAAGTACACCGTCTAGTTACTGTATTTTGATTTACTGTACTGTTTTGTATATTGTACTGTCTGAATGCATACTTTTTATACTGTATTACACGTCACATGATTTTGTACTGTCCTGCTCTCTTGTTCAGATCGGGTCTGTCTTGTTCTGTTGTATGGTCTGTCATGGTTTTATTCTGTACTGTTGCGTCTCGTGAGTAAACCTGACTCCTGAATTGGTGTATAAGTTCTGTCTAGATACTGTACTTTGAAGCACTGTACTGTTTTGAACGTTATACTGTTTAAAATAAAAAACATATATTTAAAGTAGCATATGCCTTGTCCTGATTGATATTGTACCAGTTTGTTCCGTCTTGTTCAGTTCTGATATGTCTTGTTCTGATAGATGTATTGTTTTGTTTGTTTCCGTCATGTTCAGTTCCGATATGACTTGTCCTGATTGATATTGTACCAGTTTGTTCCGTCCTGTTCAGTTCCGATATGTCTTGTTCTGATAGATGTATTGTTTCGTTTGTTTCCGTCATGTTCAGTTCCGATATGACTTGTCCTGATTGATATTGTTTCATTTTGTTCCGTCATGTTCAGTTTCGATATGACTTGTCCTGATTGATATTGTTTCGTTTGTTTCCGTCATATTCAGTTCCGATATGACTTGTCCTGATTGATATTGTACTAGTTTGTTCCGTCCTGTTCAGTTCTGATATGTCTTGTTCTGATAGATGTATTGTTTCGTTTGTTTCCGTCATGTTCAGTTCCGATATGACTTGTCCTGATTGATATTGTTTCATTTTGTTCCGTCATGTTCAGTTCCGATATGACTTGTCCTGATTGATATTGTTTCGTTTGTTTCCGTCATATTCAGTTCCGATATGACTTGTCCTGATTGATATTGTTTCGTTTTGTTCCGTCCTGTTCAATTCCGATATGTCTTGTTCTGATAGATGTATTGTTCCGTTTTGTTCCGACATGTTCAGTTTCGATATGTCTTGATCTGATTGATGTATTGTTTCGTTTTGTTCCGTCATGTTCAGTTCCGATATGACTTGTCCTGATTGATACTGTTTCGTTTTGTTCCGTCATGTTCAGTTCTGATATGACTTGTCCTGATTGATATTGTTTCATTTTGTTCCGTCATGTTCAGTTCCGATACGACTTGACCTGATTGATATTGTACCGTTTTGATCCGCCATGTTCAGTTCCGATATGTCTTGTTCTGATTGATGTATTGCTCTGTTTTGTCCCGTTATGATCCGTCCTGTTATGCCTCTGTCCTTGATTATGCCTGTGACTTGATCTGGTGTTTTGTTGCGTCTGATCCCGTTATGTACCGTCCGTCAATAATCTGTCTGTCTTGATTGATATATGGTCCAGTTCCGTTATGATCTGTCTGAATTCTTGACTTGGTATATAAGTTACTGCATAGATACTGTATTTTGATGCACTGTACGATTTTAAAAGTTAAACTGTCTGAATGCATGTTTTTAAATGCAAACTTTTATACTGTATTGTACGCGGCATGATTTTGTCCCGTCCTACTATTATTTTGTTCGGTCTGTCTTGTTCCATTTTATG
The DNA here is from genome assembly GCA_008638375.1 of Nyssa sinensis. NCBI lineage: Eukaryota > Viridiplantae > Streptophyta > Magnoliopsida > Cornales > Nyssaceae > Nyssa > Nyssa sinensis. The sequence continues at coordinate 36,596,300 of CM018036.1, read as the reverse complement.
GTCTATCTGATTTTGTTCTGCTATGATGTGTCTGACTCTGGGTACCATTCTGATTATGAGCGGTCTGGCATAAGTAGGCTTGATTACGCGCCTAACTGATATATTATTGTTATGCCCTGTTATGTTCCGCCCAGTACTGATCTGTTCTGATATTTGAATTAATTGCCTATACTCTCATTGATATTGGCATCATGCACTGTTCCGTCTGTTCTGATTTGTTGTTCCGTTTAGTTCAGTCCTGTTTTATTCTACTGAAATTGCATTTAAAGTAGATTTATAAAACTGCTATTTCAGAAACAACTAAACTACCCTTGTGCTTTGTAAACAAGAAATGGTTTTGAAACCCTTGACAGGGAACCTGTGTTACTCATTGGGCTTTTCAAAGCTCACCCCATTCCCTAACATTTTTCAGGAATAATATCTGTTGGATCTGACGGCACTGATCTGTGGAGACTGGATTACTGAGGATTGAATCTGTTTAATCAGGTGAGTGATGTAATACGACTGACTTGACTGATATGTACTAGATATAGACATGGCTCATTGATTTAAACGGTACTCTAGAGATTATAGTTCTGCTCTGTTGTTATATGTCGGATTATAGATATGCTCTGAGGTTAGAATTGTTAGCTGTTGGATTTTAGACTGGCTTTGTGGTACATAACCTTATAGTGAATACATGAGTTGCATTCCCCTGACAAAAAAAAGTTTTAAATTCCGCTGCATTTGACCCTACAGTCGGAGTGCAATTCACTGAAAAGTTCAGAAATTGCCTTCGGTTGGTCGCGTGGCGGCTGACTGGCATCACGTCCTCGACATCCGCGTAGGGTGGGGTTCGGGATGTGACATCTTCGCTGCCTCATGTTTAATTCCTTCTGTGTGAAGAAATATTTCAGACTCTTGTGATCCGGAAAAATCTCACACACCTTCCCATATAGGTAGTGGCGCCAGATTTTTAGGGCAAACACCACTGCAGCTAATTCTAGATCATGGGTAGGATAGTTTTGCTCATGAGGTCGGAGCTGTCGGGAAGCATAAGCGATGACTCTATCATTCTGCATAAGGACACAACCTAGTCCCTTATAAGAGGCGTCACAGTAAATGACAAACTTCCCTTCTCTGGAGGGAATAGTCAACACTGGCGCTGTGGTCAGCTTCTCTTTTAGCAGCTGGAAACTCTTTTCTTGCTCATCTGCCCAAATGAATGGCACATTATTCTTGGTCAAATGTGTGAGCGGTTTGGCCAACTTTGCAAAATCTTTCACAAAACGCCGATAGTACCCAGCCAGTCCAAGAAAACTTCTGACTTCTGTCACAGTGGTCGGCTGGGGCCAATCCAATATGGCTTCCACCTTCTGTGGATCAACAGCGATGCCTTCTTTGGAAATCACATGGCCCAAGAAGGTAATGCTGGACAACCAGAATTCACACTTGCTGAATTTTGCATACAGTCTGTGCTCTCTCAGGGTTTGTAGTGCTATCCCCAGATGTCTTTCATGCTCCTCCTCGTTGCGCGAGTATACTAGTATATCATCGATAAACACAACGATGAAGTTATCCAAATACGGTTTAAAAACCCGGTTCATTAAATCCATGAACGCAGCAGGGGCGTTAGTCACGCCAAAAGGCATGACCAGGAACTCATAGTGACCGTATCGGGTTCGGAAGGCCGTCTTTGGTACATCAGTATCCTTGACTTTGAGTTGATGGTACCCCGATCTCAAATCAATTTTAGAAAATACACTCGCCCCTTGTAACTGGTCAAACAACTCATCGATACGCGGAAGAGGGTACTTATTCTTTATCGTCACTTTATTTAGTTCACGGTAATCAATGCACAGTCTTAGGGAGCTGTCTTTCTTTTTCACAAACAACACGGGTGCTCCCCAAGGAGATACACTGGGTCGGATAAACCCCTTCTCCAACAATTCCTCCAATTGGGCTTTCAACTCCCTTAACTCTGATGGGGCCATTCGGTAGGGAGTTTTAGATATAGGTTGAGTTCCAGGGATAAGATCGATAGAAAACTCGATCTCTCGATCAACCGTTCCTTGCGGTAGTTCCTCTGGAAACACGTCGGGAAATTCACACACAACTGGCACTTCGGGTAGTGGGGGATTCTGGGCTTGGGTATCCAAGACACTACATAAATAACCACGACACCTTTTCTTTAATAACTTCCTTACCTGAATGGCAGAGATTAGGTAGGGCGGTGGGGTAATGCCCTTTCCCCTAAACATAAACTCGGGCTGTCCCGGGGGCTGAAACAATACACTTTTCTCAAAACAATCGATGGTGGCATGATTGTGTGATAACCAATCCATGCCCAATATCACATCAAATCCTTTTATCGCTAAGGGTATTAGATTGACTAACAACTCCTGGTCTCCAATCATTACTCTGCAGTCCCGAAGGATCGTGGACCCAATCATTGACATCCCAGAAGGAATTTGTACCGATAACAGTTCATCCATAGGTTCAGGTATCTTATGCAGTTTATCAACAAAAGATGGGGACACAAAAGAATGCGTGGATCCAGGGTCAATCAACACATATGCAGAAATTCTAGAAATCGGGAGTATACCTGCTACTACAGCATTTGCAGCAGAGGTGTCTCTTGGTAGCAGTGCAAAGACTCTTCCCAGGCAGCCCTGTGGCTCATTGCCTTTATCCTTTGTCTTGGCAAGAGGTACTGGAATAGGCTTCCGTTCTGCGGTGCCGGTAGTTGAGGCAGGTGTTCTCGGGATTGGTGGATGTTGCGGGCAATCTTTGACTTGGTGCCCCTTATCTCCACATCGGTAGCATGCACCAGTCAATCGGCGACATTCTCCAGGGTGTAAGTTCTGGCAGTGAGGGCATCTGGACACTTCCTCAGTTTTCTTCTGACCCTTGTTGCTCTTACTTGGGCCCTCAGTCCTTTGCTTCTTGCTCGGCTGCTCCTTCTTAAAGTTTTTGCCCTTTTTCTTTCTTTCCTGGTCCTTCAGTTGGTTGAACTCTTCCATGTCCTTTTCAATAACTAGGGCTTTGTTAAGAACATCGGAATAGGTGTGTAGTTCAAAGGCCGAGACTTTAGTCCGTATCCCGATCCGAAGACCTGCGAGAAATTTCCTTGCCCTACTATGCTCTTCCCTCACCAAAAAGGAAGCAAATCTGGACAACGCAGAGAACTTGGCTGCATATTGAATTACGGTCATGTCCCCTTGTTTTAGGGTGGCAAACTCCTGAATTTTTCTCTCCCGGATTGTAGGAGGAAAGAACATGCTATAAAACTTTTCAATAAAATCGGCCCAGGTAATGGTGGGGTTCTGTACTTGCATCTCGAGCCACCACTTGTATGCTTCTCCCTGTAACATGTAAGTGGCTAGCATCACTTTCTCGGCTTCCGAACAAATCAAGAGCTTAAAGGTCTTTTCCATTGACATGACCCACAGCTCAGCTTTCTCGGGGTCAGTAACAGCATCGAAAGTCGGGGGTTTGAGCTTATGGAAGCGATCTAACAAGTCATTACGAATGCCGATTTCCAACGGCTGCGCTGGGGCGGCCGGAGGCAGAACTACCGGAGGCTCTACCGGGTTATTTGCTGGTCCAGCCTGGTGTTGCTGTAAGGTTCATGATAGTCCCTCAATGGCCTGGCCGAATTGAGCTAATGTGGCCCGCATTTCCCGTAGGGCTACGCTCTCCGTTGGGGCCCGCGGTTCCCTATTGTTACTCCTAGTTCGAGGCGGCGTCTGAAGCAAGATAAAAAGTATTCTAAGTATCCTCATTCAATGTGTCATAGTGAGATTGTCATTCAGGTTGTTCATCGATTCAGAATTTCTATGACTTAAGTATTTGCTTTCTAAGGATTCAGTGTTTAAATAACTCTAAGGTTCTGGTCTATACTGACTTTCAAACCTGTAGCTCTGATACCACTCTTTTGTCACATCCCCCAGACCCACCCTGTGCGGATTTGGGGCACGTGACAAAGGCCAGTTAGGCACCCATCGGGTTTTATCAGTTTTTTTTTTGAAAGCAAAACCCCGACGGTAATCCTAACCACAGGCCATTCCGATATAAATCCCAAGCATAATGCATTCAACATATATAATTTAAGCAGCGGAAATTTTCACAAGAGAATGCATACATATATACTTGGCAGAGCGTTCAGGATACATCATAGTCAATCCTATCTTAATCAAGATTACAAAACAGTTTTCACTACAAAAGTCATAATCTGATCAGTTACACCAAAAAGTACAAAAATGGTATAGGTTCACAAAAATGGGTTATCATTTTATCTGGGGGTCTCCAACATTTCCCCCTAAGTCCTGAACCTGCTAAACCTGTCCATCTGAGAGTTTCCCTGAAATTATTAAAATAATGGAATGAGCTTTAAAAAGCCCAGTGAGTAACACAGATGTAATACCCCGACCCGGGGTACGGCACAAATATCGGGGTAAGTCGATACAATAATCAAACCCGAACTGTTTTAAGTTATGTTGCATAATTAAATGGATATATATATATATATGAATATGTATGCATGATAATGTATTAAAGTGATCTCATGAATACATACATATATGTAAATTGAGTACAGCTATGTAAATATATATATGGTAAATGAAATAATATGTGTAAATATATATATATATATATATTATATGAGAAATTGAGTGAGGTGTCTTGGGTGCTCGGGTGTGCTGCCACCGCAGCTACAGGTGGCAAGGGCCACCGACTGGGGATCGGTTAAAGGGACTAAAGAAAGAGATGGGAAGAGAGAAAGATAAGGTAGAGAGAGAAGAGGTGAGTGTTTTGTATACATATATATATGTATACGGGTTTGAGAGATGAGAGGTTAGAAAAGGAAAGAAAGGTCAGGAACTCAAGGGGAGAAGAAGGGAGAGAGATTGGTTCAGAAACAGAAAGGTGGGAGAGTCACAGTGAGCTCAAAATCCGAAACCCAGGTAATTGATTTCAGCTCTGTTATTTCAATTTAAAGCATAAAGCTTAGATATAATGGTAGGGTCTGAACAAGCATGAAATATAGAAATTATTGCAAAAAGAATGAAGCTAAATGGTGTAGAAACCATAGAGAAAATTGGAGTTGCAGGTTGATGGAATAATCTCGGTTCCATGAATTCTATGGTTAAAACTTGTTTAAAAGTTTATGAAAACTATCCTTATGCATGCAGAAAACTAAATGGAGAAGGAAGAATGAAAAATGATGAAGAAATCATAGGGAAAATAAGAAAAATCATATGGCCGGAGATTCGGCCGGAGATGATTAAGCTCTATTTCGTGAAGAATCGAAAGGCTAAATGGAAAACTAAAGTTATAAATATATTCTACATGAAAAGGGGAATAAAACTGCATTGAAAATAGGTTTAAAAACCATCGGATTTAGGTTGCCGTCACCGGAGATGGTGACGGAACCCTAATACAGTTCACCGGAGATGTGAGGGAGATGATCAGAAAATCGGGGGGGGGTCTACCGGGTTAAAAGAAACGGGTCTGGGCTGGATCGGGTCGGTACCCGACCGGACATAAACGGTTAACCGAAGCTGTGTCGTTTTGGGTTTGAAATTAAATGGGATTGGGCTTGTTTGGTCACGGGTATAAGGGATTGAAATTGGATTGGAGTTGTTCAAACCGTGGATAAGGTGAGAGAATTGGATATGTTAATCCGGTTCTCTAAATTTAACTGAACCGTTTGGTTCAGTGAAGAACCGAATCGGTTAGGGTTTCTAGTCAGTGAACCCAATGGTTCAGACTGCAACTCTGGCTATTTACATTTTGACCCCAAATGTTTTGGAAAATTCCATTAAAGCCCAACAGAAAAATGTCAATTTTACAAAAATGCCCCTGACTCAAAAGTGGGTCAAATGAGGTCCAAATAGGGCAAATAAATAATCAATTTTTATTATCTCGGATGCTCTGAGTCCAATGGTGAGGTCCGTTTCACGAGACGGAGTCCCGAAAAGTTACGACTTGTAAAAATGACCAAAATACCCCTACTTCATAGGTAAGTCAAATGGACTCTGATTGAATTAAATAATTAGTGAATTTTTATTATTCTGAACCTTCCGAATCCATTGGTAATGTCAAAATTATGAAAAGAGGTTCCGAGAACAACAGACATATAAAATTCTAAATAAGTATTAGAAATACTGATCATAGCAAGGCATAGAATTTGGTGAATAGAAATTATTCTGAAATGTATTTACTGATATATAGGGAACTCAACGGGAAAAAGAAAACCTACAGGAGACTGAGTTAGCAATGCATTAGAGGTAAGTAGATACCCTTTCTCTTCCATGTGGTGTTATCAAGCCAAGTTCATTCTTTTACTGCCGAACTTGTACTCCTGAGCGTATCTGATGTTATTGTCTCCACAATGTGATATTGTTCTATCTGGTGGACATTGATTTATTGTTGTACCATTGTTATCATGTTGAACCGTACTTTCAAATGCCTATTGTTATGTTTCCATTGAATTGATGATATTCCATTTTATATACTCTTATGGAATCATTTATGATCATGAAATGTTTATGTATACTGGATTTGTGCTCAGTCACAATATCCATCCGATGCTTTTAAATACACTGAAGACCTTCGGGTCGAGTCCGTGAACGGACATATGGCCATACACTGGAATGCATTGAAGGGGGTAAACCGGGCCCCCAAAGACCGAGGGCAAATCAAGCCCTGACACAGAACAAAAGCATCTCTTATATGATTGCTCAACTAAAATTGTTGAGTTACATTGTTCTTGTGATTATCTTGTATTGCGAGATATTCCTTATTGATTTATTGTGATCAATTATAATGGCAGTACTTTCTTGTTATTGTATTATCGTTGAGAATTCCAGAACATTGTTATGCCATTCCTACTGATTACACATTGTGAACCTACTGTTCATTTGCCACTGTTCACATGTTAAGTGTTTCATGTTGATGTTATGTCCTTTACTCCTAATTGTACATTGTGTACTATTGTTTATTGGCCTTTATGGCAACTGTTCCCATTGGCTATTATAGCATCTTATTGATGATGATTGGCTATCATATTCTTATTCTTGGATTCATATTCTTTTATGATCCTCGATACCAGTGTCGGAGATCTGTATTTACTTGCTGGGCTCTTGTAGCTCATTCCACCCTCCTCACCCCCATTTCAGGTACTGATGCCGCGAGACCCCGGTAGGAGTCTAAAGACATAGAAGGACATGTGAGGAAATGCATCAGTTTATGTTTTAGTTCTCCCATGTATTCACCACCCTCGGGTGCTGGTCATGTTGGTTCTTAATTTATTTATGTAGAACCATAGTATGTATTGTAAAGACTTTCGCTAACATTGTGTATTAAAAGACTTCCGCTGTTATTGTTTTGAGGTTTTAGTACTTTACATATTAGTACTATGATACAGGAATGGAAAAAGTAGGGACGGCCTTCGGGTCGGCCCCGCGACACGAGATCCGCATAGGGTGGGTTTCGGGTCGTGACAGCTTGGTATCAGAGCTATAGGTTCGATTGTGAGTCATGGGAGATAGGACTAGAAATAGAATGAATAGATGTAACTGACCTTCCTTATATAGAGTTCATACGATCCTTGATTTCTCTCTTCTTGATTGACTGGACATCTTTTGGGTTATCCTTACTAATTATCTTTATAGACATGGTTATCATAAGGAATACATCGATAGTTATGAAAAATACATAGATCACTTAGAGTTAGAATCAATAGATAGAATTGAAGTCTTTATGATATAGATTTCATGTGAACATTGATTGTTATTTTGAGCATTGATGGTTATCTTATAGACAAGGTTAACAAAAAGGAATATCTCAATAGATTATATTGACTCGATTAGACCATAGACGAGTAGATTTTTATGGACATACTTATCTAACACTTATGGTTTAGAGCAATGATGTATACTAGGAACATTGGGATAGGCAAGGATCAATTAGACTGAATTGAGCGCCTTATAGAAGAGATTCTCAAATCTCTGCCTCAAGCTCACCCCAACAGACAACTATGTACATCGAAATAGTGGCACTGTTAAGGATCACCCCGCAGGGTGAACAAGGAACTGTCCTCGGAAAGCTAAGGCTATAGCCAGTGCCACACCTACCTCACCAATCTTGTTGGTGTCAAGGAAAGATTAAACTACTACCCAGATAGCCACAGGTACCCTTCCAGTTATTTCTAACCTGTTTAGATCTTAAGAGATCCTTACACACTTGATTGTGTTTCCATGTAATTGCCGAACTGAACTTAGTAACTGAACATCTGGATGATTGATTTACTGATTCTATTACATCTGGCAGGTTATTATTGGAGAATGTTAGACAGAGAAACACGAGAACTTTAACGGTTACCTTGAGGATTATTGTTTAGAATTATTGAGCATAGAACACGAGATACGGAGCAAAATCACGAATATTATCAACAAGTGACCTATACTTGGAAGTTAGGTCTAGTGATGTAGAAGAGATCGAGACTGAAGATTAGGAGTGAATATAAATTATGAAAATGGATAACGGTGATTGTGATCGGTAAAAGAGAAAATGTGGAAAATTGACAGTCACTGATGTGCTATCAGGACCTCTGTTACAGGTGAGGAACGGCCGCCTTATCATGTAACTAGGGTAACTGAGAAACACACAGTGCTACCCTACCTAATCTAGATACTACGAATCCTTTATGATACTGTTAGAACGACGTATACCCCAGAGGACTTGAGGATTAGAATGCTACAATATCACGACATCTATCCTACCAAACCTAGTGATGCTAGGAAATGATTGGAGCATTAAGTCAAATTCTTAGGCTCAGCTGGTATTAAAAGATTTAGTGTTAAAACAGCTTTGTAATAGTAGTTCATGGGAGATGAGATTGATGCACTGGTATTACTAATGTCAAATAAAATAAATCCTGACATGATAAATAGACTTGTACGTGAATTCTGACCATTGATCTTTTACAGTGAATTGGGAGATGATTAGGCTACTGAACCAGTAGTCGCAGGTATTATTTATAGTTGTTTACAAATGCTCAATATTGTTAAATATTACTCTACATATTGATTATAATTTCAACATTTACTGCTAGCTGAACATAGAGGCAGAACTCTGAGGTTATATGTTAACTGTTCAAGGATGATGATTGATGATAGATGTTATGCATGAAATAAGTAGAGTACGTAACATGGATATGTGAATGTTAGATTGACATATTATTCGCTTGAAAAATAAAAAGACATTGATGAGCCAAGTGATTTCATAATTAATAAATTTCAGGGAACAATGATAGAATAAATGTAAGATTATAATCTTTCGAATGAATTTCATACTGTTATAGATAGGAATGATTACTGGATAGACGAGATTGAATAAATGTCAACTCTTGAAAGAGTCATTATCACTGGATACTATACACTGGGGAATCATTAGAAATGAACACGATACATAGAATATAGGAGGTACAGATCATAAGTGTATAGTTTAACTGATCCAAGAAAGAACTTGGTGTATTGAAACACATTAAATGAATTGGGGCTGTCCAAGGACGAGAGCAAGTTAAGATATTAAAAGTCAACTAGTCTTGGAAAACGACTACATATTAAAATGGAAATTGATGATTATTGACTAGTGACCCTTAAGGATAGCAGTGTACTTAAGGATAAGTGATGAGAATTCTTGAGATTTGACATTGACAATACTGAAGGAGGTTTCAATAACTGATATAGACAGATAAGTGAAACTTGAGTAGGAAATAGTAGTCATACTTAAAAGAAATTGGAAGGAATCATAGCAATAATGAAATAAATAATCTGTAATGATCATTTTGTCTTATGAAGGCACATAATGAATATTCATTGAATTACAATTTGATGATTGTTATATATGTAAGGGAACTTAAAGGGGGTAAGTACATGGGAATTAATATTCTAATTAAATTGATGACGTACCGGGAAATATGAAGAATCTTGAGTAAGATATAGCTAATCAACGAGGTTTCAATGGGAGATAGCAGTTAAACTTGGAAGAAATCATAGTAATATTGGATCTAGAAATCCTTAAGATTGTTTTATCTTATGGAAACATGTACTTGATATTTATTGAGTTATGGTTAATGATTGTTCTGTACTAAGGGAGCCTTAAGAATTAAACTACTATATCTAGTCTACAGACTTGATGTTTATGATCGAACGATCAATCTATATTACGAGAGTTATTGAGAATTGAAATTCTATGTATGGATTAGGAACTTGTTGATTTCTATACAATGAGAATATGTGAGAATTAAATTATGTTCATAATAAACGAGGGAAACGATTAGTGCTCATTGAGGGATAGAATGTAATATAAAATTGGAAACATGACGCTTTGAAAAGTATTGAATCTGACAGTAATATCTAAATGAAATGAAAATACCTTGCAAAGGGTAATAAATTAACAAGGAATGACACCTTGAAAGGTGATACAAGTGATGAGTAATAGTTAATCCAAATACATTATTGGAAAATGATACTTTTAGGGTTACTTATGATCGGTTTATCTTCTATGTTATGTTACACATTTAATGTGTTCCCATATGTTACTAACTGACTGTAGGAACTGAACGCCTGGACCATTGACTCATTGCTTACGTGACCGTCAAGAGAACTATCATTGAAACGTGTTAAATACAGACTATGGATACAAATACTCTTACATAGCTGACTTAAGGTCAAGGAACGATTAGTAGAGTAACAGATTTATTGTAAAGGAAATGATACATAGAAGTCGATGTGAACCCTATGAGTTCCACATAATATCATTTCAAATGATACATATACCCTAGATATATTAGTAGACTGAATGGATAGAGTTTTGTCAAGCTACGATTAGAAATTTTAAAATTTCCTTCATCAAAAGATATCTTAAATTATAGAAGCCGAAAAGAACCATAGCGAGGAATTGCGTTTCATGGGAAGGTTTTGAAGCATACGTGGAATTATAAAGAAGATAGTACAGTTACAAATGTGACAGTGAGACTTGATCTGATGTGACTGTAAAACTTGATCTAACGTGACAGTAAAACTTGATTCTCAACAGAAAATCTTTATTTAGTTAATGTAACAGCCTATTTAAGTTATATTGTGATGTTAGAGGAACCACGAAAACCACCGAGTTAGAATCATTAAGTTTGCGGACAAACTTATTTTTAAGGGGGTAAGGATGTAATACCCCGACCCGGGGTACGGCACAAATATCGGGGTAAGTCGATACAATAATCAAACCCGAACTGTTTTAAGTTATGTTGCATAATTAAATGGATATATATATATATATGAATATGTATGCATGATAATGTATTAAAGTGATCTCATGAATACATACATATATGTAAATTGAGTACAGCTATGTAAATATATATATGGTAAATGAAATAATATGTGTAAATATATATATATATATATATATATATATATTATATGAGAAATTGAGTGAGGTGTCTTGGGTGCTCGGGTGTGCTGCCACCGCAGCTACAGGTGGCAAGGGCCACCGACTGGGGATCGGTTAAAGGGACTAAAGAAAGAGATGGGAAGAGAGAAAGATAAGGTAGAGAGAGAAGAGGTGAGTGTTTTGTATACATATATATATGTATACGGGTTTGAGAGATGAGAGGTTAGAAAAGGAAAGAAAGGTCAGGAACTCAAGGGGAGAAGAAGGGAGAGAGATTGGTTCAGAAACAGAAAGGTGGGAGAGTCACAGTGAGCTCAAAATCCGAAACCCAGGTAATTGATTTCAGCTCTGTTATTTCAATTTAAAGCATAAAGCTTAGATATAATGGTAGGGTCTGAACAAGCATGAAATATAGAAATTATTGCAAAAAGAATGAAGCTAAATGGTGTAGAAACCATAGAGAAAATTGGAGTTGCAGGTTGATGGAATAATCTCGGTTCCATGAATTCTATGGTTAAAACTTGTTTAAAAGTTTATGAAAACTATCCTAATGCATGCAGAAAACTAAATGGAGAAGGAAGAATGAAAAATGATGAAGAAATCATAGGGAAAATAAGAAAAATCATATGGCCGGAGATTCGGCCGGAGATGATTAAGCTCTATTTCGTGAAGAATCGAAAGGCTAAATGGAAAACTAAAGTTATAAATATATTCTACATGAAAAGGGGAATAAAACTGCATTGAAAATAGGTTTAAAAACCATCGGATTTAGGTTGCCGTCACCGGAGATGGTGACGGAACCCTAATACAGTTCACCGGAGATGTGAGGGAGATGATCAGAAAATCGGGGGGGGTCTACCGGGTTAAAAGAAACGGGTCTGGGCTGGATCGGGTCGGTACCCGACCGGACATAAACGGTTAACCGAAGCTGTGTCGTTTTGGGTTTGAAATTAAATGGGATTGGGCTTGTTTGGTCACGGGTATAAGGGATTGAAATTGGATTGGAGTTGTTCAAACCGTGGATAAGGTGAGAGAATTGGATATGTTAATCCGGTTCTCTAAATTTAACTGAACCGTTTGGTTCAGTGAAGAACCGAATCGGTTAGGGTTTCTAGTCAGTGAACCCAATGGTTCAGACCGCAACTCTGGCTATTTACATTTTGACCCCAAATGTTTTGGAAAATTCCATTAAAGCCCAACAGAAAAATGTCAATTTTACAAAAATGCCCCTGACTCAAAAGTGGGTCAAATGAGGTCCAAATAGGGCAAATAAATAATCAATTTTTATTATCTCGGATGCTCTGAGTCCAATGGTGAGGTCCGTTCCACGAGATGGAGTCCCGAAAAGTTACGACTTGTAAAAATGACCAAAATACCCCTGCTTCATAGGTAAGTCAAATGGACTCTGATTGAATTAAATAATTAGTGAATTTTTATTATTCTGAACCTTCCGAATCCATTGGTAATGTCAAAATTATGAAAAGAGGTTCCGAGAACAACAGACATATAAAATTCTAAATAAGTATTAGAAATACTGATCATAGCAAGGCATAGAATTTGGTGAATAGAAATTATTCTGAAATGTATTTACTGATATATAGGGAACTCAACGGGAAAAAGAAAACCTACAGGAGACTGAGTTAGCAATGCATTAGAGGTAAGTAGATACCCTTTCTCTTCCATGTGGTGTTATCAAGCCAAGTTCATTCTTTTACTGCCGAACTTGTACTCCTGAGCGTATCTGATGTTATTGTCTCCACAATGTGATATTGTTCTATCTGGTGGACATTGATTTATTGTTGTACCATTGTTATCATGTTGAACCGTACTTTCAAATGCCTATTGTTATGTTTCCATTGAATTGATGATATTCCATTTTATATACTCTTATGGAATCATTTATGATCATGAAATGTTTATGTATACTGGATTTGTGCTCAGTCACAATATCCATCCGATGCTTTTAAATACACTGAAGACCTTCGGGTCGAGTCCGTGAACGGACATATGGCCATACACTGGAATGCACTGAAGGGGGTAAACCGGGCCCCCAAAGACCGAGGGCAAATCAAGCCCTGACACAGAACAAAAGCATCTCTTATATGATTGCTCAACTAAAATTGTTGAGTTACATTGTTCTTGTGATTATCTTGTATTGCGAGATATTCCTTATTGATTTATTGTGATCAATTATAATGGCAGTACTTTCTTGTTATTGTATTATCGTTGAGAATTCCAGAACATTGTTATGCCATTCCTACTGATTACACATTGTGAACCTACTGTTCATTTGCCACTGTTCACATGTTAAGTGTTTCATGTTGATGTTATGTCCTTTACTCCTAATTGTACATTGTGTACTATTGTTTATTGGCCTTTATGGCAACTGTTCCCATTGGCTATTATAGCATCTTATTGATGATGATTGGCTATCATATTCTTATTCTTGGATTCATATTCTTTTATGATCCTCGATACCAGTGTCGGAGATCTGTATTTACTTGCTGGGCTCTTGTAGCTCATTCCACCCTCCTCACCCCCATTTCAGGTACTGATGCCGCGAGACCCCGGTAGGAGTCTAAAGACATAGAAGGACATGTGAGGAAATGCATCAGTTTATGTTTTAGTTCTCCCATGTATTCACCACCCTCGGGTGCTGGTCATGTTGGTTCTTAATTTATTTATGTAGAACCATAGTATGTATTGTAAAGACTTTCGCTAACATTGTGTATTAAAAGACTTCCGCTGTTATTGTTTTGAGGTTTTAGTACTTTACATATTAGTACTATGATACAGGAATGGAAAAAGTAGGGACGGCCTTCGGGTCGGCCCCGCGACACGAGATCCGCATAGGGTGGGTTTCGGGTCGTGACAACAGATATCCAGGCAAGAGTTTCGAATTCAATCTTTGCTTAAATCACATGGTAATTAAATCAGTTTGGAATTAATAGTTCAATAAATCCAAGTCAAGTTCAATAGATCAAAACAGATAAACGGTTCAGAGTGCTAGCATATCAATCAGAAGTATAGTTAATCATTTGAGAAACTAAAAACCATGTCATTGGTGATAAAAGCATGCATTTAAAACAATTGCATTTAAAACATATGGTATTCGAAACAATTTAGCAGATCAAGGAGCAGTAACTAAACAGTGTCAGAAGTTACTCACCTTCAATATTCGAGTTTGAAGCTATGAACGGAGCCTTCCTCTTTTCTCCTTAAGCCTTCAACAGTGGCTATCTATTCTCTTTGGCTCAGTTCAGTCTCTCAAAAAACCTTCTCAGGTTATGCATCGTAGTCCTCAAGTCTCCCCTTGCACTCCAAATGGCCAAATTTCTTCCTCAAATTCCCTTGCATGCAAAGCTTCCTTTCCCTCTCTCTCTCTACACTCTCACTCTACTAACCTCACGTACACAACAGGACTCACACAGTTTCTGTATTTTCAGAATTCTCTAAATAGAGAATTTGATGCAAGTTATAGCTTATATATATATATATTATAGGTTTATATATACATATAGGGCTATACACATATACATGTATATGAGTGTATCTCTGCCCTTAGTGGGGTTAGTGGTTGTTGACTGATGGAGGTGATGGAGGGCTATGATGAAGGGAATGCATGCAAGGCCATTGGCCAATTTGGGTGGTGGCTTGGGCAAGATTTTAGGTTATATACATATATTGCTGTATATATGCACAAAGTAACGAACAGCCTAGTTGGTAACTTTTTGGGACAGATTTTACCTACCTTGGTAGGTCAAGGGTTCAATTCCCCTTGGCCTCCCAAGTGACCATTTTCTCCTATTTTTCTGGTTAAGGCCCTGTTTGGTTGTCGCAGAATTCCAGTTTCACTGTTTTGGCCTTAACTCCCAATCCGTAACTCCTTTTTCAGTGTGGTTTCTTTCTGTCACTTCCTACTCAGAATATCTTTCATTGGCCATGGTCCAATGTTGGTTTTTATTTTCTCGAGTTTCCCATAATTAGCTAATTCAAGTTTTATCACTATTAAAAATAGACATTAAATTAGCTAAACCTGACATTTCATTCCCAAAACAGTTTCTCATATACAAAACATGTCAGTTAAGAAATTGGGGTGTTACAGTAAGAGGCGGTGGAAGTTTCTCTATAAATAGCTGAGGGCTGATTTGACAAAATTTAGAAACCAAAAAGGAAACCAAGAAGCTGAGAGCATTGAGGCCATCCAAAAGAATTTAGAAGAACTAAAGAGGAGGAAAACAGAAGAAAGGAGAGGGAAACTGCGTGCCGAAAGCTCATACGGGTGAGTGACAACTTCAAATTTTTTTTTAATTTAAAGCATGATTCGTTGAATTTAAAGTAGAGGGTCTAAACAATCATGAAAAATGGAAAATGTAGAAAGAAACTACAGCTCATTTGGTTTAGAAATGGGAGAGAAAACCTTAGTTGTAGCCTATAATGATAATTGGGGTTTTTGGGTTTTAATGCATGAAGCTTGGTTTTTGTGATGAGGAATTATTCCTCTTAGACACAAAAATAATTAGGGATAAAATTAGAGACAAAACAGTAAAGAAATCACCATAGAAATAGAATGCCAAAAAATCACAATTCTGACCGGAGTTGCTGGTTTTTCCATCTTCGGGGAGTTAGGATGGAGCAAACGGGAAACCAAGGTTATCAATGTGACCCTCATGAAATTTAGAAGATGAACACATTGTGCTTGAAATGGAATAGTGATCGGAGGTCTCACCAGTGCCAGAAGAGACAACCGGCGCAAGACCAAAGAAGAAGGAGACTGTTGGTAATGGGTCAAAGCGTGGATCGGGTCGAGTCAGACCCCACCCACCCGCATATATGAAGGATCCAATACTACACCATTTTAGGCTTATGTTTTAAGTTAAATGGGAGTGTTTGGTTGTAGGGTTTAGAAATTGAAATTGAATTAAATTGAGATGGGGATAGCTTATCCCTATTTTAGAAAGTTAGCCACTGTTTGGCTATCCTCTATAGGAATAATAATTTCAGAAATTTAATTGTAACCCAAGAGTTTAGTGAAATTGAAAATTAACCTTAGACTTCTATTTATTACGAATTGACCCACCAAATAAAATAATTAATTAAATATTAATTTAATTAATTAAAAATAGAGGAAATTACTAAAATACCCCTAAGTCAAATGTGAGTCAAATGAACTGCGATTAAAGTAAATGAATAGTAAATTTTTATTATTTTGAGAATTTCAGACTCAACGGTGGAGTCCGATTTGTGAAAACAGGCCTCGAGAAGTAAGAACACGTAACAGTGTAAAATGATCGTTTTGCCCTTTTTAGCCCAAATGTCCGAATTGAAGCCTGCGAAAGCCTAAACCGACTTTCTTCGATGTTTTGGATTCAATAGTAAAGTCTATTCTAGTAAAAGAGATACTCATGGTAAAGAAACATAAAACTTAATGAATAGCATTGTTCATGTAACTATAGACTGAGATACATTTTTGAATCTTACGAACATCGAAAGGCAAAGAGAAAGCAATCTGATTTACTAGAGAGAAATAGTAAGAGGTAAGTGATAGTCGATCTCTGCATGTGATACTTCCAGTCATGTCAACAGTTTTTTGTATACTATCTATTTGTATTCCATACATACCAGAAAGTTTATTTAATCCATATTCGATATTGTTTTATCTTGTGGAAAGCTTTTATGTGACTACCATATATCTCAATCATGATTTTATACACTTGTGCACAGATTTATTGTACACTTGTCTTTAGGGCCAAAAGGGGCCAACCAGTTATATTCTTAGTAGCCCAGATTACTATAGTCCAAAAGGGGACAATAGTTATATTCTTGCTGCTGAGAACAGTTATGTTCCACATTTATACTCTTCGTGGAGGTAGCATGAGCTTGATATATTATTAGTGCCAAGTTTTTGCTCAGTCAAAAAGTCCATCTGATGTTTACTACGGCCTACGGGTCGAGATTCTAAAAAGGAACACCAGCTACATTGCTATGTGAGGCATGGGATTTAGATTTTCTACAGTGCTCTTGGTGCTATTTAGGGACCCTGATTAGGGAAAAGGCTTGAATGAGTCTCCTAACAGGGCAGCCGTGCCCCGAGTTATAGTGCGGCTAATTTTGTTGTTATCACTGTCATTTTATTGTACTTCATAGATGAGCATATTATTTCATTATGAATGATCATAAGATTGCACAACTTTTTATTGAGTACATACAATTATGTTTAAGACAACTCATGACTGTAGCAGTATGATATTTGTTATCAAATTAGATTTCCATTGTTGATTATCATTTGTGCTTCTACCATTTAATATCCATTTTATGAGTCCCATATTTCTTGGCTAGCTATCATGTTTGCATTTATCCTTATGTTTCTTGGATTATGCCTTTCTATATCCACTTGTACACATGGCAGAGCAAAGGAGAATTATTTATTGAGTTTTCATAGCTCATACAGATACTAGTTACATTTTTCAGGCACATATATTGAAAGCAGGCGATAGAGACTGCTAGATAGAGATGGACATTACTTTTGAAGTTGTAAGTGTAATATGTAGTACAGTCTTGTAGTTCTCCCATGTCATCCATGTCTTAGGGATGTACGGTAGTTAAAGAATTTCACAGTTTGTATTTTGAGAATCAGATATATATATATATATATATATATTACATGAAACTTTTATATTTAAGTCTTTTGGTATGTATGTTTATATTATGATAGTTTTTACATGTTAGTAGCACTGATTATGTAGCAAGTTTTAGATGAGATCCGGTTCGACAAAAGGGTCAGATCGGGGTCGCGGTTCGAGATCCGTATAGGGTGGGTCTCGGGTTGTGACATAACCCCTTTATTTTTTAGTTTAAAGGGAACGATAACGTAGCAATAGGTGCCCCATTATGTTGTGAATGCAGTCTTTTGTATGTAGTCGGGTGCATTTTGATCTGATTATACCCCATAAAATCATCAACACAAGACATCATGGCATGATGGGTTGTGTTGTCTAGTAGGAGGTCTATGCTTGGCAAAGGGAAGTCATCCTTTCGTTACGCCTTGTTGAGGTCCTTATCATTTACCCACATGTATAATTTTTCATCTTTCTTAAAGATGGGTATAATATTCGCCAACGATTTGGGGTTTTCTACTACGGCTAGTTTTTTTTTCTACCAATTTTTTGACTTTGAGAGGCCACTTGGGTCTTAATTTTCTTAGCTTTTGCTTGATAGGCTCGGCCTTAAGATAGTTGGGGATTTTGTGTTGGATGATGTTTGTGTCCAAGCTTGTTATGTCCTTGAATGACCATGCAAAGACATCTTGAAATTCTTTCAATAGCCTAATTAGAGCTTCCTTTTCAGCTTGGTCTACGATTGCACCTGTCTTTACTTCTTTGGTTTCATTTTCTTGCCTTAAGTTGATTGTTAAGGTTTCTTCCCTAACTAGTTGAGCCCTATTTTTTTTTTTTTGGTGATTTGTTTAGCAATGTCTATTTAGAATTTCCTATCTTTAAGTTTAAGATTTTGGTAGGGATCATTCTCATCACCACATTCCTTATTATTTGCAATCAAGGAATACTCAAAAGAAATATTCATTCCATTGAAAATAATACTAGGAAGAACATGGTCTATAAGTTTATCAAGATTAAGAAAATTGAAATCAAGGGAATTGTTAGAGTCGGAAAGGTAGAGATTCTTAAAATTCGTATCACTTTACTCGGAATAACTAAACTCCTAATTGAGCTAGTCCTCTAAGGCTAGTGATCCCTTGACGATAAACTAGTGTTTCAACTTGAACAATTCGCTTCTTACGGCTCCCATGAACACTACCTTTAATAATCATCCCAACCATGTCTTCTATTAGATTTATCTTAGTAAAGAGCTCAAACAGCCCTTCAAGCTCCTCTACCTAATAATTCGCTCAGGGATTTTGGAAAGCATCCGTCATAACCTCGCATAGCCACAGGTACAGTCCCTAAAGAGCTCCCAACCAAGGAATCTGATTTTGGCCTTTATTGAAACAGAGGGATACCATTAGGATATCACTCAAGGTCCAAAAGTGTGAATATCACCTAGAAGGGGGGTTAAATAGGTAGGACGTAGAATAATTTTTTTTATCCTATCTTATATTCAATTCTTTTCTACAACAAAGATGCCATAACAGCCAAAATCACTTAACGTGATTAATCTAACATTTATGCCCATCCGTCAATGATATAGCCAAGAATCATTCAAAAAATTTTACCTATCAACATTCACCAAATTGATCAAATAGCTTAATTTGATATGCAATTTTATCAATTCAATGCAAAATTCAACTAAGTGATCAATTTACAATACAATTCAATTTACACTATCAATTACTCAATTAAGTTTTCAATTAATCAAATTGACGACCAATTATGAAGTTCATGAAAGCTCAATTTAAATATCAATATTCTAGTGGAAGCATTCAATTAAAGCAATTAGTAAATTGAAAGAGATGAAGTGATTGAGGGATTTGCAAACCGATTAATGACGGAGAAACCAGCAAGGACAACAATCCTTGGAGTAAAACTCCGAAACCTAGCCAATGCTCAAGGAAGACTTCCACTACAATGGAAATTGAAGTACAATGTATCTATGAACAAGCTTAGTACCTCAAGCTCTGTTCTACCCGATCTCATCTTTAATTTTCTCTTGAATCCTCAAGCTCCTCATAGCCAGAACCTTCATGCAACCGAAATCCTCGATGGTCTCGGAATCCGCCAATCAAGCCACTTCATAATTAGAAATCCTCACAACCTCGGTGTCCACCGATCGCTCGATGTTGAATCCTCAAGCTTGAACTCCATATTTTGTCAATGGTGAAATTGACATGAACAAGAGGCTCTTAGATTTGATTTGGATCTAGTGAATGATCTAAAGCAATCTATGAATGAGAGTAGAGAAATGTATGAATGAGATTTATGATTGATCTTTCATGAAAGCCTTTTGATCTCTCAATAATTTAGCTCTCACAATTGAAAACTCTCTCACTCTGTTTTTCCCTACTCTCAACTGAATTTTCGTGTATTTTCGCAATTGAGTTTTTTCAATCCCAAATGAGCTTGAAAACAGATTATAAAATTGTTTTCTGCCCAAGGTTCATTCGAATGAACCATCATTTGCTCAAGCTAGCACTTGAAATCAGAAAGAGACTTGTACTAAGAAATCAGAAAATATAAGTAAGTGGGTTTTGTTCTGTTTTAATTTTAAAAGCATGATAATTAGTTTGAATGATAGGATTCAAATCAGCATAAAATATAGAGTAAATTCCAAAAATAATCACTTGAAATGATGCCATGAAGAGGCAAAAAACCTTAGTTTTAGGTTTATGAGATAATTCGGGTTGGTATATTTTTGTGCAAAAAACTTGATTTAAATTACAAGGGATTGATTGTATAAAGTGTAGGAAATAAATAGAAAAAGAAGCGAGTTAAAACAGTGAAGAAATCAAAGGAAAAATGGGGTCGCCAGAAAATCGATTCCCACTTAAAATCCCATATTCGATAGGTTTTGTTACTTGAAATAGAAAACCAAGGTTAGGGATGAAATCCACATGAGATTTAGAAGAGGATCACATTTGATTTGGGAGAGAAAATGATTGGGGAAAACTGGCCGTCGCCGAAAAAGATGACGACACCCACCGGAACCCTACCGGCGTGTCACTGGAGAAGAAGAAGACTGTTTAGGGTTTGGGTTTGGGTCATGGGCCGGATCCAGGTTAGGACCCGACCAAAACAAAAACGGGTATATTAAAACGGCACAGTAATGATTAAGTTAAAAGGTTTTTAAAATTGAATTGGGAGTGTTTGGTGACACGGATAAGAAATAAAAATTGAGACTGAAACAGGAATAGGGATATCTTATCCTTGTTCCGTGGATATCTACTGTTTGGCTATCTTTAGTTAGGATAGGGTTTTCTGAAATTACAAATGAACCCAGAAGTTTTGGAAATTATAATTAGACCCTAAACTTTTAGTTATTATGATTTGACCCACAGAATATAATAGTAACTAAATATTAATTTAATTAATTAAAATAAAAATAAAGGAGAAATTACCAAATTGACCCTAAGTCAAGAAGTAGTCAAACAGATTCCAATTAAAATAAAAGAATAGTGAATTTTTATTATTTCGAGCATTCCAGACTCAACGATAGAGTCCAATTTACAAAAAGATGTCTCGATAAGTGAGAACCCATGAAAGTACAAATGACCATTCTACCCTTTGTAATAACGATGTCCAAATTAAACATAGGAATAGTGTATTTTAACTATCTCGGACATTCTAAGACCAATGGTAAGGTTCATTTTATGAGACAGGGTCCCAAAAAATAAAGGACCCTTAAAAGTGCAAAATGACCATTTTTCCCTTTTTAGCACAAATCTCCGAATTGAATTCCCTGTAAGCCTAAACCAACTTTCTTCAATATTTTAGATTCAATGGTAGAGTCTATTTGTCACAACCCAAACCCCACCCTACGCGGATGTCGAGGACGTGATGCCAGTTAGCCGTCTTGCCGGTTTGCCGACCGACAATGCCACCAACCAAAGGCAAACTTCTGAACTTACTGATGAATTGCATTCCAAATGTAGGGTCAAAGTAGCAGAATTTAAAACCTTTTTAATCTCGGGAATGCAACTCATTTATAATTACCATAGAGGTATGTACCACAAAACAAGTCTAACACCAAATAACTAATAACTCTAACCACAGAGCATATCCAATCTCTCTATAGTACCATTACCATGAGCCATGTCCAAATACATCTAATGCATATCAATGAAGTCAATCATATCATATTACTCACCGGAATAACCAGATTCAGTCCATAAGAATACAAGTCTCCACAAATCAGTGCCATCAGATCCTTACTTGGGATGCCTCGCAGCCTACTAGTGTCATGTCATTATGTCTTCTAATCCGACGGAGATAAGTCCTGAAAAATGTTAGGATAATGGGTTGAGCTTAAATAAGCCTAGTGAGTAACACAGGTTCCCTGCCATTGGTTTCAAAACCAGTTCTTGCTTATAAAGCACATGGAGAGTTTAGTCATTTTAAAAATAATAGTTTTATAAATTCACTTAATGCAGTTGAGTAGAATAAAACAGGACTGAACTAAATGGAACAACAGATTAGAATAGACAGAACAATACAGGATGCCAGCATATCAATCAGGAGTATAGGCAATTAAATCAAAGAATAGAACAAGTCAGTATTGAGCGAAACAGAACAAAATCATGCCATGTGTAATGCAATACAAAAAGGTATGCATTCAAGTATACGCATTTAAATAGTATGGCACATAAAACGGTACAGTGTCTAAAGAAACAATATGTAGACAGTGCAACTTATACACCAAGTCAGAAGTTCCAAGTTACTCACAAACTATTCGCTTATATCCATTCATAGAAAATCTGATAACCTCTAGATACGTTAGGCATCTCCATGCATATCTTGAATAATCATCATCAATCATAGACAATTTAGAATTTAACCATTCATGACTTATTCATCATCTTAGGCGTCTATCGGATTACCTAAGATAACCTAATAGCCTATTACCCTTTCATTGGGTTTCATCTGAGGTTATTACATTCTTTAATTAGGCTTAGTAGTTATCAGGATTATAACGTAAGTCATTTGGACTCCAATCGTTATCAATTAATCACTTATTTAACCTTAGGGGTAAAATGGTAATTTTACCATTCTTGTCCCGGACCCTGTCGTGGTCCTCAAAATAGTCCACATATCTTAAACATAAAGTTCTAAGTCTTTTGGACTCAAATCGTTATCAATTAAGTACTTATTTAACCTTAGGGGCAAAATAGTAATTTTATCATTCTTGTCCCGAACCCTATCATGGTCCTCAAAATAGTCGACATACCTTAAATATAAAGTTCTAAGTCTTTTGGACTCGAATCGTTATCAGTTAAGTACTTATTTAACCTTAGGGGCAAAATAGTAATTTTACCATTCTTGTCTTGGACCTTGTCGTGGTCCTCAGAATAGTCCACGTATCTTAAATATAAGGTTCTAAGTCTTTTGGACTCAAATCGTTATCAGTTAAGTACTTATTTAACCTTAGGGGCAAAATAGTAATTTTACTGTTCGTGTCCTGGACCCTATCGTGGTCCTCAGAATAGTCCACATATCTTATATAAAATTTTTTAAGTCGTTTGGACTTGAATCGTTATCAGTTGAGCACTTATTTAACTTTAGAGACAAAATGGTAATTTTACCATTCTTGTCCTGGACCCTGTCGTGGTCCTCAGAATAGTCCACATGTCTTAAATATAAAGTTCGAAGTCTTTTGAACTTCATTTGGTGTTTGCTTTTAATCATCGGGACACATCGGTCATTTCTCATTTTATACGTTGACTGTTCCGGAGTCTTAGTTAGTCCTTCAATTTCCATAATTATGTTTATGACAATTTATTAGATCAGATTGGCCTTTATTCGGCCTTTACTTTGCACTTACCATGCTCAAGGGTATTTTAGTCATTTCACATGTTGTATAGCTAAATTTTTTGGGACCTCGGTTTATAAAATGAACCTCACCATTGAGTCCAGAGTGTCCAACATAGTTAAAATGGACTATCTTTTATGTTTAGTTAGCCCTATGCATTATTAGGGGCAGTACAGTCATTTATCATTTGCGTGTCTTTATTTTTCAGGACTTAATTTCCCAAATCGGACTCCATCATTGCGTCCGGAATGCCCGAAATAATAGAAATACACTATTCATTTATTTTATTTGGGCTTCATCTAACCTATGTAATGTTCAGGGGTAAAATAGTAATTTTACCCAATTAATAAAATAATTAAATAAGTTATTTTATGAATTATTTATTTTTCATGGGCTTATTTGAATTTATCTTTTAAAATCTAGGCCAAAATAAAAATATTCAGAACAGTTGGGGTCAAAGTGCAATTTACTAAAATTCTAGTTTTCTTTATTTTAATTAAAGCTTGAACAAATGGGTTTCCTAGGGTAAACCCTAAACCGGACTGGCAGCATTGTGAACCAACCAGTTCACTGGACCATACAGAACCGGAATAACATAACCCCATTATCTTCCTTCTCCGTGTTTAGGTTAACCCTAAAACCTGATCTCCAATTTCTTACTCCCGTAACCAAACAATCCAACTTCAATTTTAAATTTTAAAACCGAATGACGCCGTTTATTAATGCGGTGGCTAACCCGCAATTCAACATGTGTTTGAGTCGACACGTTCGGCCTGAGCGAGTTGGACGAGTCGACTAGGTCGACTCGTCGTCTTCTTCATCGCACAGGTTACTGTAGCCTTAGTTGCAGTTTTCAGCTCTTTCAATTTCGTGACTTTTTAGGATATATTTTCTTTTTGTCTTGAATGGTATCGACTACATAGGGTCTAGGAAATCCTTCTGCATTCGTTAGATAGCTCTAATCAAGCTCTATAAGCCATGGTAGGTTGGATAGTCTCGGTCTGCAAGTGGCTCATAAATGGTTGTTTCATCACCATTTCTTGTGTGGTTTAGTTTGTCACGACCGTAGTGATATGGGGCGTCTATCCTCATTCCAAAATCAAGGTTTAGGAGCCTATTTCAGAGTCTGGGTTTCAAACCCGAGACCTGCAACCTCATTTTTGGTGGTCTTCCTTCGAGGTTTTGGGTCGTGTCTTGGTGATTTTAGGACGCTCATAAGGTCTATTTTTGGTTTGAGTCGTCAAAATTTGGTTTCTTACATGTCATCTCAGACCTGCTATCACAAGGTGCATCAATGGTGACTTGGGCACGGTTTGTGGTTTTGGGGCTGTTTCGAGGTCTCATTTTCGTGCCTTGATCAAGATCACACATTCTGAATGTCATGCATGCATATTTAGACTCCTAAATCACTCAAACCAGTAAGCAATGGGTTATAATATCTTAGAAGAGAAATTTTAGGTTTGGCTATTATACCTTCAAGTAGGGGTTCCCCTCTCTTCCGACCTTGGCATTGATCCCCCTTGGGAGCTTCAGGGGTGATTAGCTTGCATGCAGCCTTAGCCTTCCTCTTTCTTTTTGTACTCCTTCAAATGGGGCACACACACCATGCACACACACACACACACTTTCATTTCTCTCTCTACCTCACACTCTCTCTACCTGAGCACACACCCACACACTCTAGGTTTCTCACATAGTCATGGTCTGAACATATAACACACATTTTTAGTGTTTTAAAAGTAGAGCTTACACATATAAGTGTACACCTATACATATACACATACATAATTATATATGTAGGGCTTAGGTGTGATTATATGGGCTGATGTAGGAGCTGAGGTGGGATGATGTGGGCCGATGTGAGGTGACCCTTGCAGTTAGACACTTATGACAAAGTGGTGAGCACAGCCAGACTTATTGAGCAAAGTGGAGAAGAACATGTTAAGAGAAAGGCAAGTCAGATGTCCAGAGAGAGTCAGAGTAGGACCCAGAGATCCTCATTTTCTAGACCCAAAGCCGAATTACAGAGCGTAGAGCCCAGACAAGAGAGGATCGATTCTCACACTGAGGACATAGCTAGTTGTCTTACCTACCAGAAAGTCCATAAAGGATGATGCCTTCGGAATACTGATTTATGCTACTTTTGCGAGAAAAGTGGACACTTCGTGAGAGAGTGTCCCCAGACCAGCAAAACCGTGGATAGCACCACACCTACCACATCAGCCCTAGTGACAAGATCCCAAACCCGGAGTGATGGGCAATTGTGCTCAAGGAGGGTTTTCTTTTTGCTAGGAAATGATCAGGCTACCATACTAGCATTCATTGGTTGTCACGACCCAAAATCTACCCTTTGCGGATCTCGAGTCGCGACCGCCGCCCTTCGGCCCGAGGGCCTAAGGACAAGGCTCACATACGCAACGGTATCGAATAGATGTGCGACATGTGGTTTGCGGAAGCATGAAAAACTTTTTCTTTTCTTTTCTCATTTTAAAATTTGCACATTCATCCGATACTGCCGCTCTTCACATTGCGGTACACATGATCATACATTCAGAACATAACTAAAAACTTAAAGACTTTAATGACATTACATATCTACTACCCCGAGAGGCTTAATACATAACAGAGTACCACTTTACTAATACAAGATTTCATACTTAAAGTTCGTAGTGCTAGACAAAAGAGCTACTTGAACACGACTTCCCAAAAAAGGTAGATTCATCATCATCGTCCTCAAATCAAAATTGTCGCTAATCACCTGAAAGGGGGGTCCGAATAAAATTCGGGTAAGCTAATCTAAGCTTATGAGTAATTCCTGTATTCGTCATGGGGTTTTCAATTGGCAGTGGTTTAGCACATGAGGCTTTATAAAAATACTCACTACCAATTGCTCATACATTTTAGTACACAGAGTATATGCAATCTTAAAACAGATAGCTTTGAAACATTTAAAGTATTTAAGCTAAACATACATTTCTTCAAGTAAAGCATATGCACTTTAAAAGCATATAAACATATATAATAAAATGGGGGTAAAAACCTGCTTCCAGTTCCAAAAGCGTTACTTCAAAACATATAAACATGCATAGGAAAATGGGGGTAAAACCTGCTTCCATTTCCAAAAACATTTGTCATCTTTTCTCTTTAATTGGGTGGAATCTGTTTTGAACCAGACTCCCATTTTACTGCCAATGCTGACGATCTTATTTGCTTGGGGGATTAGATCCTGCTACTGGGCATTTCACACGACAGGGCAATTGAGTTCCAAAGAAACCCAAAATCTTGACTATGCGACATTTCACACGACAGGGCAATTGAGTTCCGAAGAAACCCAAAATCCTGACTATGTGGCTTTTCATTATTATCTTGTAAAACATTTATCACATGGCTTTTTCAATAGATGCTTTTCATGAGTATATAAAACATGAAATATATAACTTCTGCAATGGGACTTCAAATGCTTGTAAGAATCAAATTTAGAATATTTAAAGAAATTTTGCATTTTAACCGGACATGCTAAATATTTCCACGAAAAGAACTGAATATAAAAACATTTACCAAGCATGTTATAACGGGATATTTTAAAATAGGAACCATGTAAAAAACTGAATTTGATAGTCAAGTGCTTCATGTAACTTAAAACATTATTCAAATCCATGGAGTTAAATCTCCACTTCAAACACAGGGTTACTCACCTTGGTCCTTAGGGTCAGTGCTAATAATGCGCTTTCCCACTTCCTCTGTAGTTCCTAAGAACAATTCATATATAATGTCATTAACTTCACATCACTGCAATATCACTTACTGATGCTTCCTAACTTACGCTTAGATCATATTTAATCCTAACCGATTTACGAATATTCCATAAATTTCATATATACTTAATTCGATTCGTACTCTTAGCCTACGACACAATTTAATGTGTTAGGAATTTATTTCAATTTATACTCTTCTGGTAGCTCCATTAACTTTAAATTAAATTTAATTACTTCCCATGTCTACGTGTCGTGTCTTTCCGTATTTTATTTCAATATATGTGCCTTAGTTTTGTACTTCGGCAGTGTTTTAGATTTACAGTCACCTAACTGATGCTATTCATCAAATTTTATGTCTTTTTATTTTAGACACTTCTTTTGGGTGAATAGACTCTACCATTGAGTTCGGAACATCAAAGAAAGTAAATTTAAACTTTCTCGGCTTTTAATTCGACTTCGGTCATGTTAGGGGCAATTTGGTAATTTATGCCTTAACGTGTCTAAAATTTTTGGAGTCCCGTCTTGTGAAACGGACCCCACCATTAGGTTCAAAATGTCCAAAATAGTCAAAATAGACTATTCGTTTATTTTATTTGGACTTCGTTTGACTATTTATGATGTAGGGGCATTTTGGTCATTTTTGCATTTTCACGGGTCTTTAATTTTTTTCGGGATCTCGTCTCATGTCTTGAACCTCACCATTGGACTCAAGAGGTCCGAGATAGTAACAATACATATATAACTTGCTAAATTTAGATAACAGGCACTTTTTGACCATTTAATTTAATTAAATAACTTTAATTAAATTTAATTTAATTAACATGATATATATATATATATATATTTCGGTTGCATAATATGGCTGGATGAAATGGGTGGCACGCTGGCCAGCGTGTCACCTCCCTCCCAATGGACACTGCGTTCGAGTCTCCTTAGGTGCAGTTGCACCTTTTTATTTTTTGATTTTATAGAAATTAATTTCAATATATATTTTGCCCCATGTGTGTACACGCGCGTACGCGTGGTCGAGTGGAAAAGGGCTAGGGTTTAGGCGCGTGGGTCAGGGGTTCGAACCCCAAGGCTTGCGCCCTTTTTATTTTTCTCTGTTTTCTTAAACCAAACGGCGGACAGGGTATTTAAACGTGGATATGTTATCCCTGTCCGCGTTCCATTTACTAAATTGGGTCTTACACGCGTAGCCAAACAACCAAATTTAGGTTTTTAAAACCTTTAAATGAAACGACGCAGTTTCATTTATTCGGTGGCAGCTTTAGGTGCTGCCACGTGTTCGAGTCAACCCATCCAACTCGGTTTTAAAACGACGAGTCGACTCAGCGTCGTCTTCCCCACGATCACCCCTGGTTGCCCTAGTTGCAGTTTTCCTTTTTCTTCAATTGCATGAATTTTGGCCAACTCAAACCCTACTGTTTTCATGGTAAATCATTTTTGGGTCATCTAGGAACATTTTAGCATTCGTTTGAGAAATCCAAAAAGGTTCTACTTGCTCGTTCGAAGGTTTGATAATCAAACTTGTACATCGGTTGTAAATGCTCATTTCTAAGCCAAAACCTTTGGGGTTTGTTCTGTTGTGATCCCCTCTTCATGGGGTTTCATTTCCCATTCACAAAAGTAGGTTTAGATGTATATTTTTGAGGTTGGGTTCTAAACCCGAAACCTGCAACTCATTATTTAGAGGTTATTTCTCTTGGTTTTTGATCGCGGTCATGGGTTTTTAGAATGCTGGTAGGGTCTAGTTCAGGTCTTGATAAGCCAAATGGGATTTCGTGGTGATGGATTCAGACCTGCTGTAAGCAAGGTCTCCCATGGCTGTTTTGTGTTCGGTCGTGTATTCTAGGTTGTTTCAGAGTCTATTTTTCATGCCTTGTTCATGTCTATTTACTTTAAACATCATATATACAAAAATCAAACTTAAACAGCCTACATACATGTATATATTCTAGAGAGAGAAATTGAGGTATTTTGTGGGTTTACCTCAAACGGTATCCTTCCCTCTCCTTCTCCTTCTGAATCTCCTCTTTTCTTCTTCTCATAAATCTCTCTTTCTCCCTCTCAGTGACTGAATGGTGTGTATGTCGTGTGTATGCAATGTATCTATATGTGTATATAAGTATACACTTAATTATTGCAAGATCTGATTGCCCCACCAACTAGCCTTCCTTTTGCTTGTTGCAGCAACTCAATGAGTGCTCTTCAGGTTACTGTAACACCCCGACTCTGTATAATTAATAATTAAATAATTAATTATTAATTAGTACCGGCTTAGGGAATAATTAAGGAAATTAACCTTAATCTCCCGGTGGTCACACTAGACCAATAGAATGATTAAACATGTCCGAGAATAGGGTATAATACCCGAACCTAATTATCCGTTAATTAGGTGAAATAATGTCAATTTAACACTGACGGAATTCGAATTAGTTAATCCGAAAAATCCCGAATGACTAATAAATGACACGGAACCCCTGACACTGAAGATAACAGAAATAGAAACTGACCGGAAGAAACTGCACCAAAAAAAGAGTTACGGAATGAAAGTTATGAGGCAAACATCAGAAACTGAATTAATGTGCAGCCAAACAGGGCCTTAGCCCAAATTGTGGAAAAATGACCAAATTGGTGGTCAAGGGGAATTGAACCCTTGACCTATGGAGGGAAATAATTTTATCCAAAAAACTTATCAGTTGGGCTACCCAGACCTTTGTGCCTATATATACAACTTAATTGTATATATCTCTGATTTGCCCCAACTTGCCACCCAAATCAACCAATGGCAACCCATGCAAACCCCACATGATTGACTGAATCACCCCTACATCAGCCCACCTCTGCTCACATGACTCTCTGATTTTCAGTCATCTCATTGATGTATATACATATAGAGATATTATGTATAGGTATACTAGGAGAAAATGGTGATTCTCTAAAATGAAAATGTCTGCTATAATGAGAGACAGATCTGTTGGGGTAAGACATATAGAGTGAGAGGGTGGTTAGGTGAGCCTTGCATGTGTATGTGTTCATGGCTTGAGCATGTATGTACAAGCTTGGGTGTGTGCATGTCATCCGTTGGAAAGGGATGCACCAAAGAGAACTGAGGGCTAAGCAACACACGACTGCACTGGTGCAACATGCACAGGAACCACAACCGAGCCATGGATGAGGAAATGAGGGCCACCCCTTGGAAGGTAAAACATTAAAACTATTCTGAAAATTTCCTGTTTGAATTTTGGGTACTGTTTAGATAGTTCTAATCCATGCAAACTGTATATATAAGCTCCTGTGAGTCTTAGAACTGTTCTAGGACAACTTAGAATGGTCGGAATAGCCTAGAACCCCAAACCGTGAGTGAAACCACCATTGATGGACCTCGAATGTGCAGGTCTGAAACAACCCTCACCAAGTTGAATTTGGTTGGTCAAGACCTAATCTAGAGGTCACAAGGATTCCAAAAATACCAACCCGCGACCCTAGAGCACTGATTTGGACCCTCAAAACCGCAGATGCAGGCCTCGGGTTTGAAACCCAGACCTTGTAATCGGCTCCTACACTGAATGCTCGTAATTAGGACCTAAAGCCCATGATACAAGGGTCATTTTGAGACAAACCGCATCAGATTTGGTGGAGAAATGAGGCCCCACGACCGCACTGAAATTCTGCGCGATAATCGGCCAAACAGCACCCTATGCATGGCTTCGATCCATAAAATCGATGCCAAACCGTTGGCATGACATCCAGAAGATGTTTGAAACCAAAACAGGCCGAAATCCGTGCTTGAAATGGCACGAAAATGGAGAAAAATCGAACCTGCACTTAGGGCAACGGTGCCCTGCGCGTTGGAGAAGATAGAGTTGACTCGCCAACTCGTTTGAGTTGGGCCGAGTCGACTCATACACGTGGCAACCCAAGACTGTGCCACTGTTTAATTGAAACTACACCGTTTTGGGTGTCAACTGATTTGTTTTAAAATCAAACTTGACCTGTTTGGTTACGGATGCACGAAATTAAAATTGGGAATTGGGCAACTGAAACACGGATAGGGACTGAAATTGGGAATAAGATGGGTTATGCTATTCCGGTTTTCTGAAGGTCACAGAACCGGTTGGTTTTTAAGAATTGTGAACCGGTTCACTGCTTGAACCCTAGAACCGTTTGGTTTGAACCCTAATTTTATGTAATTATGTTTTGAACCCCAAATACTTTCTGAAAATTACGGATTTGTCCCCAACAGTTTTGGGGAATTACACAGTGGCCCAGACCTCTGAAAATTTATACATTTAAGCCCTGAATAAATTAATTAAATAATAAAATAATTATTTAATTATTTTATTAAATAGGTAAAATTACAATTTTACCCCTGGACATTAAATATGTCAAACGAAGTCCAAATTAAGTAAATAAATAGTGTATTTTCACTATTTCAAATATTCTGGACTCAATGGTACAGTCCAAATTGGGAAATATAGTACCGAAAAATACAGACCTGTAAGTGATAAATTACTGTACTGCCCCTGATGGCACCAGACCCAAATAAAAATATCAGATAGCCTATTTTGACTATCTCGTGCATTCTGGACTCAACGGTGAGGTCCGTTTAGTGAACTGAGGTCCCGAAAAATACAGACACATAAAGTGTAAATGACTGAATTGCCCTTAATGATACCCAGGGCCGATTAAACATAACAGATAGTCCAACTTAATTATGTCGGACACTCTGGACCCAATGGTGAGGTCCATTTTATGAACTGACGTGCCGAAAAATACGACACATGAAATTACTAAATTACCCCTGATACCGTACGAGACCTAAACAAAGTCCGATTGGGACGAAACTGATACTGGTAGGAGCCCAGACACTGGTGAGACTGTATACTTGATTAGATGACGAATTGGGGTCAGAATTACACAAAACGTAAAATGACCAAAATACCCCTGAGCACTGTAAGTGCAAAGTAGAGATCAAATAAAGGTCAAACTGATCTGATAAATTATCATAGGGATAATTATGAACACTGAAGGGCTAAATAAGACTCTGAGACAGTCAACGCATAAAACGAGAAATGACCGATGTGTCCTGACGATCTAAAGCAGATACCAGATGAAGTCCAAGGGACTTACAAATTTATACATGAGATATATGGGACGTTCTGAGGACCATGATAGGGTCCGGGGCAAAAATGACAAAATTACCATTTTGCCCCTAAGACTAAATAAGTACCCAACTGATACCGATTAAAGTCTAAAAGACTTAAAACTTCATATATACGATATATGGGATATTCTGAGGACCATAACAGGGTCCGGGATAAGAATGGCAAAATTACCATTTTGCCCCTATGGTTAAAATGAGAACCTAACTGATACCGATTGGAGTCCAAAGGACGTAGAACTTTGTACTTAAGATATAAAGACTATTCCGAAGACCACGACAGGGTCCGGGACAAGAATGGTAAAATTACCATTTTGCCCCTAAGGTTGAATGAGTGCCTGACTGATAATAATTGAAGTCTAAATGACTTAGGATATAATCCTAATAACTGCTAAGCCTAATTAAAGAATGAAATAGCCTCGAGTGAGACCCAATGGAAGGGCGATAGGCTACTAGGCTATCTTAGGTAATCCGATAGATACCTAAGATGACGAATGAGACCTGAATGGATGAGTTCTGATCTGTCTATGATTGATGATTATTATTCAGGATATACATGGAGATGCCTGACGTACCTGGAGGTTATCAGATTATTTATGCAAGGAAATAAGCGTAAAGTTTGTGAGTAACTTCTGACACTGTTTTGATACTGTCCCTTGATTTACTGATCTGTTTTGAATGCAAATATTTAAGTGCAATTATTTAAATGCATGTTTTCCGTACTATATCACTTATGACATGGTTTTAGTCTTTTTAAATAATTGACTATATTCCTGATCCCTGTGCTAGCATTCCGTACTGTTTTGCCTGTTTTGAACTGTTGAGATAAAATGGATATATTGAACCATTATTTCCGAAACGATAAAATAAACCATGTGATATAGGCAAAGAACAACATTTTGTTGTATCGTACCGATTTGTATAGTATACTGTCTGAATGCTATATTGTTTAAATGTATGTACTTAATGTACGCCCTTTGTATCACATTCCACGTGATGTGCTTGTGTCCTTCGAATTAGGAATTCCGTTCAGTTCGGTTATGTGCTGTCCGTTAATGATATGTCTGCCTCGATTGATACGTTCCGTCCGGTTCTGACATGTTCCGTCCGATAATGATGTTAAGTCCGCCTTGATTGATATATGGTCCAGTTCCGTTATGTTCCGTCCGATAATGATGTTAAGTCCGCCTTGATTGATATATGGTCCAGTTCCGTTATGATTCGTTCCGTTAATGAAGAGTCTGTGTCTTGACCGATATATTAGCAATAGTTATTGTTCTGACCGATTGGTTATGTCATGTTCCGATCCGTTTGTATTGTCTGTTCGATTCCGTTTTATTGTACTAGACGGCTTATGAAATGGATTTATAAAAGTAGTTATTTTTGAAATGACTAAATTATCCATGTGCCATGGAAGCACAAAACTGGTTTTGAAACCCATGATAGGGAATCTGTGTTACTCACTGGGCTTATTTAAGCTCACCCCATTATTCTGACATTTTTCAGGAATTACCTCCATTGGATTAGAAGGTACTATGACATGACGTGAATAGGCCAAGTGGCATCGCAAGTAAGGATCTGACGGCACTGAATTGTAAAGACTGGCTTATTGTGGATTGAACCTGGTTATTCCGGTGAGTGGTATGTTATGACTATCTTGACTGTTATATACTAGATAGACATGGCTCATGGAATTAATGGTACTCTAGAGATATTAGATCTGCTCTGTTGTTATATGCTTGATTTTAGATATGCTCTGAGATTAGAATTGTTGACTGACTGGATTTAGTCTTGCTCTGTGATGCATATTCTTATGATGGATAAGTGAGTTGCATTCCCGTGACACAAAGAAAAGTTTTAAATTCCGCTGCATCTGACCCTACAGTTGGAGTGCAATTTGTCGGAAAGTTCAGAATTTGCCTTTGGTTGGTCGCGTCGCGACCAACTGGCAGTCACGTCCTCGACATCCGCGTAGGGTGGGGTTCGGGATGTGACCTGTTTGGGGCAGGCCATCATTGGCTGTGTGTTTGTATTGTATGTATATATATGTATTTATATATTTGACATTACACTCACACACTAATACACTAAGGTACACTCAAACACCCCTCACAACCGACAACCCCACATAACATCTCACTATTCTGCATAATTTAAATATTTATATATATATACATTTATATATATATATATATATATATATATATTTTAATGTACATACATGCATGTTTACACATGTGTACATACTTGGTCACATGTATATATAATATACCTTCAATGTGTGTATTTGTGTGTCTTAATATTTAATTATAACTAATAATTAATTTCTTATACTTAATTAATTAATTATTTTAAATTAATTAATTGTTTCCTTAAGTGTAGACATCTTTACACAAATTTTCTCGTAACTTTGTAAGACGTGCCATAATCTTATACTTGTACTAAGGATCGACGATTAACGTGAAATTCTACAATTCTTATGGAACTAACCGAAACAGGTTGGTGATTTCAACGAAAGTGATGTACAGTCATCTTGAGTTTTCAGGACTATTACTTAAAAAGTCCGCGCGTCGGGGTTGAAACCGACCTAGTTACTCAAGGCCTCGATTACTAATTTATAACCCACAACTCGATGATCCCATATTCAGGTCGGGGTGTTACATAGGTACTCTACCAGTTTATATTAACCTATACGTGTATTGTTGATCTTAAACCCTTTACCGAGTGCATGCTTAGGAATGGAAAATTTCAAAATGGGATTCATGTGAGGGTTTTGAAATACTCTTAAAAATCTTAGAAAAATAGAAAAATTATCTGATGTGACTGTAAAACTTGAATTGAAGTGACTGTAAAACATGATTCTCAATAGAAATTTTTTTTATCTAGTTAACGTAAACACCTATCTAGGTTATACCAAAATGTTAAAGAGACCATAGAAACCCCTGGAGTTTGGAATGCTAAGTTTGGGGACAAACTTATTTTGAAGGGGGTAAGAATGTAATACCTTGACCTGGGTTAGCACGTATACCGAGGTAGACCGGGTCGGGTAGTGTACTATCAGTTGTAACCGAGCTGTTAAACTCTATATTTTGATATCACATGTACTATACGATTTGGAATGTGAACAGGGTCAACTATATAGTCAGTATCGAGCAATGCCCGAGCAACCCAGAACTATGCCTCATAATGCGTGCGCACACATAAACTAATGCATGCATACATTCGTATATATGTATAGACCACGAAAAATGAGTGTATGTATACGCGCTTAAAAACTAGTATATACACGTACATTAGAGTATATATATATAGGTATAAAATATGTGTATGTATATACGTAGTGTAGTATATATATATATATACATGTATTAGTATACAAGGAATAAAAGAAAAGAAATGAAAGAAAAGGGAAATGGGAGAGGCAGCATTCCAAGGGCATGCATGCAAGTCGGATATTGTATGTGTGTGTGTACTGTTGTGTGTGTAAGTGTGTGTGTTGACATAATGTAGATATATATATATATCATCAAATATCTCCACAAAATTGAATGCAAAGTTGCATTCTGAAAAGAGAAAAACAGAAATTAAATGGGGGCAGAAAGAGGAAGTCAAGGAAGGCTGCAAGTGAAGGGATAGAAGAGAGAAATGAGAGAGAGAGAGATTAAGTCAGTTAGTTAATGTATATATACAAACATGTGTGCATTCAGTTAGAGAGAAAAAACAGAAATAAAGAATCAAAGAAGGAAGAAGCTGAGAGTGGATTGAAGTGAGGAAATAAAAGCGGAAGAAGAGACCTGCACCAAGAAATCAGAAAATATAAGTAAGTGGGTTTTGTTTTATTTTTAATTTTAAAATCATGATAATTAGTTTGAATGATAGGATTCAAATCTGCATAAAATATAGAGTAAATTCCAAAAAGAATCACTTGAAATGATGCCATGATGAGACAGAAAACCCTAGTTGCAGGTTTATGAGATAATTCGGGTTGGTATATTTTTGTGCAAAAAACTTGATTTAAATTACAAGGGATTGATCGTATAAAGTACAAGAAACAAATAGAAAAAGAAATGAGTCAAAACAGTGAAGAAATCATAGGAAAAATGGGGTCGCCGAAAAATCGGTTCCCACTTAAAATCCCATATTCGAAGGGTTTTTTTACTTGAAATCCCCATGAGATTTAGAGGAGGATCACATTTGATTTGGGAGAGAAAATGATCGGGGAAAATTGGGCGTTGCCGAAGAAGACGACGGCACCCACCGGAACCCAGCGGAAGAAGACTATTTAGGGTTAAGGTTCAGGTCATGGGTCGAATCCGGGTCGGGACCTGACTGAAACAGAAACGGGTATATTAAAATGACACAGTATTGATTAGGTTAAAAGGTTTTTAAAATTTAATTGGGAGTGTTTGGTGACACGGATAAGAAATAGAAATTGAGACTGAAACAGGAATAGGGATATCCTATCCTTGTTCCGTGGATATCCAATGTTTTGCTATCCTTAGTTAGGATAGGGTTTTTTGAAATTACAAATGAACCCAGAAGTTTTGGAAATTATAATTAGACCCTAAACTTTTAGTTATTATGATTTGACCCACATAATATAATATTAATTTAATTAATTAAAATAAAAATAAAGGAGAAATTACTAAATTACCCCTAAGTCAAAAAGTAGTCAAACGGACTCTGATTAAAATAAAAGAATAGTAAATTTTTATTATTTCAAGCATTCTGGAGTCAATGGTAGAGTTCGATTTGCAAAAAGAGGTCTCGAGAAGTGAGAACCCGTGAAAGTACAAATGACCATTCTACCCTTTATAGTAACGATGTCCAAATTAAACATAGGAATAGTGTATTTTAACTATCTCGGACATTCTAAGACCAATGGTGAGTTTCATTTTGTGAGACAGGGTCCTGAAAAATGACCATTCTGCCCTTTTTAGCACAGATGTCCAAATTGAATTCTGCGAAAGCCTAAACCAACTTTCTTCGACGTTTCGGACTCAATGGTATAGTCTATTTTCGTAGAAGAGGAACTTAAGATATAAAGACATAAAATTTGATGAACAGCATAATTCAGGTAGCGATAGACTGAAACGTGTTTCATGGATTTTAGGAACACAAAAGGGCAAAAAGAAGGCAGTCTAAATCCTTCTAGTTCAAAGACAATAAGAGGTAAGTAAAATCCAATCTCTGCATGTGTCACATTCCAAGCCATGTCATAGTTCCTTATATATATTGCCTATCATACTCTGTACCTACATACCAGTGTTTATTTATCCACATTGATATTGCCCTATCATATGGGAGACAGTTATTGATTTCTATATATATCTCGATCATGATTGTACACTTGTGTGTGGATTCTTTTTGTACACTTGTACTTAGGGCCGTGAGGGCCAGAAAGTTTTATTCGAAGCAGTCTAGTAACTGTAGTTTAGCTAACTATCGTTACGTCAGATTTGCCTAAAACCAGTTATGATTCCACTATGCCCTTCGTGGAAGATAGCATGATCCTGATATATTATTAGTGCCAGATTTGTGCTCAGTCGCATCTCTATCTGATGTTATTTTTGACCTTCGGGTCCAAGTTCCGAGTGGAGCTGAATACGAGCTCAAGGGAGAGCAGTATTCATACAACCGAGTGGAACATTTACTACATTGCTATGTAAGGCATGGAACATAGACTTACATTTTTAGATTGGTGCATTAGGCACCCAAGGGGTAGCCGGGCCCCA
Organism: Nyssa sinensis; assembly: GCA_008638375.1. Taxonomy (NCBI): domain Eukaryota; kingdom Viridiplantae; phylum Streptophyta; class Magnoliopsida; order Cornales; family Nyssaceae; genus Nyssa; species Nyssa sinensis. Next base: position 36,557,727 of record CM018036.1, on the reverse strand, counting down.
CCAATACCAGTGCATCTCAGTTTTAGTTGATATCACTATCCTTTATTGTTGATATTCATAGCTTGATCATGTTATATTATTATTGAATGATCATGAGGTTTTAATAGCTTTCAGTACAGTGCTTACATTTCATACTTGATATAACTCATGACTGTAGCAGTATGACATTGTTAGCATAGCAGATTCATTTCCTTATCATTTGACTTCTATCATCTGTTATTGAGTATATATATTCATTGACTGGCTAACATTCTCTTATACCTTATGCACATGGCAGAGTAAAGGACTACTTACTTGAGTTTTCATAGCTCATCAGATACTACACAACATTTGACTTGCAGGCACAGATATCAAGGACAGACCCTAGAGTCTGATAGCTAGGAGGTGGACATTTGCTTTTAAAGTTGCAGTGTAATACTTAGTACAGACCGTCTTATAGCTCTCCCATGTTATTCACGTCTTAGGAATGAACAGTTGTATTAAGAAATTTTGTATTTCGCATTTTATAAACATTATATAGATCACATGCAACTTTATTATTTTCTTCCGCATTTTAGTCGTTGCATGTTAGTAGCACTGATTGTGTAGCAAGTTGAGACCATTGGTTCGACAAGCAACGTCGGATCGGGCGTCGCGACATGAGATCCTCATAGGGTGGGTCTCGAGTCGTGACAAAAACAAATAACAACGAACTTTCTGTTGTCCATTCGAATGAGCAACTAACAGTTGCTCATTCTACTTATCTTGTGAACTAAATTTTCCTTTTAGGATTTTCAAGATGCATTTTGGAAAAATTGTTTCACATCCATGAGTCTAGCAAATACATGATGTTATGATAAAACTATATGCAATGCATGCATGATGTGAGTGTGTGATATCTAAATCAAATACAAAATTCGAATATACCTTTCATGAACCTAATCAATCGATAGTGATGCACGGTAATATCTCTTGGACGATCTTGGAGTAGAACGGGCATCAAGGTACTCACTTCTAGGACTTATGTAAGGATTACACACAATGCATGTTTTCTCAAACCGGATTAGCCAATTACAATATTGGACCCTATGGTCCTAACATTTGTGTCATAGCGGGGTTCTAGGGATGGAGTAACCATTTAAGGTGGAAAAGTATGGTTTGACCTCGATCATCTTTAGGGGAAATCCCTACTCCTTTGCAATTCTTTTAGCTCGGGTAATCGAGACTTTGTACTGATAATCCACCTCAGTAGGTAGGTACCAATGGCCAAATGTGTATTCCCTTTCTAGTTACTGAGGTAGTGTAGGTAGACCTTGCAAATGGCAGCCAAGGCCTTTGCCAGACGCAAACCTCATGAGCTTTATGACGTACAATACTAGATCTTCATAAATATAGCCCTCGGTTGTTTGCTCGATTTCTAGGTTTTCCATATGGCTAAAGCTTATTAGTGCTATGTTATCGATATCATGCTAAATCTCTAAGATTGGGGAATCGTCGTGAGTGGGATCAGTGTCTCCATAAATGGTGACCACTTCAAGTTGGCATGTAAACTTGAGCTTTTGGTGTAGAGAAGAAGCTACAACTTTGATTTCATGTAGCCATGGCTGACCTAGCAGCTGGTTAAAAGATGTCGAAACATCCAATACATGGAATTGTGAAATGCTTTCAATCGGGCCCAAATTCATGGTGAGTGTCATGACACCCACTACCTCTTATCGAGTGTTGTTATATGCTTGGACTACTTGAGTTGATAAGGGTAAATCAAAGACCTTTAACCCAAGACATTTTGCATTCCTCAGAGGACACACATTAAGAGCAGATTCATTATTGATGAGTACCACTAACACCTTTTTTCCCAAAATATCCACGGTTATATGTAAGGCGTTGGTATGGCTGGCCTCGTTTTTTGGTAAATCATGGGCTGTGAATATGAAGACGTTGTTGAATTGTACTCCCCCAATAATTTGTTTGTACTACTCAGGGGTAGTGGTGGTGGGAACTTAAGTTTTATTCAGTTGCCTTTGGATATGATATCAACGTGGAAAGGATGCAATAAGTAATCACTAAATAGAGATATTGGCCTGAGTTTTCTTAAGTTTCTTGAGGAGCTCGTCCTTAATGAGGGCTTAAGGTTGGGTCCTGATTGTCTACTTGGTTTTTAAAAATTCAGTCACAAGGTCATTTGCCTATAAATGAATAGGTTTGAAGGGTCGACCCCCTTGGGTAATGTGTACTGTGTAACACCCTGATGCAATTACTAAATGATTAAGTTAGTAATTAAATATCAGAGACTTAAGAAGTAAAATAATGACTAAAGAAAATTAAATCAAGAAAATAAAGGCTACAAAAATAATAAGATTACGACTTGCCTACTAGTGAAAACCGACATATGAAGAAAATAAATAATACAAGTACATAAGAAAAAAAATTAAAGTACAAAAGCCTAACTAAAGGAAAATAAAAAAGAAAAGAAGAAAAGTAGTCCAAAGTGTTGGCCAAGGAATTGAACCCAAGACCTAGTCCACCACAAGACTTATTCAAAGTCAAAATGCACTAGGCTATCAGCACACATGTGCTATGATAGCCAAAAGATAAGCATATAATATGAAATTAGGTAGAAAAGAATGCTAAAACAATGAGGTGTCAATACCCCGTTGCATCTCTCCCTCAACCAATTAAATCTCATGGAAACCCTTCATGATTTGTACGCAAGTCTTGAGATTATATAGTCAGCAAATCAGACTTACATGAGAGTGTTAAGTCCAAACCCGACCGTGTGTGTGTGTCTGTGCTTAGAGAAAGAGGGGGGAAGGAAGAAGGAAGAAGGAAGAAGGAGAAGAAGGCCTTGCATGCAAGCCCTGAGCTAGACCCTAAGAAGGCTTGGGATGTTCGAAGTCGAGCCAAAGAAGGAGAAGTACCCTTGTTAGAGGTAAAACACTAAAACATTTAGTTTTTGTCTCTCTAAGAAAACTTATTATTACATGCTAATTGATGTAGTTAAAATGCATGCATGGTCTTGTTGGTACTGTAGTGGAATTTTGGGAGAAAAAGAGTAGACCTAGAAGGCTTAAAATAGTGAGACCCACACAGAATTGCCATTAATGACAGCTCAAGCTTGGGCCTGAACCAATTGGAACTGACCAAGTTTGGTTGGCTGGGGCTTAAACGAGTCCCTTCAAGAAGTCCAAAATAATTGGAATCACTTTAAATGGATTAGAAACGAGGAAGAAAGACCAAGTTACAATCACGGCCCAAAAATCCAACTCCTTGAAATCGAGCACTAAGCTTGATTCTTGGAACGTGGGTATGAAGATACTATGATGAGGAGCATAACAGGCCAAGAACTATGAATTTTTATAAAGAATCGGCTATTAACGAATCGATTATTCAGAACTGTCATGAAGCTCCAATAGAGATTTTAAGCTCATTTCGATCTTCCAAACCAACGCCAAAACCTTTCTTAATGTTTTAGAAACCCATAGGAACAAAAATCAAACTGAAAGGATGCTTGTAGCTTCACGAAATAGAAGTTAAATAGTTACAAAAATTAGGGCGACAGTGACGGGACAATGGGAAGAACAGTATAAGGTTGGTCAATCAAGTCGGTTTCGGGTTCGGGTCGGATCTTGCCCTGACCTAGTAGCTGGTTAACCAAAACTACATCATTTTATGTTTGGTTTAAATGAATTTAAATGGATTCAGTCTATTTGGCTACGTGGATAGAACCCCTAATTTAATAACCACAATCAGAATGGGGATATCATATCCTTGTTTTCCTGCTTTCTCCACTGTTTGGCAATTCAAAAATCAAAAAAAGAAGGGGGAGCCGCAGCTGCCCAAGATTCAAACCACAGACTTGCTACACGTAAGAAACCAAAGAGTCACGCGTGTGCCACCGTGGCACTTGTGCAATAAAATGAATAATGTATAAATATATTATTAAATAAAATAAATTAATTTAATTTAATTATGATAAAATGTTCTATGCCCAAATAAAATAAAAGAGTAGGGTATTCTGACTTTTTCTAACATTCTGGACCCAATGGCAAGGTACGTTTTACGAGATAAAATCCCAAAAATTAGGACATGTTAAATATGCTAATTACCATTTTACCCTTAATGATGTCCGAGCCAAATGAAAGTCTGAGAGGGTCTAATTTGATTTTGTTCAACGTTCTGGACCTAACGGTGGGGTCTATATTGTCAAATTTGGTACTGAAAATAAGATACAAAAAATAAAAGTTACTAACCTACCCGAAAAAGAGTCCAACTTCATTGTGAATAGTCCGATTTAAAGGAAATAAGGCCTATTATAGTAAATTGAGAATCACTGGGTCTAAGAATAATTTAAGAACACCAACTACGATGTGATTTAACTTAAATGTAGAATTACTAGACTTTCCATGAATTGTTCTTAGGACGAACCCCGAAAATCAATGTGAGTAATCCTAGACTTTGAAGTGGAGGTTTTAACTCTATGATTCCTGAAGTGTTTTAAATTAACATTATTATATTTACATGACTCGTGTTTTAAATATGGTAATTGTTTCCATTTTCAAATACTAGCATGAATTGTAAATGTACTTGTTTTAAGTTCCAACTGTATATAAACTAGTAATGCAAGATAAAGAGTGCATCAGCACTTATAATTATGAAATGCCTGGTATAAGGTTTATCCCATGGGCAAGTGATTTTTTTGTGTTCAAGTCATGTATTAATATAAATTATACTGACCTCGTGCTAAGCTTAGAGTCTGGATCGATTCTGATTTTCATGTAAAGTGCAAAGATGACAAGTTATGAAATGACAGAAGGTTTTGTCCCCTATTGATTTGAATATGATTTAAAATTTCATATTCCATGATTAAAGGATTTATGTTTTCAATTATAGCTAAACTAAATTCTCATGTTTCATATTGAGAAAGAAAAGCTTTACTTAAATGCCTTGAATGCTTCATGTTTTATACTTCAATGATTTGTGAAACAAATGTTTTACTCGAATGCCTTGAATACTTCGTGTATATGTTTTGGAGATTCTTGTATTCCATATTTGATAAACTAAACGTCGAGCCTAAATGCTCTGAATGCTTCATGCTATCTATTTTAAGATTCTTGTATTTTGTATTTAAAGTGTACGAGTAATTGGTAGTGATTATTTTATGAACTCTCTTATACTTAACCCACTACCTATTGAAAACCCCTGAAAAAGTGCCAGAATTACTTACGAGCTTTTCATAAAGCTCACATAGATTTGTTACCCATGACCTTTTTAAGTAATGTGGATGAATGGGAACCTTACCCGTATTGAAGTTCAATAGATAGGATTTTGGGAATGTTAGGACTAATAGATTCAATGCCATTTTATAGCATTCTATTTTGGACGAATGTGCGAATTGTGTTCATGCTTCCACAAAACCTTCTCATTTTTGATGCTAAGGTCGTATCGCCGTCCAACACCACCATTTCAGTCCACCCGTCGGCTCTTAGGCCGAGGGGTGATGATCGTGTCTCCGTAATCTGCACGGGATGGGTTTTAAGGTCGTGGCAAAGTGGCATCAGAGCATCAAGTTGGTTTTCTAGGAACTAAGTGAAACCAACATACTGGGTAACAGAGCTATAGGTTTAAGTAGGTCCAAGGCTGCCTATAAAAATTAAGATTAATAGTGACTTACTAAGGAAAATCTAAGGGAACCATAAGTTCTGTTGTGAAGGCAAGGTATGGGACCTGTAATAGAGTGAAGTAAATGTTCTGAAATATATGATCTGATGTGAAGGTGGGGTACAGGACCCACAATAAAGTGAAGTATATGTTCTGATGTAAGGACAAGGGTATGGGACCTACAATAGAGTGAAGTATGTGTTTTGATGTGAAGGCCGGGTATGGGACCCCTAATAGCATGAAGTAAATGTTCTGATGTGAATGTGCGGTATGGTACCCGCAATAGAGTGAAGTATATGTTCTGATGTGAAGGCAGGTTTGGGACCTGCAATAGAGTTAAGTATAAGTTCTGATGTGAAGGTGGGGTAAGGGACCCGTAGTAGAGTAAAGTGTTAGAGTCTGAAGGTTAGAAGTAAGCATGGGGTATGGGACCTATAGTCATAGTGAAGTGAAAGGGTTAGAAGATAAGCATGGGCTATGGAACCCACCATTAGAATCAGAAAATGATTATTAGAAATTGTGAACCTTAATGATAAGGTAAACAAATATAACCTTATGTGATGTAGCATATGAAGATGAACTAACTAAAAATGTTTGTCTTTCGTAGTAGTGACAATGGTGAACACACGAAGGAATATAGGGAACCTTGATGAGCACCTAGACAGGGTCGAACAAATCCTAGAAACAATGGTGTGAACCATGAACAATGTCCAAGCCCAGAGTGGGGCTTGGCAGTAAGCACCTAATCCTCGGGCACCTTAAGGTTATGGACAACCTACTGATGCAAGGAATACAGAGACACACTGTCACGACCCGAAACCCACCCTGTGCAGATCTCGAGTCGGGACCGCCACCCTTCGGCCCGGAGGCCTTGGGGCAAGGCTCGTACATAAGCAACAGTATCGGACAGTGATGCGACCTGTGGTTGCGGAAGCGTGAAAAACTTTTTCTTTTCTTTTAAAAAAACATCTGTCGCATATCCGCCTGATACTGCCGCTCTTTATAGCGGTACACATAAATATAATAATCAGAGCATAATAATAATAACTAAAGATTTTATATAATACATATCCATGTGCCCCTTGGGCTTAAGTACATAATTGTCCCAAAATTACAACTACAAAAGTTTGACCAACGATGGGTCCTAATACTTCCAAAATATCTCCAGATCCTAATGGAGCTGCCAATCATTGCTCCCCAAATTGGGCAAGGGTCCACCCATCATCATCACTTGAAAAATGTTGGGGAATGGGGTGAGCTTCGAGAAGCCCAATGAGTAATTCCTACATCTATCATGGGTTTTCAATTGGTAGAGGTTTCGTACATGAGAGTTTAATAAAATACTCAACTACCAATTGGTCGTATACTTGAACATAGAGGACATGCATTCTTAAAATATATAGCTTTGAAACATTCAAGGTATTCAAGCTAAAACATATATTTCCATAAAAGAGCATATGTATTTCAGAACATGTAACTTAAAGTCATGTAAACATGCATAGTGAAAATGGGGGTAAAACCTGCTTCCATTTCCAAAATCGTTTGTCATATTTTCTCTTTAATTAGGTGGAATCTATTTCGAACCAGACTCTTGATGAGTGCGCAAAAGTGCACTCTAAATACCCTATTATCGGAGTAAATTGCTAGAAAGTAAATAGGAATATTGAGATTTATTTGATATTATTTATTTAATTTCTATTTACATTGAGATATATTTTAGCGGTATTTTATAAGATTTTAAGTCTCAAATGTTGCATTATTTGTTGGCGAGAGATAGTTTGCAATTGCGCTTTACACTTAATAGTTTTGGAATAATTTTTGGCTTTTTGGTAGATTCGACCATTGAGTTTCAATCGAGATTTGGATGGCGTTAGAGTTTCAGAATGAGAAAGTGATCTTCATGAAATATTTAGAGGACATCTTGGGCTTTTTAAAAAGGTCTGGTTTGCAAAAATTGGAGTTCGTTTGGGCATCCAAATATTATTTCAAAGACAGGCCTGGAAAGCTGCTATGAACATGTCCGTCCAGCCAACTTGAAGAGGCCATAACTTGAGCTTTCACAGTCCAAATCAAGTGATTTTTAAGCCTAAAATTATCTACTCATCCGGGGCTACAACTTTCGTGAAGAACTTGAATCGAGATTCCATCATCATCCAATGGAAAAATGAGCTTGAACATTACGGCTGTGTGCATATGCTGCTGGAAAAGAAGAAATAAAAAAAATTAAAAGGGGGGCTTGGTTGTACGGCTGAGCAATAGTGCAGCCAAGACAAAAGGAGAGAAATAAAGAAAGAAAGAAAGAAAAATTTATAAAGAAGAGTCAAACTTGGTGGCTGATCAGGAAACCAAAAGAAAAGCAATGAAAATAAAGAGACCAAGTGAGACCAAGTGATGCGGCAGGCTTGGCTTGCATTCAGTGGTGGGCCCTATTGGATGCAATTGAGGCGCATGGGTTGAATTCAGAAAGCAATGGCTGGCCTGTTGTGCGGCTCTCTTGAAGCTGGGCGTTGCTTTGGCTTGTGGGGCCCGATGCCAAAAAGAAAAATAAAGAAAAAGGAGGCAATTGGCTTGGCAGTGGGCTTCGTGTGGGCTGCCAATGCGTGGGGCGTTAGCTTGCAATTGGCTGATCCATGCGGCGCAAGAGTGGGCCAGGGGCTTGAGGGTTTTTTTTTATGCAAATAATATGAAGTCCTGCGGCAAAGAAAAAAAAGGGAGTCGACGGCGGCTGTGTGAAGAAGAACAGAACAGTGTGTGCGACAGCTGTACAGGATTGCGCAGCAGGGAAGAAGAAGCCACTGTCATTCCATGGCTCGTTTTCTCTCCCTTAAAATTTATGTTATCCATCCTGTACATGGGTAACTAAATTTTTAAGTGGAGTTAAGGATGAACATTGTACTATATATGGCTATTTTAATTTATTTTTGATTCTTGTACGTGGTTTTCACTTGTTAAATTCTTTGATGATCATTCATAATTAATTGTTGGATTTTATTCTCCGAATAATTAAAGGGTTTAGTCTGTTTATAGATTCAGTCATGCTTTTTCTATTGAATGGATTAATGTTTTGATTATTTTTGGAACAATTAAATATTTATATTGATTCAATTCTCTGCTGCAATATTGCTCGTTGGGTATATTGTCGTCGTTGTATTTTATCAATGTGAATAATAATTTGAGTGATTTAAAGATGATGAATGATTTTTCGAAGGGTTATTTTCAGTCTAATTTTGATGCATAATTTTAAATCTTCCGATTGAGATTTTTGGAATTTAATTTCTCAATTGAGTTATCTGTGAATTAAAAATAATTGAAATACCATATATGTGCAAGGGATTCCCGACACTCCACTGTTCGTTAAATTTGAATATTTTCTTCCATTAATTAATTTGTTTAATTTTTAGTTGCATTCAAAATCACTTTCTATATTTTTATTTTTTCGTTAACCGTCTAATACTTCTGTAGTTTCAGAAATTCTGTTTATTATTCTTTTAATTTAGTCTCCCTGTGGAATCGACACCCCAAAGCTACACTACAACTACCGCGTTATTCTTTGGGCATAATCAACTCTCGTTTTACGTATACGTGGAGATATCTCATTGCCTGGGGGATTAGATCCTGCTACCGGGCATTTCACATGAAAGGTCCGTTGGGTTTTGTACAACCCTCCTCACTACCTATGTGATGATTCATATGATAAGTCTGTTGAGTTCCGTACAACCCACAACACTACCTATGTGCTTATTATTTATCTTGCAAAACATTTGTCATATGACTTTTATATAAAATCCTTTTATGAGTATTTAAAACATGTGATGTATAACTTTTGCAGTGATGCTTCAATACTTGCAATAATCAAATTCAGAATATTTGAGGAAATCAGACATGCTAACTATTTTGAAAAGGAAACATTTATGGATATAAATATGTAAATAATCGTAGAGTCTGTCATAGCAGAATATTTAAGAAAACAGAAATCATGAATACTGAGTTTGATATATCAATGCCGTAAATATCTTGAACTTAAAACATTTGTTGAAATCCGTGGAGTTAAAGCCTCCACTTCAAATGCAAGATTACTCACCTTACGTGTCTGGGTCAGCTCTATAGAGGCGCCTTCCCTTTACCCTTTTCCTTTCTTAGCCTGCGACGCATTTCAGCTAGCGTTTCATTGTTCTCTCGTTCCTCTTCTTCTTTAAGATGCGCCTCAGCAAGTCTCCTTGCTGCTGCTTCCTGGGCGTGTCGACCAATTGGAACAATTGGCTCCCAATGTATGAAGGGTGTGAGGGACTTAATCTCATAGTATTTAGCAATCCTCAATTTCTTATGGATTACTCGGTGTTGTCGATCTAGTTCGTCCAAAAAATCTTGCTGTTTCTGACCCTTAATTATGGTCTGAGGCTTAATCATTATGAATTTGCTGGACTTGACCTTTTTGGTTGAGATTATTGGTCCTCTTCAATTCTGCTTCTTTCTCCTTCTCAAAAACTCTCTCCCTCTCTCTCTTTGCGTAAGACTGAATCTTGTGTGTCATGTGTATGCAATGGGGTGTGTATATCATATATGTACACACCAACAATTAATGGCCATCTCTTCTCACTTAATTGCCCTTCACTTCACCCCCTTACTCCATTAGATCAGCAGCCATACCTCCTCCTATTCCTCTTCACCTAATGACATATAATATACACATATAGTACATAGTTACCTTACCCCTCTTAATTTCATGTTTCTTCTCTCTTATATATATTTTTATATATATATATATATAATATTTTATACACATTACACACCACACACACACGGTTGATCTAGGCACATGTTCACATATATATATATATAGACACATATATACATAAATACATTAATCTATTGCATTTTCAAATGTATTTACACATGTATACTTATACAAGCATACATATATACACATATCCATACATAATACACTTTCATGTGTGTGTTTTCATAATAGTTTATTTTCTTGGATTTGATTAATTAATTATTAATTCTCCTCTTAAATGTAAATACCTTTACACTAATTTTTTATTGCCTCGTAATATGTGCCCTATGACCCGATATTTTTGGGTCAGGGTATTACACACACAAGATGTTCCAAAACATCAAACACCCGAGGTTTGATGGACTCACAACGACGATGGACGCTGAGGCGTGGGTCATAGAAATGGTACGTACCTTAACAACCCTTCCTTGCACTGAAGAGCAAAAGATTGCTATGACATTCGCATTCAAAGAAGCGATGCATCTCATTGGTGGCTCTTCGAAAAGGAGAGAAATGAGACTAAGTTCCCAGACTTAACCCATTTCTCACCACACAGGAACATAATGGAAAATTGAAATTATAACACCTCGATCTAGTTATCGATGATTTAGTTGCTAATTAAATATTATAGCCTTTAAGAAGGAAAATAATGATTAAGGAAAATTAGATCAAAAAAATAAAGGCTACAAAAATAATAAGATTACAATTGATGAAATTGACACATGAAGAAAATAAATAATACAAGTACAATAGTAAAACTGAAAGTAAAGTACAAAAGCCTAACTAAAGGCAAATAAAAAGAAAAGAAGAAAAGTAGGCCAAAAAGTATTGGCCCAGGGAATTGAACCCAACAACTAATCCACCAAGAGACTTATGTCAAGCCAAAGTCTACTAGGCTATTAGTACACATGTGCTATCATGGCTAAAAGGTAAACATATAACATAGGGTTGGGTGTGAAACATTCTAAAGAGCTGATGTGTCATCATCCCATTGCACCACCTCTTGTCTAATTAGATTTCATGCATGAAATCCCTCATGATGCATGTACAGATCTTGAGTGTATATGAATAGAAATTCAGACATTGCATATTGTGAAGTTTTAAGTGTTCAGCAAACCTTGTGTGGGTGTGTGCGACTAGAGAGATAGAGAGAGAATGAAGAAAGAATGAAGGAAGAAAAGGGGGAAAGGCTTGCTCTAAAGCAACCCAAGAAGCTATAGAAATCTAGTTCTGAACCAAGGAGAGAAGAAGCGCCCTGTTGAAGGTAAAACTCTCAAAAATCAAGCTTTTCTCTGTAAGAAAAAAAAATATATATATATATATATCACTGTTTACATGTTGTTGATGGAGCTAAAATGCATGCATGTGTTTACAATAGGAGATGGTAGAAAATAGGAGTGAAAATGAAGCAATTTGAACTAATAAACCCTAGGCTACCATTAACAGACCACCAAGAATAGTGGGGGGGAATTTGACCTTAACCAAACCAAATTTTGTTGGTCGAGGCTGAAACTAGACACCAAGAGGGTCACAAATCCACTAACCTGCAACCCAAAAGCCTAAGGAAAGACCTTTAAAATGTGAGTTACAGGTTTCAAATTTAAAGCTAAACTATAAAAAAAATGACTCCCAAACCAATTTTTAAAACGTGGAATTTATGCATATAAGAAGGGGACCATCACAGATGAAACCTTAGTCAAAATGCTCAAGAAACAATCTCAAACAGAGCTTGGATAACCACTGACCATGGGAGCTTCGATTGAGCTTCACAGTGGATTTCGAACCACGAAACCAACAGGAAAACTCAAGTTTGGACCTTTGAATTTGTAATGGATCGAAAGTAGGGGGGAAAAGGGGCTAGAAATGCACGAAATAGAGAAACAAAATTTAGGGTTTTAGCATGAATAGTAACTTCATGCTGAGGAAGGTGATGAACAATGAAATAGGTCGGGTCAGTTGGGTCGGGTTTCGAGTTCGGTTCGGAACCCCCCCAAGCGTAGAAATAGTTAAGTAGAACTATGAAATTTTGGGCATTGGATTTTAATTTACAAAGGAATTTGGTCTATTTGGCTATGCAGATAGGACCCCTGATCCAATAACCACGGTCGAAAAAGGATATCTTATCCCTATTTTACCTCCTTATCCGCAGTTTGGCACATTGAAAAGAAAAGGAAGAGAGAGAAAGAAGAGGAAACCAAAGGGGTGAAGGTTGTTATAAAGGCAAGGCATGCTTTGCATGCGTGAGAAAAATAAAAGAGAAGAAACAGAAGAGGAAGAGGAAGAGGAAGAAGGAAAAATGAGGCAGAAGGGAGGGGCGCAGAAAGTAAGCTTCCAAAATTTTCTCTCTGTAAATGAATTATGGCTTTTATTTTCAATTTCTTAAAGTTTGTATATGACAGTAGTATGTTGTTCTAGGGAGAAAAATAGGAATTTAAGAAGAAATCGTGAAGGAAACGTTGAGCAATGGGGTAGAAATGACCCATGATCGAAAAACTGAAATGGGGGCTTTGGGGCTGTTAGGATGTGTTAAATATACTTTAGAATAATTTAGAAATGAAAAGGAGCATAAAAACAGCAATAAAATTGAAGAAAAAAATTATGGGTTTCGATTTTTCGATCACCGGCATCGGAGATGGTGACCAGAGACTCACTAAAAAACCATGGGGGAAAGGTCATTGGTCAGCGTCGGGTCAATGGGTCACGGGTTGAGTCAGAACCCTATCCATCGGATGGGTCAATGGGTTAATATTTTAATTTAATTGGGATTGGGGGTGTTTAGATACTCGGTTAAGAAATCTCATTTAATTCTATTTGGCAATGGGGTTATCCCACCCCTGTTCCATCATATAAGCCACTGTTTGGTTTAAGTGAAATAGGAAAAAAAATATGGGGGGCTGCTACCCCCACGAATGGAACCCGAGACCTAAAGGGTAACCATGAAGCATGGACCACTGTGCCACTGAGGCACATGCGATCTCATTTCAGCCAAATAATATATATTATCATTATAGTGAATTAATTAAATTAATTAAATTAAGTTAGTGAATTATTAAAATTATTCTCGATATCCAAATTAATCAAGTTAATACTGTAAATTTATTATTTTGTACCTTCTGGACCCAATGGTGAGGTCCGTTATATGAGAGGGGGTCCCAAAAAATAAAATACCCATAAAAATGCCAAATGACCAAAATGCCCCTAAATCAAATGTGAGTCAAACGGACTCTGATTAAACTAAGTGAATAGTGAATATTTATTATTTCAAACATTCTGGACTCAAAGGTGAAGTACGATTTATGAAAATAGGCCCTGAAAAATAGAGACATGTAAAATGACCATTTTGCCATTTTTAGTATAAAAGTTCAAATTTGAAACCGTGAAAGCCTAAACTGACTTTGTAACACCCCGATCCCGTGAAATTAATAATTAAATATTAATTATTAATTAATACCGGCTCAGAGAATAATCAAGGGAATTAACCCTAATCTCCCGACGGTCAAGATAGACCAATAGAATGACAAAACATGTCCGAGAATAGGGTATAATACCCGAACCTAATTATCAATTAATTAGGTGAAATAATGTCAATTTAACACTGACGGAATTCGAATTAGTTAATCCCGAAAATCCCGAATGACTAATAAATGACACGGAACCTCTGACACTGAAGATAACTGAAATAGGAACTGACCGGAAGAAACTGTATCGAAAAAGGAGTTACGGAATGAAAGTTATGAAGGAAACATTGGAATCGAATTAATGCGCAGCCAAACAAGGCCTTAACCAAAAATGTGAAAAAAAAAGGGCCAAATGGGAGGCCAAGGGAATTGAACCCTTGACCTTGAGAAGGAAGGAATTTTTCTCAAAAAGTTTACCAACTGGGCTGTCATTACTTTGTGCACATATATATAACCAAAATATATATATATCTTTGAATTGCCCAAGGCTCCACCTCAAATTGGGCCAATGGGATTTCATGCAACCATATGTGATATATAATATATGTTATATATATATATATATATATATATATATATATATATACAATCTGATTGGGCCATTCTCTCCACCAATGGAGAAGCATGCACATCAAATCAACATGCATACAAAAATACATATGTCTACATGTGTATTTGATATATATGGGCGCTCTGTGTGTCTCAGAATGGAGGAACAAAATTTGCTCGTGTGTGTGTGTGCTCGGGAGAAGGTTGCCAAAGTGGTGCACAAGAAAATGTGTGTATGTCCATGGATGTACAAGCTTAAGCTTGACTTGTTGTTGCATGATGGAGCACAAGGCACGACTGATTGTGAGGCTCTGAGGTGCCAAAGGCACAACCGAGGGGTTTGGACTGGGCTATGGAGGATCGGTGATCGTCCAAGAGGTAAAACATTAAAATTGCTCTAAAAATTTCCTGTTTAAATTTTGGATCTGTTCCTGATATTTTTAAGCCATATAAATTGTATATATGCACTACTATGAGGCCTGGAACTGTCATGAACCAACTGAGAGGGTCGAAGAGTCATGAAAAACCCAAAGCCGTGACCCATCCACCATAGATGACCACCTCCAAAAACTGGGTCTGATTCGACCTAAGCTAAACTGAATTCGGTTGGTCAAGACCTGATCTAGAGGTCACAAGGGTCCTAAAGACCCTAATCCGCGACCCAAAACTGCATGGGAAGGCCCTCAAATTCGGGGTTGCAGGTTTCGGTTCAAAAACCCAACTCCGTAAATCGACTCCTAAACTAGATTTTTATAATGGGACTTGAAACCACATGACTCAAGGATCATTTTAAAACAAACCTCACAACATTTGGTTGAGAAATAAGAATTTGCAACCGAGTTGCAGGTCTGGTTATTCCCCACCTAGATCAAGCATTTTAGCTTGATTCGAAGCACCAAATGAATGCCAAATTGATGGCTTGACTCCCAGGAATCGATCGGAACCAAAAACAGTAGGAATCCGTACCTGAAATGGCACGAAATAGAGAAAATATGAAATCGGGAACTAGGGCAAAACTGGGGGAGAAGATGAAGAAGACGGAGTCGACTCGTCCAACTCGCTTGGGCAGACCGTGTCGACTCGGACACGTGTCCACTCATGGGCGTGCCACCTCTTTAGTGGAACGGCACCGTTTCGGTTAAACAGGTTTTGTTTTAAAATCAAAACCAGCCTGTTTGGAAACTCGGTTAATAAATCTGAATTAGGGATTAGGTCTGTCCAAACCGTGAATAAGGGGCTGAATTGGGGATAGAAAGAATATGTTATTCCGGTTTTCTGAAGGAACTGAACCGGTTGGTTCTTGATGGTTTTGGACCGGTTCAACTGATGAACCCTTGAACCCTTGGGTTTGAACCCCTAAATTATGAAATTATATTTTGACCCCCAAATACTTTCTGAAATTACGGATTTGTCCCCAACTGTTTTAAAGAATTACACAGTGGCCCAGACTTTTGAAAATTTATACATTTAAGCCCTGAATAAATTAATTAAATAATAAAATAATTATTTTATTATTTTATTAAATAGGTAAAATTACAATTTTACCCCTAGACATTAAATATGTCAAACGGAGTCCAAATTAAGTAAATAAATAGTGTATTTTCACTATTTCAAATATTCTGAACTCAATGGTACAGTCCAAATTGGGAAATATAGTACCGAAAAATACAGACCTGTAAGTGATAAATTACTGTACTGCCCCTGATGGCACCAGACCCAAATAAAAATAAAAGATAGCCTATTTTGACTATCTCGGGCATTCTGGACTCAACGGTGAGGTCCGTTTAACGAACTGAGGTCCCGAAAAAATACAGACACATAAAGTGTAAATGACCGAATTGCCCTTAATGATACCCAGGGCCGATTAAACATAACAGACAGTCCAATTTCACTATATTGGACGCTCTGGACCCAATGGTGAGGTCCATTTTATGAACTGACGTGCCGAAAAATACGACACATGAAATTACCAAATTACCCCTGATACCGTACGAGACCTAAACAAAGTCCGATTGGGACGAAACTGATACTGGTAGGAGCCCAGACACTGGTGAGACTGTATACTTGATTAGATGACGAATTGGGGTCAGAATTACACAAAACGTAAAATGACCAAAATACCCCTGAGCACTGTAAGTGCAAAGTAGAGGTCAAACTGATCTGATAAATTATCATAGGGATAATTATGAACACTGAAGGGCTAAATAAGACTCCGAAACAGTCAACGCGTAAAATGAGAAATGACCGATATGTCCCGACGATCTAAAGCAGATACCAAATGAAGTCCAAGGGACTTACAAATTTATACATGAGATATATGGGACGTTCTGAGGACCATGATAGGGTCCGGGGCAAAAATGACAAAATTACCATTTTGCCCCTAAGACTAAATAAGTACCCAACTGATACCGATTAAAGTCTAAAAGACTTAAAACTTCATATATACGATATATGGGATATTCTGAGGACCATAATAGGGTCCGGGATAAGAATGGCAAAATTACCATTTTGCCCCTATGGTTAAAATGAGGACCTAACTGATACCGATTGGAGTCCAAAGGACGTAAAACTTTGTACTTAAGAAATAAAGACTATTCCGAAGACCATGACAGGGTCCGCGACAAGAATGGTAAAATTACCATTTTGCCCCTAAGGTTGAATGAGTGCCTGACTGATAACAATTGAAGTCTAAATGACTTAGGATATAATCCTAATAACTGCTAAGCCTAATTAAAGAATGAAATAGCCTCGAGTGAGACCCAATGGAAGGGCGATAGGCTACTAGGCTATCTTAGGTAATCCGATAGATACCTAAGATGACGAATGAGACCTGAATGGATGAGTTCTGATCTGTCTGTGATTGATGATTATTATTCAGGATATACATGGAGATGCTTGACGTACCTGGAGGTTATCGGATTATTTATGCAAGGAAATAAGCGTAAAGTTTGTGAGTAACTTCTGACACTGTTTTGATACTGTCCCTTGATTTACTGATCTGTTTTGAATGCAATTATTTAAGTGCAATTATTTAAATGCATGCTTTTCGTACTATATCACTTATGACATGGTTTTAGTCTTTTTAAATAATTGACTATATTCCTGATCCCTGTGCTAGCATTCCGTACTGTTTTGCCCATTTTGAACTGTTGAGATAAAATGGATATATTGAACCATTATTTATGAAACGATTAAATAAACCATGTGATATAGGCAAAGAACAACATTTTGTTGTATCGTACCGCTTTGTATAGTATACTGTCTGAATGCTATATTGTTTAAATGTATGTACTTAATGTACGCCTTTTGTACCACATTCCACGTGATGTGCTTGTGTCCTTCGAATTAGGAATTCCGTTCAGTTCGGTTATGTGCTGTCCGTTAATGATATGTCTGCCTCAATTGATACGTTCCGTCCGGTTCTGACATGTTCCGTCCGTTAATGATGTTAAGTCCGCCTTGATTGATATATGGTCCAGTTCCGTTATGATCCGTCCGTTGATGATATGTCTTTGCTTTGACTAATGTTTTGTTCTGTTCGATTCTGTTATGTTCCGTTCATTGATAATGTGTCTGCCTTGATTGATATATGGTCCAGTTCCGTTGTGTATTGTCCGTTGATGATACGTCTGTCTTGATTGAAATATTGTTCAGTCCAGTTATGATTAGTTCCGACAGTGATGTGTCCCTGACTTGATTGTTATATTGTTTCTACCCAGTTCTGTTATGTTGTGTCCTGTTCATGATTGCCTGTGTCCTGATTAGTGTATTGTTTCCGTTTAGTTCCGTTATAATTTTATCCGTTCGCGATATGCCTTTGCTTGACTGATGTATTGTTACCGTCCGATTCCGTTATATTCCGTCCGTTAATGTTATGTCTGCCTCGATTGATATGTTCCGTCCGGTTCCGACATGTTCCGTCCGTTGATGATCTGTCTGTCTTGATTGATATAAGGTCCAGTTCCGTTATGATTCGTTCCGTTAATGAAGAGTCTGTGTCTTGACCGATATATTAGCAATAGTTATTGTTTTGACCGATTGGTTATGTCATGTTCCGAACCGTTTGTATTGTCTGTTCGATTCTGTTTTATTGTACTAGACTGCTTATGAAATGGATTTATAAAAATAGTTATTTTTGAAATGACTAAATTATCCATGTGCCTTGGAAGCACAAAACTGGTTTTGAAACCCATGATAGGGAATCTGTGTTACTCACTGGGCTTATTTAAGCTCACCCCATTATTCTGACATTTTTCAGGAATTACCTCCATTGGATTAAAAGGTACTATGACATGACGTGAATAGGCCAAGTGGCATCGCAAGTAAGGATCTGACGGCACTGAACTGTAGAGACTGGTTTATTGTGGACTGAACCTGGTTATTCCGGTGAGTGGTATGTTATGACTGACTTGACTGATATATACTAGATAGACATGGCTCATGGAATTAATGGTACTCTAGAGATATTAGATCTGCTCTGTTGTTATATGCTTGATTTTAGATATGCTCTGAGATTAGAATTGTTGACTGACTGGATTTAGTCTTGCTCTGTGATACATATACTTATGATGGATGAGTGAGTTGCATTCCCGTGACACAAAGAAAAAGTTTTAAATTCCGCTGCATCTGACCCTACAGTTGGAGTGCAATTTGTCGGAAAGTTCAGAATTTGCCTTTGGTTGGTCGCGTCGCGACCAACTGGCAGTCACGTCCTCGACATCCGCGTAGGGTGGGGTTCGGGATGTGACAGACTTTCTTTGACATTCTCGACTCAATAGTAGAGTCTAGATTAGTAAAATAGATATTTATAGTAAAAAAGTATAAACTTGATAAGTAACATTAGAACTGACACATGTTTATTGATTTATAGGCAAGCCAAAATGAGAAAATTTCAGAATACTAAAGTAGATCACACGGAATAAAGGTAAGTAAACCCCCATCTCTTACATGCGGTCTTCCAAGCCACATTCATTCTATTACTGCCAATTTTGTACTCTCGTACATACCAACTGTTATTGTTCCACAATTAATATTGTTGTCACATCCCAAAACCCACCCTATGCGAATTAAAGGTATGCGACCGGCCAGTTACGCATGCATCTTATTTTGTGCTTATCAAAATACCGATAGTAATCCTAACCTCAGGCCATTCACTTGTCATTTCCAAGTATGATGCATTCATTACATGAAAATTAAGCAGCGGAAATTAAAAACAAAGAATGCATACTAACTTGGCAGTGCATCTAATTACAATCTGTATTTATATACACAGGTTAACAAAACATCCAAAAATGATATAGGATACAAAAATGGATTTGTCTTCATTAAGACTACCTAACTAACTTTATATCTTTCTTATTCCTCGCCACTGATGCCTTCATCTGAAAAATGTTAGAATAATAGAGTGAGCTTAATGGAAGCGCGTAGTTAACACTTCAAAAATAAATTAACCTTACTTCTTAGCACAATAAACACAATAGTTAGACGAGTAAGGGTCGAACGCACAGAGAGTGTTCACAAATTATTTTCTATTTATTCTGACCAATTCTAAACTGAAATTCAATTAATAACAAAACAATAAATTGGGGGGGGGGGGTTGGAATTTTGATCAAACTAATTACGATTGAAAACTAAATTAATAACAGAAATCAATGAATTAAAACTTCAGTTTTTCAGTTCAATCGCACCATCGCAATTAATGGAAAAATCAATCAACTATAACATTATTCTACCCTTCAATGAATCTAATAATCCTAGGTAACAACAAGCTCTGCTACCCGAAATTTTCCTTAATACCTCACTAATGAAACAAGCTCTCCATTAGATTCTAACCGTTAGACAATTTAGAACAAGCTATCTAAATTTAATATAATGGCAGCATTAATATCAAGGAAATTAGATTATTCTAAGCAACAATCACACAAGCTCAGATTGTTTAACTTAGGTCATGATAATTATAGCAATAAACAAAAGCTTGTCCACAATCATCTATCACTATTTGCAACAATTGATTAGGAACCATATCAATTATGTAATATACTTCTTGAATCTAGCAATTGATAATAATCTGATCAATTTAACAGACCTTAATTAAACCAATCAAATCATTATCAATAAACAATTAAAATAGATTATCATGAATAGAAATCATAATAGGGAGAAATAACGTTATTGAATTGATTCAACCATTAAACTGCAATGAAGATTCAAAATCCTTTAGAATTGAATTAGAAAATCTAGCCTAACATTTTTGAATAAGAAAATCCTAAATTAACGAGTGTCTCCGCCTCTGTCGCACGAACTGCTCTGTGCGCTGCCTCTGCCACTTCCTCAAACTTCCGCCGCACAGCTCCTCCTTGTGCGTTGCACCTAAAAAACCCTCCCTTCGTATCTGTTTTGTGCCCTTTTATTGAGCCTCACCCAGGGCCCCATGTCTTTTCCAATTCTGCTTCTTTGTTTTTTTTTTTTTCCTTTTCTTCTTTGGCCTTGCTCTGGATTGTATCAAAGCCCAGCCGTCATTCTTGACTTTTCAACCTTCATTTTTTTCCTTTTTCTTTTCTTTTGCTTTTCCTTTTCTTTCCAGCTTTGACTTTTCTAATTTTTTTTATTTCTTTTCCCTTCATTCAGTTATGCCTTGCCAAGCCCACAACCCACAATTGAAAACACAATGACAGAAATTATTAAAAACGTGCTGAAACTTGTAAGCTATTTGTCTACCTGATAACCACTGAATCTTGGTTTATTCTCTTGATAAAAGTTGTAGCCCTGGATGAGTAGATAATTTTAGGCTTTTGAATCAACTGATTTGTACGTCGAAAACTCAAGTTATGACCCGCTGAAGTGGACTGGTCGGACAAGAAATTAGCTTTCCAGCGGATCAGCTTTCCAGGCCTGTCTTTGAAACAATGTTTGGAGATCCAAATGAACTCAAATTTTTGCAAACCAGACTTTTCTAAAAAGCCCAAGACGTCCTCTAAAAACTTCATGAAGACTACTTCCTCATTCTCGAACTCTAACACCATCCATATCTCAAGTGAAACTCCATAGATCGAAATGCCTAAAAGCTAGAAATTGCACATTATACTCTAAATCTATTCTTTTATCTTCAATGCTTCCCTAATTCAATAAATAAATTAATTATCTCACTTAAACAGAAAATATATCAGAAAACTAAATATAAAGGAATTAAAAATATTAAATATTATGCTCTTATCAAATTCTCCCACACTTAGTTTTCACACGTCCTCGTGTAAACAAAAACTATGAGCAAAACAAAAGGTTCACTTGAATCCATTCAACCAAACTCTCAAAGATCTTAATTTCAATAACTCATCCATGAAAATTAATGTGAACTAACAGGAGTTTAGTTAATACTTCATCAATCAATTCGCAACAACAACCTTGTCATTTTTCACAAAACAATTTCAAAATTCAAATGCATGCATACCAGTACCTTTCCTATGATCAACATGAATACACAACTAAGTCCATATGGGAGAACAATTATGCACACCATTTCAAGACTCGAAACATAGCTCTTTCACTATTACTTTTCACACAATTACTTTTTTTCCTTTTTAGGTGAGTGCATTTTATGCTCCCCCTCAACTTTTGCATGCGTTCTTAAGTGAGTGTGTTTTATGCTCCATCTCAACCCACCAATGAGTGCATTTTACGCTCCATCTCACTTTATGCATGTGTTTATGTGTGAGTGCGTTTTACGCTCCATCTCAACCCACCACATGATTTACTTACTTTTTTTTTTTTTCACTTATCTAACATAGCTCCTATAACACCCCAACCTGAATATGGGATCATCGAGTCATGGGTTATGAATTGTCGATCAAGACCTTAAGTAACGGGTCGGTTTCGATCCCAACACGTGGACTTTTAGTAGAAGTTCTGAAAACCTAGGACGACTGTATATCACTTTCGTTGCAATCACCAACCTGTTGGTTCTGTAGCAATTATACGTTTTCACGTCAACCGTCGAACCTAAGGCATGCATTACGAGGTTATGAAAAATTAGTGTAAAGATATCTACACTTAAGAAAATAATTAATTAATTAAATATAAAAAATTATTGGTAGTTATAATTAAATATTAAGACACACACATACACACATTAAAGGTGTGTTGTGTGTATGTACATGTGGCCAAGTATGTATGCATATTGTAAGTATACATGTGTGCATACAAGAAAAATTAAATATATATATATATATATATGTAAATATTTAAAGTATGTGAAGAATAGTGAGATTGTGTGTGTGTGTCGGTTGTGAGGGGTGTGTGTGTGTACCTTAATGTATTGGTGTGTGAGGTGTAATATTATATATATATATATATATATAAAGATACAAAACACACTCTCATGCACAGTCACTTGATGGCTTGCCCCAAACAGTAACTAAGCACTCATTATGGGTGCTGCAACAAGCAAGAGGAAGGCTAGTTGGTGGGGAAACCAGAATGGTGATCATTATGGGTGGACCTATACACATATATACATATTGTATACACTCACACACACACACACGAGGATCTAGTCATACAGAGAGGGAAAGAGAGTTCGAGGAAGAAGAAGAGAGGAAATTCAAAAGGAGAAGGAGAGGGGAAGGTGCCGTTTAAGGTAAACCCACAAAATCTTATATTTTTCTCTCTCTAAAAGTGCATGTATATAAGTAAACTGTCTTAGTGTTATTCATGCATAAATGATGTTTAAAGTGAATAGATTGGAATAATACATGAAGAATAAACACTTAACACACCGAAAATACCCAACCGTACATAAAACCTCCATGAATGGACCTCTAAGAGTACAGGTCTAAATCAAAGTGATCCAAACCCAAATGTGTGTTTTGGAACTTAAACTAGACTATCACAAGGTCCTAAAAACCCTTGACCGCGACCCTAAAACTCAAAGGATAAACCCTAAAAATCGAGTTGTAGGTTTCGGCCAAGAAATCAAAATCTTGTTTCTAGACTTCAAAACCTGTTTTTGAGAATGGGGATCGAATCCACCCCCCCTCCCCCACGAGGATCACGCAGAATCAAATTCCATCAAAAATGGTTGTGAATTGAGGATTTACCAGTCAGTTACAGGTTCAGCTATTTCTCCATGGACCGAACATATGAGCTCATTTTGAACTCTAAACGAATGCCAAAAGGGTCCTTAGTGTTCCAGAAATGGATTAGGGTAAAAACAGTGGAGGTTGAGTGAACCAAAACACACGAAAATGGAAGGAAAAAAATTTGGATATTAGGGCAACAGTGGGTAGTCGATGGGGAAGACGACCGAGTTGACTCGCAACTCGTTTTAAAAGAGTGGGTTGACTCGTACACGTGGCAGCACGTAAGGCTGCCACCGAATAATAAAACTACGTCGCTTGGCATTAAGGGTTTTAAAACCTTGATCTCCCCTGTTTGGATATGCGAATAGGGCCCAATTAAATAACCAGAACGCGCGTGGGATGTCTTATTCGTGTATTAGTGCCCTGTTCGTCGTTTGGCTTGAGAAAATGGGAAAACAAATATGAGGAACCGCAGTTCCTAGGGTTCGAACCCCTCTTACCAATCGGCCACTCGCTCGCGTGTGTCACATATGGGGCAACATATATATATATATATATATAATATACTAAATAAAATCAAAAAATAAAAATAAAAAAGGTGCATTTTTCACCTAACAGGACTCGAAGGCAATATCTATTGGGAGGGAGGTGGCACGCTGGCCAGCGTGCCACCCATTTCATCCGGTCATTTTATGCAAACAAAATATATATATATATATATCATATTAAATAGATTTAATTTAATTAAAATTATTTAATTAAATTAAATAGTCAAAAAATGCCCGGTGTCCAAACAAGATAAGTTATATATGTATTCTTACTATCTCGGATCTCCTGAGTCCAATGGAGAGGTCCACGACATGAGACGAGGTCCTGAAAAATTGAAGACCCATAAAAATGCTAAAATGACCAAAACGCCCCTGCGCCATAAATAAGTCAAACGAGTTCCAAATTAAATAAACTAATAGTGTATTTTGACCATTTTGGACATTGTGAACCTAATGGTGGGGCCCATTTCACAAGACGGGACCCCAAAAAATTTAGACACGTTAAGGTATAAATGACCAAAATGCCCCTACTACTACCAAACCTAAAATAGAGTTCCGCAAAAGCCTAAATTAACTTTCTTCGATGTTCCGGACTCAATAGTAGAGTCTATTCATCCAAAAGAAGTGTCTAAAATAAAAAGACATAAAAATTTGATAAATAGCATCTGTTGGATGACTATAAAACTGAAATATTACCGAAGTACTAAACTAAGGCAAGTACAAGGAAATGAGGTACGAGAAGACACGATGCATTAACATGTCAAGTAATTAAATTTAAGATTAATGGAGCTACCAGAAGAGTATAGTTTAAAATAAAATTAATTCCTAACTCATTAAATTGTGTTATAGGTTAAGAGTACGAGATAAATTAAGTACGCATGAAATTTATAGAATATTCATAAATCGGTTAGGATTTAATACGACCTAAGCATAAGTTAAGAAGCATCAATAGGTGATATTGCAGTGATGTGAAGTTAATGAGACTATATATGAATTGTTCTTAGGAACTACAGAGGAAGTGGGAAAACGCATTATTAGCACTGACCCTAAGGACCGAGGTGAGTAACCTTGCATCTGAAGTGGAGATTTAATTTCACGAATTTGAATGATGTTTTAAACATCAAATTCAATCTTTATACGATTCCTGTTTAAAATATTCTGTTATGACATGCTCATTAAATGTTTTTATATATAGTTCCTTTCTTCAAAATATTTAGCATGCCTGAATAAAATGCCAATTTCCATAAATATTCTGAATTTGACCATTCCAAGTATTTGAAGATTCTATCATGAAGTCATGAGCTTCATGTTTTAAATACTCATGAAAAGTATTATGAAAAGTCACGTGATAAATGTATTTAAATGCAAAGATAATTGTGCATAAGCACCACGGATTTTATGGGTTTCTATGAATAAATGCCCGGTAGCAGGATCTAATCCCCCAGGCAATGAGATATCTCCACGAAAAGTAAAGAGGGAGCTTGGTTCGAAACAGATTCCACCTAATCAAAGAGAAAAGATGACAAATGCTTTTGAAAATGGAAGCCGATTTTGTCACGACCCGAAACCCACCTTGTGCGGATCTCGCATCGCGACCGCCACCCTCAGGCCCGAGGACCCTTGGGCGAAGGCTCACATAGGCAGCGGTATCGAATAGATGTGCAACATACGTTTTGCGGAAGCGTTAAAAACTTTTTCTTTTCTTTTCTCATTTTTAAAATATGCACATCCGTCCGATATTGCCGCTCCATACATAGCATACATGGTTACACATTCAGAGTATAACGAAAACTTAAAGACTTAATACATTAATACAATACATATTCGGTTGCCCTGAGGGCTTACTACATATTCTTACATTGTCTACTAATACAAAATGTACTACTAGAGTTCATAGGTTCCTCAAAAGAAACTACTTAAACATATCCTCCCAAAAACAGCTAGACTCATCGCCATCGTCCTTAAGACCCTGTCTGCTGTGAATCACTTGAAATGGGGGTCCGAACAAAGTCCGGGTAAGCTAATCTAAGCTTGTGAGCAATTTCAGTATTCGTCATGGGGTTTTCAATTAGCAGTGGTTTAGTACATAAGAGTTTGTAAAATAATCACCGCCAATTGTTCGTATACTTTGAATACAAAATATATGCATTCCTTAAAACATGTAGCTTTGAAACATTTAAAGTATTCAAGCTAACTCATACTTCGTCAAATAGAGTATATAACTCAAAACATATGCATTTCATAAAACAAATAGCTTTGAAACATTTAAAGTATTCAAGCTATACTTATACTCATGTACTTCAAAACATATAACATAACATGTACTTCTTAAATAGAGTATCGAAAACTCAAAACATATGCAAATTGAAAATGAGGGTAAAACCTGCATCCATTTTCAAATCATTTGTCATCTTATCACTTTCATTAGTGGAATCCGTTTCTAACCGGACTCCCATATTACTTATAAATGGAGATATCTCATGCCTGGGGGATTAGATCCTGCTACCTGGCATTTTACAGGGCAATTGGGTTCCGTACAACCCAAAATCCTGCCTATTTTTCAGGGCAACTGAAAACTCAGAATCCTGTCTAAGTGCTTATGCACCATTCATCTTGCATTTAAAATACATTTAGCACATGAGTACATCAAAATAGATATTTCTCGTGAGTACTTTAAAACATAACATTCATAACTTCGTGATAAACATTCGTATACTTGAAATAAGCAAATTCAGAATATTTAACAATAATTGCATTTTAACTAGACATGTTGAAAAGTATTTGAAGGAAAAACTGTTGCAGAAACCAATCACTGAGCATGTCACCATGGGTTTATAAAACAGAACAATTAAAAACTGAATCATGTAAACACTGAATTTGAAATTTCAAACATTTCATATCTTTGCATTTAAAACCTTTTTAAATCCATGGGGTTAAATCTCCACTTCAAACACAGGGTTACTCACCTTGGTCCTTTAGGGTTAGTGCTAATAATGCGCTTTCCCACTTTCCTTGTAGTTCCTAAGAACAATTCATAAACATCTCATCAACTTCACATTCATTGTAATATCATCTCGATATTCCTTAACTTATGCTTAAATCGTATTAGATCCTAAAATGATTTCATAATTTCATATGTACTTAACTTAACCCGTACTCTTAACCTATGACACAATTAATGTGTTAGGAATTGAATTTATTTCAATTTATACTCTTCTGATAGCTCCATAAACTTTAGTTTAAAGTTATTTATTTGACATGTTTACGTGTCGTGTCTTTTCGTATTTCATTTTCTCGTACACGCCTTAGTATTAATACTTTGGCATTACTTTAATTTATAGTCATCTAACAGATGCTATTCATCAAATTTTATGTCTTTTTATTTTAGACATTTTTTTCGGTCGAATAGACTCTACCATTGAGTCCGGAGTGTCGAAGAAAGTCGGTTTAGGCTTTCTAAAAAGTTTATTTGGCCTCTTGCATGTAAAAGGGCAAAATCGTCCTTTTATCGTTTTACGTGTCACATTTTTTCGTACTTCGTTTCATAATTTGGACTTCATTATTGAGTCCGGGATGTCAAAGAAAGTCAATTTAGACCTTCTCTGGTTTCATTTTGGCTTTCGGGGTCCCAAGGGTATTTTGGTCATTTTAGCCTTTTACGTGTCTTTATTTTTCGGGACCCCGTCTCATGTCGTGGATCTCACCATTGGACTCAGAAGGTCCGAGATAGTAAGAATACACTAATAGCTTGTTAATTTTGGTCAAAGGGTATTTTGGTCATTTACCCCTTTACGTGTCTTTATTTTTTGGGCCCCGTCTTGTAAAACGGACCCTACCATTAGTCTCAAAATGTCCAAAATAGTAAGAATACACTATTCATATGTTTAATTTGGACTTCATTTGCTTTATTTATGACTCAGGGGCAAAATAGTCATTTTACTTTATTTATTGAATAATTAAATAATTATTTAATTATTTAATTATTTTTCCAGGGGTCTAATTGCATAAAATCTTCATTAGTTGGGCCAAAGTATAATTTCATAAAACAGTTGGGGTCAAACTGTAATTAACAAAAGTGTTGGTTTATTGAATTGATTTAAAACCAAAAACCAAAGGGTTCGGTCAGACCTTAAGTGAACCGGTCCAGTTCACCTACAAACCAACCGGTTTAACCGGTTTGCCATGTAATGCTGACGTCATGATGACGTCAGCCCTAATGGGTAAAATTAAAAATGTTTAGCCTTTAAACGTCACCGTTTAAATAACCCATAATCGGATGGATCCGGATTTAACCCAGGCCCGACCCAAACCATAGCCCGACCCGAACAGTGTCGTCTTCCCCACGAGGTCGACACTGTTCACACCGAACCCTAATTTTTTACAGTTTGAATTTCGTGGTGTTTTGAGCACCCATTTTCTCTGCTTTCTTTTCCAATCACTTCCTAATATCTTAATACATGTTTTTGTATCGATTTAGGGCTTCGAATATGGTTCAAACGTTGGGTTTAAACCATGATAACCCGAACTGTAAACCCATGGTTCATGCTCATTTCTTAATCATTTCTCATGAGATTGAGCTTGGTTTGTCCCTCTACTCAAGAGGTTTTACATTTCATTAACAAGGGTAGGTTTAATCTCATATTTTTGAGTTTTGCTTTGGGAACCCGAACCTAAAATTTGATTTTTGGAGGGCTGTCTTTAGGATTCTTGATCACGTAGTGGTATATTTGGGACCCTCTTGACCTCAACTTGAGGTCTTGGTAGGTCAGAACCCATTTAGTTTCACCCATTTTAGACCTGTTTTCTTGAAGGTCATCCATGGCAGCCGTTCTTGGGTTTGTCATTTTTCAGTGTTTTTCTTGTGATTTTTCATGCTTATTCATGTCTTAGACATATATCAAACATCATATATACATAACATAACCGAAATCTCTTAAACACATGCAAAATATTCTAAAGAGAGAATTTTAAAAGTTTTCGGTGGGTTCACCTTTCACCACTATTTTCTCTTTCTTTCTTGCTCTAAAACCCTTCTTGTCTTCTGATTTTCTTCCTTCCTTAGCTTCTCAGTTCCTCCCTCTTTTGATCTCTTTCGTATGAACCAAAACATGCTTTGCATGCCTTGCTTTTAAAGAGAGAACCGACCTCTCTCTCTCTCTACTGTTCTCTCTTTCTCTTTCTGGTTCGTAGCCCTACACTAGGCCTCCCATCTCATCAATTTTACTTTTCTCTTCTCAGCTTTCTCTTTGATTTTTGCAAGATATTTTTGTATATATATACATATAATATAACACACACACACTAACACATGGAGACACACACCAGCCGACACACACACACACACACTGTACACTGTTCACACTTTGCACATGTATATCTATATAAATATATATAAAATAATTAATTATATAAAAATATATATATAATGTATCTATGTACATACATGCATACATAAATATACATATTTATGCCTTCCATGTAATCTGTATAAAATAATAATTTCATATAAATAATTAATCATTTTTTGTAAATAATTAATTATTTCTTTGCTTGTATTCTTTTTTTTTTTATACTCATTTTTCTTGGCCTCGTAATGCGTGTCATATGACCCGGTATCCCGGGTCGGGATATTACAGGTTTTACCCCCATTTTCACTATGTATGATTATATGTTTTGAAGTAATGCTTTTGAAATAGAAGCAGGTTTTACCCCCATTTTCATTATGCATGTTTATATGTTTTGAAGTGCATATACTCTATTTAAGGAAATGTATATTTAGCTTGAATACTTTAAATGTTTCAAAGCTATCTTTATGAAAAATGCATGTACTCTATGTTCAAAGTATACGAGCAATTGGTAGTGAGTATTTTATAAACTCTCACATGCGAGACCACTACCAATTGAAACCCTATGAAAAATGCCGGAATTACTCATTGGGCTTCTCGAAGCTCACCCCATTCTCTAACATTTTTCAGGTACTGACGATGAGTGGGAGCCGTGCTCCATTATGAGATGATGACAAATGGATGTATAGGATTATGGACTTTTGGAAGTAGTTAGAATCTGTAGTTAGATGGATTATGAGGTAATAGACATTTTGGACAATGTGTACTTAAGCCCTAAAGGCATTCGAATATGTAATATGTATAAAACCTTAGAACTTTTATTTATGCTCTGAATGTATTATCATTTGTACCGTTATGAAGAGCGACAGTACCGGACGGATGTACGAAAGTTTTAAATAAGAAAAAAGAAAAAAGAAAAAAAAAAGGTTTTTCACGGTTCCGGAAACCACGTGTCGCACATCTATTCGATACCGCTGCTTATGTGAGCCATGCCCTAAGGCCCTCGGGCCGAAGGGCGGCGGTCCTAACATGAGATCTACAGAGGGTGGGTTTCGGGTCGTGACAGCTCCATAATTAGAAAACAAAATGAGTAGTTAAGCAAGTTCTAAGTCTTTAAACCAATGCACATAGTTAGACACCCATACATCTTAGCTAATAAAACATGTATCTCATACTCAAGCACTCATGCTCATAAAACAAAAACAAATCAGATTTCGACAGTTCAGTTATGGATTGTGACTTGGTCATTATTATTCATCAATTAATTAAACATCAACCAAAACCTACAAGCCAACATTAATTCTCACACATTAATTGGCGACCTTCAAGAGCTTAGCAAAATAAAATCCAAACAAAACCATCCAATTCCGCACACAAACATTTTATTTTATTTTATTTTTTATTTTTTTGAAGAAAAAAATAAAAAGAAAAATTTAGCGACACTAACCAAGTAAACAAAGTTTTAAATCCTCTCCCCCACACTTAAACCTTACATTATCTCCAATGTAAGATAATTATGCAAAGGAAAAACTAATTGAAAAAATTAAAAGGAAAAAAGGGAAAGAAATTGACAAATCTGGTTTCTTGGGTTGCTTCCCAAGTAGCGCATTTGTTTCACGTCGTTTGCCCGACAACTTGCGCCTCAACCTACCTCCAAATTTTCCTTACTGTTTGGTCAAAAACTTCCTGCACTAAAGGGTTAATAACATCAATAGCAAAAACATGATTAATATCACTAGGGTACCTCATGGCCTCATAAATGTTGGATTGAATCTTTTCACCATCAAATTCCATGGTCAAGGTACCATTATGCACATCAATCATAGTTCTAGCTGTTTTCAATAATGGTCTCCCCAATAAAATATGTGCAGGATTAGGAGATGCATCATCATCCATATCCACAATGTAAAAATCCGCAGGAAATATTAATTCATTCACCTGCACTAACACGTCCTCAATCACCCCTTTAGGTTAAGCATTAGTACGATCAACCAACTATATAATAACACCAGTTTTTTTCAAAGAACCTAAATTTAAAGAAGCATAAACAGATCGTGGCATGACATTAATAGAAGCTCCTAAATCTAACATGGCTCTTTCAAATCTAGTATTTCCTATTCTACATGGAATGGTGAACATACCTGGATCTTTACACTTAAGAGGGAGCTTTCTTTGAAGAACTGCTGACACATTCTCCCCCACACTTACCTTCTCATCATCTCTTAATTTTCGTTTGTTAGTGCATAATTCTTTCAAAAACTTTGCATACCTTGGCACTTGCTTAATTGCATCGAGTAAAGGAATATTTATCTCTACTTTGCAGAATGTCTCTAAAACTTCTTTCTCTTGCTCCTCCTCCTTAGACCTTGCATATCTATATGGAAAAGGTAGGGGGTTAGTCTTAACTTGAATAGAAGGATTATGAATTACCTTAGATATTTCTGCCTCATTCTCTATCTCTTCCTCAATAACTACAGCAGTGGATTTTGGTACTTCCAATTGTTTGCGACTCCTCAATGTTATAGCACTTGCATTCTCTCTTGGATTAACAATAGTTTGAGAAGGTAACTTACCTGAGCCTTGAGAATCCAAATGACCAACTGTGGTAGCAAACTGACTTACTGGATTCTCCAGATTATGTATGGAAGTCCTTGTCTCTTGTTGGAATTGCTGCGTCTAGGTCATGAAAGTTTTAAACATATCCTCAAAAGATGTTCCAGAACTGAAATGAGCTGCTTGTTTAGGTGGATACTGCTGTTGAACCTGTTGAAAACCGGGCTGCTTATTTGGGAAAGCATTCTGCATTGGCTGCCTATTTCCTCCATAGCTCAAATTAGGATGATCTCTCTATCTTGGATTGTAAGTATTAGAGTAAGGATCATATCGGCGCTGGGGTTCTCCAGGGAAATTTCCTACTGCATTAGCTTGTTGAACATTTTCATCTTCTTGTAATGTTGGACACCCATCTGTATTATGACAACGAACAAATTCCACACACTTTTGCTGCTTGCATGTTTCCTACAGCCATTTGATGAACCATAGCAGTTAAACTAGAAATTTGACGTTCGATGTTAGAAGTACTTACCTCATTCACCTTTTTAGGTGTATGCTCCATTCTGGTTCCATACTGTTATGAGTTAACTGCTATGTTTGAAATCAAATTCCTAGCAGTATCTGGGGTCTTATCAACCAATGCTCCTCCACTAGCAGCATCTATCATACTTCTATCCATTGGCAATAGCCCCTCATAAAAATACTGAATTAAATGCTGATCATCAATTTGGTGTAGTGGACAGCTCGAGCATAACTTCTTGAAACTCTCCCAATACTCGTAAAGAGATTCTCCATTATATTGTCTGATGCTACATGTCACGACCCAAAATCCACCCTGTGCGGATCTCGTATCGCGACCGCCACCCTTCGGCCCGAGGGCCTTAGGGCAAGGCTCACATAAGCAACAGTATCGGATGGCGGTGCAGCCTTGGTTTGCGGAAGCGTGAAAAACCCTTTTTTTTTTTTTTAAATACTTTCGCACAGCCGTCCGGTACTACCGCTCTTTATAGCAGTACACATGAATATAACATCAGAGCATAATAGAAATTCTAAAGTGTTATACATATTACATATCCGTTTGCCTCTCGAGCTTAAGTACATATCACGCAAAATCTATTACATCAAAATCTATCCAACGACATGTTCTAATTCTTCTAAGAGTCCGTAATCATAACGGAGTTACTAATCGTCATCCCAAAATGGAGCAAGGCTCCTATTCATCGTCCATACCTGAAAAATGTTAAGAAATAGGGGTGATCTTTGAAAAGCCCAATGAGTAATTCCTGCATTTGTCATGGGGTTTCAATTGGCAGTGGTTTCGCACGTGAGAGTTTATAAAATACTCACTACCAATTGCTCGTATACTTTGAATATAGAGTACATGCACTTTTCATAGAGATAGCTTTGAAACATTTGAAGTATTCAAGCTAAATATACATTTCCTTAAATAGAGTATATGCACTTCAAAACATATAAACATGCATAATGAAAATGGGGTTAAAACCTGCTTCCATTTCAAAAGTATTACTTCAAAACATATAATCATGCATAGTGAAAATGGGGGTAAAACCTACTTCCATTTTCAAAAGCATTCGTCATCTTTTCTCTTTGATTAGGTGCAATCTGTTTTGAACCAGACTCCCGCTTTACTTTTCGTGGAGATATCTCATTGCTTGGGGGATTAGATCCTACTACCGGGTATTTATTCATAGAAACCCAAAAAATTCGTGGTGCTTATGCACAGTTTATCTTTGCATTTAAATACATTTATCGCGTGACTTTTCATAATACTTTTCATGGGTATTTAAAACATGATGTTCATGACTTCATGATAGAATCTTCAAATCCTTGGGATAAGAATTTCAGAATATGTAGACATGTTAAATACCTTTTAAGAAAGTCTGTAATAGAAGGCAATCATTGAGCATATCACAATAAGATTTATAGGAACGAAATATCTTAAAACAGAAATCATGAAATATTGAATTTAATGCTTCAAATATTTTAAAGTTTAAAACATCTTCAAATCCATGGAGTTAAATCTCTACTTCAAATGCAAGGTTACTCACCTTGATTTCCCTTGGTTTGCACTATTGGTGGGCTTTTCCCTTTCCTTTGTAATTCCTAAGAAAATCAAATTCACCAAAACTTCAATAAATTTCCCGTCTACTTCAAATCATCTCTAAGTTAATGCTCTGTATTTAATTTTGACCCGACGTATCCTAATTTCCTAGGATTGCTCTTATCGGTCTACTTGTAGTAACTTAATAAATTTTTATTTTGCACGTGACTTATTTTTCAGTACCTATTTTGGTATTATGTACCTCACCGTTAGGTTCGGAACGTCGAAGAAAGTCAATTTAGACCTTCTCAGCTTTCTAGTTGGCTTCGGGCATATGTAGGGGCAAAAATGGTAATTTATTTCTCTTGCCCCGGACCTATCATGGTCCTTAGAATATTTTACATATCTTATACGTAAATTTTTAGGTCTTTTGGACTTCATTTGGTATCAGCTTTTGATCATAGGGACACATCGATCATTTAAATTTTATGACATTCTGACCCCGAATCATTATTTAGTCATATATACGAGTTCATAATTATTTGGGCTTCTATTGGTATCAATTTCGTCCAATTTGGACTTCATTGTGCTTCGTATTGTATTAGGGGCAATATAGTCACTTAACATTTATGTGTCTGTATTTTTCGAGACCTAATTTCATCAATTGGACACCACCATTGGGTCTGGAATGCTCGAAATAGTAAGAATACACTATTCATTTATTTAATTTGGACTTCGTTTGACTTATTTAATAGCCAAGGGCAAAATAGTAATTTTACTTAATTAATAAAATAATTTATTTTATTAATTATTAAATTTTCAGGAGCGTAAACGCATAGATTTTCCAGAAACTAGGCCATAGTACAAATCAGTGTAACTGTTGGGGTCAAACCATAAATATTAAGAGTTTCGGTTCAAGGTTTTAGTTTTAAACTATAAACCAGAGGGTTCTTAACTCAGAACCCTAGACCGGTTTAGAACCCTTACGGACCAACCAGTTTTAACCGGTCCAAGACGCAATGATGACATCATGATGACGTCAGCCCTAAGGTTTAAAATTTTAAAATTTTACTTTCATTAGAACGACATAGTTTGGTTTAAATGGGTTTAACCGTTTCTCGGTCGGGTCGGGACCCGACCCGATACCTGGTCCATGACCCGACCCCACTGTTCATCGTCCCCAACCATCTAGGGTTATAGTAGCCCTAAATTTCAAAATTTTAAATCTTCAAATTCGTGGGATTTCATGCATCGTTTCTTACTGTTATCGATCCTAATCGATTTTTGGGAACCATACCAACATCCTAGCATCCATTTTATGCATCGAATCGAGCTCTATGGTTTTGTTTCAAAAACGATAACCTTGACCTGCAACTGATTCTTAAATGCCCATTTTTTTGTCCAATCTTCATGAAATTTGTTTTGTTGTGATCCTTGCATCGTGTAGTTCAAGTCCCTATCCTAAGATTTCAGTTTGATCAAGGTTTTGGTGAGTTTGGGTTTTAAACCCGAACCTGCAACTCACGGTTTGGTGGTCGATTTCGAGTCTTTAGGGTCGCGCATGTCAGTTTTTGAGATGCTAGAAGTGTCTAGTTTTAGTCTAAAGCAACCAAAATAGGGTTGGTGTAGGTTGAT
The DNA here is from genome assembly GCA_008638375.1 of Nyssa sinensis. Lineage (NCBI taxonomy): Eukaryota > Viridiplantae > Streptophyta > Magnoliopsida > Cornales > Nyssaceae > Nyssa > Nyssa sinensis. The sequence goes on along the minus strand of CM018036.1, from coordinate 36,522,089 downwards.
TCAGACCCATCTCAGTCAAGGTCCTTCAATGGCGGCTGGGTGTACGGCTTAGTGTTCTAGGCTGTTTCAGGCTCTAATCTCTTGCCTCATTCAAGATATTACATTTTAGGTATCATGCATGCAGTTATTTAGGCTCAACTAGCGTCAAAACAATATCAAAATTTAAACAGGAAATTTTGCAGTTTTGGGTTTATACCTTTTGGCAGTGGCTGTTCTCTTCTTTGGCTTGGTTCAGGTCCTCTCAATGCTCTTTAGGGTTGCCCAGATTCCTTCACGTGCACTTAGGTGATACTCACATGCATACACACACTTGCATATACACCTTCCTCTCACACAATGCCCCTTCCTCTCTCTCTCTCTAGCACGTACACAACACAAAGAACTGCTCACACACTAGTCTGGGGGCAGTACACTGATTTTTGGAGGGTCAAAATGTGTGGTAGGCATATATATTTTAGCATTTCTCTCACATACAACCTATACATATACATGAATGTATATATGTGTATTAGACTTAGTGGGTTCGGTGGCTGACATGAGGTGAAAGGAAGTGATGTGGGGTAATGAAGTGGGGATTGCATGCATGGCCATTGGCCAATTTGGGAGGTGGCCTTGGCTAATTTGGGTTTAAGTACAATTTGGTTGCACATTTAAGCACAAAATAGTAGCAGTTCACTTGCTAATTTTTTGGGTAATAAGAATCTTGTCCACTTGGTCAAGGGTTCAAATCCCCTTGACCTCACTTTTGGGCATTTTTCCATATTTTGGGCTTAGGCCCTGTTTGGTTGGCGCAAAATTTCATTTTGGCTATTTTCTTAATATTTTCTTTTCCACTACTCCTTTTTCGATGCGGTTTCTTCTGAGGGTTTCGTATTTTGGTTAGCCTCATTATCAAAGGCCTCGTATCAGTTTTTATTTATTTGTGACCGTCATAGTTCGCTAATTCGAGTTTTCATAGTGTTAAAATAACATCATTTCGTCTAATCAATAGGCAATTAGGTTCGGACATTACGCCCTCATTTCTGATGTGCTTAATTATTTTATTGGTCTATCATGACCATCATGAGGTTTTTGATTAACTTTTTAATTATTCTTTATGTCAGTTCTAATTAATAATTAGCAAACTAATTATTAAATAAATCATGGTCGGGGTGTTACACTACATATCTCTTTCCTTATGTTAGCTGCCCTAGAAGCAGGAAAATATTTTTCCAAAAATAGCCTCTTCATCTCATTCCATGTCTAGATCGATCCGGAAGGAAGGTAATATAACCAATCCTTTGCCAAGTCTGCCAATGAGAGTAGAAAAGCCCTAAGCTTTATTTGCTCCTCTGTTATTCCTTGAGGCTTCATGCTAGAACACACCACATGGAATTCCTTCAGATGCTTGTATGAATCTTCACCTGTAAGACCACGAAAGGTAGGCAAAAGATGTATTAGTCCTGATTTCAATTCCAAAACAGCAGTTAAATCAGGATACTCAATGCATAATGGTTGTTGATTTAGATTAAGAGTAGCCAACTCCCTCAAAGTCCTAGCAGCCCTGCTGTTATTAGGAGCAGTCATATCTTCCTCTTCTGAATCACTGTATAAATTGTTAGAAAGTAATTCAAGTGCAATGTTCAGGCCAGGTGATGCAACAATAGCTTTTTTAGAATTTGCAGTTGTAATTCAAGTTTGCCGAGTCTCTTTTCTCAACTTTCGTGCGATTTTCTCAATTTCTAGATCAAATCTTAATTCGTCAGATTGAGAAGATTGAGTCATAAACCAAAACAAACAGAAAATAAAAAAAAAAATTAAGCAAAAAAAAAAAAATCAGAAAAAAAATCAAAAATAAATAACCAAACCATAAATCGCAAATTTCTAAATGAATACTACCACTAAGAAAACTCCACCGAACCTATATAAAAAAAAAATCAGAATTTAACGAACAAAAATTAAAACACAAATTGACTTAAAAGCAACGAATTAAAAAAATAAAAAAAAAAAACAGCCAGAATAAAAAAAAAAAAAATGACAGAAAACATTCCCTGGCAACGGCGCCAAATTTTGGAAGCGCGTCGTTAACACTCCAAAAATAAATTGACCTTACTTCTTAACACAATAAACACAGTAGCTAGACGAGTAATGGTTGAACCCACAGAGAGTGTTCACAATTTATTTTCTATTTATTCTGACCAATTCTAAACTGAAATTCAATTAATAACAAAACAATAAATTGGGGTGGGGGTTGGAATTTTGATCAAACTAATTACGATTGAAAACTAAATTAATAACAGAAATCAATGAATTAAAACTTCAGTTCTTCGGTTCAATCTTACCCTTGCAATTAATGGAATAATCAATCAACTATAACATTATTCTATCCTTCAATGAATCTAATAATCTTAAGTAACAACAAGCTCTGCTACCCGAAATTTTCCTTAATTCCTCACTAATGAAACAAGCTCTTTATTATATTCTAACTATTAGACAATTTAGAACAAGTTCTCTAAATTTAATATAATGGCAGCATTAATATCAAGGAAATTAGATTATTCTAAGCAACAATCACACAAGTTCGGACTATTTAACTTAGGTCATGATAATCATAGTAATAAACAAAAGCTTGTCCACAATCACTTATCACTATTTGCCACAATTGATTAGGAACCATTTCAATTACGTAATATACTTTCTGAATCTAGCAATTGATAATAATCTGATCAATTTAACAGGCATTAATTAAATCATTCAAATCAAATATTAATAAACAATTAAAACAGATTATCACGAACCGAATTCATAATAGGGAGAAATAACGTTACTTAATTGATTCAACCATTAAATTATAATAAATATTCGAAATTCTCTAGAACTGAATTAGAAAATTTAGCCTAACATCTTTGAATCACAAAATCCTAAATTAATGAGTGTGTCCGCCTCTGCTGCACGAACTGCTGTGCGTGCCGCCTCTGCCACTTCCTCAAACTTCCGCCGCACAGCTCCTCCCTGTGCGCCGCACCAAAAAAACCCTCCCTTTGTATCTGTTTTGCGCCCTTGTTATCCAGCCTCACCCAAGGCCCCACGTCTTTTCCAATTCTGCTTCTTTGGCTTTTTTTTTTTTTTTTCGTTTTTCTTCTTTGGCCTTGCTCTGGATTGTATCAAAGCCCAGCCGCCATTCTTGACTTTTCAACCTTCATTTTAACCTTTTTCTTTTCTTTTGCTTTTCCCTTTCTTTCCAGCTTTGACCTTTCTAATTTTTTTATTTCTTTTCCCTTCATTCAGCCATGCCTTGCTAAGCCCACGGCCCACAATTGAAAACAGAATCACAAACATGATTAAAAACGTGCTAGAACTTGTGAGTTATTTTTCTACCTGATAACGACTGAATCTTGGTTTAGTCTCTCAATACAAGTTGTAGCCCTGGATGAGTAGATAATTATAGACTTTTGAATCACCTGATTTGGACGTCAGAAACTCAAGTTATGACGTACTGAAGTTGACTGGTCGGACAGAAAATCAGCTTTCCAACGGATCAGCTTTCCAGGCCCGTCTTTGAAACAATGTTTGGAGGCCCAAACGAAGTCGAATTTTTGCAAACCAGACCTTTCTGAAAAGCCCAAGATGTCCTCTAAAAACTTCATGAAAACCACTTCCTCATTCTCGAACTCTAACACCATCCATATCTCAAGTGAAGCTCCATAGATTGAAATGTCTAAAAGCTGAAAATTGCACATTATACTCCCAATCTATTGTTTTATCTTCAATGCTTCCCTAATTCAATAAATAAATTAATTATCTCACTTAAACAGAAAATATATCATAAAACTAAATATAAATGAATTAAAAATATTAAATATTATGCTCTTATCACTTAAACAAGATCAGTGAGTAACATAGGTTTCTGCCATGGGTTTCAAAAGCAATTCATATATACATAATATCAAATAAAATGCATGTTCAAATGCAGCTCAAGTAGATAAACAGATCAGATCAAAACAGAACAGAACAGAACAGATAGAACAGATTATAACAAAGCCAAAACAGAATAGATAAAGACAGAGCAGATTAGAACAGAACATATTAGGAGCAGCTGCTTGGTCCCTCGATGGGGTAGGACTTATACTCACTCCCTAATCGAACAGATCAGGAGCAGTTGCCTGGTCCCTCAATGGGGTTGGACTTATACTCACTCCCTAATAGAACAGATGAGGAGCAATTACCTGGTCCCTCGACGGGGTAGGACTGATACTCACTCCCTAATAAAGCAGATCAGGATACAGGGCATTAATCTCTTCTTCACGTTCCCATGTTGCTTCTTTACTTGTGTGCTTTCGCCCTAAAACTTTGACCAACAGAATTATTTTGTTAGGCAATGTCTTCTCTTTTCGGTCTAAAATTTTCACTGGTTGTTCATAGTAGAACAAGTCTTCCCGCAACCTGAGTGGCTCATATTCAATGATTTTTCCAGGTTCTTGCGCACATTTCCTTCACATTGATACATGGAATATATGATGCACTTTGTCTAACTTGGGTGGTAGTGCCAAACCATATGCCACTGGTCCAATTCTTTTAGAATCTCGAATGGACCAATATAGCGAGAACTTAACTTGCCCTCTTTGTCACATCCCACACCCCACCCTACGCGGATGCGAAAGATGTGATGCTAGTTAGCCGCCTTGCCAGTTTCCGATCGACAATGCGACCAACCAAAGGCAAACTTCTGAACCTTACGATGAATTGCATTCCAAATGTAGGGTCAGAACAGCGAAAATTAAAACTTTTTTATCTTGGGAACGCAACTCAACTATATACCACATAAGTATATACCACAGAGCAAGTCTATTACCAAACAGCTTATAATTCTAACCACAGAGCACATCCATAACAGATATATAACACAGAGCATATCAAATTCCTCCAGAGTACCATTACCATGAGCCATGTCCCTACACATCTATTACATATGAATAAAGTCCAACTATATCATCACGCTCACCTGAATAGCCAAGATCAATCCATTAGAACCCAAGTCTCCACATATTATTGCCATCAGATTCTCACTTGGGAATGCCTCTCAGCCTACTAGTATCATCTCCCTGTGCCTTCTAATCCAATGGAGATACAACCTGAAAAATGTTAAATAATGGAATGAGCTTAAACAAGCTCAGTGAGTAACATAGGTTCCTGCCATGAGTTTCAAAACCAGTTTATATATATATATGCATGCTCCAGTAGAACAGATGTAATTCAAGAGAACAAATCGAATCAACATGGAACCAAATAGAATAGATCAATATTGAATACCAATTAAACAACGGTATATCAACAAATGTGCCTGAACCTTCCCCAGGCGATGTGGGATGGCATTACTTCCCATCCACCCCCTCACATGGAGGGCCTCATATCGCACACCTCCGTGTCGGTATCAGAGCGGAACAGATAGGATTGAGCGGATGCTGAGCTCTGGGCGTCCCACAAAGGCAGCCATCCATCCACTGATATACTCAATCCCAGAGTGGGCCCCAAACAAGACAACATAACATACAGAATCAAACAGACTCCAGAGGATAGGTAACAGAACAATAGACTTCAACAGAATCAACAGGATATATCAGAAGGCAGGATAGAACAAAATCATGCCACAAGTGATGCAGATCAAGAGGTATGCATGAAAGCATATGCATTTAAAACAGTTCAGTGTATAAACAGTTCAGCATATAAAGCAGTTCAGTATACAAGTTTAGATAGTACAGAAAACATACACCAAGTCAGGAGTCCGAGTTACTCACAGTTTACTATGCTTATCTCTATTCACCGATATCCTTCAGATGTGTTAGGCACTTCCATGCATATCCTCAATAATCATCATCCTAATTAATTATCATTAATTACAGACGGGTTAGAATTTAACCATTCAAAACTTATTCATCATCTTAGGCACCTATCAGATTACCTAAGATAGCCTAGTAGCCTAATACCCTCTTATTAGGTTTCATCTAAGGCTATCAGGGTTATAATATAGTCATTTAGACTCTATCGTTATTTATCAAGCACTTATTTAATTGTCACATCCCGAACCCCACCCTACGCGGATGTCGAGGACGTGACTGCCAGTCAGTCGCGTCGCGACCAACCAAAGGCCAATTCTGAACTTTCCGACGAATTGCACTCCAACTGTAGGGTCAGATGTAGCGGAATTTAAAACTTTCTCTTTGTGTCACGGGAATGCAACTCACTTATCCATCATAAAAATATGTATCACAGAGCAAGACTAAATCCAGTCAGTCAACAATTCTAATCTCAGAGCATATCTAAAATCAAGCATATAACAACAGAGCAGATCTAATATCTCTAGAGTACCATTAGTTCCATGAGCCATGTCTATCTAGTATATAACAGTCAAGTCAGTCATAACATACCACTCACCGGAATAACCAGGTTCAATCCACAATAAACCAGTCTCTACAATTCAGTGCCGTCAGATCCTTACTTGCGATGCCACTTAGCTTATTCACGTCATGTCACAGTACCATCTAATCCAATGGAGGTAATTCCTGAAAAATGTCAGAATAATGGGGTGAGCTTAAATAAGCCCAGTGAGTAACACAGATTCCCTATCATGGGTTTCAAAACCAGTTTTGTGCTTCCAAGGCACATGGATAATTTAGTCATTTCAAAAATAACTATTTTTATAAATCCATTTCATAAGCAGTCTAGTACAATAAAACATAATCGAACAGACAATACAAACGGATCGGAACATGACATAACCAATCGGTCAGAACAATAACTATTGCTAATATATCGGTCAAGACACAGACTCTTCATTAACGGAACGAATCATAACGGAACTGGACCATATATCAATCAAGACAGACAGATCATCAACGGACGGAACATGTCGGAACCGGACGGAACATATCAATCGAGGCAGACATAACATTAACGGACGGAATATAACGGAATCGGACGGTAACAATACATCAGTCAAGCAAAGGCATATCGCGAACGGGTAAAATTATAACGGAATTAAACGGAAACAATACACTAATCAAGACACAGGCAAATCATGAACAGGACAACATAACGGAACTGAGTAGAAACAATATAACAATCAAGTCAGGGACACATCACTGTCGGAACAAATCATAACTGGACTGAACAATGTTTCAATCAAGACAGACGTATCATCAACGGACAATACATAACGGAACTGGACCATATATCATTCAAGACAGACAGATCATCAACAAACGGAACATAACAGAATTGAACGGAACAATACATCAGTCAAAACAAAGACATATCATGAACGGATAGATCATAACGGAACTGGACCATATTTCAATCAAGACAGACTTAACATCATTACGGACCGAACATGTCAGAACCGGACGGAACATAACAACCGAGGCAGACATATCATTAACGGACAGCACATAACCGAACTGAACGGAATTCCTAATTCGAAGGACACAAGCACATCACGTGGAATGTGGTACAAAGGGCGTACATTATGTACATACATTTGGACAATATAGCATTCAGACAGTATACTATACAAAGCTGTACGATACAACAAAATGTTGTTCTTTGCCTATATCACATGGTTCATTTAATCGTTTCGGAAATAATGGTTCAATATATCCATTTTATCTCAACAGTTCAAAACGGGCAAGACAGTACGAAATGCTAGCACAGGGATCAGGAATATAGTCAAGTATTTAAAAAGACTAAAACCATGTCATAAGTGATATAGTACGGAAAGCATGCATTTAAATAATTGCACTTAAATAATTGCATTCAAAACAGATCAGTAAATCAAGGGACAGTATCAAAACAGTGTCAGAAGTTACTCACAAACTTTACGCCTATTTCCTTGCATAAATAATCCGATAACCTCCAGGTACGTCAGGCATCTCCATGTATATCCTGAATAATAATCATCAATCACAGACAGATCAGAACTCATCCATTCAGGTCTCATTCGTCATCTTAGGTATCTATCGGATTACCTAAGATAGCCTAGTAGCCTATCGCCCTTCCATTGGGTCTCACCCGAGGCTATTTCATTCTTTAATTAGGCTTAGCAGTTATTAGGATTATATCCTAAGTCATTTAGACTTCAGTTGTTATCAGTCAGGCACTCATTCCACCTTAGGGGCAAAATGGTAATTTTACCATTCTTGTCCCGGACCCTGTCGTGGTCTTCGAAATAGTCTTTATATCTTAAGTACAAAGTTCTGTGTCCTTTGGACTCCAATCGGTATCAGTTAGGTTCTCATTTTAACCATAGGGGCAAAATGGTAACTTTGCCATTCTTATCCCGGACCCTGTTCTGGTCCTCAGAATATCCCATATATCGTATATATGAAGTTTTAAGTCTTTTAGACTTTAATCGGTATCAGTTGGGTACTTATTTAGTCCTAGGGGCAAAATGGTAATTTTGTCATTTTTGCCCCGGACCCTATCATGGTCCTCAGAACGTCCCATATATCTCATGTATAAATTTGTAAGTCCCTTGGACTTCATTTGGTATCTGCTTTAGATCGTCGGGACGTATTGGTCATTTCTCGTTTTACGCATTGACTGTCTCGGAGTCTTATTTAGCCCTTCAGTGTTCATAATTATCCCTATGATAATTTATCAGATCAGTTTGACCTTTATTCGACCTCTACTTTGCACTTATAGTGCTCAGGAGTATTTTGGTCATTTTACGTTTTGTGTAATTCTGACCCCGATTCGTCATCTAATCAAGTATACAGTCTCACCAGTGTCTGGGCTCCTACCGGTATCAGTTTCGTCCCAATCGGACTTTGTTTAGGTCTCGTACGGTATCAGGGGTAATTTGGTAATTTCATGTGTCGTATTTTTCGGCACGTCAGTTCATAAAATGGACCTCACCATTGGGTCCAGAGCGTCCAACATAGTGAAATTGGACTATCTGTTATGTTTAATCGGCCTTGGGTATCATTAGGGCAATTCGGTCATTTATACCTACGTGTCTGTATTTTTCGGGACCTCGGTTCATTAAACGGACCTCACCGTTGAGTTCAGAATGCCCGAGATAGTCAAAAGAGGCTATCTGATATTTTTATTTGGGTCTGGGTACCATCAGGGACAGTTCGGTCATTTATCACTTACGGGTCTGTATTTTTCGGGACTGTATTTCCAAAATCGGACTGTACCATTGAGTCCAGAATGCTTGAAATAGTGAAAATACACTATTTATTTAATTTATTTGGACTCCATTTGACATATTTAATGTCTAGGGGTAAAATTGTAATTTTACCTATTTAATAAAATAATTAAATAATTATTTTATTATTTAATTAATTTATTCAGGGCTTAAATGAATAATTTCTCAAAATTCTGGGCCACAGTGTAATATTACAAAACAGTGGGGGCTAATCCGTAAATTCAGAAAACTATAGGGGTCAAAACATAATTACATAAAATTAGGGTTCAAACCAAACGGTTCTAGGGTTCAAGCAGTGAACCGGTTCACAATTCCTAAAAACCAACCGGTTCTGTGACCTTCAGAAAACCGGAATAGCATAACCCATCTTATTCCCAATTTCAGTCCCTATCCGTGTTTCAGTTGCCCAATTCCCAATTTTAATTTCATGCATCCGTAACCAAACAGGTCAAGTTTGATTTTAAAACAAATCAGTTGACACCCAAAACGGTGTAGTTTCATTTTTTCGGTGGCACGTTCATGCGTCGACACGTGTCCGAGTCGACACGGTCTGTCCAAGCGAGTTGGACGAGTCGACTCCGTCTTCTTCATCTTCTCCCCCAGTTTTGCCCTAATTCCCAGTTCCGGTTTCCTCCATTTTCGTGGAGTTTCAGGGAGTGTTTTCAACTGCTTTCGGTTCCAATCGGTTTCTGATGGTCATGCCAACTCTTTGGCATTGATTTCACGGTTCGAATCAAGCCCAATTACTTGATATATGGAGGAATAGCCGAAACAATAATTTGGCTACTAAACCTTCGTTTCTCCACCAAAACTGATGCGGTTTGTCTCAAAATGATCCTTGTATCATGGGCTTGAGGTCCTAATTACGAGCATTCAGTGTAGGAGTCGATTACAAGGTCTGGGTTTCAAACCCGAGGCCTGCATCTGCGGTTTTGAGGGTCCAAATCAGTGCTCTAGGGTCGCGGGTTGGTATTTTTGGAATCCTTGTGACCTCTAGATTAGGTCTTGACCAACCAAATTCAACTTGGTGAGGGTTGTTTCAGACCTGCACATTCGAGGTCCATTAATGGTGGTTTCACTCACGGTTTGGGGTTAAGGCTATTCCGACCATTCTAAGTTGTCCTAGAACAGTTCTAAGACTCACAGGAGCTTATATACATAGTTTATATAGGCCAAAACTATCAGATACAGTACCAACAATCAAAACAGAAAAATTAACAGTTTGAGGTGTTTCACCTTTCAAACAGTGGCTGTTCCCCTCTTAGCTCGATTCAGGTCTCCTCATGGCTTTATGCATGCTGCTCTTGTGCAGTCGTGCATCTCAGTTCCTCAGCCTTCCTTCCTCCTTGGTGCATCTCCCATGAATGTACACACCATGGACACACACTTTGCATGCACATGCAAGGCCTCACCTCTTCCTAACCCACTCTCTCTTTTGGTGCAGATCTGTCCGTACACTTCACACACATTCAGGCAATTTTCTGGCTAGCCCCTAAGCAACATGTAACATATATATATATATATATATATTATTACATATTCTATATATATACCTCTCTTATGTGTATATAGATGTATATACATCAGAGAGCAGTGGAATCTTAGGGCTGAGGTGGGCTGATAGAGAGCAATCATGTGGGGTTTGCATGGGTTGCCATTGGTTGATTTGGGTGGCAAGTTGGGGCAATTCAGAGATATATACAATTAAGTTGTATATATAGGCACAAAGGTGCTGGATGGCCACCTGGTTAAGTTTTTGGATAAAATTCTTCCCCTCCATAGGTCAAGGGTTCAATTCCCCTTGACCACCAATTTGGCCATTTTTCCACATTTTGGGCTAAGGCCCTGTTTGGCTGCGCATTAATTCAGTTTCTGATGTTTGCCTCATAACTTTCATTCCGTAACTCCTTTTTCGATGCGGTTTGTTCCGAGAGTTTCATATTTCAGTTATCTACAGTGTCAGAGGTTCCATGTCATTTATTAGTCATTCGGGATTTCCGTGGCTAATTAATTCGAATTTCGTCAGTGTTAAATTGACATTATTTCACCTAATTAATTGGTAATTAGGTTCGGGTATTGTACCCTATTCTCGGACATGTTTAAGCATTCTATTGGTCTAGTGTGACCACCGGGAGATTAAGGTTAATTTCCTTAATTATTCCCTAAGCCGGTACTAATTAATAATTAATTGTTTAATTATTAATTATACAGAGTCGGGGTGTTACATTAATCCTTATGCAAAGCGTTATAATTTGGTAGGCACAAAACTAAATTTATTATTATTGACTTGATAATTAGCAACCACAAAACCATAAAAGATGTTCATATTTGTCAAGTATCATGGCAAGTTGCAATTTAGCATCTTATTGGCAAATATTGGATTAGCATAAGGGCAGAGATGAAGAGAAAGTAATTACCTGATGTCGGTACCAATGGATTCATTTGGCAGCCCTAGAATCAGAATTCCAGTTACTGATCTCTCTCTTCTTCAGTCCTTATTCCCCAAGCAAATGATGATCCTGATAGATTCTGCCCTTTTATCATCCCATCCATCAGATATTGAAGAACTTTCCCTTCCTCTAATTCATCATAGAAATCACAACATCCAATAGTTACAGGTTTCCCCAACCTCCATCACTGGACAGCAGCTCTGCTGCTCTTTTCTTCTCCACATATTTCCTATACTCCTTAAGAGTTGTTGCACAAATGCACTGATGTTGGCCCTTTAAGATTTCTAATTCAATCCACAAGCATGGCCTGATATACGGTAGTGCTGCAGGAAATTAAGGAATCCCAAACCCGAACATCCTCTCTCTCTTTTATCCCATAAAACTGCTACCTACAAATCACCCGATCCAGCAGTTCTGCGGCACCCATACCTACACACATATACCCTCACTTGTTGCTCTTTCATTTTAGTATCATTACTATCAAAATACTCCAAGAGACCCAAAATGCCTAAAACCAACCCATAACACCAGCCGCAAAACCTGACCAACCATCCCAAATAAAGACATCAGAACTGTCAGTATATGTGGCCACTATCTCGCTATTCTGTGGAAGTTCTCTGGTTTGGTTCACCAGCAAGAGAGAGAAGGCCAGATGAGATCGTAGTTGGCAAGCCAGTGATACAGAACTGGAACAAGACTTCCACCGCTACATAAACACATATACATAAATCTATATATACGTTTATCCCCTACTGCTGTACATCATCATCGCCCCCTATTGCAACTCCAGTTCTCAATTGGAAGCGGCAGAAACGAAGAAACCCGAACAGAATTCACCCTGTTGTACCGAAATCACCACAATCCCAACTCACTACCAACATCAAATCCAATCGACTCTTCAACGATCTACACATCCAACGTGATTCAGCCCCCTACAGCAAACTCCACTCAATTCCGAGCCATCTCAGAAAACTGATACAACCACACAGTTCAAAGCCGCACTAACATCTCCCTTGTTACACCGCTACGCAAACATGCATATACACAATACCTGCTACGGCTTTCTTTTTCCCTCAATCCAAACCTCAACAAATCAAGCTATACAACTACACAACACGCAACAGGCGTATTCCTTAAACCCACCGAACTGAACCAGCTAGTAGAACAGGGGCGATTCTTGTACAGCATCCCTCCTTGCGGTGCTCTGCTCGGAGTTGAGAGATCAACTCGGTGATGACCCACTGATCTGACACCAAATTGACAAAGACTCCACCATCATCCATTACATCCCCAGTCGTCATTCAAGCCTCACAGCCGTGCCTTCATCACAACAACCAAAACGGAACAAAAAGGATAGAGATAGAACCTGTTCACCATTGTCAACCAAATCTACACAGCTATGGAAACTTCTGGACTGCCATATATACACGGCTCCAATCGGTTCCAGGAGCTTCCAATTTCTGTCGCACCGTCTAGAATCCTCCACTGCACCGACCCTCTCTTTCGGTTGATTCTTCTCTCGGCAACGCTTACCATTCTCAGTTAACAGAACACTCACACACAGATATATATATCAGCCGCACCAATAGAGAATTCTCTCTTCCTCTCCAATTTTCCTACCAACTGACTTCCTCTCTCATTCTAGCTGTTTCTATTACTTTTCTCTGTTTTACTGAATAGAGCAATCGGTGCTCTAGAAGCTTCTTCCTTCCTTTTATTTTTTATATACCTATATATATAATATATGCCTCTCACGTGCCTAACATGGCTACCTCATTTGCTTTCTTCTTTTTTTTTTTTTCCTTATTTCGGTTTCCATTAATAAATTATTTTATATTCGTATTATCTGCGTAATTAATTTATCCGTATCAATCCCATTGATTTATCCTGATCAATCCCATTGATTTATCCTGGCACTCGGTTAACCGAGTCGTCTATTTCCCGAGCTTATATTATTATTTTGTGGTCTAAGTAAATTTTATATTTCTAATAATTAATTCAGTCATGGCTCACTGTACTTTGGGCTATTTTGAATTGTTATCGTCACGTAATTTATTTAGAGGTACAGTCTTGGTTCATGTCGGATTTTCGGGATATTACACTTTTTGCCGAATCGGAGCATTCCCTTTAATGGTGATACCTTTAGGAATAGAAGGTCACCTACTTCAAATTCAAGGTCTTTTCTTTAGTTGTCAGCATAACTCTTGTATTGAGTTTGAGCTGTCTATAACCTTTCCAAAATCTTCCGAATTTGCTCGGTGGTGTCTTGGACTAAATCTGGTCCAAGTAACTTTTGCTTGCCAGCTTCAGCCCAATATAGTGGAGATCGACATCTTCTTCCATACAATGCTTCGTACGGTGCCATCTTGATGCTGGCTTGATAGTTGTTGTTGTAGGCGAACTTAACTAACAACAAGTGTTCTGTCCAATTTCCTTTCAAATCCAACACACATAGTAGTAACATATCTTCCAACATTTGGATTACTTGTTCGGATTGTCCATCTGTCTGTGGATGGTATACTGTATTGAATTTGAGTTCAATACCGAGTGCCCTTTGTAGACTTTGCCAAAATCGTGATACGAACCGAGGGTCTCGATTAGACACGATAGATAAGGGTGTGCCGCGTAGGCATACAATCTATTGGATATACAATGTAGCTAACTTGTCCAACATGTACGTCATCTTTATGGGCAGGAAGTGCGCGGACTTGGTCAGTTTATCCACAATGACCCAAATAGCATCGGAGCCTTTTGGCGATTTTGGAAACCCGATCACAAAATCCATAGTAATGTGGTCTCACTTCCACTCTGGAATCGGGAGTGGCTGTAAGAGTTCACTAGGTTGTTGATGTTCAACCTTTATCTGTTGACAACTCGTACAGTGAGCAATGAAATTGGTGATATCTTTCTTTAATCCTGGCCACTAGTATAAGTCCTTGATGTCATGATACATTTTAGTAATCCCAAGGTGCACTGTGAATCTTGAAGCATGCGCTTCCTCCAAAATTTCTTTCTTTAATTTTGGCATATTGGGCACACATAATGTCACATCCCGCACCCCACCCTACGCAGATGCCCAAGCTGTGATGCCACTTAGCCGCCTTGCCGATCTTTCTACCGACAATGCGACCAACCAAAGGCAACCTTCTGAACTATACGATGAATTGCACTCCAAATGTAGGGTCAGAGCAGCGGAATTTAAAACCTTTTCATCTTGGGAATGCAACTCAACTATATACCACAGAGTTATGTAGCACAAGTAAGTCTATACTAAAACTTGACAGCTAATAAGTCTAGACACAGAGCACATTTAATATCTCTAGAGTACCATTACCATGAGCCATGTCCCAATACATCTAATACATATCAATGAAGTCAATCATAACATGTCACGCACTTGAATAGCCAGAGTCAATCCATTAGAACCCAAGTCTCTACAAATCCATGCCATTAGATCCGTATTTGGAATACCTCTCTGCTTATTAGTATCATCTCTTTGTACCTTCTAATCCAATAGAGATATATCCTGAAAAATGTTAGATAAAAGGAATGAGCTTAAACAAGCTCAGTGAGTAATATAGGTTCCTGCCATGGGTTTCAAAACCAGTTCATATATACATGCATGCCCAAATGCAGCTTAAGTAGAACAATGCAGCTCAGATAGAACAAATGCAGCTCAAACAGATCAGGACAGAATGGATAAGAACGGAGTACCAATCAATTAAAAACGTATGAACGAATGTGCCTGAACTTCTCCCAGCTGCCCCAAAGTGAGCCACTCGTGGGGGCCTCTACCCCTTTATGTCATGCTCATAAATAAAATCGTTCAATCCTGTAGTGGGCCTAGAGTAAGACTCAATATAACAAAATAGAATCGAACTAGACTCCAATGGCGTAGAACAAGTTAGGACAACAAACCCAAAATAGAATCAGAATAGGAGATAACAAAAATAAGATAGAATGGAATCATGCCACATGTAATGCAATATAAAGTGTATGCATTAAAGCATATGCATTTAAAACAGTTCAGCATATAAAGCAGTACAATATACAGAAAATATACACCAAGTCAGGAGTCCGAGTTACTCACTTGAATATTACGCTTATCTCTCTTCACGGATAGTCTGACAATCTCCAGATACGTCGTTAGTCACGTCCATACATATCCTGGGTAATACCCTTCTGATGGCCATCATAATTGATTCAACGTCTCAAAAGATCATCTTGTTCCTAAGATGTGAACATATCTAACCTTTCTTTGGTTGCAGTCAACATTCCACTGACACTACAATCATCATTTAACCCTCCAGCTGACTTGGCAAGGCAGTTCCTCTTGTTTCTCCATTTCGAATCCCAACCACGTAAACTTTCAGTGGCATGTTTCTTTTCAGTGAAATGTTTCTGGTGATCCTATTGAGACTGTACACTTTCACTCCGACCGTCAACCTTTGGAGAATTTACAGTCAAGTGTCACCAGCCCCTAATCCTCTTGCTATCAGCCACCGCCACTAACGCTATTTCGTTCCCTACTGTTGAAGCACTGTTGCTACTGCTCTTACTCCCTCTCAATCCATGGAATTCTCCAGATAAGTCACCCTACAAAGAGAAGCTCTAGCAACCGTACTCCTGTCCATATTAACATCAACAGGTTTATAGCAGATCTAGCAACAACCATTGAATAATTCCCTCATAGTATGCAGTGGCTTCTTGAGTTCCTAACTCGCAGAATCAACAACTTGAAGCTTAGACCTATACTGTGCAAGCTGTTCATTTCCAACTTTCCAAAAAATTACCTTCTCCATGCCCAGCACTTCCACACACCCTTAGGCCAAAATGGTGGACAAGAAAGCCACTAAAACCCCCAATTGAAAATCTCTCAATGCCCCAATAGAGTAGCTCACTCCATCGTATCCCTGTTCCAGCTACTGTCTGCAACTTCCTCTATCTCCTCTATTTTTCACTAAGCACAACAGATAGTGACAGCAACACACTGATCAATATTGTAGTCAAAAGCACTTGTCCGTCCTTACCCACTAGTGAGCTGTTGCGAATTATCCTCTGCATTTGCATTACAGTGCCTACTCCATTTTCGTCATATTCCTTAAGCCGCACACCTCCCAATTCAGTTCTTGCGCCAAAGAACTCCCATACTGGCCTTTCAAGTTCAACCCTACATCAAGACTCTCAAATTATCCTCTGTTGTCTCACTAAACAAAATAGATAATAGCAGCAACACTGTCCGTCCCTCTGCTGCCACAATCATCCTCATCATCAGTCCCTGCATTACTTCCAGCGTTTTACCCAGCCCAGATAAATTAAGGCTCCCATCTCCTTCAATTTCGGCACCACTACACACACATATGTATATTTTATATATCTCTAGAAGCTGAAATTTCATCATAACAACCACAACTCCAGTATCAACAACTCCATCAATCTCTAACAATCACAATAACCACCATAGAAATAGCACCTCACTTCCTATCATCCCGTGGTTGTACCGCTACTACCGCTACCACCACTCTCTCCCTATTTCAATTTCCCCTCTGCTCCAATGCTACACAAACACACACACACACACACACACATCGATCACCTCCAAACACGGATACAACCGAATCAGCAAATCCAACCTAATCCAATCCAACCGACACCGCTGTACACATAGACACACACATATGTATAAATAGATCACTCTGCTGCATCATCACATAAACACACACATACCACATATTTCCTGTACTCCTCACTAAAATTGAATAGTCCACCAAATTGCAAAGCATGAGTTGCTACCTGTCTTCCTCTACATTTGTGTCTCTGTCTGCACCGCTACCTACATATATATATATATGCATATTTATTAATCTACTACATCATCAATCTCTCTCATTCACTCCCTTCCCTTACGCATAACAAGAATTAGCTGTTGCTATTCTCTCTCTATATATATGGATATGCGGTTGCTACTAGGTTCTCCTAGAATCTTCTATCCTCTTCTCCAACGCACTAGGTGTTCTCTCAAAAAACCCCATTTTTCTTGTCACGTTTCCAGCTTCTTCAAGAAGCTTCTACATAATACATATTCATATATCTATATATTTATATAATATTGGCCTCACATGATTCTGTAGCAGTTTCGGCTGCTATATAAATTCACACACACACACACACATATATATATATATGGACTCCGTGATGCTGCACTTTTCGGCTCGCAATAAGTATGGACTCCGTGACCTGTAGAACACTCAGAAAGATGATCAGAGGACCACCGGATTGGCTCTGGCGGTAGCCGCTCTGATGCTTAAGTAAGTAAAAGAATTGAAAGACTGTATTGAAAGCCAAAGAATGAGCATAAGAAATAAGGCGTACCTTTAGGGTTTAATTTATAAGCCGTGGCTTTCCTAAGTTGATTAGGATTCGAAGCCATGAATATAGGGATTTGATCATCGGAGATTGCAGTTACCTTGCATAGAGATAACCATAGATGCCATGAATATAGGGATTTGATTATCGCAGATTACAGCTACCTTGCATAGAGATAACCATAGAAGACCGCTTCCTTGTTGAAGACCGCTTCCTTATTCCCTGCTCGGCATCCGCTAAGGTGGTGACGAGTTCTGAAGTGTTGGTCTGGACCCTGTTGATCTGTTCTGGTTATATATATGTTCGGTCACTTCCGACCTTATATAATGATTTGGATGCTTGAGCTTTTAGTCATTGGCTGAGTGAGAATCATGTTGGCTGAGCATAGGTTGGACTGTGGTTACACGTGTCAAGTGTTGATTGGCCTGTTCTTTTATGGTATATCAGTTACTCCCCCCCAAGTCCTAGTTTGATGCTAGCAAGCAACTAGGGCTAAGCCTTTTTCGGAGAGTCATGTGTCTTGTCCGTTCGCCTTCCAAGGCTTTTATTGCGCAGTCGGAGATTAGGTTTTTTCAAGGTCATCATTGTATTGGGCTGATAGTTGGGTTTCTTGAAATCATCATTGTTCCGAACCGTCATGGCGTTTGGGCTTGGTGGGTCCCTTCTGATACTGTGCTTATAAATACGGGATGAGATTTTGGAATGACCTTTCCCCCGTCATTTTCACTGTGCTAGGAGATTTCATTCGCCGTTGTTGGTTCGTGTGACCTTGAAGAATACTGATTCCCTGAGTTAGAACAGGTTCGACTGATTTTTCCTCTTCTATTGCTTCTTTCTTCTTAAGTCCAGGAATAATGTCTGCTCCTTCTGAATCCCCAATTGTAAATGAGGGAGTGGGAAATCCTCCTGAGATGGCTGTACCGTCTTCTGTGGAAGATGTGGGTAATCCTGCTCCCGAAGTTATTGGGGAGATACCTGTTGATCCTCCCACTAGTCCTGGAGTTAGGATAGTTGATGCTTTTGAGGAGCCCCAAGACAGGGCTGGGGAGACCTCTGGTAGGTCTTCCCGTAGAGAAGAGGGTGAGTGCTGTCACTCAGAGCCTTCTGGATGAATGGAGGGTGAAATTTAAATTTTCCTCAAATGTGACCTGTAGAGTGCCAGGCCCCATGGACCGTCCCCATAATGTTGAAGCCGGGGAGATTTGTGTTTACCTTGCCTGGTTTGAAATGGGCTTGAGACTCCCATTGCCGGATTTAGTCAGGCAGTTCTTTTGTTGGTACAAGCTCTGCCCTGCTGACCTGAATCTCAATAGCTGGCGGCAGCTTCTGGGATTTGTGGTGTTGGGACACCTGAACAAGGTGGATGTGTCTCTGGACTTGATCCGTAGCAACATGGATCTGAAGTTCAAGCAGGCAGAGGGCCTTTTCTATATGTCCTTCGAGAAGGGGTTCCGACCCCTGTCCTCTGTTCCCACTTCCAACAAAACGTGGAAGAAGTGGTACTTCTTCGTCGGAGGAGGATGGGAGCATGAAGGCTTTCAGGAAGGAGAGGCCTCGTCGTTCCCTCGTGTTACGGGTCATAAGAGTGAGGCTTATTCTTTTAGACTTATTTTTAGCCTTGTTATGCCTTCCGAACTGATAAACTGATGTATCTTTCCTTACTTGTGTACAGTTAGGAGTGTTTGGAAGAGGTCTGATTTCACTGAAGCACTGCGGGATCAGTACCGAGTACTGCTTTCGACTCCTGACCGGGCTCATTCTGTCATCATAACTCCAGCAAACTTGATGGCTGCCCGTAATGTAGAGCTTAAGAAGAGGTTGACGTCGAGATGGGCTGTGCCGGAGGCCCCAGTGGTGGGGGAGTCTTCCTCCCGAGCTGAGCCTGATGCCCCTCTTGAAGTAAAGAGGAGGAGGTTGATTTCTGGCTATCCTGAGTCGGCCCCTGCCGAGGCTAAGAAGGAGGCTGAACCTGCCGTCCCTGTTTCGGCTGCTCCTCCTGCCTCTTCTGGTCCGAGCAAGAGGACTAGGAAGGGGAAAGCACTTGCTGCACCGTCCGAGCCGTTTAATGAGCCGGACTATCAGATTGCCAAGAGGGCATTGGATCAAATATGGGCTCACGGCCCGCACCGATACAGAGGGGATGACCCCTCCAAGCTGATGACTGAGATGATGAATCTCCAGATGAAGGTAGCTTCTGAAGCTTTTTCTTGACTTTTCTGTTTGTCTGTTCGTTCAATCTAAACCGTCTGTCTTGCTTTGCGCAGAGTATGCATAGCTTGGCTGCTCTGATGGTGACCCCCATGGGCCTTGAGGAGGCCGAGAAGTTACGGGCTGAAGTGGAACAGATGAGGGTGGAGCTTGGGACAGCCCAATCCAAAATTCAGAGCATTGAGGAGGATCTGAACGAAGCTACCACCAACCTTACCGTGGCAGAGTCTGAGAGGGACATAAATGCTCAGAAGGTTGAGGGGCTTGAGGCGGAGTTGGTTAATCTCCGGAGTTCCTTCGATCAGAAGGTTCAGGAGGCGACTGATCATGCCAGGGCTGAGACTGAGATGATATTGAAAGATGAAGTTGACCAGATGGGTGATGAGCTGATCCTATTTGGTTTTGAAAGCTTCTGAACTAGATTCCAGATTCAGTTCCTAGGCTTTGACGTTTCATCAATTGTTCCCCCTGAACCTGCCTCATCTCGTCCTGATCCGGACAAAACAGCTGGGGCTCGTGCCCTTAACTTGGAAGAGGACGCAGGCCCTTCTGGGAAGTCTTGAGGCTCTATGGATTTTTATTTCTTTTTTGTTTTCGCTATTTGATGTAATGGGCGTATACTTCCGATCAATAAAATTAACTTTTCTTCAAATTCTTCTTGTGTTCTTCCCTTCTGTGTAAGTGTGGCTGCTCTGGGCCTCTTGCATGTTAGATCAACTGTTCAACAGTCAATAGTCGCTTTCCGAACTTCAATACTTGTCACTGAATGAAGGATGTAGATTAATTTCAACTGTCTCATTATAATAAGACAAGAAAGTAAATATAATCAGATAGTCAGAGCCTGATAGAGTGGGAGTAGACTCCTGTAGATCTCTTAAGGTAGACCGCTCTGAATCAAGAGCTTGTGAAGATAACCAGGCAGCTTGTGCTTGTCGTTATGATGCTTGGTATGCCGAGTACTCAGGATTGGGATATATCCGAGCTGTTTGGGTTTTGTCATATGATTTGGCCTGTCATAGAATAGTTAAGACTAGAAGATCTGAATCTTGAATAGGGGGTCTGTACAATTAGACTTTGTTCCCCTTTCTGCCAATTCGGGAGCTTCTGTGCCGGACTGTGGTCTCTGTTTAGAGAGTTTTGTACCCTGCCTCTTGGTATATCGAAGAGGCACATTTAATGCACTGTTTATTTATTCGATTGCCATTTGGGATTTTGAGGCCACTCTCTTTTTCACCGTTGCGACGGTTCAGTTGGGTGGCTTTTGGACTTCAAGGGTCTATATAAATGGAAACGAGGGAACACAGTTGCGCTCAACCTTTTGATTTCAAATTGTCCCCTTGTGAGAGAGACTTCATATACTGCCAGAGTTTTATCACTCTTCCGGAGATGTTGGGTGATTTCTTGCCTGAGTTAGGAACGATTAAACTGTGGCCGAGAGTTAACCTTCCCCTCTTTTCAGTCTCCAAGGAAGGATTGAAGGAGGTACAAGTCTTCTTGTCTCCTCTGGCATCTGGTCGAGATTCCTCCGATTGGTGGTGGCCCTTCCTTGATTCAACCGAGGCCTGGAGCGTCGGTGATGTAGACGCAAGTGGGGTGCCTCCTCTTCTTCATGCCTTGTCTCAATTTGGCTGGGGTGAAACAGACGGTGTAAAGAAGAAGATTGAAGGTCCCCTGAGACCCAGAGCCCTCATCATCCGTTGGTCGTGAGACCAGTGATAGTGATGATGAAATGGCCTGGTCGTTTCTTGATGCAGACTAGGGTTCAGGGCCCCTTCCTTTCAAATGGAGCCGGTGGCGGCGGTAATGGAAGTTGTGGTTCCTGTGCCCCTTTATCATCCCGTGAAGGGAAGCCCCTATATTGAGAATTGTATCTTCTTGTAATAGCTTCTGTAATAGATTCTGTAATAGCTTCTGTAATAGATTCTGTAATGGCTTCTGTAGTAGCTTCTGTAGTGATGTAAATCTTCTGATTTATAAATAAAATTGAGTCTCTTTTTCTCAGATCTAATGTCTTCTGTATTCAAATGTGCTTTTCTGTAGTTAAAACACTTCCTTGTACATTTCTGAATGTTCTTGAGAATAAAGGAGCTTAGAAAAATGCTTGAATCAAAGTACTTTGCTCCGGATCGGTACCATAGTACTTGTTGCTTGTTTGACAGATAAGCCAAATAATATAAATATCAGATTTGATATGTCCCGATCTAGGAAACTTTAGTTTGTAGATGTTCGGAACTTCTGTCTTTGGATGGACTGGATCATAGAGTTTGCTGGTCGAAGACGGACCAGGCTCGGAAGGCCTGGGCATTAGGGCGGTCCAAGCTCTGGAGGCCTGTATATTTAAGAAATAGACCAAGTATATAAAATCTGTATACCGTGGACCAGGCTCCGAAGGCCTGTGCATTATAGATAGACCAAGTGTTGAAACTTGTACATTTATGGACCAGGCTCTGGAGGCCTGTGCATTGATAGATGGACCAAGTACGAAGACTTGTACATTTATGGACCAGGCTTTGGAGGCCTGTGCATTAATAGATGGACCAAGTACGAAGACTTGTACATTTATGGACCAGGCTCTGACGGCCTGTGCATTAATAAATGGACCAAGTATGAAAACTTGTGCATTTTATGGACCAGGCTCTGAAGGCCTGTGTATTAATAGATGGACACTTTATGGAAGTAAAAGAAAACCTCTCTACTGATAATACTTCCGTAAGTGTTCCACATTCCATGGCCTAGGAACAGGCTTCCCAGTCATGTCTTCTAGCCAGTAGGTGGTAGGTCGAACAACCTTTGTTACCTTGTATGGGCCCTCCCAGTTTGGTGACAACTTTCCCATGGTAGGATCCTTGGTGTTTTGAAAGACTCTTCTTAAGACGAAGTCCCCAACTTGAAAGCTCACTGTCTTGAGTCCTACCTTGGATTTGTTGACCATTCTCTGTTGATAGGCTTCCATTCTGATGCTGGCCTGATCCCTTCTCTCTTCGAGCAAATCCAAGCTTTCCATCAGCTGCTGATCATTGGATTCTTGCTCAATGGCCTCAATCCTCAAAGTTGGCATACCGATCTCGACCGGAATTACTGCTTCTGTTCCATAGGCTAGTGAGAAGGGAGTTTCAGAGGTGGGAGTTCTTCTGGTTGTTCTGTAGGCCCAAAGGACTCCAGGGAGTTCCTCTGCCCATTTTCCTTTGGCCTATTCCAACCTCTTCTTTAACCCGTCAAGGATTGTTCGGTTGGTGACCTCTGCTTGCCCGTTTGCTTGTGGGTGACCTGGAGAGGCAAAGTGTTGCCTGATGTTGAGATTTTCGCAGAATGCCTTGAAGCCTTTACCAGTGAATTGTGTCCCATTGTCTGAGATAATTACACGTGGTATGCCGAACCTGCACACAATGTTCTTCCAGGTGAAGCTCTCTACTTCCTTTTTTGTGATATGTGTTAAAGGCTCGGCTTCGGCCCATTTAGAGAAATAGTCGATGGCCACCAAGAGATATTTCCTGTTTGGAGGGGCCCTTGGTAATGGACCCATGATGTCCATCCCCCACTGGGCAAAGGGCCAAGGACTAGGAATCGGGATAAGCTCATGATGAGGCTGATGTTGGTATGGGGAAAATCTCTGGCATTTGTCGCACTTCCGAACATATTCCTTTGCCTGTTTCAGCATGCCAGGCCAGTAATAACCCTGTGATAGAGCTCGGTGGGCTATGGTTCTGCCCCCATTATGATTCCCGCAAATCCCCTCATGTATTTCAGCCAGGACATATTGTGACTCGTCTGGAGCTAAGCATTTCAACAGAGGTTGAGAATACGACCTTCTGTATAGCTTGTTGTTCAGGATCAGGTACCGAGCCGCTCTGATTCGGATTCTCCTGGCTTTGTTTTTGTCCTCTTGGAGGAGCCCGGATCTTAGATACTAGAGGATTGGAGTCATCCAGTTCTAGGGCTGTTCATCAATTTGAGCAACTGGTGCTTCCCCAATGCTGGATCCTAGCTGAAAGGAGATTTAAATTGTGGAGTCTGCTTCAGACTTGAGGCGGGAGGCCATGTTAGCCAGAGCATCTGCTCTGCAATTCTGGCTTCTCTCGATTTTCTGGATAGTAAATGTTTAGAAGGAATGCTTCAAGCGGTTCACCAGTTCGGAGTACCAGAGCATCCTATCATCTTTAATGGCAAATTCTCCCAAGACCTGGCTTACTACCAGTTGGGAGTTAGAGAAGACATCGTGTCATGACCCGAAACCCACCCTATGCGGATCTCGTGTCGCGGGGCCGACCCGAAAGCCATCCCTACTTTTTCCATTCCTGTATCATAGTACTAATATGCAATGTACTAAAAATTTTAAACAATGAACAGCGGAAGTCTTTATCAATTACAGTAATCCAGCGGAAGTCTTTTAAAATAACTTAAACAGCAGAAGTCTATTAAATACATGACATAGTTCTACATAAGACAAAATGAGAACTAAACGTAACCAGCACCCGGGGGTGGTGAATACATGGGAGAACTAACATAGACTGATACAATACTTCAAAATGTCCCCCTACGTTTTCAGACTCCTATTGGGGTCTCGCAGCGTCATCACCTGAAATGGGGGTAAATGGGGTGGAATGAGCTACAAAGCTCAGTAAGTAAAACAGATCTCCAACATTGGTATCGATGATCAATGTGAATCCATGAATAAGATAATGATAGCCAATCATAAGGAAGGAGATGCTGTGATAGCCAATGAACATGATTGCCACGAGGGCCAATGGAAACAATTGCCACGAGGGCCAATGAAAAGTAATCACAATACACAATCAGGAGTAATAGTGTAAAATGAAAATATAACAACAATGAAGTACTGCCACAATGAACCGATCACAATCAAATCAATCAATGAAAGTCCTTCAAGACTTGAAGAATCATAAGGAATAGTGCCATTCAACAATCAAGTTCTGTCAATCATAAGAGATGCTGTTATTCTATTTTAGGGCTCGGCAGACCCTCGATCTTTTGGGGCCCGGCATACCCCCCAGTCAATTCCAGTAAATTGCCATTTGTCCGTTCACGGACTTGACCCGTAGGTCCCATTCAATCAGATAGCATCAGATGGGTGTTGTGACTGAGCATAACTCCCGTGTCCATAAACATGTCATGATCATAGTAATTCCATAGAATATAAAAATGGAATATCATTCATTCAATGAGGATACAATAGTAGGCCTTTCAAGGCACGGTTTAACATGATAACAATGATATAGAAATCAATCAATGTCCACAAGATAGAACAATATCACATTGTGGATAGCAATAACATGTGTGCTTTCAAAGCACAGTGAAACATGATAACAATGATACATCAGTCAATCAAATGTCCACAAGATAGGAAAATATCGAATTTGTGGAACACAGGGATATCAATACATTCAAGAGTACGAGTTTGGCAGTAAAGGAATAAACTTGGCTTGTGGAAACACCACATGTAAGAGAGAGTGATCCACTTACCTCTATCGTGATTCTATCTCAGAAATCCCTGAGTGTACCTTTGCCTTTCGAGTTTCCTATAAATCAGTGAATACGTTTCAGAATAAATGCTATTCATCAAATTTTATGCCTTTCTATCATAAGTATTTCAAATACTAATTTAGACTTTACCATTGAGTCCGGAATGCCGAAGAAAGTCGGTTTAGGCTTTCGCGGAATTCCATTTGGACTTTTGCACTAAAAGGGCAAAATGGTTATTTTGCACTTTCACGGTATTTTATCCTTCGGGGTCTCATCTCGTAAAACGGACCCCACCATTGGACTCAGAACGTCCGAGATAATAAGTTTTGACTATTCATTTGCATCGTTTGGACTTCGTTTGACCTATTTTTGGAATAGGGGCATTTTTGTAAAAATTAATATTTTATTAATTTTCCTGTTTGGGCCTTAGTGGGATTTCTTAAAACATTTGGGGCCGGTTCACAATTTCCAAAAGCTACGGTCTGAACCAGTTGGTTCAGGACCAGAAACCCTAAACCGGTCTGCCCCTCCCCTGAACCAAATGGTTCAGTTTAATTAAAGAACCGGATTCCAATATCCCAGTCCCTATCCTTATCCGTGGTTGGAATAAGCCCAAACCCAATTTCAATTTACTATCCGTGTAACCAAACAACCCAAATCCATTTAAATTAAAAACCCAAAATGACACAGTATCAATCCCGTTTTATTTCCGGTCGGGTACCGACCCGATCCGAACCCGGATCTGGTCTAATCCCAACCCGATAACCACACGACTTTCTGGTCGTCTTCCTCAGAACTCCGGTAGGGTTCCGGCGTGAACAGTCGTCTTCTCCGGCGACTGTCAACGTTTTTCGGTGGGTTTTTCCTCCCGTTTCGAATGCCATTTTATTCCCCTCTTCCCAAGGGTTTTAAATCCACTCTCGGTTTCCATTGAATCCCTCCCCATCTTCACGAATAGGGGTTTAAACATCCCCGGTCGATTTTTCGGCCAAGTCATGTTTTCCATTTTCATGGCATTTTAATCACTGTTTTGGCTCTAAAATCTCCTAGTGTGTTTCTGCACTGGTATGGGTTGTTTCTGGAAACTTTAAACAAGTTATAATCCTAGGTTTTCATGAAACCCGAAATTATCCATCAACCTGCAACTCAGTTTTTCTCTTTGGTTTCTAAACCATTTTCTATCATTCTTTTTGCAATAAGTTCCATTTTTCATGCTGATTTAGACCCTACAAATAAATACAAGCTTCATGCTCTAAATCGAAATAACAGAACTAAAAACTCTTACCTGGGTTTCGATTTTTAGCCCACTGTGATCCTCCAAACCTCTCTGTTTCTACTCCTGAGTTCCTTGACAATGTTTCTCTCAGCCTCAGTCTCCTTTTTGCCCCTCAACTCAGTCCCGTATACACATATATAAAGAGAAAGGTTCCACCACCTCTCTCCCGCTTTCTCTTTCTCTCTCTCGGTTACTCCCCCTTCTATGGCCCATTTTCTTGACTTAAACCTGGTGTTCCCTCTGCCAAATGCAACTTTGCATTAATGGCTTGGGGAGACTTGTGGTGCACACTTATATACATATATCATATTATATATATATCACACACACACACTTCACCTAACCGAGACACACACACACCTTACATTCAGTCCACCTGTATACTGCCCAAGGGCAGTTCCCTTTTCCCTTTTCATTTCCTTTTTATTTCTTTTACATATACATATATACATAATATATATACAATACATTATATTATGCATGTATACATATACACATAAAATACATCTTTTTATACATGTATATACATGCATGTGTAGGGGTACAATTCCATTTTTAATCACATTTACATACATTCATTTTAATCGAGCTACTAATCTATGTTCACGTATGCATACATAGAAATACGTGCATGCACGCATTACGATGCAATGCCCTGTGGGGCTCGGGTGTTACCCAGCCTTGATCATTCATTTCCATCACTTACAGTTCCAGTCATTCATTTCCATGAAAATACTATGATATACATATCTTACCACTCAAGTTACATGTTTTAACCGACCTACCTCGGTATACGTGACGTATCCCGGGTCGGGATATTACACATCGAGGTTCTGAGCCCCGCATTCCAAGGCAAGCTGCATGCCTAAGATTAGGGCTTCATATTCGGCCTCGTTATTAGAAGCTTTGAATCCCAGGCTGATTGCTTTTTCTAATGTGAGCCCATCAGGGGACTGTAGCACCAGGCCTACCCCTGAACCTTGATCGGTTGACGATCCGTCAATGTACAGCAACCAGGTTCCCGAAGTTTCGGTGACTTGTGTTTTGTTCTGAAGTGCCGGGGTGAACTCGGCTACGAAATCAGCTAAGGCCTGCCCTTTGATGGAGTTTCGGGGTACATATGATATGTCGAACTCCCCTAGCTCCACAGACCACTTCACCAATCTTCCCGATACCTCAGGTTTCCTTAATATAGATTTCAAAGGATAGGCAGTTGGGATCTCGATTGGATACGCCTGGAAATAAGGTCGAAGCTTCCGAGCTGATATGACCAAGGCATAGGCCAGTTTCTCTACTTCTGGGTATCTTTTTCTGTGTCAAGTAGTGCCCTACTAACGTAGAATATAGGCCTCTGTACCCCTCTGTCCTGTCTGATTAGTGCGGAGCTGACCGCGTTTTCGGAGACTGCAAGGTATAGGAGTAGCTTTTCTCCTTGTACTGGTTTTGACAGGAGCTCTAGAGAGGCTAGATACTCCTTTAGCTCGTGAAAGGACTTCTCGCATTCTTCTGTCCATTGCAAAGCTTTGCTGCCCTTCAGAGCTTTGAAGAAAGGTAGGCAGCGGTCAGTGGATTTGGAGATAAATCTGCTCAGTGCCGCAATTCTGCCATTCAGCGCCTGAATTTCCTTTCTGGTTTTTGGCGACTTCAGCCCAATCAGGGCTTGGATCTGAGTGGGGTCTGCTTCGATACCCCTCTGAGAGACAATGTATCCCAAGAATTTTCCCTTCGTAACTCCGAAGGTGCATTTCGAGGGATTGAGCTTCATTCTGTGCTGTCTGAGGATATCGAAGGTCTGGGCTAAGTGCTGGAGGTGGCTGCCTTTCTGAAGACTCTTTACCAGCATATCGTCGATGTATACCTCCATGGTGCTGCCGAGCAGCGGGCTGAACATTTTGTTCACCAGCCCCTGGTAAGTGGCTCCAGCATTCTTCAAACCGAAAGGCATCACTCTGTAGCAGTAGAGTCCTCTTTCGGTTATGAAGGCAGTTTTCTCCTGATCTGGAGGGTACATTTGGATCTGGTTGTATCCAGAGTAGGCATCCATGAAACTCATAAGCTCGTGCCCTGCGGTGGCATCAACCAGTTGATCTATTCTTGGCAGTGGAAAGCTGTCCTTGGGGCATGCCTTGTTGAGATATGTATAATCAACGCATACTCTCCACTTGCCTTTTTCTCTTAACGACATTGTGGTAGCCACTCGTAAACCTCCGTACTCTTGGATCAACCCGGATACACACGACTTACGGCAATCGACTGCGCATAACTGAGCTGCCTTAACTTTAGTCCAATATTATGGAACTGACCTAACAAAGATAATGTTTTGATGCAAAGCTAGTGTCGGTGGCTCGAGCAACTCGGAACCTTACCCGAAAGCTGATACATGCACCACATGCTCGTAGTCACATGCTAAGTCATGGAAATTAGTATGTTACTGATAAAATCGTTAACGTATATAAATATGTATTGTATAGGTATATATATATATAATATAAATGTATTATGTATATAATGTATTATGTGTATAAAAATTAAATGAAGAAAGAAAAAGGAAAGGAAGCTTCCAATACAAAATCAGTAGGTGTGTGCATCACTGTGTGTGTGTGTGTGCATCACTGTGTGTTTGTGTGTGTTTGGGAAACCCACCAACCGACCTTGATAAAGGTGGTGGGTGTGTGTAAGTGATATATGTATATATGTAAATATATATATATATATATATGTATATGAGGTACGTGGGTGGCTAGGGTTAAAAGGGCAGTTCTCTGCAGTCAAGGATGACTGCAAGAGAGAGAGAGAGATAATGTAGAGAGAGAAGAGGCGGTTGTTGTGTATATATGTGTACGGGTCTTGTGGGTTGAAAGAAATAGAAGCAAACTGAAGGAACTAAGAGGCTTAGAGTGAGAAGAGTATTATCAAGGATTCAGAACAGAAGCAAAAAGGGGTTTAAGGGCATAACCACCGTGAGCAAACAAGCAAAAACAAGTAAGTGATATTGTTTCTGTTTTTAAGATTCTAAGCATGAATGTTTGATTTAGAGTTAGGGTCTTAATAAGCATGGTATTAGCTTTTAAAAGCAAAAGGAATCATGTTAAATGGTGTAGAAACCATAGAGAAAATTTGAGTTGCAGGTACGGGAGGATAATCGGGTTCCATGAATTCTATGGTTAAAACGTGTTTAAAAGTTTATGAAAACTATCCTTATGCATGCAGAAAACTAAATGAAGAAGGAAGAATGAAAAATGATGAAGAAATCATAGGGAAAATGAGAAAAATCATATGGCCGGAGATTCGGCCGGAGATGATTAAGCTCTATTTCGTGAAGAATCGAAAGGCTAAATGGAAAACTAAAGTTATAAATATATTCTACATGAAAAGGGGAATAAAACTGCATTGAAAATAGGTTTAAAAACCATCGGATTTGGGTTGCCGTCACCGGAGATGGTGACGGAACCCTAATACAGTTCACCGGAGATGTGAGGGAGACGATCGGAAAATCGGGGGGGTCTACCGGGTTAAAAGAAACGGGTCTGGGTTGGATCGGGTCGGTACCCGACCGGACATAAACGGTTAACCGAAGCTGTGTCGTTTTGAGTCTTTAATTTAAAAGGGTTTTGGGTTGTTTGGTTGTGAAGATAAGAAATGGGAATTGGGATTGGGTTAACCGAACCCTGGATAGGGATAGGAAATTAGGTTATTGGAATCCGGTTTTTCAAATGAAGTGAACCGTTTGGTTCAGGGCAAGGGTGGACCGGTTTAGGGTTTTTAGGTCTGAACCAACTGGTTCAGACCGCAGCTTATGGGATTTATGAACCGGCCCCAAATAGTTTGGAAAATTACACTGTTGCCCAAGTATAAAAAATTAATTAAATATTAATTTTACAATAATGCCCCTATTCCAAAAAGAGGTCAAACGAAGTCCAAACGACACAAATGAATAGTCAAAACCTATTATCTCGGACGTTCTGAGTCCAATGGTGGGGTCCGTTTTACGAGACAGAACCCCGAAGGATAAAATACCGTAAAAGTGCAAAATGACTATTTTGCCCTTTTTAGTACAAAAGTCCAAATGGAATTCCGCGAAAGCCTAAACCGACTTTCTTCGGCGTTCCGGACTCAATGGTAAAGTCTAAAATAGTATTTGAAATACTTATGATAGAAAGGTATAAAATTTGATGAATAGCATTTATTCTGAAACGTACTCACTGATATATAGGGAACTCGAAAGGCAAGGGTACCTTCACGGATTTCTGAGTTAGAATCACGATAGAGGTAAGTGGATCACTTTCTCTTCCATGTGGTGTTTCTAAAGCCAAGTTTATTCTCTTTACTGCCAAATTTGTACTCCTGAAAGTACTTCATGTTATTGCTATCCACAGTACGATATTGTTCTATCTTGTGGACATTGATTGACTATTGTACTATTGTTATTGAAATGAACCCTGCCTTGAAAGGCTTACTGTTATGCTTTACTGTATATATGATATTCCATTTTCATACTCCTTATGGAATCACAAATGATCATGCTATGTTTATAAATGCTGGAATTGTGCTCAGTCACAATATCCATCCGATGCTTCTGTGACGAACTGGTCCGTGAACGGACATGTGGCAAAAGATGTGAGTTTAACTGAGAGGTATGCCGGGCCTCGAATTACGCAGAGGGGTTGCCATTCCCTACTACAGATTATAAGCATCTCCATTGGATTATTGTTATGAAAATATTGTTGAATGGTTACTGTTCCTTATGGACTACTGTACCTTATGGATTACTGTTTCTTATGGACTACTGTTCTTATGGATTACCTTACATGGTTCATTGGTTTGATTGAAATCGATTTATTGTGGCAGTATTCTCATTGTGACAGGTTATTGTTGAGAAAACTCTTATCACTGCTTATTCATTACTTCTGACTGTATATTGTGCCCCACTACTTATTGGCCATCATGGCAACTGTTCTCATTGGCTATCACAGCATCTCCTTCCTTATGATTGGCTATCATATTTTTATTCATGGATTCACGTTCTCTATAATCATCGATACCAGTGTCGGAGATCTGGTTTACTTGCTGAGCTTCATAGCTCATTCCACCCCACTTACCCCCATTTCAGGTGATGACGCTGCGAGACCCCAGTAGGAGTCTGAGAGCGTAGGGGGACATTTTGATGTACTGATCAGTCTATGTTAGTTCTCCCGTGTATTCACCACCCCCGGGTGCTGGTTACGGTTTAGTTCTCATTTTGAATTTTGTAGGACTATGTCATGTATTAATAAGACTTCCGCTGTTTAATGTATTTAAAAAGACTTCCGCTGGATTACTGTAACTGATAAATGACTTCCGCTGTTTATTGTTTTAAATTTTTAGTACATTGCATATTAGTACTATGATACAGGAACGAAAAAAGTAGGGACGGCCTTCGAGTCGGCCCCGCGACACGAGATCCGCATAGGGTGGATTTCGGGTCGTGACAATGCTGGCGTCCAGCAGCCTTTGGACTTCGTCGTTTATAATCCGATGCCGTTCAGGAGCAATCGGCCTTCTCTTCTGCCTGACTGGCGGGTGATCCGGATCCACCATTAGTCTGTGAGTTATAAGATCAGGATCTATTCCCTCCATGTCCCTGGTCTCCCAAGCGAAGATAGAGAGGTTGTCTTTCAAGAACCTGACTATCTTTTCCTGCTCGGTGTGTGTTAGGTCTGGGCCGATGTACAAGTAACGCCCCTCTGCTTCTGAACTGACCAGTACTTTAATGGGCTCGCCAACAGGTTTGGCTCGGCTGTCGCGTCCCCTTGGGCTCAGGGGTTCTTCAATGCCGGATGGGCAATCCTCCACCTCGGGAGAGTGAGTGAATACTAGATCTGCACAATCCCGAGTGTGCTGTAATTGCTATTTGGGAGCCTTCTCCTTAAGGGCAATAGTGTGGCACTCCCGGGAGGTTGGCTGGCATCCTCTGACAGAGTGCACGCTCTGGTTGTGGACATACTTCAGACACTGATGGAGGGTCGAGGTGACTGCCCCTATCTGATGTAACCAAGGTCTCCCGATTATGACGTTGTAGGGAGACTTCATGTTCAACACCATATACTCCGAGATGGTGGTCTTCTGCCCTTCACCCTCTCCTACAGTGGTAGGAAGGTCGACTTTCCCCAAAGGGGTGCTGAGGTTGCCATCAAAAGCTGCCATGACGGCGGTGGTGGGCTTGACGTTGTCATGGTCCATGCCCATCTGTTTAAGCGGCTCGTAAAACAATATGTTAACGGAGCTGCCTGTATCAACCAGGACTCTTCTGGTCTCGAAGTTGGCGATTCTGAGGGTCGAGGTGACTGCCCCTATCTGATATAACCAAGGTCTCCCGATTATGACGTTGTAGGGAGACTTCATGTTCAACACCATATACTCCGAGATGGTGGTCTTCTGCCCTTCACCCTCTCCTATAGTGGTAGGAAGGTCGACTTTCCCCAAAGGGGTGCTGAGGTTGCCATCAAAAGCTGCCATGACGGCGGTGGTGGGCTTGACGTTGTCATGGTCCATGCCCATCTGTTTAAGCGGCTCGTAAAACAATATGTTAACGGAGCTGCCTGTATCAATCAGGACTCTTCTGGTCTCGAAGTTGGCGATTCTGAGGGTGATAACAAGAGCATCACTGTGAGGGCAGTGTACCCCTGTTAGATCTTGCTCTGTGAATTGGATCTCCGGTGCTGGCTTGAGCCTCTTTTCGACGTTGGAGATCTGTAGTACGTTTGGGGCGGCTCTGGCCTTCCAAGCGTATCTCTTTCTTGTCCTGTTGGACATTCTTGTGACAGGGGAGTCAGCATGGAGGACGTAGATGACGTGATTGTTCTGCCTCTGGGGCTCATTACGTCCCCCCCTCTGCTCCTGCCTCTGTTCAGGCCTCTGGTCGGGCCGCTGCTGAGGCTTGTCTTCTTGGGGGTTTTGCCTTCCGTCCTGCTTGACGAACTCCCGAAGATGCCCCTTCTTTATGAGCTGCTCTATCTCATATCGAAGGGTCCTGCAAGTGTTAGTTGTATGTCCATGATCTTTATGGAAATTACAATACTTACTTTGGTCCCGCAGGCTGGGATCTCCCTTGATTGGTTCCGGCCACCTCAGGTTCTCCCGATCTCGGATCTGCCGGAGTACCTGGTTCGGTGTGGTGTTCAGAGGAGTGAAGTTGGTGAACTCCCTTGGTCCGGAGTTGTACACAGCTCTGGGTGCTGTTATCTTCTCTGGGCTCCTGGCCCTCTTTTTGTTGAAGTCTCTTCTGTGATCCTCCTTCTTGTGGTCCTCTCGCTTTCGATTGTCCCTCTGGGTCTGATCTCTGCCCTTCTGGGACGTGCAGTTGGCTTCTTCCAAGTTGATGTACTTTGTGGCCCGATCCATTAATGCCGCCATATCGGGAGGAGGGCTTTTTGTCAAGGAATCTCTGAACCCACCTTGGGCAAGCTCGGCAGTCAGGGCTGCTACAAGGAATTTCGGGCTGCAGTCAGTGATCTCCGTGAGCTCGGTGTTAAAGCGCGCAATGTAGGCTCTGAGGGATTCCTCCCTGGTTTGCTTGACGTTTAGTAAGAATTCTGGCCCCCTTCTGAGCCTTCTGCTGGTCATAAACCTGTCCAAGAACTGTCTACCGAGCTCGTAGAAGCTGGTAACAGAGTTCGGTGGGAGGTTGTGGAACCACTTCAGCGCAGTTCCCTTCAGGCTGGTGATGAACATTCGGCACATGAAAGCAACAGAGGCTCCGTGAAGGGCCATCGTATGCTGGTAATGAGAGAGGTGATCACCTGGATCTCCAGATCCATCGTACAAGGTGAATTTGGGCACCATGAATTTTCTGGGCCTCTCTTCTGACATGATGATGTGAGTGAATGGGGTGGCTAGCCTTCCAAGCAGCCTGGCCAGTTCGTCTTGTTCTGGAGGGTTCTGAGGTCCTCTCAAGGTAATTGTCCGATCCATTGACTCGGCAATTTCCTCTACCCTCCGCGAGTCTTTGAGTCTGACATCTTGTGAACCCTGTCTGACAGCCTCGGCTTCAGGGTAGTAGGGTTGATTACGCCCTTCGCACGGAGGAGGATTCCGAACCGGAGGGTTTGGTGCTGCATGAGGAGTGTAATATCCCGACCCGGGATACCGGGTCATATGACACGTATTACGAGAATTTACAAAAAATAAATAAATAATTTAATTATTAATTAATTAAAGTAAAGAAATGTTATATATATTAATTAAATAATATATATATATATGTGTAAAGTGAAGTATACATGTATGTATATGGAAACATGTATGTATGCATGTAGATGGATAAAAGTAAAAAGTGTGAACAGTGTGTGAATGCGTGTGTGTCGGCTGGTGTGTGTGTGTGTGTGTCTTGTATATATGTGTATATGTATATATATGTATATATTATATGTATAAATATCTTGTAAAAATGCAAAGAAGAAAAGAGAAAAAGCAAAATTGATGAGAAGTGAGGGCTAGTGTAGGGCTACAATCAGAAAGAAGAGAGAGAGAACAGTAGAGAGAGAAAATGAGGAGAGAGAGAGGTCGGTTATCCTTGCTTTTAAAACCAAAACATGCAAGCATGTTGTTCTCCTACGAAATAAATCAAACAAGGGAGAAACTGAGAAGCTAAGGAAGGATTCAAAGCAAGAAGAAAGGGAGAAAAACAGTGGTGAAAGGTGAACCCACCAAAACCTTTGAAATTCTCTCTCTAGAATTTATGATTTAATATGAACTGTTTAGGGTTATTTTCATACGTATGATGTATTATATGTGTTTAAGACTTGATCAAGCATGAAAATTTGCTATGAAAACGACTGAAAATACCTAACCCACGAAAAATCTCCATTGAAGACCTTGCCCATGGCAGGTCTGAATCGACTTCCTTAAAGCTTGATTTGGCTTATCAAGGCTTAAAGTAGACATTATAAGCATGTTAAAAACCATCAACCGCGATCAAAAAGCTCAAGAAATCGACCCCATGTGGTGAGTTGCAGGCTACGGGTTTGGAACCCAAGCCTCTAAACTCTGTATTAAATTCACTTTTACGAATGGGGAATGAAACCCCTTTAACTAAGAAACAAAACAAGCCAAGGCTCATCGAAAATGGTCAAGAAATGAGTATGAACTGAGGGTAATACAGGTTTAGCTATCGCGACCAAAACCGAGCACACGAACCATTTTTAATCCTTCAAATGAATGCCAAGCTGGTCGGTTGTGTCTTAGGAATAATTTGGGACCAAAACAGTGGAGATTGGCTGAGTAGAAACCCACGAAATAGAGAGAAATGGAAGACTGCAACTAGGGTTTTCAGTCGGTCTCGTGGGGAAGACGAAGATGAAGACGAGTCAACTCAGGTTTTTAAAATAAGACTGGGTCGACTCGGACAGGTGGCAGCCTCTGGGCTTGCCACCGATTAAATGCAACGACGACGTTTTGAGTGTCGGTTTAATTAAATGGACGCTAGGGCTGACGTCATGGTGACGTCAGCCACATGTAAATAAACCTGATAGACCGGTTGGTTTATGACTAGACCGGACTGGTTCACTTTCAATTTAACTGAACCCTTTGGTTTTTCTAAATTAATTAAAATAAAATAAACCATGACTTCCTATATTTACGGATTGACCCCTGGGCTTTAGGAAATTATATTGAGGCCCAACTGAGGGAAAAATTATGCATTTAGACCCCTGGAAAAATAATTAAATAATTAAATGATTAATTTAATTATTTAATAAATGAGGTTAAATTACTATTTTGCCCTTGAGGCATAAATAGAGCAAACGAAGTCCAAATTAAACATATGAATAGTGTATTTTTACTATTTTGGACACTCTGAGACTAATGGTAGGGTCCGTTTTATGAGACGGGGCCCAAAAAAATAAATACACGTAAAGGGGTAAATGACCAAAATACCCCTTGACCAAAAATTAACAAGTTATTAGTATATTCTTACTATCTTGGACCTTCTGAGTCCAATGGTGGGGTCCATAACACGAAATGGAGTCCCGAAAAATAAAGACACGTAAAGGGGTAAAAAGACCAAAATACCCCTGGTACCCCTAAAGCCGAAATGAGATCAGAAAAGGTCTAAATTGACTTTCTTTAACATCCCGGACTCAAAAATGGAGTCCAAATTACGAAACGAAGTACAGAAAAATGTGACACGCAAAATGATAAATGACCATTTTGTCCTTTTACATATAACAGTCCGAATTAAATGATTGGAAAGCCTAAACTGACTTTCTTCGACACTCCGGACTCAATGGTAGAGTCTATTCGACCAAAAGAAATGTCTAAGATAAAAAGACATAAAATTTGATGAATAGCATCTGTTAGATGACTATGAACTGAAATAATGCCAAAGTACTAATACTAAGGCAAGTATGAGAAACGAAATGCGAAAAGACACGACACGTAAACATGTTAAATAAATAACTTGAAATTAAAGTTAATGGAACTCCCAGAAGAGTATGATTGTAGAATTCTGTTTTCTTGACACGTTAAATTGTGTTTTAAACAGAGAAATTAATAGACACAAAAATGAATCAAGAACGAGAAGTTCCCCCAATGATGACGAGGGCACAAATAACAAATGACCCGAAACAGAAAGTTTTCCGGGAGAAGTTAGAAAAACAGCTCCAGTTGATTCAAAATCGTATTCGAATTTCCAAAACAAATGAAGTGGTCTGTGTTAGCCCCTTCATTTACAAGACTATAACCAAGGAGCAACTAGCAGCGAAAAAGATTAAGAAACAGAAGGACACCGAAACGCTGCAAGAATGGCTTCATAGGTTGAAGGAAGAAAAAAGGAAGGCGACTAAATAGATCGAAAACCCGAAGTACGAGGTGAGTAACCCTGTGTTTGAATTGGAGATTTAACTCCATGGATTTGAAAAAGTTTTAAGTTCAAAGATGTGAAGTATTTGAAGTTTCAAATTCAGTATTTACATGATGCAGCTTTTAAATTGTACTGTTTTATAACTCTATATGACATGCTCAGTGATTGGTATCTATCATAGTTTTCTTAAAACATATTTCAGCATGTCTAAAGTTTTAAATGCCAAATTATGTTAAATATCCTAAATTTGATAGTTACAAGTATTTGAAGTCCTATTGTAGAAATTATACATTTCATGTTTTAAATATTCATGAAAGTATCTATTGAAGAAGTTATGTGATAAATGTTTTACAAGATAAACGGTACTAAGTACCACCCCATGTGACGTTGAAATCCTTCGGGATTCAACAGTAAATGCCCGGTAGTAGGATCTAATCCCCCAGGCAAATGAGATCGGCAGTATTGGCAGTAAAATGGGAGTCTGGTTCGAAAACAGATTCCACCTAATTAAAGGGAAAAGATGACAAGTGATTTTGGAAATGAAAGCAGGTTTTACCCTTATTTTCAAATGCATATTGATGTGATTTAAGTTATATACTTATCTGATGAAGTACGAGTTTTGCTTGGATACCTTAAATGTTTCCAAGTTATTTGAAATGCCTATGTTTTGAGTTATATACTCTATTTATCGAAGTACGAGTTTTGCTTGAATATCTTAAATGTTTTCAAGCCATTTGAAATGCATATGTTTTGAGTTATATACTCTATTTATCGAAGTACGAGTTTTGCTTGAATATCTTAAATGTTTTCAAGCCATTTGAAATGCATATGTTTTGAGTTATATACTCTATTTATCGAAGTACGAGTTTAGCTTGAATACTTTAAATGTTTCAAAGCTATCTGTTTTAAGAATGCATGTACTCTGTATTCTAAATTGTATAAGCAATTGGCAGTCAATGTTTTACAACTCTTATGTACTAAAAACCACTGCTAATTGAAAACCCCATGACGAACACTGGAATTGCTCACAAGCTTAGATTAGCTTACCCG
The DNA here is from genome assembly GCA_008638375.1 of Nyssa sinensis. Taxonomy (NCBI): domain Eukaryota; kingdom Viridiplantae; phylum Streptophyta; class Magnoliopsida; order Cornales; family Nyssaceae; genus Nyssa; species Nyssa sinensis. The sequence continues at coordinate 36,483,237 of CM018036.1, read as the reverse complement.
GACTTTGTTCGGACCCCCCTTTCAGGTGATGCAGCAGACAGGGTCTTAAGGACAACGACGATGAGTCTAGCTGATTTTGGAAGGATATGATTAAATAGTTTCTTTGGAAGAACCTATGAACATTAGTAGTATGTATTGTATTAATAGACAGAGTAAGAATATGTAATAGGCCCTCAGGGCAACCGAATATGTATTGTATTAATGTATGAAGTTTTTAAGTTCGTTATACTCTGAATGTGTAACCATGTATGCTATGTATGGAACAGCAGTATCGGACGGATGTGCATAATTTAAAAATGAGAAAAGAAAAGAAAAAGTTTTTCACGCTTCCGCAATCATGTGTAGCACATCTATTCGATACCGCTGCAGATGCGAGCCTTGTCTCGAGGCCTTCGGGTCTCGGGGCGGCGGTCGCGATCCGGTAATCCGCACGGGGTGGGTTTCGGGTCGTGACAAGGAGGCTCCTGCGGTGCCGGGTGTGCTCTCGAGGCCCTTGGAGTTGGGGCCCGGGTAGTGCTCCGATAATGTACGTCAGGAACGAAGGCGGATGTTCCCCAGCCTGGCACTGTTGATGGCTGCGGATCTTGGCCAGCGTGAGGAACGCCTGAGGAGTGCCCAGGCTGGTTAGTTGGAGCCTGCGCATGAAGTTCTTCATTCTCTGTAGCAACAGGAGGTTGCGTTCCTGCAACGAAGTTGACCGGCGGGCTAGGAGAACCCGCCGCTTGGTTCTGCGTAAGTGTCGCCAGTGTTCTAGTGATGGTAAGCAACTGCTCCTGCACCAATTCATTGTGTCGTTTTATTGCTTCGATCTCTTGTCTCATAGGATTGGCCGCTGGCCCCCTTGTGCGGGGAACAAGCAACTGGCGTTGAGCGTTTTGCGAATTTTGAGTATTCTGTCGTGGTCGGAAATTTGGTGCCATGGTTTTCCGGTAGGGAAAGAGATGAGTTTTATGAGTAGAGTACTTTGGAGATTAGTCGGTTCCCACAGACGGCGCCAAACTGATGCTGCACTTTTCGGCTCGCAATAAGTATGGACTCCATGACCTGTAGAACACTCAGAAAGATGATCAGAGGACCACCGGATTGGCTCCGGCGGTAGCCGCTCCGATGCTTAAGTAAGTAAAAGAATTGAAAGACTGCATTGAAAGCCAAAGAATGAGCATAAGAAATAAGGCGTACCTTTAGGGTTTAATTTATAAGCCGTGGCTTTCCTAAGTTGATTAGGATTCGAAGCCATGAATATAGGGATTTGATCATCGGAGATTGCAGTTACCTTGCATAGAGATAACCATAGATGCCATGAATATAGGGATTTGATTATCGGAGATTGCAGCTACCTTGCATAGAGATAACCATAGATGGTAGTTTCCTTGTTGAAGACTGCTTCCTTGTTGAAGACCGCTTCCTTATTCCCTGCTCGGCATCCGCTAAGGTGGTGACAAGTTCTGGAGTGTTGGTCTGGACCCTGTTGATCTGTTCTGGTTATATATATGTTCGGTCACTTCCGACCTTATATAATGATCTGGATGCTTGAGCTTTTAGTCATTGGCTGAGTGAGAATCATGTTGGCTGAGCATAAGTCGGACTGTGGTTACACGTGTCAAGTGTTGATTGGCCTATTCTTTTATGGTATATCAATATATATATATATATATATATATATCTCATATTTCTTTTTATTCCAACAGCTTCCTTGAAGCTTCTTATATATATATATATATAATATCCTTGATGTTTGCCTCATAATATTTACATGCCATGTACAATTGATTAAATATATATACCATGGCCTATTTCATATATATAATTATATGAATATATTTTATATCTTACCGTATTAATATTTTATTTCATAAAATATTAATTTATGAAATAATATAAAATTTGCATTAAAGCCGAGACTTGGTATTATAATTATATATTTTGCCAATATTAGCTCTCGTTCATGTCCCATATTATATTCATATTAATTTTTATAATTAATGATTCGTTTTAGCCCCATTTATTTATCCCGGCACTCGGTTGACCAAGTCGTCTATTTCACCGAGCATGCACCATTTTTAGTGGTCTGGATTAATTTCATATTTTCTAATAATTAATCCAATCATTGTTTACTGTATTTTAGGTTATCTTAAATTACTAATGTCACAAAACCTATTTTGTTTTTTATTAAATCGAGGTGCAGTCTCGGTTGTGTTGAATTTTTGGGGTATTACATTCTACCTACCTTCGAAAGAGTTTTGTCCCCAAAACTTGACTTGCCTTCAAGGAAAAATAGTCATCTGTCAGTTAAGTTTATCCATAAATGAGTCTTTTGTCTGGTGTCTCTATAGAATGTCACAAGGTTAAACTCCAATCACTTTTACTGACATGTCTCCAATTGGCACTAGTCGATAATTCCCAAGTACACAAGTGTAAGGTTAAATCTAGAAAATTCACAATAAGATTAATTGTCAATCCACAAAATATACTGTCACACAATTTTGACCTCTAGCAGAATACTAACATGTCTCCAAATATCAAGAGTCTATAACCTCGAATCATACAAGTTCAGATTTGATTTAGAAAATTCATAAGAAGTCCTTATTTATAGCCCAGCAAATATAGGTTGTCACCAAAATTTAATATCAGATCTATGTTACCTCGAAGTTGGGAGTCACTCTCAAATAATTTAAAAATCATCTACTAAGATTATTCAATCATTTTTGAGTTCCCAAAGAATCCTTATGATACCCACAATCATAATGATCAATATCAAAGTTACCTGAACTATAGTCATTGTCTCCCTAATAGATATATCCACAAGCATAATTATCAACGTCAGAGTTAGCTTACCTGTAGTTATTTTCCCTTAATCAATAGATCTACCAAGTACATACCATCACCAAGTTCAAATTTGATGATCATCCTCAAATGGTTAGAAATCAATCACTAAGATCAGTTAATCTCATTTGAGTCCACAAAATAATCATTTTGATATCCTCAATCACAAGTATCAAACCAGATCTAGAAAATTTCATACTAAGGCTAGTTGACAATCCTTAAAATATATACTATCACTAAGATGTGATATTAGATCCATTTCACATTAAATCGAATGCGATAATCATCCTCAAGATTATTCAATCATATCTGATTCCACCAAATAATCATTTTGGTGTCCATAAGTATAATGATCAATACTAGAGTTAGCTGGCCTAGAGTCATTTTCTTCCCAAAAATTACTATGCATTTGGTCAGTTTTATTGCCTTAGAATCATCAATTTAATTATAACATAGTTTTTTCCTCCAAGGACTATTAACTGTAGTGACTAAACACGCTATCGTCACCAAAAATTTACTAAATCATATAGTCATCTAAGTCACTCAATAGTCCACAAATTCAGTTCTAGTTTCATCTTTCCCCAAAGAATCATTAACATAGAACTTACTTTTTTTTTTTCGCTACGCTACTCTGATATAAACCTCGAATTCTCAAGATCGTCAATTTCACTTATAGGCCTACTTCTGTCTCCAAGAAGTATTGATTATCTGATCGTCGTAATCATCCAAGGTAAAATCAACTTCAATCATGTCTCCAAAGATCATTAACCATTACTCAAATATCACTCGGTGATGCTAGTGAATCTCCAATATTTACAACCCTAGATCAGTTGATCCTTGGTCTTTAGGTTCCTTAGAAGCATAGATGCATCATCTATTACGAAGACTTCTATAATCCCACGTCTAGTCTCCAAAAGTGGGACCTAGTATCCATGGCTCAGGTACTCTGTGGTGTTTAATTCATGACTTAATGCTCTGTTGTGAACAATGACTCCCAAATCATTTCTTAACTTATTGTCCTCAAGTTCTCATCATATGTAGGTAACCTTAACCTTTTTCCCAAATATCACTCTGTGGTACCCGTCAATCTTAATTATGTCCAAACCTTTGCTCAAATATTACTCTATGGTACTAGTGGATCTCCAACATTCACAACCATAGCTCTGATATTCCTAACCATTTCCTCTGTCACGCCTATGGATCTTCAATATTTACAAAACTTCGCTCTAATAATCTTAACAATTTACCAACCTTAGCTCTGATACCACTTTGTCACATCCCGTACCCTACCCTATGCAAATGCCAAAGATGTGATGCCAATTAACCGCTTTGCCGATCTTTCTACCGACAATGCGACCAACCAAAGGCAACCTTCTAAACTATACGATGAATTGCACTCCAAATGTAGGGTCAGAGCAGCGGAATTTAAAACCTTTTCATCTTGAGAATGCAACTCAACTATATACCACAGAGTTATGTACCACAAGTAAGTCTATACTAAAACCTGACAGCTAATAAGTCTAGCCACAGAGCACATTTAATATCTCTAGAGTACCATTACCATGAGCCATGTCCCAATACATCTAATACATATCAATGAAGTCAATCATAACATGTCACTCACCTGAATATCCAGAGTCAATCCATTAGAACCCAAGTCTCTACAAATCCATGCCATCAGATCCGTATGTGGAATACCTCTCTGCTTACTAGTATAATCTCCTTGTACCTTCTAATCCAATGGAGATATATCCTGAAAAATGTTAGATAAAAGGAATGAGCTTAAACAAGCTCAGTGAGTAACATAGGTTCCTGCCATGGGTTTCAAAACCAGTTCATATATACATGCATGCCCAAATGCAGCTCAAGTAGAACAATGCAACTCAAGTAGGAAAAATGCAGCTCAGATAGAACAAATGCAACTCAGATAGAACAAATGCAGCTCAAACAGATCAGGACAGAACGGATAAGAACGGAGTACCAATCAATTAAAAACGTATCAACGAATGTGCCTGAACTTCTCCCAGCTGCCTCAAAGTGAGCCACTTGTAGGGGCCTCTACCCCTTCTAGGATTAGATCAGAGCGGAACAGATCAGAATTGAGTGGGACAATAGACTGCCACTCAAGTAGATGAGCCCTTTTCCTAGCTGCCCCAAAGTGAGCCACTCGTGGGGGCCTCTACCCTCTAGGTCATGTTGATCAATAAAATCGCTCAATCCTGTAGTGGGCCTAGTGTAAGACTCAACATAACAAAATAGAATCGAACTAGACTCCAATAGCATAAAACAAGTTAGGACAACAAACCCAAAATAGAATTAGAACAGAAGATAACAAAAACAGGATAGAATGGAATCATGCCACATGTAATGCAGTGTAAAAAGTATGCATGAAAGCACATACATTTAAAACAGTTCAGTGTATAAAACAGTTTAGCATATAAAGTAGTGCAATATACAAAAAATATATACCAAGTCAGGAGTCTGAGTTACTCACTTGAATATTACGCTTATCTCCCTTCACGGATAGTTTGACAATCTCCAGATACGTCGTTAGTCACGTCCATGCATATCTTGGGTAGTATCCTTCTGATGGCCATCATAATTGATTCAACGTCCCAAAGATCATCTTGTTCCTAAGATGTGAACATATCCAACCTTTGTCTGGTTGTAGTCAACATTCCACTGACACTACAATCATCATTTAACCCTCCAACTGACTTGGCAGGGCGGTTCCTCTTGTTTCTCCATTCCAAACCCCAACCACGTAAAATTTCAGTGGCATCTCGCTTTTTCAGTGAAACATTTCTGGTGATCTTATTGAGATTGTACACTTTCACTCCAACCGTCAACCTTTGGAGAATTTACAGTCAAGTGTCACCAGCCCCCAATCCTCTTGTTATCGGCCACTGCCACTAACGTTGTTTCACTCCCTACTATTGAAGCACTGCTGCTACTGCTCTTACTCCCTCTCAATCCATGGAATTCTCTAGAGAAGTCACCCTATAAAGAGAAGCTCTAGCAACCATACTCATGTCCATATTAACATTAACAGGTTTATAGCAGATCTAGCAACAACCATTGAATAATTCCCTCACAGTATGCAATGGCTTCTGGAGTTCCTAACTCGCACAATCAACAGCATGAAGCTCAGACCTATACTATGCAAGCTGTTCATTTCCAGTTTTCCCCAAAATTACCTTCTCCATGCCTTGCACTTCTATACACCCTTTGGCCATAATGGTGGACAAGAAAGCCACTAAAACCCCCAATTAAAAATCTCTTAATGCCCCAATAGAGTAGCTCACTCCACCGTATCCATGTTGCAACTACTGTCTGCAACTTTCTCCATCTCCTCTATTTTTTCACTAAGTATAACAGATAGTGACAACAACACACTGATCAGTATTGTAGTCCCAAGCACTTGTCCATCTTCACCCACTAGTGAGCTGTTGCGACTTATCCTCTGCATTTGCATTACAGTACCTGCTCCATATCCGTCAAATTCCTCAAGCCGCAAGAACTGATTTGCACTCAACAATTCCCAATTTAGCTCCTGCGCCAAAGAACTCCCATACTAGCCTTTTAAGTTCAACCCTACATCAAGACTCTCAAATTATCCTCTGTTGTCTCACTAAACAAAATAGATAATAGTAGCAGCACTGTCCGTCCCTCTGCTGCCACTATCATCCTCATCATCAGTCCTTGCATTACTTCCAGCGTTTTACCCAGCCTAGATAAATTAAGGCTCCCATCTCCTTCAATTTCGGCACCACTACACACACATATGTATATTTTATATATCTCTAAAAGCTGAAATTTCATCACAACAATCACAACTCTATTATCAACAACTCCATCAATCTATAATAATCACAATAACCACCATAGAAATAGCACCTCACTTCCTATCATCCCTCGACTGTACCGCTACTACCGCTACCGCCACTCTCTCTTTGTTTCAATTTCCCCTCTGCTCCAATGCTACACAAACACACACACACACACACACACACATCGATCACCTCCAAACACGGATACAACTGAATCAGCAAATCTAACCCAATCTAATCCAACCAACACCGCTGTACACGCAGACACACACATATGTATACATAGATCACTCTGCTGCATTGTCACATAAACACACACATACCACATATTTCCTGTACTCCTCACTAAAATTAAATAGTCTACCAAATTGCAAAGCATGAGTTGCCGCTTGTCTTCCTCTGCATTTACGTCTCGCTCTGCACCGTAACCTACATATATATATATATATATATATGCATAACAGGAATTAATTGTTGCTATTCTCTCTATATATATATATATATATATAGTTATGCGGCTGCTACTAGGTTCTCCTAGAATCTTCTATCCTCTTCTCCAACGCACTGGGTGGTCTCTCAAAAAACCCCCTTTTTCTTGTCACGTTTCCAGCTTCTTCAAGAAGCTTCTACATAATACATATTCATATATCTATATATTTATATAATATTGGCCTTACATGATTCTTTAGCAGTTTCGGTTGCTATATAAATTCACACACACACACACACACACATATATATATATATATCTCATATTTCTTTTTATTCCAACAACTTCCTTGAAGCTTCTTATATATATATATATAATATCCTTTATGTTTGCCTCAAAATATTTACGTGTCTTGTACAATAGATTAAATATACATACCATGGCCGTATTTCATATATATAATTATATGAATATATTTTATATCGTACCGTATTAATATTTTATTTCATAAAATATTAATTTATGAAATAATATAAAATTTTCCTTAAAGCCGAGACTCAGTATTATAATTATTTATTTTGCCAATATTAGCTCTCGTTCGTTCCCATATTATATTCATATTAATTTTTATAATTAATGATTCATTTTAGTCCCATGTATTTATCCCGGCACTCGGTTGACCGAGTTGTCTATTTCACCGAGCATGCACCATTTTTAGTGGTCTAGATTAATTTCATATTTTCTAATAATTAATCCAATCATGGTTTACTGTATTTTGGGTTATCTCAAATTATTAATGTCACAGAACCTTTTTTTTTTTTTTTATTAAATCGGGGTGCAGTCTTGGTTATGTTAAATTTTTGGGGTATTACACATAATCTGCCTCGATATTGTAGAATGCCTTCCCGATTGTTGAAGTCAGCTCTTCTTGTTGACTTCACTTCCTCACAAATCTTGATCATTTCTACGTTTTGAGTTTGACCGTCTTTGATTCGTTCCACCAATGTAGAACTAATTATCGAACTAGCCAAATAAGTCGTACTACTTGATTGAACTACTTCAATACCCATCTTGTCTAGGCTTTGAATTAATTCCTTCTGCATGGTAATCATGCAAGCGAGACTCCTAAACATTCGGCTTAAAGCATCGGCTACCACATTAGTTTTGCCGGGATGGTACTGGATCATTATGTCATAATCCTTGATTAATTCAAGCCATCGACATTGTCTCATATTCAACTATTTTTGGGTGAACAAATATTTTAAGCTTTTATGATCAGTGAAGATCTCGCACGTCTCCTCATATAAGTAATGATGCCAAATTTTTAAGGCGAACACCAATGCTGCTAGCTCTAAATCATTGGTAAGATAATTCTGTTCGTGCGGTCGGAGTTGTCGAGAGGCATGGGCAATAACCTTGCCATCTTGCATCAAGATGCACCTTAAGCCTTTATAGGAGGCATCATTGTAAATAAAAAACTTCCCTTCTTTGGAGGGAATAGTCAGAACGAGTGCTGATGTCAACTTTTCCTTGAGTAACTAAAAACTCTACTCTTGTTCATATGTCCAAATGAACGGAACATTATTCTTTGTTAATTGCGTGAGTGGCTTTACTAGCTTGGCAAAATCCTTGATGAATCATCGTAGTAGCCTGTCAATCCTAGAAAACTTCAAATTTATGTTACAGTAATAGGCTAGGGCCAATTAAGAATGGCTTCTACCTTCTGTGGATCAACAACAATACCTTATTTAGAAATAACGTGCCCCAAGAAGGTAATGTTAGATAGTTAGAACTCACATTTCTTAAACTTTGCTTATAGATTATGCTCTCATAGCGTCTGCAATGCTATCCTCAAGTGGTTCTTGTGCTCTTACTCATTTCGCGAATAGATGAGGATATCATCAATAAAGACAATGAAAAAATCATCTAACTACTGTTTGAAGACCCGGTTCATCAGATCAATAAATACAGCAGGAGCATTAGTCACGCCAAAAGGCATAACTAAAAACTCGTAGTGGCCGTAGCGAGTCTGAAAGGCTGTTTTTGGTACATCAACATTTCTAATATTGAGTTGATGATACCCCGATCTCATATCAATCTTAGAAAAGACACTGGCCCCTTGTAGTTGGTCAAACAATTCATCAATGCGCAAAAGAGGATACTTATTCTTGATCGTTACCTTGTTGAGTTCTCGATGTCGACACACTGTTTTAGGGAGCTTTCTTTCTTTTTCACAAAAAATACGAGAGCTCCCCTGTTTTGGATATCAGTTGAGTCCTAAGAATGAGATCAATTATGAATTCAATCTCTCGATCAACCACCTCATTTGGTAGATCCTTAGGAAATACATCGGGAAACTCACATACTATTAGTACTTCTGTCAATGGAGGAGCCTAAGCTTAGGTATCTAAGATACTGCACAGATACCCACGACATCCTTTCTTCAATAATCTCCCCGCCTGAATGTCAAAGATAAGATATGGAAGTGGGGTTACGCCATTCCCTTTGAAGGTGAACACCGGTCGTTTCGGGTGTTGAAACAACACTTTTTTATCAAAGCAGTCAATAGCGGCATGATTGTGGGATAACCAATCCATGCCTAAGATTACGTCAAACTAGGAACCTCACGGATGAAACCCCAACCCAACCCAAATTGATAGGCACGCTGTGCTATCTTCATGTGCACAAATACATATATATATTATACATAAATTATATTAATTAAATTTAATTAAATTAAATAATAGCGAAATGACCCGTTGTCCAAATTCAACAAGTTAATAGTGTATTTTTATTATCTTGGACCTTTTGAGTCCAATGGTGAGGTCCGTGTTGCAAGACGAAGTCCCAAAAAATAAAGACCCGTAGAAACACTAAATGACCAAAATACCCCTACTACTACCCGAATCCAAATGGAATTCTGCGAAAGCCTAAACTGACTTTCTTCGGCATCCCGGACTTAATGGTAGAGTCAAAATTAGTATTAGAGATACTTATGATAGCAAGGCATAAAATTTGATGAATAGCGTTAAAACTGAGACGTATTTACTGATATATAGGGAACTCGAAAGGAAATGGCAGAATCACAATATACTGAACTAAGAACACGTTTTTAAGGTAAGTAAATTCACTTTCTTTTCCATGTGGTATTTCCCAAGCCAAGTTATTCTATTTATTGCCAAACTTGTACTCTTGAACGTACCTGGTATTATTGCTTGTTCTATCTTGTGGACATTGATTGACTGTTATATCATTGTTATCATGCTACACCATGCCTTGAAAGGCCTACTGTTATGTTTTCACTGTATATATAATATTCCATTTTTATACTCTTATAGAATCACTTATGATCATGATATGTTTATATATACTGGATTTGTGCTCAGTCACAATATCCATCTGATGCTTTCTGATACACTGGAGACCTACGGGTCAAGTCCGTGAACTGACATATGGCAATACATTGGAATTCATTAGGGGGTATGCCGGGCCCCAAAAGACCGAGGGTGTGCCAAGCCCTGACACAAAATAAATGCATCTCTTATATGATCGTTTTGACTACGACTCTTGAGTTACACTATCCCTTATGATTATCTATATTGAAAGACATTTACTTATTGATTTGATTGTGATCAGTTTATTGTGGCAGTACATTCTTGTTGTTATATTATCATTGAGAGTTCCATGTTAATGTTATATCTATTACTCTTGATTGTACATTGTGACCCATTGTCCATTGGCCATTATAGCAACTATTCTCATTGGCTATCACAACATCTTACTTATATAATTGGCTATCATATTCTTATTCATGGATTCATAATTTTTTATGATCGCCAATACCAGTGTTGGAGATTTGTATTTACTTGTTAAGCTTTTGTAGCTCATTCCATCTTACTTACCACTTTTCAGGTAGTGACGCTGCAAGACCCCAATAGGAGTCTAAGAGTGTAGGAGAACATTTTTAAGGAATGTACCTGATATACCACAAAAAGATAGGCCAATCAACACTTGACACGAATGACCACAGTCCGATTTATGTTCAGCTAGCATGATTCTCGCTCAGCCAATGACATCCAGATCATCACATAAGGTCGGAAGTGACCAAACAAATATATCCAGAACTGATCACAGGGTCCAGACCAGAGCTTCAGATCTCGTCACCGCCTTAGCGGATTCCGAGCAGAGAATAGGGAAACAGTCTCCAATACGGAAACTACCATTTATGATTATCTCCATCTACGACTCAATGCCCACAAGGAAACTGCAATCTCCGATGATCATATCCCTATATTCATGGCGTCGAATCCTGATCAACTTAGGAAAGCTTCGGCCTATATATTAAACCCTAGAGGTACGCTTTTAAACTCATGCTCATTCTTTGACTTTCAATACAGTCTTTCAAATTCCCTTACTTACTTAAGCATCGGAACGGCTACCGCCGGAGCCAATCCGGTGGTCCTCTGATCATCTTTCTGAGTGTTCTACAGGTCACAGAGCCCTCACGTGTTGCGAGTCAAAAAGTGCAGCATCAGTTTGGCGCCGTCTGTGGGAAACCAACTAATCTCTACGTGCTTTAAACTCATCTTTCTCCCCACCGGAAAACCATGGCACCAAATCTCCGACCCCGACAGAATACTCAGAGTTCGCAAAACGCTCAGCGTCAGCCGCCTGCTCCACGCACAAGAGGACCAGCGGCCAACCCTATGCGACAAGAGATCGAAGCAATAAAACGACACAATGACCTGGTGCAGGAGCAGTTGCTAACCATTACTAGAACGCTGGCCACGCTCACGCAGAACCAAGCGGCGGCTTCTCCTAGCCCGCCGGCCAACTTCGTTGCAGGAACGCAACCCCCGGTTGCCACGGGGAATGAAGAACTTCGTGGGCAGGCCCCTACTAACCAGCCTGAGCACCCTTCAGGCGTTGCCCGCGATGGCCGAGATCCACAGCCATCAACAGTTCCTGGCTGGGGAACATCCGCTTTTGTCCCCGACGTGCATTACCGGAGCACTACTCGAGCCCCAACTCCGAGGGTTTCGGGAGCACCCCCGGCACCACAGGAACCTTATCATGCAGCGCCAGTCCCACCAGTTCAGATCCCTCCTCCATCCGAAGGGCGCACTCTACCCTATTACCCTGAAGCCGAGGCTGTCAGGCAGGGTTCACAAGATGTCAGACTCAGAGACCCGCGAAGGGTAGAGGAGATTGCCGAGTCTATGGACCGGACAATCGGCTTAAGAGGACCTCAGAACCCTCCAGAGCAAGACGAACTGGCCAGGCTGTTCGGAAGACTAGCCACACCATTCACCTTCGCCATCATGTCCGAAGAGAGGCCTAGAAAGTTCGTGGTGCCCAAATTCACTCTCTATGACGGATCTGATGATCCAGGGGATCACCTATCTCATTATCAGCATACGATGGCCCTTCACGGAGCTTCAGATGCTTTCATGTGCCGAACGTTCATCACCAGCTTGAAGGGAACAGCTCTGAAGTGGTTCCACAACCTCCCTCCGAACTCAGTTGCCAGCTTTTACGAGCTCGGTAGACAGTTCTTGGATAGATTTATGACCAGCAGAAGGCTCAGAAGGGGGCCAGAATTCCTGCTGAATGTTAAGCAGACCAGGGAAGAATCCCTCCGGGCCTACATTGCCCGTTTCAACACCGAGCTTACTGAGATCACGGATTGCAGCCCGAAGTTCCTTGTTGCGGCCCTTACTGCCGGGCTTGCCCAAGGTGGCTTCAGAGATTCCCTGACAAAGAGCCCCCCGGCCGATATGGCAGCATTGATGGATCGGGCCAAAAAATACATCAACTTGGAAGAAGCCCACCGCTCAGCCCAGAAGGGCAAGGATCAGACCCAGAAGGATAATCCGAAGCGGGAGGACCATAAGAAGGAGGATCACAGAAGAGACTCCAATAAAAAGAGGGTCAGGAGCCCAGAGAAGAAAACAGCTCCCAGAGCTGTGTACAACTCTGCACCAAGGGAGTTCACCAACTTCACGCCTTTGAACACTACTCCGAACCAAGTACTCCGGCAGATCCGAGATCGGGAGAACCTGAGGTGGCCAGAGCCGATCAAAGGAGATCCCAGCCTGCGGGACCAAAGTAAGTACTGCAATTTCCATAAAGATCATGGGCATACTACTAACACTTGCAGGACCCTCCGACATGAGTTAGAACAGCTCATAAAGAAGGGACGTCTTCGGGAGTTCGTCAAACAAGATGGAAGGCAGAACCCCCGAGAAGACAAGCCTCAGCAGCGGCCAGATCAGAGTCCCGAACAGAGGCAAGAGCAGCGGAAAGGACGAAATGAGCCTCAGAGGCAGAACAACCATGTTATCTACGTCCTCCATGCTGACTCCCCTGTTACAGGAATGTCCAACAAGGCGAGAAAAAGATATGCTCGGGAGGCCAGAACCGCCCCAAACATCTTGCAGGTCTCCAACGTCGAAAAGAGGCTCAAGCCAGGGCCAGAGATCCAGTTCACCGAGCAAGATCTAGCAGGGGTACACTGCCCTCACAGTGATGCCCTTGTTATCACCCTCAGAATCGCCAACTTCGAAACTAGAAGAGTCCTAGTCGACACTGGCAGCTCAGTCAACATTCTATTCTATGAACCGCTTAAGCGGATGGGCATAGACCAGGACAGCGTCAAGCCCACCACTGCCGTAATGGCAGCTTTTGATGGCAGCCTCAGCACCCCCCTGGGGAGAGTTGACCTTCCTACCACTATTGGGGAAGGTGAAGGGCAGAAGATCACCATCTCTGAGTACATGGTGTTGAACATGAAGTCTCCATATAACGTCATCATCGGGAGACCCTGGTTACACCAGATAGGGGCGGTCACTTCGACCCTTCATCAGTGTCTGAAGTACGTCCACAATCAGAGCGTGCACTCGGTCCGGGGATGTCAGCCAACCTCACGAGAATGTCACGCTATTGCCCTCAAGGAGACAGCTCCAAAATAGCAATTACAGTACACTCGGGACTGTGCAGATCAGGTTTTCACTCACACTCCCGAGGTGGAAGATTGCCCATCCGGCGTTGAAGAGCCCCTGAGCCCAAGGGGACGAGATAGCCGAGCCAAGCCTGTTGGCGAGCCCATCAAGATACTGGTCAGTTCAGAAACAGAGGGGCGTTATTTGTACATCGGCCTAGACCTTACGCCCGCCGAGCAGGAAAAGATAGTCAAGTTTCTAAAGAACAACCTCTCTATCTTTGCTTGGGAAACTAGGGACATGGAGGGAATAGATCCTAATCTGATAACTCACAAACTGATGGTAGATCCAGATCACCCCCCGGTCAGACAGAAGAGAAGACCGATTGCTCCCGAACGGCATCGGGTTATAAACGAAGAAGTCCAGAGGCTGCTGGATGCCAGGATGATACGGGAAGTTTTCTATCCTGAGTGGTTAGCCAACACTGTGCTCGTCAAGAAGAAGAACGGCAAGTGGAGAGTCTGTGCTGACTATACAGACCTTAACAAAGCATGCCCCAAGGACAGCTTTCCACTACCGAGAATAGATCAACTGGTTGACGCCACTACAGGGCATGAGCTTATGAGTTTCATGGACGCCTACTCTGGATACAACCAGATCCAGATGTACCCTCCAGATCAGGAAAAGACCGCCTTCATAACCGAAAGAGGACTCTACTGCTACAGAGTGATGCCTTTCGGTTTAAAGAATGCTGGAGCCACTTACCAACGGTTGGTGAACAAGATGTTCAGCCCACTGCTTGGCAGCACCATGGAGGTATACATCGACGACATGCTGGTAAAGAGCCTCCAAAAAGGCAGCCACCTCCAGCACTTAGCCCAGACCTTCGATATCCTCAGACAGCACAAGATGAAGCTCAACCCCTCGAAATGTACCTTCGGAGTTACGAAGGGAAAATTCTTGGGGTACATCGTCTCTCAAAGAGGTATCGAAGCAGATCCCACTCAGATCCAAGCCCTGATTGGACTGAAGTCACCAAGGACCAGAAAGGAGATTCAGGCACTAAACGGCAGAGTCGCCGCATTGAGCAGATTCATATCCAAGTCCACCGATCGCTGCCTACCTTTCTTTAAAGCTCTGAAGGGCAGCAAGGCCTTGCAATGGACAGAAGAATGCGAGCTTTCCTTCCAAGAACTAAAAGAGTACCTAGCCTCTCCAGAGCTCCTGTCAAAACCTGTACAAGGAGAAAAGTTGCTCCTGTACCTAGCAGTCTCTGAGAACGCGGTCAGTTCCGCACTAATCAGACAGGACAAAGGAGTACAGAGGCCTATATTCTACGTCAGTAGGGCGCTACTTGACACGGAGAAAAGGTACCCAGAAGTAGAGAAGCTGGCCTATGCCTTGGTCATATCAGCCCGGAAGCTTCGACCTTACTTCCAGGCCCATCCAATTGAGATTCCAACTACCTATCCTCTAAAGTCAATACTGAGGAAACCCGAGGTATCGGGAAGATTGGTCAAGTGGTCTGTGGAACTAGGGGAGTTTGACATAGCATATGTACCCCGAAACTCCATTAAAGGGCAGGCCTTAGCTGACTTTGTAGCCGAGTTCACCCCGGCACTGCAGAACGAAGCACAAAACGCCGAAACTACAAGAACCTGGCTGCTGTATATTGATGGTTCGTCAACCGATCAAGGATCAGGGGTAGGACTGGTACTACAGTCCCCTGATGGACTTATATCGGAAAAAGTAGTCAGCCTGGGATTTAGGGCTTCTAATAATGAAGCTGAATACGAGGCCCTAATCTTAGGGATGAAGCTTGCCCTGGAATGCGAGGCTCAGAACCTCGATGTCTTCTCTGACTCCCAACTGGTAGTAAGCCAAGTTTTGGGAGAATTTGCCATTAAGGATGACAGGATGCTTCGGTACTCCGAACTGGTAAACCATTTAAAGCATTCTTTCCAGACTTTCACTATCCAGAAGATTGAGAGAAGTCAGAACTGCAGAGCAGATGCTCTGGCTAACATGGCCTCCCGTCTCAAGTCTGAAATAGACTCCACCGTTAAAATCTCTTTTCAGCCAGGATCCAGCATTGAGGAAGCATCAGTTGCTCAGATTAATGAACAGACCCAGAGCTGGATGACCCCAATCCTCCAGTATCTAAAATCCGGGCTCCTCCCAGAAGATAAAAACAAAGCCAGGAGAATCCGAATCAGAGCGGCTCGGTACCTGATCTTGAACAACAAACTTTATAGGAGGTCATATTCTCAACCTCTGTTAAAGTGTTTGGCTCTAGACGAATCACAATATGTTTTGGCTGAAATTCACGAGGGAATTTGCGGGAATCACAATGGGGGCAGAACTGTAGCCCACCGAGCTCTATCACAGGGCTACTACTGGCCCGGCATGCTGAAACAGGCTAAAGAATATGTTCGGAAGTGTGACAAATGTCAGAGATTCGCCCCGTACCAACACCAGCCTCAGCACGAGCTCATCCCGATTCCTAGTCCCTGGCCCTTTGCTCAATGGGGAATGGACATTGTGGGACCGTTACCACGAGCACCTCCAAACAGGAAGTACCTCCTCGTGGCTATCGACTACTTCTCTAAATGGGCCGAAGCCGAGCCTTTAACGCATATTACAGAGAAGGAAGTCGAAAACTTCACCTGGAAGAACATTGTCTGCAGATTTGGCATACCACGTGTAATTATCTCGGATAATGGGACACAATTTACTGGTAAAGGCTTCAAGGTATTCTGCGAAAATCTCAACATCAGGCAGCACTTTGCCTCTCCAGGCCATCCACAAGCAAATGGGCAGGCAGAGGTCACCAACCGAACAATCCTTGATGGGTTAAAGAAAAGGTTGGAGCAAGCCAAAGGGAGGTGGGCAGAAGAGCTCCCAGGAGTCCTTTGGGCCTACCGTACAACCAGAAGAACTCCCACCTCCGAAACACCCTTCTCATTAGCCTATGGGACAGAAGCAGTAATTCCAGTTGAAATCGGTATGCCAACTCTGAGGACTGAGGCCTTTGAGCAAGAATCCAATGATCAGCAGCTGATGGAGAACTTGGATTTGCTCGAAGAGAGAAGGGATCAGGCTAGCATCAGGATGGAAGCCTACCAACAAAGAATGGTCAATAAATCCAGGATAGGACTCAAGACAGTCAGCTTTCAAGTTGGAGACTTCGTCTTAAGAAGAGTCTTTCAGAACACCAAGGATCCCACCATGGGAAAGTTGTAACACCCCGACTCTGTATAATTAATAATTAAATAATTAATTATTAATTAGTACCGGCTTAGGGAATAATTAAGGAAATTAAACTTAATCTCCCGGTGGTCACACTAGACCAATAAATGACAAAACATGTCCGAGAATAGGGTATAATACCCGAACCTAATTATCCATTAATTAGGTGAGATAATGTCAATTTAACACTGACGGAATTCGAATTAGTTAATCCCGAAAATCCCGAATGACTAATAAATGACACGGAACCTCTGACACTGAAGATAACTGAAATAGAAACTGACCGGAAGAAACCGCACCGAAAAAGGAGTTACGGAATGAAAGTTATGAGGCAAACATCAGAAACTGAATTACTGCGCAACCAAACATGGCCTTAACCAAAAATGGTGAAAAAGGGGCCAAATGGGAGGCCAAGGGAATTGAACCCTTGACCTTTGAGAGGGAATGAATTTTTCTCAAAAAATAACCAACTGGGCTGGTGGCATCTTTGTGACCATATATACAATGAAATGTATATACATACAATTCTGAATAGGCTGCCACCCAAATCAACCAATGAGAGCACATGCAAACCCCATATGATTGGTTTGCATCAGCCCACCTCAGCCCTAGGGACCCACTGATTCTCTGATGTATACATTTAGAGATGTATATGTATAGGTATGTGTGATATTATATATATAGATGTATATGTATATATTACAAAAAGACTGATCTTTGCTAGTTAAAGAAGAGAAAACAGATCTGTTGGGGGGGAGTCAGACCTGCCACTGAGAGAAATAGAAAGAAATTGAGAAGGCTGCCAAAGTGTGACCTTCCAACTGTGTACATGCATGGTGTGTGTATACAACCTTGTGTGCATGTGTGTGTCTTCATGAGATGCACAAGAAGGAAGGGACTGAGGGCATGACTGAACTGAGGCAGCCACCGAGGTCGTGCCTGAACCAAGCCCGAAGAGAGACTGCCACTGTTGAAGGTAAAAAATTCAATTATTTGGTTTAAATTTTTAGAATTGTTTTGAGGGAATTCTGAGGCTATAAGGACTGTAATTGCATGCATGTTAGCTAAACTGAAAATCTGGGTTATTTAAGCTTGAAATGGACCATCAAACTGCTTGGAATTCAAGCAAAAACACAAAATCTGCCATTAATGGACCTGCACTGAATAGGGTCTGATCAACCTCCACCGAACTTGATTTGAGTTACCCAGACCTGAACTAGACCCCATTAGGTGTTTAAAGATCACCATCCGCGACTGAAACTCATACGGGTATACCCTCAAAACCGAACCTATAGGTCTCGGCCATGGAACCCAAACTCGAAAATAGGCCTCTAAACCGAAATTTATAAATGGGATGTTGATCCCCATGGAGGTACGGTCACAACAAGACTAACCTCGTGCGATTTGGTGGAGAAACGGGGTCGTACGACCGAGCTGAAACTTTGCACGATAATCGGCCAAACAGCACCCCATGCATGGCTTCGATCCATAAAATCGATGCCAAACCGTTGGCATGACATCCAGAAGATGTTTGAAACCAAAACAGGCCGAAAACTGTAACTGAAACTTCACGAAATAGAGAAATCGCGAAACTGTGAATTAGGGCAAACTGGGGGGAAAGAAATGAAGAAGACAGAGTTGACTCGGTTGAGCGACCGAGTCATACCGAGTTGGCCCAGTCGACACGGACACGTGTCTCTCCACGAGCGTGCCACCGAATTAATAGAACGCTGTCGTTTTGGCTAAACTGATTGTTTTAAAATCAAACTTGACCTGTTTGGTTACGGATGCACGAAATTAAAATTGGGAAATGGGGCAACTGAAACACGGATAGGGACTGAAATTGAGATTAAATGGGATATGTTATCCCGGTTATCTGAAGGGTTAGTGAACCGGTTGGTTCACAGTGTATTGGACCGGTTCAGCCAACTGAACCCTTGAACCAAAGGGTTTGAACCCCTAAATTATGTAATTATACTTTTAACCCTAATGTTTTCTGAAATTACGAGTCAATCCCAACTGTTTTGGGAAATATCACAGTGGCCCAGATTTTGGGAAATTTCTTCATTTAAGCCCTGAATAAATTAATTAAATAATAAAATAATTATTTAATTATTTTATTAAATAGGTAAAATTACAATTTTACCCCTGGACATTAAATATGTCAAACGAAGTCCAAATTAAGTAAATAAATAGTGTATTTTCACTATTTCAAGCATTCTGGACTCAATGGTACAGTCCGATTTTGGAAATACAGTCCCGAAAAATACAGACCTGTAAGTGATAAATTACTGTACTGCCCCTGATGGCACCAGACCCAAATAAAAATAAAAGATAGCCTATTTTGACTATCTCGTGCATTCTGGACTCAACGGTGAGGTCCGTTTAATGAACTGAGGTCCCGAAAAATACAGACACATAAAGTGTAAATGACCGAATTGCCCTTAATGATACCCAGGGCTAATTAAACATAACAGATAGTCCAACTTAATTATGTCGGACACTCTGGACCCAATGGTGAGGTCCATTTTATGAACTGACGTGCCGAAAAATAAGACACGTGAAATTACCAAATTACCCCTGATACTGTACGAAGCCCAAATGAAGTCCGATTGGGACGAAACTGATACCGATAGAAACCCGAACACTGGTGAGACTGTATACTTGATTAGATGACGAATCGGAGTCAGAATTACACAAAACGTAAAATGACCAAAATACCCCTGAGCACTGTAAGTGCAAAGTAAAGGTCAAACTGATCTGATAAATTATCATAGGGATAATTATGAACACTGAAAGGCTAAATAAGACTCCGAGACAGTCAACGCGTAAAACGAGAAATGACCGATGTGTCCCGACGATCTAAAGCAGATACCAAATGAAGTCCAAGGGACTTACAAATTTATACATGAGATATATGGGACGTTCTGAGGGCCATGATAGGGTCCGGGGCAAAAATGACAAAATTACCATTTTGCCCCTAAGACTAAATAAGTACCCAACTGATACCGATTAAAGTCTAAAAGACTTAAAACTTTATATATACGATATATGGGATATTCTGAGGACCATAACAGGGTCCGGGATAAGAATGGCAAAATTACCATTTTGCCCCTATGGTTAAAATGAGAACCTAACTGATACCGATTGGAGTCCAAAGGACGTAGAACTTTGTACTTAAGATATAAAGACTATTCCGAAGACCACGACAGGGTCCGGGACAAGAATGGTAAAATTACCATTTTGCCCCTAAGGTTGAATGAGTGCCTGACTGATAACAATTGAAGTCTAAATGACTTAGGATATAATCCTAATAACTGCTAAGCCTAATTAAAGAATGAAATAGCCTCGGGTGAGACCCAATGGAAGGGCGATAGGCTACTAGGCTATCTTAGGTAATCCGATAGATACCTAAGATGACGAATGAGACCTGAATGGATGAGTTCTGATCTGTCTGTGATTGATGACTATTATTCAGGATATACATGGAGATGCCTGACGTACCTGGAGGTTATCGGATTATTTATGCAAGGAAATAAGCGTAAAGTTTGTGAGTAACTTCTGACACTGTTTTGATACTGTCCCTTGATTCACTGATCTGTTTTGAATGCAATTATTTAAGTGCAATTATTTAAATGCATATTTTCCGTACTATATCACTTATGACATGGTTTTAGTCTTTTTAAATAATTGACTATATTCCTGATCCCTGTGCTAGCATTCCGTACTGTTTTGCCTGTTTTGAACTGTTGAGATAAAATGGATATATTGAACCATTATTTCCGAAACGATAAAATAAACCATGTGATATAGGCAAAGAACAACATTTTGTTGTATCGTACCGATTTGTATAGTATACTGTCTGAATGCTATATTGTTTAAATGTATGTACTTAATGTACGCCCTTTGTACCACATTCCACGTGATGTGCTTGTGTCCTTCGAATTAGGAATTCCGTTCAGTTCGGTTATGTGCTGTCCGTTAATGATATGTCTGCTCTCGATTGAGATGTTCCGTCCGGTTCTGACATGTTCCGTCCGTTGATGATCTGTCTGTCTTGATTGAAATATGGTCCAGTTCCGTTATGATCTATCCGTTCATGATATGTCTTTGTTTTGACTGATGTATTGTTCCGTTCGATTCTGTTATGTTCCGTTTGTTGATGATTTGTCTGTCTTGATTGAAATATGGTCCAGTTCCGTTATGATCTATCCGTTCATGATATGTCTTTGTTTTGACTGATGTATTGTTCCGTTCGATTCTGTTATGTTCCGTTTGTTGATGATCTGTCTGTCTTGATTGAAATATGGTCCAGTTCCGTTATGATCTATCCGTTCATGATATGTCTTTGTTTTGACTGATGTATTGTTCCGTTCGATTCTGTTATGTTCCGTTTGTTGATGATCTGTCTGTCTTGATTGAAATATGGTCCAGTTCCGTTATGATCTATCCGTTCATGATATGTCTTTGTTTTGACTGATGTATTGTTCCGTTCGATTCTGTTATGTTCCGTTTGTTGATGATCTGTCTGTCTTGATTGATATATGGTCCAGTTCCGTTGTGTACTGTCCGTTGATGATACGTCTGTTTTGATTGAAACATTGTTCAGTTCAGTTATGATTAGTTCCGACAGTGATGTGTCCCTGACTTGATTGTTATATTGTTTCTACTCAGTTCCGTTATGTTGTCCTGTTCATGATTTGCCTGTGTCCTGATTAGTGTATTGTTTCCGTTTAGCTCCATTATAATTTTATCCGTTCGCGATATGCCTTTGCTTGACTGATGTATTGTTACCGTCCGATTCCGTTATATTCCGTCCGTTAATGTTATGTCTGCCTCGATTGATATGTTCCGTCCGGTTCCGACATGTTCCGTCCGTTGATGATCTGTCTGTCTTGATTGATATAAGGTCCAGTTCCGTTATGATTCGTTCCGTTAATGAAGAGTCTGTGTCTTGACCGATATATTAGCAATAGTTATTGTTCTGACCGATTGGTTATGTCATGTTCCGACCCGTTTGTATTGTCTGTTCGATTCTGTTTTATTGCACTAGACTGCTTATGAAATGGATTTATAAAAATAGTTATTTTTGAAATGACTAAATTATCCCTGTGCCTTGGAAGCACAAAACTGGTTTTGAAACCCATGATAGGGAATCTGTGTTACTCACTGGGCTTATTTAAGCTCACCCCATTATTCTGACATTTTTCAGGAATTACCTCCATTGGATTAGATGGTACTGTGACATGACGTGAATAGACTAAGTGTCATCGCAAGTAAGGATCTGACGGCACTGAATTGTAGAGACTGGTTTATTGTGGACTGAACCTGGTTATTCCGGTGAGTGGTATGTTATGACTGACTTGACTGATATATATTAGATAGACATGGCTCATGGAACTAATGGTACTCTAGAGATATTAGATCTGCTCTGTTGTTATATGCTCAATTTTAGATATGCTCTGAAATTAGAATTGTTGACTGACTGGATTTAGTCTTGCTCTGTGATACATATACTTATGATGGATAAGTGAGTTGCATTCCCGTGATACAAAGAAAAAGTTTTAAATTCCGCTGCATCTGACCCTACAGTTGGAGTGCAATTCGTCGGAAAGTTCAGAATTTGCCTTTGGTTGGTCGCGTCGCGACCGACTGGCAGTCACGTCCTCGACATCCGCGTAGGGTGGGGTTCGGGATGTGACAAAAGTTGTCACCAAATTGGGAAGGCCCCTACAAAGTGATGAAGGTCGTTCGACCTACCACTTACTGGCTTGAAGACACGACTGGGAAACCTGTTCCTAGGCCATGGAACGTAGAACACTTGCGGAAGTATTATCAATAAAAATTTTTTTTCTTTTACTTCCTTAAAACTGTTCATCTATTAATGCACAAGCCTCCAGAGCCTGGTCCATCTATTAATGCACAGGCCTCCAGAGCCTGGTCCATCTATTAATGCACAGGCCTCCAGAGCCTGGTCCATCTATTAATGCACAAGTCTTATGACTTGGTCCATCTATTAATGCACGGGCCTCCAGAGCCTGGTCCGTCTATTAATGCACAAGTCTTATGACTTGGTCCATCTATTAATGCACAGGCCTCCAGAGCCTGGTCCATCTATTAATGCACAGGCCTCCAGAGCCTGGTCCATCTATTAATGCACAAGTCATATGACTTGGTCCATCTATTAACGCACAGGCCTCCAGAGCCTGGTCCATCTATTAATGCACAGGCCTCCAGAGCCTGGTCCATCTATTAATGCACAGGCCTCCAGAGCCTGGTCCATCTATTAATGCACAAGTCTTATGACTTGGTCCATCTATTAATGCACAGGCCTCCAGAGCCTGGTCCATCTATTAATGCACAGGCCTCCAGAGCCTGGTCCGTCTATTAATGCACAAGTCTTATGACTTGGTCCATCTATTAATGCACAAGTCTTATGACTTGGTCCATCTATTAATGCACAGGCCGCCAGAGCCTGGTCCGTCTATTAATGCACAGGCCTCCAGAGCCTGGTCCATCTATTAATGCACAGGCCTCCAGAGCCTGGTCCGTCTATTAATGCACAGGCCTCCAGAGCCTGGTCCATCTATTAATGCACAAGTCTTATGACTTGGTCCATCTATTAATGCACAAGTCTTATGACTTGGTCCATCTATTAATGCACAGGCCTTCAGAGCCTGGACCATCTTCAACTAGCGGGTTCTGTAATCCAGTCTATCCAAAGGCAGAAGTTCCGAGCACCTGTCAACTAAAGTTTATTAGAACGGAATACCTCGGATCTAACACTTACATTATTTGACTTATCTGTCAAACAAACCAGCACCATGGTTTCAACCAAAGGTGAAGTACTTCGATTCTGGCATTTTTCTAAGTTTTTGATTTATTTTCAGAACAATCGGCAACGCATTAGAAGATGCTTAAGTTTCAAAAGAGCACATTCACAGAAAATATCAGATCAGAGAAGAAGAAATTCAACTTTATTAATAAATCAAAAAGATTTACATCAGTACCAAGAAGCTATTACAGAAGCTACTACAGAAGCTATTACAGAAGCTACTATAGAAGCTATTACAGAAGCTATTACAAAAGCTATTACAGAAGCTACGCTTGGCAACATAATGGCTCTTCTCCTGGGATGATAAAGGGGCACAAGATCCAAAACCTTCAAAACCGCCTTCATCGGCTCCATTTGAAAGGAAGGAACCCTGAACCCCAGTCTGCATCACGTAGTGCCTAGGCCATTTCATCATCACTATCACTGGTCCCATGACCAACGGATGATGAGGGCTCTGAGCCTCAGGAGA
Source organism: Nyssa sinensis (assembly GCA_008638375.1). Lineage (NCBI taxonomy): Eukaryota > Viridiplantae > Streptophyta > Magnoliopsida > Cornales > Nyssaceae > Nyssa > Nyssa sinensis. Next base: position 36,458,660 of record CM018036.1, on the reverse strand, counting down.
CTTTTCATTCTCCACCTTTGTAATCGGCATGACTCCTCAGAAGAATAAAGCAAGGGTCTCTGCCAAGACACATGGGGGGGAAGGTAGTCCACCTTCAATCTTCTTCTTCACACCGTCTGTTTCACCCCAGCCACTTAGAGCAAGGGTCTCTGACAGAGCGTGAGGAAGGGGAGGCAACTCACCTTCGTCTTCATCACCAACACTCCAGGCCTCGGTTGAATCAGGGAGGGGCCACCACCAATCGGAGAAATCTCGACCGGATGCCAGAGGAAACAAGAAGACTTGGGCCTCCTTCAATCCTTCCTTGGAGACTGAAAAAAGGGGGAGGTTAACTCTCGGCCACAGGCTCATTATTCCTAACTCAGGCAAGGAATCTTCCATCATCTCCGGACGAATGGGAGAAACTCCGGCAGCATATGAGGTTTCTCTCACGAACAAATCGGGGAGCAAAAGGGTTGAGCGCAACCGTATGCCCCGTTTCCATATATATAGACCCTTGGAGTCCAAAAGCCACCCAACTGAACCGTCGCAACGGTGAAAAAGAGAGTGGCCTCGAAAACCCAAACGACGGTCGAATGACAAAGCGGTGCATTAAATAAGCCTCTTCAATATACCAAGAGATAGAGTACAGAATTCTCAAGACAGAGACCGCAGTCCAGTACTTAAGCTCCAAAAACGATAAAGAGGGGAACAAAGTCTAAAGTAAATAGACCCCCAATTCAAAGATTCAGACCTACTGGTCTTAACTATTTCATAACGGGTCAAGACATATAACAAAGACCAAGCAGATCGGATATATCCCAATCCCGAGTACTCAGCATACCGAGCATCATAATAATGAGCACAAGCTGCTCAGTTAACCTCACGGACTCTTAATTCAGAGCAGTCTATCTCAGGGCTCTACAGAGATCCACTCCCGCTCTGTCAGGCTCTATCTATCTGGCTATATCTACTTTCTCGTCTTATTTTAATAAGGCAGATCTATATTCACTATTCAATGACAAGTATTGAAGATTAGAAAGCAACTGTTTGATCTAACATGCAAAGGGTTCAGAGCAGCCACACTTGCAACAAAATTCACAAGAAGGAAAAATACAAGCAGAATCTGAAGAAAAGTCAATCTTATTGATCAAAAGGGAAAATATATTCACTACATCAAAAAAAGAACCAAAAGCCTATAAAGCCTCAAGATTTCCCAGAGGGGCCTGCGTCCTCTTCCAAATTAAGGGCACGAGCCCCAGCAGTCTTATCCGGATCAGGACGAGATGAGATAGGTTCAGGAGGAACGATTGATGACACATCAAAGTCCGGGAACTGAAGTTGGAATCTAGTTCGGAAATTCTCAAAGCCGAGCAGGATCAGGTCATCACCCATCTGATCAACTTCCTCTTTTAATTCCATCTCAGCCTCAGCTTTGGCTTGACCAACTGCCTCCTGAACCCTCTGATCAATGGAACTACGAAGACCAACCAACTCTGCCTCAAGCCTCTCAACCGTCTGAGCAAATATATCCCTCTCAGACTCTGCTACCTTAAGGCTGGTGGTAGCTTTCTCCAGACCCTCTTCAGCAGACTGAATTTTGGAACGGGCTGTTCCGAGCTCCAGTCTCATCTCGTTCACCTCCGTCCTCAGCTTCTCGGCCTCCTCAAGGCCCATGGGGGTCACCATCAGAGCATCTAAACTATGCATGCTCTGTATAAAGCAAGACAGATAAATTAGAGTGAAACAAATGAGCAAACAAAAGGCCAGGGAAAGGCTTCAGAAGTTACCTTCATCTGGAGAGTCATCATCTCAGTCATCAATATGGAGGGATCATCCCCTCTGTACCGATGTGGGCCCTGAGCCCATATTTGATCGAATGCCTTCTTGACAATTTGATAATCCGGCTCAACAAATGGCTCAGAAGGTGCGGCAGGAGCTTTCCCCTTCCTAGACCTCTTGCTCGGACCAGGAGGAACAGCCGATACGGGAATGGCAGGCTCGGCTTCCTCAGCCTCGGCAGGGGAGGGCTTAGGGGAACCCGAGATCAATCTCCTCTTCTTCACTTCTAGAGGAGCATCAGGCTCAGCTGGGGAGGAAGACTCCCCCGCCACTTGAGGCTTCGGCACTTCCCACCTCAAGGCTAGCCTCCTCTTAAACTCTGCGCTACGGGTGGCCATCACTTGGTCCGGAGTGACGATAACAGTATGAGCCCGGTTAGAAGTTGAAAGCAAAGCCCGGTACTGATCCTGCAGAGCCTTAGTAAACTTGGGCCTCTTCCAAGCACTCTTGACTGCACAAAGGAAATGAAAAATACCAAGTTTGTCAGTTCTGAGGATATAAGCAAAGCTAAAGCAAACCCAAGAGAATAAGTCTCACCCCTATGGCCCGTAACACAAGGAAACGACGAGGTCTCTCTGGCCTGGAAGTCCTTATGCTCCCATCCTCCTCCAACGAAGAAGTACCACTTCTTCCACGTCTTGTTGGAAGTAGGAACGGAAGACAAGGGTCGGAACCCCTTCTCGAAGGACATATAATAGAGGCCCTCTGCCTGCTTGAACTTCAGATCCATATTGCTACGGATCAAGTCCAGAGACACGTCCACTTTGTTCAGGTGTCCCAGCACCATAAAACCTAGAAGATGCCGCCAGCTATTGAGATTCAGGTCGGCAGGGCAGAGCTTGAACCAGCAAAAGAATTGCCTGACTAAATCCGGCAATGGAAGCCTTAAGCCCATTTCAAACCAGGCAAGGAAAACGCAAATCTCCCCGGCTTTAACATCTTGGGGACGGTCCATGGGTCCTGGAACTCTGCAAGTCACATTTGGGGGAAATTCGAATTTCACCCTCCATTCATCCAAGAGGCTTTGAGTGACGGCACTCTCACCCTCTTCTCTATGAGAAGACCTACCAGAGGTCTCCCCGGCCCTGTCTCGAGGCTCTTCGAAAGCATCAACTATTCTAACCCCTGGACTAGGGGGAGGATCAACAGGCCTCTCCTCAATAATTTCAAGAGCAGGGTTACCTACATCTCCTACAACAGACGGACCAGCCATCTCAGAATGGTCTCCTACTCCCTCATTCACAATTCGAGATTCCGAAGGAACAAACATTATTCTCAAACTCAAGAAGAAAGAAGCAAGAGAGGGGGAAAAAATCAGTCGAACTTGTTTTCACTTAGGGGATCTGTATTCTTCAAGGTCGCACGAACCAACAATGGCGAATGAAATCTTCTAGCACAGTAAAAATGTCGAGGGAAAGGTCATTTCAAAAATCTCATCCCGTATTTATAAACACGGTATCAGAAGGGACCCACCAAGCCCAAACGCCATGACGGTTCAGAACAATGATGTTCTCGAGAAAACCAACTGTCCGCCCAGTGTAATTGTGACCTTGAAAAGACTTAATCGCCGACTACGCAATAAATGGCGCCCCAACAATTGTCTTGGAAGGCGAAAAAGCGAGACACATAACTCTCTTAGCCCTAGTTACTTACATCAAACTAGGACTTGGGGGGGGGAGTAACTGATATACCATAAAAAGACAGGCCAATCAACACTTGACACGAATGACCACAGTCCGATTTATGTTCAGCTAGCATGATTCTCGCTCAGCCAATGACATCCAGATCATCACATAAGGTCGGAAGTGACCAAACAAATATATCCAGAACTGATCACAGGGTCCAGACCAGAGCTTCAGATCTCGTCACCGCCTTAGCGGATTTCGAGCAGAGAATAGGGAAACAGTCTCCAATACGGAAACTACCATTTGTGATTATCTCCGCCTTAGCGGATTCCGGGCAGAGGATAAGGAAGCAGTCTCCAATACGGAAACTACCATTTATGATTATCTCCATCTACGACTCAATGCCCACAAGGAAACTGCAATCTCCGATGATCATATCCCTATATTCATGGCGTCGAATCCTGATCAACTTAGGAAAGCTTCGGCCTATATATTAAACCCTAGAGGTACGCTTTTAAACTCATGCTCATTCTTTGACTTTCAATACAGTCTTTCAAATTCCCTTACTTACTTAAGCATCGGAGCGGCTACCGCCGGAGCCAATCCGGTGGTCCTCTGATCATCTTTTTGAGTGTTCTACAGGTCACGGAGCCCTCACGTGTTGCGAGTCAAAAAGTGCAGCATCAGTACCAATTTATGTTTAGTTCTCCCATGTATTCACCACCCACAGGTGCTGGTTATGTTAGTTTTTGTATTAACAGTTGTAAACCATATTATATATTGAAAAGACTTCCGCTGATTTTATCATTGACAAGACTTCCGCTTGTTATTGTTTTAAAATTTTAGTACATTGCATATTAGTACTATGATACAAGAATGGAAAATGTAAGGACAGCCTTAGGGTCGGCCCCGCGACACGAGATCCGCATAGGGTGGGTTTCGGGTAGTGACACCCATCCTATACGGATTAAGGGTATGCGACCGGCCAATTAGGCACCCATCGTATTTTGTGCTTATCAAAATACCAATAGTAATCCTAACCTCAGGCCATTCACAAGTAATTTCCAAGTATGATGCATTCATTACATGAAAATTAAGCAGCGAAAATTAAAAACAGAGAATGCATACTAACTTGGCAGAGCATCTAACTACAATCTGTATTTATATACACAGGTTAACAAAAGGTACATCATTATACGTGACTACAAAACATCCAAAAATGATATAGGTTACAAAAATGGATTTGTCTTCATTAAGACTGTCTAATTAACTTCTATATCCTTCGTATTCCTCGCCACTGATGCCTTCACCTGAAAAATGTTAGAATAATAGAGTGAGCTTAAACAAGCTCAATAAGTAACATAGGTTCCTGCCATCAGTTTCAAAACTAGTTCATATATACATGATATTAAATAAAATGCATGTTCAAATGCAGCTCAAGTAGACAAACAGATCAGATCAAAATAGAATGGAATAGAACAGATAGAACAGATCAGAACAAAGCCAGAATAGAACAGATCAGGACAGAGTAGATCAGAACATAACAGATTAGGAGCAGCTGCTCGGTCCTTCGACGAGGTAGGACCTATACTCACTCCCTAACAGAACAGATCAGGAGCAACTACTCAGTCCCTCGACGGGGTAGGACTTATACTCACTCCCTAATAGAATAGATCAAGAGCAACTGCCTAGTCCCTCGACGGGGTGACTTATACTCACTTCCTAATAGAACAAACAGACCAGAACAGAATCAGATAGGATATATCAGAAGCAGGACAAAATAGAATCATGGCACATGTAATGTAGTACAAAGAGTATGCATGAAAGCATATGAATTAAAATAGTACATTGTATAAATAGTATAGTATATAAAACAGTACAATTATGAATCTAGATAGTGCAGTAAATATACACCAAGTCAGGAGTCTGAGTTACTTACCATTTGTTGAGACTAATTTAAAATCCCTTCTAGCTGAGCCCAAATCTGGGAGTCCTAGAACAGTAAATACAGACATTCGTTAATAATAGTGTACTTTGATTATTTCCCTAGTTTAGGGGTTAGATTGGAGAAAATCGAGGTTACTGTTAGCTCTAATATATCGAAAAACGTTAAGGTGGCATTTTTTTGTACAGAGGGGATGCTATTAACCCACAGGTTTTAACGATGAAGAAAGCACGGCAAGGGTCAATCTCATAAATCCCCTTAGCTATTACATTCTCTTTCCCTTGGAGATTACCCCAATCAAATGTGGAGGGCTTGCTGCATTCTTCTATAAAGTGTAAAGGCTGTTTGGAAAAATTCCCTTAATTTTAAAGTAACAAGTACCCTTGGTGCAATTTAAGTAAAACAATTTTTTATCTAAAAAGGTATTAGCCTCAATAACTGTTACCTTAGCTATGTGTTTGCCTAATAAATGCCTCAATAAACTTACCTTGCCTGAGATGTTGCAAGGCGCTATAATCAATCCTCACTTTGCCTTGCCTAATCGCCTAGGCAAGTGCCTATATATCAGAGCTCTAATGTTATCCAATAGGCCGATAGTGGGGTAGACCTGGATGAGTGCTTTTGAGGCTATGTTAGGCCCTATATGTGACAACATTTGTTCTGTTAGTATCTCCTATCGTTTATTGATATTCTAATGATGCACTTATGGATTATTTATATGTTTTGAAAGCCTATCTTTGGATATGTTGATGATGTACTCTTTGATTACAAATACGCCTTGTTAGCCTGTCCTTGGATTATCTGTTAACATACTATTTGATTGGTGATATGCTTGCTTGCCTATCTTTGGACTCGAATTTTTATCTTATGATTTGTGGCAGCTAATTATTATATAGGCCAATCCCTATTGTTGATTTGTTACTCTACTTTGGGATGTGCCTTTAGGCCTACGGGTCATTTTATTGATTCACATTCTTGGTTACTGGCTACTGTGATGTTCTATCCTTTGCATGCTATTGTGATATTATCCTTTGCTTACTATTGTCCATTATCCTTCTTTTGGACTAACCTTGACCCATGGCAGAGCGACGAGTTTACTTACTGAGCTAAATTAGCTCACCTAGATATGTTATTTTTTTTCAGGACAGCAAGTTATAGAGGGACCATCAAGCGTGCATATCAAGTATATATGCCACGTTTTGCTACGAATTATCCTTTTGCAAGTATATTGGACGCTTTCACTATTATTGCAATATTAAGTGTAGTATAGTTATAGTCCTCCCATGTGTACACATCTTGGGTATGTTTTAGTTTTGAGGATCTGTAACCTAATTATTTATTTTTATTTTGGCATGTATGAGTATACTCTGATGATGATAATAGATTAGCTAATGACATGACATGAAATTGATGATCAATTAAATAATGTTAAGATCCTTTGGCGGGGGATGACATACAGCAACGGCCTCCGATCGCGGGCTCCTGATCTGTACAACACGGGTTATGGGTTGTGACACCTATAATCATGGATCAAAAATATATTGTATGTCGAATCAACATACATTCTAATTTAGGTGCCTCAATTTAGCATTTAAAGTTCTTTTAAACTTAGTCTAGTTGATTACCCTCTCAAATTCTCAATTTCGGGTTCCTGATGTTTTATAACTCATTTGGCCCTTCAGGGACATAATGGTAATTTACACTTTTGATGTCCCATATTTCTCTATACATGATTTATGTATTTAGACTTCATTTTTAAGTCCCGACAATCCTTAAAACATTTACATAGACTGTAACACCCTTGACCTAATTAACAAATAGTTAGTGTCAAGTAAAAAGACGTTAATAACATTAACGCATAATCTTACCATGTTAAGTATTAAGAAACGACACTTCTTGAAATTGTCAAAAATGACACAAGTTACGATAAGAAGGCGAAAGACAAGAGATTAGTACTAGCGACATATAATGTTAGATAATGACCAAAAGTTAATAAATGAAAAATTTATTTACGAAGTTATAATGTAAAGTGATTTAATATAAAAGAAAAGAGTAATGAGTGCAAAATGCTCCTACAAGGTCTTAAACCCAAAACCAAGAAAGTAAGGAAAGACTTATGCCATAAAGGATAGTCATCAGGCTATCAACACTTTTGTGCTATAATACCCACATGATATGTATAAACCCATAAAATGTGTGAGAAATTTAGGGAAAAAAAAGACACGTGGCAGCACCCCATTGCACCCTCATTTTAGCCAATTAAATGACATGCACAAACTGCATGATGGGGACACTTAGACATGAGTGTATAAGGGGCATTCAGACCTTGTGTGAGGGTTTCATAGGGTGTCAATTCAGACTTTGTGTGTGCGGCTAGAGGAAGAGAAAAAGAATAAGAAGAAGAAGAAGAAAAAGGGAGGGACCAAGTCATGTGTATGCATATTTGAGGTCGAATGAAGGTTCAAAATCAAAGAAAGGAAAGGGGAAGCACCACTGTAGGAGGTAAAATTCACAAAACCTATTTGATTTCTCTAAGAATATCTTTGTGTCAACTTGCTGTTTGATAAAGTTAAGAAGTGTAAATGGTTCTATGGGCATTGTATTATGGTTTAATAGTGAGAATAAGACCTAGAAGTGTTAGGATGTGTACCCTCATATCGAAGACATTTTATTAATATTTAATAGATTTGATTTATTATTGAGTTTCATATTACCATATGTTTGGATGTTGCTTTATATCATGAGATGATTAGTCCTTGAATTGTCATAAGGAGCAGTTCATATGTATAAATGAGATTTATACACAAGAGATATAAACTGCTTATATATGTAATTTGTAATACCCCAACCCGAGTAAGGTGTGCCGACCCGAGCCGGGCAAGGCCATGACATGTAACTTCGAATCAAGCACTAAATTATTATTTAAATAAAGTTTGATGTACAGTTTAATGATAGACAATCTCGAGTACTCGAGGCCTGTCGTATTGAAAGCCCGAGAATTATGAGAAAAAATGCATGTGATTTATCATGTTATAAATTTAGGAAATAATTAAATAATAAAAGAAATGAAATTATTTTGTCGGCTTAATTGGTGGAATCCAAAAGAAACTGGATGAAATTATACCTGTGGATCATGTTAGAATGAGATGAAATTGGGTTGCTTGAAATGCTGAAAATTCAGCCTTTTAGTATTGAGAATTTGGTTATATAAATATTAAAAATCAAGAAATAAAAGTGCTGGAAATCGTTATGGAAGTTCAGCTTTTCTTAACTTCTTAGTTTTGAAAAACACGGTACTAGAGTAGAAACTCTAAAACAAAATAGTTTGAAAAGTTTATATGCTAATTTATCTCACAAACTCGAGCCTTCTTAAATTGATTAATGTTGAGCTATATGAAGGATTTTATTAAGTTCTAAATTGATTGAATGATATTGATACAAAATAAAATAAAAATTATCACAATATCTCCAATGCAATACGAAGTCTAAATGGAGTCCAAATTGGACGAAATTGATATTAATAAAGCCTAAATAATTATGAACTCGTATATACGACTAAATAATGAATCGGGATCAGAATGTCATAAAATGAGAAATGATTGATATGTTTCGGTAATCGAAAACAGATACCAAATAAGATTCAAAGGACTCGTGAATTTATATACAAGCCCTTGTTATAAACTAAAGAACGAAGAATTTGTCATTATGACTTAATGAGCTTACCAAAAGTAAGATAATGAAATGGCTACTGATTCGATGTGCTATATATATTTTACTCCATGATTATAGGAGCAGTCGGGAAATGAGAAAGAAAGCTAAGGAAAAGCTATTGTGATAATGAGATGAAAATGCCATGGTTAAGAACTCAAGGTAAGTAATATCCGACCCCTACACGTAGTACATTCCTAGCCATGTCACAGTTCTTTCTATATGCATTTGTACTCCTATTTGTGATATCAGATTCTTATGATTCCACACATGTGATATTTCCCATCAGTGAATTAGTTCAGCTATAATGTTATATCTTGCTCTTGAGTTTCATATTCATTATTGATGCTATATCTCAATTATGAGTCCCAATCCATGACACACGTTGTTGAGAATTTCAGGAGGATGGCAGTACGTCCGCGCTCTAATAGACTTGGGCCAAAAGTGAGCCAGATGTTGAGAATTTTAGGAGGATGGCGGTACGTCCGCGCTCCAATAGATATGGGCCAAAAGGGGTCAGATGGAGTATGGCGGTACGTCCTACGCTCCAATAGACATGGGCCAAAAGGGGCCAGATGGAGGATGGCGGTATGTCTGGGCTCCAATAGACTTGGGCCAAAAGGGGCCAGATGTTGAGAATTTCAGGAGGATGGCAGTACGTCCGAGATCCAATAGATTCACCAGTTATGTCATCACCATTTTTATTGAGATTCATTGCATGATCAAGCCGTTGCACAGTTTCTTTGAGTACATTCTATGATCATGTTTCCGACAGCTTCGATTATTGCATATGTTATGATCCTTCAGACTTTATATTCATGATTATCAGTTATAATCTCATCATTGATATCCATTGATAAGCCATAATTGCTACATGATATTGACTGGCTATCATATCCATTGTTACTCAGTTCCTTTCAGATCTTGTACACATGCAGAGTAGGGGACTTACTGAGCTTGTGTAGCTCACTCTTTTTTATATATATTTTTCAGGGAATGATAAAGAGGACAGACAGTAGGAGACTACGGCTAAGGATTGGACATTTTGACAAAGTAAAGGTAATAGTAGTACAGTCTTGTAGCACTCTCGTGTAATCACTTCTTGGGGACGAGGTGATGATTAGAAATTTTCCAGACCCTATTTTTATGTTAGCAGACTTTTTATTGTATTGGCTTCGCCTGTGTTACATGTTAGTTGCACTAAAAATTGTGCAACAGGATGATCAGGTCCGATTCAGCAAAAGGGCCGAGTGGGATGGTCGCGGTCTGTTAATCCACAGAGGGTGGGTTACGGGTCGTGACAGAGTGGTATCAGAGCAATAGGTTCAAACTGACTAGGGCAACCTAGGTCACAAGTGATACATGGGAGTTAAGACTGGTGTACTACTATGGTCAAATGTCCAAGTAGAGTTCCAAGTAGAGTCAGTTAGTATAGACTTGACATAATCTTGATGAATTTCAATTATCAAAAGTGACATCATTGATTAGAGATGCGCTTAATCACTTCATGATATGACCTTGAGAACGCAGCATACAGGGGAACTCTCTATATGATTGAACAAATACGTAAAGATTTGACACACTAAATAACTTTTAAGCACAAGCTTAGAGAAAACAACTAAAAAGTTATAAGACTTTGAGGACTGGGTTATTCCAAAAATGATGTGAGAAGTCGAAAGGGAACCTGATATGATCTCATAGTTAGGAATATTTTCAAAAATAGACTATTATGATGACACGATGATGGAAATAAAAGATTACCCTAAGAAAGTTGAATAAGTCTACTAATAAGTCTATCAAGACTTAAGAAAGAAACGAACTCAGTAATCATTGTATTACCTTTATCTCATAAGGAGATGAGAAACTAAAGGTTTATAAAGGCTTTCACTAACAATCTCGAGAAATGACAGACTTGATCCTTTCAATTTATCAAAACTTAAAATATGAATACCAAAGAACTCAAAAATGAAGACAATGATCCCAACCCATTAAAACGAAGGAAACTGACGACTCTTCAACTTAAGCAACCCTTCGAGATGGGCAAGTGAATAAGAATCACAAATGAATATTACAAATAAATTTAAAAATTCCCCCTCCCACGAACGAATGTCGTAAAACAAAGAATACGTGAATAAATCATTACCATAAAGACCAAAAGGTATGTACAAATATGAAAGGCAATGCGATAGACCTGGTATCAGAGTGGCGCAGCAGAAGCATGGTATATTTTAGTTACACCATCATCTTTACCAAGAAATTGATCTAAAAGCAAAAGTCAACATCGTATACTGACTCACAAAGCATTAGACTTCCTCCTAACTAAATTTGATTGATAGATAATAAATTGTACTATAAGGCAAGCTAAGTTTTTAGGACAAAACTTTTGTAAAGGGGGAAGAATGTAATACCCCGACTCGAGTAAGGTGGTGCCGACCCGAGCCGAGCACGGCCATGACATGTAACTTCGAATCAAGCACTAAATTATTATTTAAATAAAGTTTGATGTACAGTTTAATGATAGACAATCTCGAGTACCCGAGGCCTGTCGTATTGAAAGCCCGAGAATTATGAGAAAAAATGCATGTGATTTATCATGTTATAAATTTAGGAAATAATTAAATAATAAAAGAAATGAAATTATAAAAGTGGAGAGCATGTGATAAAAATAAATAAATATGATAATAAAATAAGATAGTAAAATAAAAGAAAATAAGATGATAAAAGGAAATAATAAAATGAAATAATGAGATAAGATAAAATAAAAGAAAATAATAAAAGAAAATGAGACAAAGAAAATGAGACAAAAATAAGAGAACATTTAATCAAATAAAAAAAGAAAGAAAATAAAAGGGAAGGCAGTAGAAGCCGTAGGAAATAAGAAGTATTCTATAGAAGCTAGAAGAAGAAAATAAAAAAAAAGAAAAGAATGAAAGGCTTGTAAGAAAAGTCAAAAAGGATGGGCTGATTGTGTATATTTACATATATGTGTGTGAGCTTTAAGAGAAAAGTAAAGACTGCCATGCAACCGTGTGTACACGTGTGGTGAATATATATATATATATATAGAATAAAATAAAATGAAAAAGAAAAATAAAAATAAATAAATCTAATCAAATATTACATTGTTCAATATAGTGACACGATTATTGTAAGTCACGAATAAAATATAAAAATGGACGAGTGACAGTCAATTGTTCAATAAGACACACGACTCGAGAAATGACCAAAACGAAGTAATTGTGAATGCCTAAATAAATATATGGGACCAATACCGAGACTGAATTATGAAAATAAAATATAATATAAAATAAATAAAAATCAGAGATCCAAGTGCATGCTATATAATAATAATAATAAAAAAAAAAAATTTACATATGAAGCCAAAATACATGATGTATATAAACATATGTTATATACAGGAAAAGAAACAAAAGAAGTCACTGGAACATATGATATATATATATATATATATATATAAAGAAATGATAAGGAAAAGAAAACAAAATAAAAAAAAGAAAAAAAAAGAGTAGAATGTTGTAGAAGCGTAGAGAAGAAGAGAGAGAGAGGGGAATCACGTGCAAGGAAAGAAGAAGAAAAAAAAAAAAGTAGCAGCAGCCACCGACCTCAAGGTTGGTGGAGAAAAAAAATATATATATATAAAGGGAAGAAAGAAATAAAGAAGGAAAGAAAGAAAGAAATGGAAGGAGAGAAAGAGAGAAACGTGCGAGAGAGAGAAGCAGAAGGCGGAAGAAGAAAAAGGAAGAAGTAAGAAGGAAAAATATAGCAGCTGAGTGTTGAATTAAAGCTTGGGGATTTAGAGGAAGAAGCTGAACCACAAGAGAGAGAGAGAGAAAACTCACCAAGTAAAAGAAGGTAAAAATCTTACTTCCATACTTTCTCTCTCTAAAGATTTGTGGAAGAGTTCTCTATTTTGATGTATGTAAATTGTATCCCTGTGTTAGATAATTAAAATAAAGAGATTAGAAGTGAGCAAGATGCCTGAGAAGTGGAAAATATTAGGAAACCATAAGAACCCTTTTGTTTTGAAAAAAAAAAAAATATATATATATATATATATATATATATATATACACAACACGTAAAGATTAAGTTTACAAAAACGCTCTAGATATAATTTAAGACCCAAATGAGTGAAAATAATAATAATAATAATAATAAATAAATAAATGAAAATTATCACCACCAAGTGGTTGGTTCAACTGGAAATTTTAGAGAGAGAGTGAAGAATTAAAGTTGGAATTTCTCTAAATTAAGGTATGTAATATACTTTATGGGTTTGAATTCGAATTTAAGTATTTTATTTTGTCGGCTTAATTGGTGGAATCCAAAAGAAACTGGATGAAATTATACCTATGGATCATGTTAGAATGAGATGAAATTGGGTTGCTTGAAATGCTGAAAATTCAGCCTTTTAGTATTGAGAATTTGGTTATATAAATATTAAAAATCAAGAAATAAAAGTGCTAAAAATCGTTATGGAAGTTCAGCTTTTCTTAACTTCTTAGTTTTGAAAAACACGGTACTAGAGTAGAAACTCTAAAACAAAATAGTTTGAAAAGTTTATATGCTAATTTATCTCACAAACTCGAGCCTTCTTAAATTGATTAATGTTGAGCTATATGAAGGATTTTATTAAGTTCTAAATTGATTGAATGATATTGATACAAAATAAAATAAAAATTATCACAATATCTCCAATGCAATACGAAGTCTAAATGGAGTCCAAATTGGACGAAATTGATATTAATAAAGCCTAAACAATTATGAACTCGTATATACGACTAAATAATGAATCGGGATCAAAATGTCATAAAATGAGAAATGATTGATATGTTTCAGTAATTGAAAACAGATACCAAATAAGATTCAAAGGACTCGTGAATTTATATACAAGCCCCTGTTATAAACTAAAGAACGAAGAATGTGTCATTATGACTTAATGAGCTTACCAAAAGTAAGATAATGAAATGGCTACTGATTCGATGTGCTATATATATTTTACTCCATGATTATAGGAGCAGTCGGGAAATGAGAAAGAAAGCTAAGGAAAAGCTATTGTGATAATGAGATGAAAATGCCATGGTTAAGAACTCAAGGTAAGTAATATCCGACCCCTACACGTAGTACATTCCTAGCCATGTCACAGTTCTTTCTATATGCATTTGTACTCCTATTTGTGATATCAGATTCTTATGATTCCACACATGTGATATTTCCCATCAGTGAATTAGTTCAGCTATAATGTTATATCTTGCTCTTGAGTTTCATATTCATTATTGATGTTATATCTCAATCATGAGTCTCAATCCATGACACACGTTGTTGAGAATTTCAGGAGGATGGCGGTACGTCCGCGCTCCAATAGACTTGGGCCAAAAGTGGCCAGATGTTGAGAATTTCAAGAGGATGGCGGTACGTCCGCGCTCTAATAGACATGGGCCAAAAAGGGCCAGATGGAGGATGGCGGTACGTCCGCGCTCCAATAGACATGGGCCAAAAGGGGCCAGATGGAGGATGGCGGTACGTCCGCGCTCCAATAGACTTGGGCCAAAAGGGGCCAAATGTTGAGAATTTCAAGAGGATGGCGGTACGTCCGCGCTCCAATAGATTCACCAGTTATGTCATCACCATTTTTATTGAGATTCATTGTATGATCAAGCCGTTGCACAGTTTCTTTGAGTACATTCTATGATCATGTTTCCGACAGCTTCGATTATTGCATATGGTATGATCCTTCAGACTTGATATTCATGATTATCAGTTATAATCTCATCATTGATATCCATTGATGAGCCATAATCGTTAAATGATATTGACTGGCTATCATATCCATTGTTACTCAATTCCTTTCAGATCTTGTACACATGCAGAGTAGGGGATTTACTTACTGAGCTTGTGTAGCTCACTCCTTTTTATATATATTTTTCAGGGAATGATAAAGAAGACAGACAGTAGGAGACTACGGCTAAGGATTGGACATTTTGACAAAGTAAAGGTAATAGTAGTACAGTCTTGTAGCACTCCCGTGTAATCACGTCTTAGGGACGAGGTGATGATTAGAAATTTTCCAGACCCTATTTTTATATTAGCAGACTTTTTATTGTATTGGCTTTCGCTGTGTTACATGTTAGTTGCACTAAAAATAGTGCAACAGGATGATCAGGTCCGATTCGGCAAAAGGGCCGGGTGGGATGGTCGCTGTCCGTTAATCCGCAAAGGGTGGGTTACGGGTCGTGACATAATTCTAGAATTGTTCGCAGCTATTGATAAGACTAGACATCTTATCTGTAAAGTTGTAATACAGTTAACCTATATGTGATAAGATGGCTTATCTCAACCATCAGAGTAGTGGATTCTAGGTTATTGTATTGGTGTATTAGGAATACACTAAACCGGATCACTATAAGAAATGCATGATTTAGATCTGTCACCTTTAATAAGTTTCTTATTCACTATTCACAGTAAGTTCTTAATCCTGAGAGGATAGTGAATTCAAGTTCTGAATAGTGATGACTTTGAGTTACCAATGAGTGAGGTCTTTTAGATCAATATCTTGGTATCTTGGGAAGTTATTATTTAAACTATGGGAACACATATTTTCAAGATGAAATTTACACTCTATATATTAGAGAGATGGATATCACCTTTGTGTTAATTCAATAGATTAATCACTGAAATCCAGATCTAGTCTTTTCAGTAAATTGTTTATTGAAATGATGACCAATTGCTAGTGATTAATAATTATTGAATTAGGTTCTTAAAATAATTAGAGAATTAATTTGGCAGTATAATCCTAATTATTAGTATCCATATAGAGGGGCCAACTGTAAAAGTATAATGTATATGGGTTTACTCTATTCTAATAAATTGGAGTTTAATTTCAATTATATAGTGGAGTTAATTAATTAATTAATTAATTATGAGATAATTAGGATTTAATTGATTAATTGGAAGCTAACTTAGTGGGACACACTAGATCCTTTTTCTTGCCCGAATTAAGCCCTATATATATGATATGTAGAGAGTCGTTTATCATAAGAGGTTTTTGTGCTAGACAAAAATAAGAGGCAACCCATTTTCCTGTGATACGGTTTGTCTACGGAAAAAGAGGAGAAGATTTAGAGGAGAAAGAAAAAAAAAATTGCATCAATCTCTTCAAGAAGCCTTCTTCAACAATCAAGATTATGAAGAATAAGGTAATTATAACCTCTCTTTTCAAGATTGTATGATTCGTGTAACGAAAAAAATTCAAATAGATTTTTGAAATCGCTTCTGTTGTGATTACAAACCCAACAATTGGTATTAGAGCAATTTTAAATGAATCCATCAATTTAGAAGGTTATATTTATTTTGTTATAAACCTATTCATGGATCCCAATTAAACAAAGGGTTGTTTTAGATATATTAGAATGAGATTTTGTGGTACAATCTTTGGATACAAAGATTTAATCCTTGTTTGATACCCATAAAGATGGATTAATTAAATAATTTAATTTTTATTATGATCTCACCAAATAATGAGATTATGGTTGAAAAATTGTTGATATAAGATAACAATAGGGTGCACCAATAATAATAAATAAATAAAATTTGAAGACAAAAAAAAAAGTGAGATTGGAAGTTCAATCCCAGACGGTAAGGATTGAGAACTTGGATAATTGTTGTTATATGTTTCTGGCGCGTTCGTCACTGTCTGGTAAAGCGTGTGGGATCATTCATTCTCATAGCTTAATAAATCTTCATTGTACATCTAGTCCCGATTTTGGGCCTGGATTGCCCTTGGTATTATGCACTGCAACGACAGTGCGATCAGATGGATCTGATCATAAATACAAAGCGGAACTGCTTCCTTACGTATATATAATATAATAATATATATATATATATATATATATATATATATATATATATATATATATATATATAGGAGCTATGCTTTCTGCTCTATATATGTTTTTATAGATCAATTATAATATTAGTAACTTGGTGGCTTGCGGCTAAACATTAAAAAAAAAAAAAAAAAAAAAGAAAAGTAAGTTTTTTTTATTCTGGAAAGTAACTGAGCCGCCGCCTCCTCATGGGTAATGGTTATCCAATATTTTTTTACATAATGATATATATATATATATATATATAATATTTGATATTATATTATATATGATTAGTAGGTTATATATTTTAATTCATGGGTATTGGGTTTAAATTTATTAAATTCTTTGGATATGAGATAGTAAAATATTTTATGAGCTCAAATTTTATTTTATTTTATATTCATTCTTTTATATTATGGGTATATGATATCTATGAATATTTGATATTCAAATATATTAATTTTTTTAATCGTGTATTTTAAATTGGATACTAGATACCTAAATTTATTAAATTATAGAGCTCAATTATTTAATATATTCTTCTTTTTATATTATAATGGGTATGTGATATCCATGGGTATTTGATACCCAAATATGTTAGATTTAAAATTATAGGTTAAATGAGACTTGACGTATACGGGTTCTTGGATACATGAATTAAATCTTAGTACACTATAAAATATACATGGATGATGTATATGATTAATCACATATTTAAATGCTTTAATATTTTATTTCTCATATTTGAATGGTTCATTTATGTGAATGAATGTATCTTGTCTCTCATGACTGGCCATTAGGTGATGTATTTACTTTAATTGGTTTTGAGGCAATTGTAAAGGGCAATGGACTTGAAAATTTTTTCCACGAATGGGCAAGCTCCATTGGTTTTCCTAACTTATTAATTTTTTATTTTAGATTAAATGTAAGCTCATGTATGTGAGTATAGGTTCTTCATGTATTTATTTTATTTCTGAAGAAAAAGCTAGAGGATGGGAGCCATCAAAAAGACCAATGGAAGTACAGAGCTTGCCGTCAAGAATTTTAGTTGGCAATGAGATATAATTTTAATTTTATGCTTGCATGTTTATTTTCATAAAATCACATGTTTAATTTTGATCTATGAATAAGTTAATATAACTATGCATGTGTTGTATAATAAAGATCCTCAATTTATAAAAATATGTGGGAGAGGGATGCTTTAAGAAAGCTCCCATGGTCTTCCATCATCGGCCCATAGTAAGACAAAAATAGGCGCCTTGAGCCGTCTTCAATTGGCCTCGATGGAGGATGACTATCTAGTTGGTTACAAGTATGGACCTCTTAGGATAGAATAAAAAGAGACGGGGTGAGGGTGATCTCCCCACGGGGACACTACTTGCAATGATTATCTTTTTATTTGAGATGATAGTACACACTTGATCAAAAGGGAATGATATTCTCTCCACGGAGTCTATCATTGTCTTTTAAAGACTAAAGGATATTGGAAAATATGTTTCATTTGACATGAGATGTCTAGATAGTGAAATTATATACGATATGATCGTCCTCCTAATCATATGAATGACATTGTCATCCCTACGGAGCATGTTGTTTATAAGGTTAGGTTCCAATGAATTCATTGATAGTGGCTTGAAGATACCACTATTCATTCTTGAGAGCAAAAATTATTTTAATGTTTATTTACATTCATGCTAATGTATGTGCTTCTATATATGATTCTCAGGATATTTTCATTTAACCCACTTGCTATCATCCTGAAAGAAAATAAGTTGACTGGACCTAACTATGTGGATTGGAAACAAAATTTGGACATTGTCCTTACTGCATAAGGGTACAAATATGTGATTACTATGGATGGCCCTAACCTTCTCGGGGCTGATGTTCCCTAAGAGGACGTTGACCGGTATTCTAGGTGGGTCAAGGCTAACGAGATGGCACATTGCTATATCTTAGCTTCGATGTCAAGTGTTTTTGAGCATCAGCATCAGAGTTTCCCAACAGCAAAGGATATAATCCTTAACTGAAAGGAGTTGTTTAGGGATGCTAGGCGCTCATGAACACTAAGATGGTAGGAACTCTAGTAAGAGACCATGTTTTAAAAATGATTGACTTTTTAAATGTGCTAGAAGTTCTAGGCGGTGACATTAATAGTGAGTCCTAGGTTAATATTATCCTTAAGTTGCTGCCTGACTATTTTAATCTATTTGAGCTTAACTATAACATGAACAAAATGAATTTGACTTTGGTTGAGCTTCTGAGCTCTTTATAGGCAGTGGAGGCTATTATCAAAAGCCATCCTAGTGCTCATATGGCTAAGGGTTCTTCTTTTAAACTCAAGCCCAAAGGCACGGACAAGTGGAAGAAGAAACAGAACCCTAAAAACTCCAAGGGAAATATGAGTCCCAAAGGGGGTGTCGGAAAATGGAAGAGAGGTGCAACCACAAGGTCAACCACTAAGTCCAAAGGAAAGTGTTTCCATTGCAGGGTCATGGGGCATTAGAAAAGAAACTGTCCAGATTATCTAGCTAAGAAAAGGAACATAGGTATAATCGAATCACTAGTCATTAAAGTAAGCTACTATAGTGGGTATTTCAAATTCTTGATGTGTAGACTCCGATGCAACTAATCCCATCTATAATTCGTTGCAGGGGTCTCGGGAGATCAAGCGGCCAAGTGATGGAGAGATTATCTTGTACTTGGGAACAGAAGCAAAAGTTGCTGCGGTGTCAGTAGGAGTAATTAGTTTATATTTTTCTTCAAATAAGACAATAGTACTTTATGATTGCTTATATGTGTCTGGTATTAGAAGGAACATATTATCAGTTTCAAGTTTAATAAAACAAGGTTATTCAATTTATTTTAATTCAAATGTTGTTATTAAACATAGTAGTTCTTTTATATGTTCTAGCATAACAGTTAATGGTCTTTATTTGATTACTCCTAAAATGTATGAGATACATGACACCGAAAAGAATGAACCATCACAAAGTTTACCACTTAAAATAAAAGTTTCTTCTATTAATTCAACTTATCTTTGGCACTTGAGGCTAGGTCATATTAATCTGGATAGGATTAATAGACCGGTAAAGGAGGGTACTTTGTCTTCCTTGGTTGTTGAACCACTACCAGTCTGTATATCCTGTTTGGAGGGAAAGATGACCAGAAGACCCTTTGCCTCAAAAGAAACAGGGCCAAAGAAGTATTGGAGTCAATCCATACTAAAATGTGTGGACCCTTAAATATTAGGGCTAGAGGGGGCATTGAGTATTTCATCACTTTTACTGTTGATTACTCTAGATATGGTTATGTCTATCTATTGCACAAGTCAGAAGCCTTTGAAAAGTTCAAAGCGTTTTGGGCAGAAGTGGAAAAATAATTAAATAAGAGCATAAAGTCACTTTGATATGATCAAGGTAGGGAATATCTCTCTAGTGACTTCAGTCAGCAGATTATTGTAGCTAAAAGGAAAAACAAGACACTTTTAGATATGGTAAGGTCAATGATGAGTTATTCTGATTTGCCTATATTCCTTTAGAGGCATGCGTTGGAGACAACGATATATATTCTGAACTCTATTCCAACTAAGTCTGCTCTTAAGACTCTAGTAGAGCTTTGGACTTGGCACAAGCCAAGTCTAAACCACTATCGGGTCTGGGGGTGTCCAGCCTATGTGCTGAAAGAAAGACTAGCAAGTTAGAACCAAGATCAGAATTGAGCTATTTCATTGGCTATCCTAAGGGGACAAAAGGCTGGCTCTTTTATAATCCTAGTGAGCAGAAGGTATTCGTTAGCACGAATGATGTCTTTCTAGAGGATGATTATATTATGGGTCAGAAGCCCAATAGTAAGATTACCTTAGAAGAAACATTAGATGTTTCTTCTATTTCTCAGGCAAATGATAACCATGGACTAGATGCCTCTATTCCAACATCTTCTATTACACCAGAGCCACGTCATAGTGGGAGGATTGTCAGGCCACCTGATAGGTACATGTTCTTAGGAAAGTCTGTTTGAGATGAACATGTTTTAGATCCCAGTAGCTACGATGAGGCAATCTTTGATAAAGATTCTGGACTTTGGCAAAATGCTATGAAAGCTAAGATGGAATTTATGTATTCTAATCAAGTTTGGGAACTTGTGGAACCACCTGCCTAATATTAAACCAATTAGCTATAAGTGGATCTACAAGAGAAAGAGAGGACCTGATGGATCAGTTGAGACTCTTAAAGCTAGATTTGTGGCCAAAGGGTTTACTCAAAAATTGGGTATTAATTATGAGGAAACTTTTTCACCAGTTACTATGCTTAAGTCTATTTAAATTCTCTTATCCATGACAGCTCATTTTGTTTATGAGATTTGGCAAATGGATGTTAAGACGGCATTCTTGAATGGCTATCTTGAGGAAGACATCTATATGATGTAACCAGATGGTTTAATAGCTAAAGGCCAAGAGCATATGGTATCCAAGCTACATAAGTCAATTTATGAACTTAAGCAAGCTTCCTGAAGTTGGAACATCCAATTTGATCAGGTAATCAAGTCATTTCGGTTTTGATCAAAACCCGGATGAACCTTGTGTGTATAAGAAGAGTGAAAGAAGTGTGGTGGTGTTCCTAGTTCTGTATGTGGATGATATACTACTCATTGGGAATGATGTAAGGGTGTTGTCTATGATAAAGGTTTAGCTAACAAATCAATTTGATATGAAGGACTTGGGAGAAGCCAGTTACATATTCGGGATTAATCTTTTGCAAGATCAAGAAAACAAGATGCTAGGCTTATCTCAAGCTGCATATATGAACAAAATTCTTGTCAAGTTTGCAATGCATAACTCCAAGAATCAGTGTCCTAAGACACTTGAGGAAGAGGAATGCATGAAGGCGGTTTCTTATGCTTCAGTTGTAGGAAGCCTTATGTATACTATGCTTTGCACTAGACTAGATATTTGTTTTACAGTTAGCATGGTCAACAGATATCAATCTAATCCAGGAACAAATCATTGGACTTCCTTAAAACATAAACTCAAGTACTTGAGAAGGACTAGAGATTATATTTTGAGATACGGGGGTGGTGATCTAGTCCCTAATTGGCTAGAGAGACTTTGATTTTATGTCAAATTAGGACTTTAGAAAGTCAACCTCAGGATATGTGTTTACTCTTGGTGATGGAGCTATCAGTTAGAGGAGTGTCAAACAACAGTGTATTACTGACTCAACCACTGAAGCAGAATATGTTGCTGCCTCTACAGCAGCTAAGGAAGCAGTTTGGCTCAAGAAGTTTCTTTTGGAACTAGGAGTGGTACTACAGTCTCAGTTGCCTATGGTTCTTTATTGTGACAATAGTAGAGCTGCAGCTCAATCCAAGGAGCCAAGAAATCACAAGGGTGGATAGGATGGGTGTCAGATGTTATGGGGAATGGATGTGAATGCAAGTGGGAGTTTGTTAGGATGTGTTCCCTCATATCTAAGACATTTTATTAATATTCAATAGATTTGATTTATCTTTGAGTTTCATATTATCATATGTTTGGATGCTGCTTTATATTATGAGATGATTAGTCCTTAAATTGTCATAAGAAGCGGTTCATGTGTATAAATGAGATTTTATACACAGGAGATATGAACTACTTATATACGCAATTCTAGAATTGTTCGTGGCTATTGATAAGACTGGACATCTTATTTACAAAACTGTAATACAGTTAATCTTTATGTGATAAGGTGGCTTATCTCAACCATCAAAGTAGTGAACTCTAGGTTATTGTATTGGTATATTGGGAATACACTGAATTGGATCACTATAAGAAATGCATTATTTAGAATTTTCACATTTAATAAGTTTCTTATTCACCATTCGCAGTAAGTTCTTAATCCTAAGAGGATAGTGAACTCAAGTTATGGATAGCGATGACTTTGAGTTACCAATGAGTGAGGTATTTTAGATCAACACCTCGATATCTTGGGAAGTCATTATTTAGATAGTGGGAATACATATTCTCAAGATGGAATCTACACTCTATATATTAGAGAGATGGATATCACATTTGTGCTAATTCAATGGGTTAATCACTAAAATTCGGATCTATTCTTTTCAGTAAATTGTTTATTGAAATGATGACCAATTGCAAGTGATTAATAATTATTGAATTAGGTTCTTAAAATAATTAGAGAATTAATTTGACAGTATAATCCTAATTATTAGTATCCATATAGAGGGGCCAACTGCAAAATTATAGTGTATATGGGTTTACTCTATTCTACTAAGTTAGAGTGCAATTTCAATTATATAGTGGTAGTCAATTAAAATTAGTTATGAGACAATTAAGATTTAATTGATTAATTGGAAGTTAACTTAGTGGGACCTACTAGATCCCTTCTTCTGCCCTAATTAAGCCCTATATATGTGATATGTAGAGGGGCTAACTGCAAAAGTATAGTGTATATGGGTTTTCTCTATTCTACTAAGTTAGAGTGTAATTTCAATTATATAGTGGTAGTCAATTAAAATTAACTATGAGATAATTAAGATTTAATGGATTAATTGGAAGTTAACTTAGTAGGACCTACTAGATCCCTTCTTTTGCCCTAATTAAGCCCTATATATGTGATATGTAGGGAGCCGTTTATCATAAGAGGTTTTTGTGCTAGACAAAAATAAGAGGCAGCCCACTTTCTTGCAATACGGTTTGCCTAAAGGAAAAGAGGAGAAGACCTAGAGGAGAAAGAGAAGGAAGATTGCATCAAACCCTTCAAGAAGTCTTCTTCAACAATCAAGATTATCAAGAACAAGGTAATTCTAACCTCTCTTTTCAAGATTGTATGGTTCGTGTAAAGAAAAGTATCCAAATAGATTTTTGAAATCGCTTCAATTGTGGTTACGGACCCAACAAGAAAAGCCCTAAAGTAGTAAGAATCACGAGACCACCATTGATGAAAGCTTGAACTGGATCAAATTTTTTACCTGAACCAAACTCTATTTTGTGGTCGGGGATCAAAACTAGATTGAAAATAAAACATAATGCAAAAAGATTTAGGTCACTTGGCTAAAGAATGAACATTTTATAGGCAGTTATAGGTTAGGAATAATCAACTCGACTGAACTTTATGCCTTGAGTTAATTTATGAAACCAACGCCAAAGGAAAGCCCATACCCTTAGGAGAAAAATGGGATTGAAAATAGAAAAAATGGGGGCTCCAAAACTCACGAAATAGGAAGATAAGAGGTCGCTGAAAAATCGGGTCTCGCTTGAGATCCCACTGCAACCCTCTATTTGGACCTCCAAAACCAATCAAATCTAAAAACTAACCATAGATACGGAATCCTTTATCAAATATTGGTTTGAACCCCATCAGTTTTGGTGCGGAAAATAATCGACGGCGACCACTATTGCCGAAGAAGACGCTTGGAACCCTCATCGAAAAAAATAGAAAAGATGATACTATTCGAGTTAGTTTCGAGTCGTGGCACTGGTCGGGTCCTGACCGAATACAAAAAGGGTTTTGGGTTTTAATGGAACTGGCGTCGTTTTGGGGCGTTGGTATTTAAATGAAATTTGGGGTGTTTGGCAACAGGGACAGGAACCCCTAATTTTATAAACCTGTTTGGGCTTGAGATATCCTATTCCTACATTGACCTCTTGTCCGCTGTTCTGCAAACCAAAAATCAGAAGAAAAAAAAAGAAGGAGCCGCAACTCCCTAGGTTTGAACCTTCAACCTCTGTTCACGTGGGAACTTAAACACCACGCGTGTGCCATTGTGCCACTGTGGCATTTGTGTAATAAAATAAATAATATATAAAAATTTATTAAATAAAATAATTTAATTAATTTAATTTAATTATGATAAAATATTTCATTGCCCAAATGAAATAAAAGGGTAGGGTATTCTGACTTTTTCCGATATTCTGGACCCAACGGTGAGATCCGTTTGACGAGAAGAAATCCCAAAAATTAGGACACATAAATGTAATAATTATTATTTTACTCTTAACGATGCAAATGGAAGTTTGAGAGGGTCTAATTTGACTTTTTTCGACGTTCCAGACCCAACGGTGAGGCCCACATTATCAAATTTGGTACTGAAAAAAAGACACGTGAAAGCTAATAATTACCAAAATGCCTTTGATGACACCAAAGTCAGTTAAATGTTAGATATAACATATTCTGACTTTTTTTGACATTTTGAACTCAATGGAAAAGTCTATTTTGATGAACGAAGCACTGAAAAATATGACACATGAAAGCATAAAATTATGCAAATGCCCTCTAGGCTTAATATAACCAATAGAGATGCAAAGTAAGATCCGAACAAGCTTAAATTGATTATCTTCACACACTGGACCTAACGGCGATGTCCTTTAAAGAAGAATAAAACCCAATAACAAACCAAAAAATGATGAATACGTCCTTACGACTGAATGAAGCTACCTGAAGAGTAAAGATGAAATTTAAAGACATATATTAATGTTTTAAAGACTGTCTGTACTAAAAAATGATGTCCACATAGGCAAATGATGAACTAAATGAAATGAGACGTAAATGATAGAATTACTAAAGTACCCTTAATAGCGGAATAAGTTTCAGATGGGACCCAAGGGAGAGTATGAGATCTACCTTAGGGTTTAGAGAGCCACCGAATCCAAAAATAGAACCAGTCAAGCCTAATAACATCGAAGAGATGGTGATTAAATAAGAATCATCAATCTAATGTGTAAACTAGGATCACCAGCAAGGAGATAAGGATAAGACAAGTGCCAAGACAAGTAAGCAAGTAAAGAAAAGGCTGTGGACTCTGGACCACAGCTGAGTAATCTTGGACTTTGAAATGGAGGTTTTAACTCCATCATTCCTAAAGTGTTTTAAATTTGATTCCTGTATTTACATGACTCGCATTTTAAATATGCTACTTGTTCATTTTCAAATACTATCCTGAACTGCAAATATACTTGTTTTAAATACCTATTGTTTATAAAGTTCTTATGTCACGACCCGAAACCCACCCTGCGCGGATCACCGAATCGGGACCGCCGCCCCAAGACCCGAAGGCCTCGAGACAAGGCTCGCATAGGCAGCGGTATCGAATAGATGTGCTTCATGTGGTTGCGGAAGCGTGAAAAACTTTTTCTTTTCTTTTCTTATTTTAAAATTTGCACATCCGTCCGATACTGCTGCTATTCACAATGGTACACATAATCATACATTCAGAGCATAGCTAAAAACTTAAAGGCTTTTATAATGGATGCATATTCAGCTGCCCCTTGGGGCTTAATACATAACAGTTCACTACCTTACTAATACAAAGGTTACAACTTAAGTTCATGATACTTAACAAAAGAACTACTTAGATGTCCCTTCCAAAAACAGCTAGGCTCATCCTCATCATCTTTCAAATAGCCTTATTGTCAATCACCTGAAAGGGGGATCCGAACAAAGTCTGGGTAAGCTAATCTAAGCTTGTGAGCAATTCCAGTATTCGTCGTGGGGTTTTCAATTAGCAGTGGTTTTAGTATATAAGATTTTGTAAACACTCACTGCCAATTGCTCGTATACTTGAACATAGAACATATGCATTTCTTAAAACAGATAGATTCGAAACATTTAAGTATTCAAGCTAAACTCGTACTTCGGCAAATAGAGTATATAAGTCAAAATATATGCATTTCATAAAACAGATAGCTTTGAAACAATTAAAGTATTCAAGCTAAACTCGTACTTCGTCATATAGAGTATATAACTCAAACATATGCATTTCATAAAACAGATAGCTTTGAAACGATTAAAGTATTCAAGCTAAACTCGTTCTTCGTCATATAGAGTATATAACTCAAACATATGAATTTCATAAAATAGATAGCTTTGAAACATTTAAAAGTATTCAAGCTAACATATACGTCTTCATATAAACTTCAAAACATATGACATAACATGTATTTCTTAAATAGAGTATATAAAATTCAAAACATATGCATATTAAAAATGAGGGTAAAACCTACTTCCATTTTCAAACTCATTATCATCTTATCTCTTTCATTAGTGGAATCTGTTTCGAACCAGACTCCCATTTTACATATACGTGGAGATATCTCATTTGCTTGGGGGATTAGATCTTGCTACCGGGCATTTCACATAATAGATCTGTGGGGTTCCGTACAACCCTACTCACTACCTATGTGATGATGCAGATGATAGGTCCGTTGAGTTCCGTACAACCCACAACACTACCTATGTGCTGATGCACATGATAGGTCTGTTGAGTTCCATACAACCTACAACACTACCTATGTGCTTATTATTTATCTTGCATTTCAAATACATTTAACATATGAGTATGTCAAATAGATATTTCTCGTGAGTACTTTAAAACATAACATTTATAACTTCGTGATAAACATTCGTATACTTGAAATAGGCAAACTCAGAATATTTAACAAGATTTGTATTTTAACTTAGACATGTTGGAAACACATTTTTGAGAAAACTGTAAGGAAAACATTTACTAAGCATGTCACAATAGGGTTTGTATGAATAGAAATAATTTAAAACTGAGATCATGTAATATATTGAATTTGGAATTTAAATGCTTCGTATCTTTTGAACTTAAAACCTTTTCAAATCCATGGAGTTTAATCTCCATTTCAAATACAGGGTTACTCACCTTGGTCCTTTAGGGTTAGTGCTAAAATTGCGCTTTCCCACTTTCCTTGTAGTTCCTAAGAACAATTCATAAACATTTCATCAACTTCACATTCATTGTAATATCATCTCGATATTCCTTAACTTATGCTTAAATCATATTAGATCCTAAAATGATTTCATAATTTCATATGTACTTAACTTAACTCATACTCTTAACCTATGACACAATTAATGTGTTAGGAATTAAATTTATTTCAATTTATACTCTTCTGGTAGCTGCATAAACTTTAATTTAAATTTATTTACTTCACATATTTACGTGTCGTGTCTTTTCGTAATTCATTTCCTTGTATACGCCTCAAATTAGTGCTTTGGTATTACATTAAATTTATAGTCATCTGATAGATGCTATTCAACAAATTTTATGTCTTTTTATTTAGACATTTCTTTTGGTCAAATAGACTCTACCATTGAGTCCAGAGCGTCGAAGAAAGTCGGTTTAGGCTTTCCTAGAATTTAATTCGGACTTTTGTATGAAAAGGGCAAAATGGTCATTTACCATTTTACGTGTCTCATTTTTCTGTACTTTTTTTCGTAATTTGAACTCCATTATTGAGTCCGGGAGGTCGAAGAAAGTCAATTTAGACCTTCTCTGGTTTCATTTTGGCTTTAGGGATACCAGGGGTATTTTTGTCATTTTACTCCCTTACGTATCTTTATTTTTTGGGGTCTCGTCTCGTGTTGCAAACCTCACCATTGGACTCAGAAGGTTCGAGATAGTAAGAATACATTAATAACTTGTTAATTTTGGACAAGGGGTATTTTGGTCATTTTACCCCTTTACGTGTCTTTATTTTTTGGGACTCCGTCTCGTAAAACAGACCCTACCATTAGTCTCAGAATATCCAAAATAGTAAGGATACACTATTCATATGTTTAATTTGGACTTCATTTGCTTAATATTTGAATTAGGGGCATAATAGTCATTTTACTTTATTTATTAAATAATTAATTTAATTATTTAATTACTTAATTAATTTTCCAGGGGTGAGATTAAATAAGTTTTCCCCCAGTTGGGCCACATTGGGATTTCCCAAAACAGTTGGGGTCAATCCGTAAATAGTGAAAGTATTGGTTTATTTAGATTTTAATTAAATTATAAAACCAATGGGTTCGGTCCACATCCAAGTGAACCGGTCCAGTTCATTTGCAAACCAACCGGTTTAGCCAGTTTTACACGTAATGCTGACGTCAGGAATGATGTCAGCCCTAATGTTTAAATTTTAAAAATTAAAACGTTGCCGTTTAAATAAAAATCATAACCCGTTGGATCCGGATTTGACCCAGACCCGTAACCGACCCGTTTTCAGACCCAGACCCGAACAGTTTCATCTTCTCCATCGAAGTCGACACTGTTCACCTGAAAACCCTAATTTTTTCCAGTTTATATTTCTTCAATTTCGGGGAATTTTGTTCACTGTTTTCTTACTTGTTTTCAACCCGATCCACTCATAGAACATTGTAGAAGAGTTTGGCAATCGTTTTGGGGTTCAAAACTGATTCATGAGTTCAATTTTGGGTTTGATAATTCAAACCAATAACTGCTCTAAATGCCCATTTCTGAGCCAAATCCAATGAAACTTGTCCTGTTATGATCCCCTTTTCATGGGGTTTCACTTTTCATTCATAAATATCGATTTAACATCGAGTTTAAAGGATTGGGTTTTAAACCCATAACTTGCAACTCTATTTTTGGGTTTCATTTCTTGTGATTTTCGATCGCGGCTAAGTGTTTTTGGGATGCTTGTGAGATCTACTTGAAGTCTGGATAAGCCAGACTTAGTTTGGTTGTGATGAAAATCAGACCTGCTGTAGCAAGGTCATCAATGGCGGCTTTCATGGATTTACTGTTTTTGGTCATTTTCAAAGCCTAAAATCATGCTTGACAAACTCATAAACATATATCTATCATCATATGTGTATGCATAATTCAAAAACAGTTCTTAATACATCAAAATTCTAGAGAGAGAAACATTAAAATTTTGAATATTTCTTACCTTTTCTCACTATTTTCTCCCTTCCTCTTGCCCTGATTCTCCTTCCTCCTCTTCCGAGTTCTCTCTCTCTCTCTCTCTCTCTCTCTCTCTCTCTCTTTCTGTCCGTGTGTCATGGGTGTGTATATATAATATATGTATATATGTATATATGTATATTTCTCTCACTCCTATACCCCATCACAATCAACAGCCATACTTCACTCCCATTCTCCATCAAATCAGCCCATACCTCCCATACTTTCTGATTTGGGCCATTCTTTCTTCCATAATCCTTCACCCACTTGCATATATAATATACATATATGGTACATTCTCCCCATACTTCACCTTAATTTGATTATAAAATATGTATATATATATATAATATATACTACACACACACATATACATATATATTTAATTAATTTTTTATGTTTAATTAATTAATAAATTAGTTATTCAATTAATTATATTTTATAATCATCACATTTTATATTAATTATAACTAATACTTAATTTCTCATATTAATAAATTAATTACATTAAATTAATTTATCATATTCTTAAGGGCATGATATTTACACTCATTTTTTTCATAACCTCGTAAAACGTGCCTCATTACCCAACATTCTCGGGTCGGGGTATTACATCTTACTTCAGCATGTCTATTTTAACTACAAAGTTGTGTTAAATTCCTCTCGAAAGTGAATATTTTATTCCAACAATGTTTTAAATACTTTGAAAGTTTTGTTTAAGAACTCTCAAGGCTCCGTTAAAGTACTTTTGAAAGTTATATTTAAAAATGCTCTTGAAAAGCATCTAATGGGAAAGTTATGTTTAAATGCTCTTAAAAAGCATCTACTTGGAAATTTATGATTTAAATGCTCTTGACAAGTATCTACTTTAAAGTTTATGTTTAAAATGCTCTAGAAAAACATCTATTTGACAAGTGGGTCTTAAATACCCCTGTTTGCAAACTGGTATTGCAAGATAAGGAGTGCACAAGCGCTTAAAATTATGAAACGCCTAGTAGAAGGTTTATCCCACAGGCAAAAGATTCTCTCGTGTGCAGGTCATGTATTGATGATGAGAATGCAAAATGTCATATTTTTCTCCTTTAATGTTTAGTCTTTTATACTTATTTGGTGCCTAAATGTACTCATTATTCTTATATTTTGATTTAGGATGCAAAAGGAGGCGTTAAGTGCAAAAAATGCTTATTGGGCGATTTCGGACAGTTTCGACATTGCTTCATAATCTGGGCATAACTCTCTCATCCGAGCTTCGATTCCAATGATTCAAGATCCTGTGGAAAGCTAAGCAATAGATTGAAAACTTTCATGTTTTGAGTATTGCGAGATTAGGGCTGAATCAAGGTCTAAATTAGGCATGAAGTTGCTACACCTACACTGCTGAGCGTTTTTAGCTGCACGAAATTCTAATGTGCGGGTCCATGCCATTTATTTTTGGAAAGTTCCTCGGTGCATGAAAATTCCAGCTGAAACCACCACTGACCTTGTTATATTAGGACTTTATTTTATTTTTAATGTGGGCTTCTAAGAGCAACCGTCATAGACGTACATATCTTTCTCTCTCTCTCTCTCTCTCTCTCTCTCTCTCTCTCTCTCTTCTTTAATTTCTTCTTCAAGTTTTCATGACCGTGTGTGGCTAAATTTTTATAATTGGTCGAAGGAAACGGAAGCCTTGGAATCAATAAACTGTGAGAGCTAATTTTTTTTTATTGTTCAATTTATGCTTTGGGTATCAGATGTTCTTCTATGCTTATTTTCATGATTGTCTCATTTAATTACTAGGAGGCCTACTAGTTTATTATTCGTTGCAATCTATTGCTAGATTAGATATCAAATCCATAATTGTTTGATCCCTCTAATTGGTGAAACAACTAAGGTTTAATGATTTGCTGTGTCAGAAATTATTAGATATTAGGAAGAACGTTCGACTAAATTAAATGCAACTACTTGTGCTTGTGTTGTTTAGCTTCATCGATCTTTCTAATTCTTAAAGCTACTACTAGATTAAACCTTTAGCGCTTGTCTTGGGTTGTTTAGTAGTTAGGGCTAATTAGATCACTTGTTTTCTAATTAACTATGACTAAGGAAAGATAGAAAAATAGTTCCAATGGTGAATATTCAAAGTGTGAATTGATATATATTTGCATCGATGATCAGTTGTAAAATGCCGATTGTGGATGTTGACTTAGACCAATGCTTGTTCTTTTGATTGATTTCAATAATTTAATTTGAATTGTTCCTTAGTTGTTTTCTTAAAATTGTTTTCATTATACTCAAACCCCCCCATCTTTTTTCACATAGCATAAAACTAGGCTAGACATTCTTCGTGGGAACGATCCCTACTCGCACTACTACATTATTTTTAGGAGTTTAGGTTTTATTTTTGGTTGCCTGCGACAGCACACCAATTGATATAAATAATACTGACCTTGTGCTAAGCTTAGAGTTTGGATCGATACAAATTCTCATGTAAAGTGAAAAGATGACAAGTTATGAAATGGTAAAAGGTTTATCCCCTATTGTTTGGAATATAATGTATAAATTCATATTCTATGAATAAAGGATTTATGTTTTCAAGAATAGCTAAACTAAATCCTCGTGTTTCATATTGAGAAATAAATGCTTTACTTGTATGCCTTGAATGCTTCGTATTTTATCTTTTGAAGATTCTTGTATTCCGTATTTGATGAACCAAATGCTTAGCCTGAATACCTTGAATGATTCATGCTATCTATTTGAAGATTTCTATATTTTGTATCGTGAAATAAATGCCTAGCCTAAATGCCTTGAATGTTTCACGCTATTTATTTAAAGATTCTCGTATTCTATATTTGAAGTACATGAGCAATTGGTTGTTGTTATTTTTATAAAATCTGTTATACTTAACCTATTACCAATTGAAAACCTATGAAAAGGTATCAGAATTAATCACAACCTTAGTGAAGCTTACATAGATTTATCTCTGATATGTACAGGCAATATAAAGGTGGGGTATGGGACCCACAACCATAGTGAAGTACAAGTTTAGTGGGACTCACAGGTAAAGTGTTATGAAGCTCAGAAGTGCATGAGGTATGGGACTTACGGGTAAAGTAATATGAAGTTCAGAAGTTCAAAAGTGCGTGAGGTATGGGACTCACGGGTAAGGTAATAAGAAGTTCAGAAGTGAGTGTGAGGTATAGGACTCATATTAGAGTAAGATGAAGTTCAGATGTAAACGTGGGGTATGGGACCCAAAGTGGATGTAATATATGTTTCCGAAAGAGAAAAGAAAATAAAAATAAAAATAAAAATTCTAGGCAATCTAGATATACAAGGACCAATGTAACATGTTTAATTGTTTTCCGCTGCAATATTTGAACTTGATGTGATGTATGAATGGAATATATTTGGTTTAAGAAAGAAATTCCATGATTACGGTCCCTTAATCTGCATAGGGTGGGTTTCGGGTCGTGACATAAACCTTTTAATTTCATCTACACTTTTCTGGTAGATTTATTAAGCCTTAAGGACCGTGCATTCAAGGGGATAAAAAGTCTATAATAGCACTCTCTCTCCTATTCATTATTTTCTAATTTGTTATCGGGTCTTATTTTTCTCAAAAGGTCATCACCGTCAGGTTAGAAATGTCAAAGATAATCAATTTTGGCTTTTCCGAATCTTAATTTGCATATCTATAGCTTATATTAAGACTAAGGGAATTTTTGTAATTTTATACTTTCACGTGTCAGTACTTTATTTACTAAAATGGACTCCATCATTCAGTCCAGAGTGTCAAAAAAAAGTCAAAATATGCTATCTCTGACATTTAACTGGGTTTTGGATCAGTAAAGGCATAATAGTAATTATGACATTACATGTGTCTTATTTTTGGGATTTCGTTTCATAAAATGGATCTCTTCATTGGGTCCAGAATGCCACAAAATGTTAAGGTAAGTATTTTCAAAGTCATCGAATTTTAATTGATCACTTAATTAATCATTAGAACATAATTGGAATTATTCCAATTTACCTGTTCATATTTTTTAGGATCTAATTTCGTAAATCGGACTCTCGCATTGAGTCCAAAATGTCTAAAAATATTGGGTTAGACTCTTCTTGCTTTTTAATTAGCCTTCCTTTGGCTTATTTTTGGCTTAAAGCCGTTTTGGTACTTTTTTATAATTTAAAAGGGATTTAAGAATAATTTAAAATTATTTTTTGGGTATTTTCGTAATTAACAGAAACATTTAGGGGATCAAAATATAATTTTAGGAAACTTTAAAACCCTAAATCGTTCGGTCTAGTCCCTTCATAATTAAAATGGATCAATTCGATTAGGAACTGACCGGTCTGACCGATTTTCTGCGTCATGCTAACGTCAGCACCATTAAATCAAAACATTACCATTTCATTTAAACCAGATCCATTTGGTTTTTTTAGTCAGGACCCAACCCGACTTGACCTGTTAACCGATTGGGTCAACACTTGGTCAACAAAATTATTGTCGGCCCCAATCGCTTTCTCTGGTGACGAATCTAAAGGTGTTCGAACCATTTTTCCATGATGATTTCATATCTGAGGTCAAATTTTGGTTTCACTTAAGATTGGTCGTCGAAATAGGTAGTTATAGTTGTTGCTCCAATGAAGCCCGGCTTTCCGGCGACGTGCTATATTTTCTATTTTAAAGTGTTTCGATGGGTTTTTCCATCCCATTTCTACCTTATTGTGTTCCTGGAACCCCTTAGGGACCACTTCCTATTAATTAAAAAGAGAAATACTTGTCTAAATTCTCGGTTTGATTTTTCACAATCGTGACTATGATCTTTCAGTTCCAGCCCATCCCAACACTATCCGTTTTGATTTTTCTTGCATTGTTCACCATTTCTTATCTTGATTAATCCTTGATATTCAAAGTTGTTTTATTTCAAGTATTTTTTTAAGCTTGTTTTCGAAGCTCATTAATGGAGGCCTTTTTGCATGCATGGGTTTTTAGCCCTTTTAGGCCTACTTTCTACGTATAATCTACTCAGAATGAACTCATATATTTAATGAAGGAGTTAGGTTGGCCTACCTCAGTCCAGTTTTTTTTCCCCCATAAATCTTTATTTTCTCTCTCTAGTTTTCTCCTCTTCAGTCTCCCTTCCTCCAGCCCTTTTTATTGTTTCTTTCTTCTAATCTTCCTTCCTTTTTGGGCACCCAAAAGCTGCATGCAACTAGTTTTCCCTCTCTTCTTCCCATTCTTCTTCTTCTCTCTTTACATCTCTCTCTCTAGCCAAACCACCTTTCTCTCTTTACATTTCAGTTGGTATGGTCTGTGGAGTGTATCACACACTTTGCACAACTTTTTTGTATATATGTATAAGTGTTTTACTGCATGAATCTTGATTGGAGGAAGTTTGGTCCAATCACAACAAAACACCACTTCTCTAACTTGACTACAAGCTGACACCTCATTTTTGCATGCAAGTCCCATACATGTATTTTATTAGATATATGTCTTTTGAGGGGACATATTAACACAAAGTGTTGGCAGCCTAGTTGGTAGAGTTTTGATACTCTTTATTTGAGGTCTTGGTTTCAAGACTTAGTAGGATCTTTTTTTTTTTTTTAGCCCTTTTTCATTTTGTATATGCATCATTTTGCATTTTAGAGTATTTTATTCATTCTCAAAGTTTCTTATAATTTTTACAAAGCTTATTGATTAAGCATACTTTATTCATGTATCACTAGTCTTGCCTTAGTGCATTTCATGGACTAATCTTCCGAAGTTATTCATGTGGTAATACTTAATTAATGCCAATCGTAATTTGTTATCACGTTATAACCTTCTCATTAAATCACACTCTTAAAATTGATTGTCCCCAATTTATAACCAATTGTTCTCATTTATACATTTATCTCCATATTTGTAGACTATTAGTCCTAAGTAGACTTGCCAATGATTATTAAGAGAGTTCTCTTACAATAATTATCATTATGCTTAATTGCCACACTTAATTGGATCGTGATGTTACACACAAAATAAGCACATGACCATGAATCTCTAGTGGAAGGAAAAGGAAAATTTCTTCTTTATTAAGAAAAAAACTTAATGCAAGGAAATCATGAGAATAACTAGAACTAACCCAGGGATGCTTAAAAATTGAAGTATCCAAGGTTCACGAATAAAATCTGTGAAAGACAACTGTTGTCAACTAATACTGCCAATGGTGATGTTATAGAAGATTACGATTACGAAAGAAAAATAAGAATGACTTCCACGTAATTGATGACTTTCAAATTCTAGTAAGATCTGAGGATCGAATAGGAGTAAGGCCCATCATTAGGCAATACTCAAGTAACCTAGCCATGCAGTAATTACAAGTAAAAGACTAATGAATTGAAAAACCCTCGAAGTTGATATAGACTAAACGACTGAGGAAACAACTGACGATAGCCAAAGTCATAAAAACTTAAGACTAGGGTTAATCATAAATGAAAACCCATGATAAACAACAAGGTTCCGTGATGAACCAAGTATAACCTCGAACAAAAAGGTACTTGTAAAGCAATTGATGATAGAATTTGAAAGATCAGTAAAAATTGGGTATTCTTATACCCTGAAAACCCTTCTGTAAGTCCACATAGACTTAAGGAAGTTAGAAGCTAAGCACAACAGTATGCTTTATCTCAAAAGACAAAGAGAAAGGTACGAATACGTAAAGATTAGGACAATGATAGAGAAGGAATGAAGGAACTAATTTCCTCAAATCCTTCCAGCCCATGAGATGGGTACACATAGAAACAAGTAAAGTATAGCAAATGGCACATTACCAATAAGTCAGCCTAAAAAGCATACAAAGAGGATTGACTTACCTTTAGTAAAAGTAGCTTATGAAATGGATCCATGTATAAGAATCCCAAGATATGTAAGGGAATAAAACTAAGTTACCTATGCTCTAAGGATGCCTATAACGCAAAAAGACACTTGAGTAAATTAGCCTCGAGACTAAAAGATTTCTTATGACATAAAGATGAGATGAAATGTCTAAAAACTTATGGATAGATTTAACTAAACAATAATTGCCTAAGTTAATGATATTACGAGTTACACAACCGAACCTACAAAGCAAATCCAAAAAGGGATTCACAACCGAGGAAGAACTACTTAAAGAATTCATCCTTAAAATAGAATAGAGTTTTGGGGTAGACAAGTTCAATGTTTCCTGATCAATAGAAAGATAATAGTCCAACCACCAGTTTGGTTTTCTAAGACTACCACACAGAACAATCAGAAACTTGAGAAATTTAATTAGTAAAGTGATTATAACTTACTCCCCGGAAGTAAATGTAATGACTAAAAATGAAGCCTAATGAAATACAAGTTAAACGAAATAGTCAGAACAATGAAGAAATGATTCAAAATAAGACGTGAAAGTCGTAAAAATTCATGATCACAGACTTCAGGATTGATGGAAAGAATATTGAAGTACTAAATCTAGCATTAGTAAGACCGTGACTTAGGAATTAAACATTAAGTAAGAATTAGAAGGTCAAGTCCTCGACTTTCAAAACTACTACTGAATGGGTCAATAAAACCATAAAAGAAGACAACTACTGAATGGGTCAATAAAACCATAAAAGAAGACAAGTGTGTTAAAAGAATTCTTATTAAAGACAATGTCCTAGCACCAATAGTAAACTTAAAGGACCAAACAAATAGATTGGCACAATGGGTTAAGTATGAAAAAGGGATCACAAACTTTAATGAGAGTATGGACTAGGTAAACTAAGAGGAGACTCAATTTTTAATGAAACAATACTAGTTTGAGTGGGGGAATTACAGTAAAAGGAGAATACGATAAAACACGAAATTAGGCAATCTAATCAGATACTTGGTCCTTAATAAACTAGAAGTACTTGAATAAAAGAAATTCAATGTACGTCAATAGTAAAAATAGAATCACCCAACCACACGCTTGACTTTCAAGATCACTTTTAATCCGATAACAAGAAGTCAAGTGTTGTTGGAATGTACAACAGAAGCATGCTAATGGCATGAAAATACAAAAAGTTCCCGTAAGATTAGTTGAGTTTTGGGGACAAAACTCTTTTTAATTAGGGGAGAATGTAACACCTCGAACCTTAATTATTGGATAATCAAGGCTAACAGTAGTTATTAACAAGACTAAGCTTAAATGAATGAGGAGCAAATTTCTTAAGGCAATTTAACCATGAAAATGAAGACCAAAGACATATGAGTGTACCGTCAATAAGAGGATTAAATAAATAATCAATGCATTGTAATACATGCTATCATAAATGAATCTTTTGATGATACCTTGGAGAATTAACCGAAGACAAAATCCAAAGTAAGGAAAATATATATCGACACTTTAAATTATTGGATGGGGTTACTTAATGAAAGTTAGGAGAAAATAGTGCGTAAATATGACCATATTGAACTGTGAATAGACCATTCAATATTGTGGAAACTTATACGAATCATTGTAATCATAAGTCACAAGTTTAGCAACTAACTAAATTAACATTGTGGCAAGCAAATTAGCTAGTAACTACACAAAATAAATATTATACAATACAAATAAAGACACACTAATAAAAAGAGAGAAAAGAGGAAAAAATGAGGCTATAAAAGGATGGCCAAGTCTTGAATCTTGCACCTTGTATAAGCAAATGATTAGATTCTAAAAGGAATAGTCACTAGGCTATCAACACTTTTGTGCTATGTTAGCCACATGAAATGCATATGACATGAAGGTGTGTAGGAAATCTCAAAAAAAGAGAAAAGGTGTCACCACCCTACTGCAACTCCATTTCAACCAATTATATAACATGCAGCCAATCCCTCATAGATGTGTGTAAACCTTGCGTGTGTAAGAGTTGTGTACTCAAACCAAAAGAGATCATTCAGCTAAAGAAAGAAAGATAGAAAGGGAGAAGGAGGAAGAAGAAGTAGAAGAGAAGAGTTGGGCTTGAATGCATTAAATGCATAGTCTGAAACAGATGCAAGAAAGAAGAGAGGTCTGGAAGCCACTAGACCAATAGAGAGGAAGAAAAAGGAGCCAAAAAGGAGAGAAAATCAAAAAACTCTAGAAGATCGAATTACAAGAGGTTAGAGCCCCTATTCTCTACCTATTTTGATTCCCGTGTAACTCTTAAGGTAGATAGGACCATTTTTGGAGTCCTTATGTCTCATAATAGGCTGGTCTAAGCTTGGACCACCATTGTCAAAGCTTCAAAAAAATCAACCCAAAAATAAACCTGGATAAAACCTACTTTAAGGATAGGGACGTGATCAACACTAAATATAAATCAGAAAAATACCTTTACGTGACCAAAAAGTTCAAAGGAAAATCCCTATACTACGAGTTGCAGGTTCAGACTTCAATGGAGAACTATGGAAATTGAACTTTAAGCTTATGTTTCTGAATGGGAATAGGAACCTCATGGTCCAAAGACCATTTTGCACCAGACGACGAGTGAAATGGCCATAAAACGACCTTAAACTGAACACGATGCAATAGGAAACCCAAGAACACCAACCTAGATTTTTAGCTCGATTTGATCCTTCAAACCAATAGCAAAAGGTATTCTAGACATGCAGAAACTAAATAGGATCGAAAGAGGATAAAAAAAAATGGCCTTTAGAATGCACAAAATAGGCTCTGAAAATTCAAAGAAATTAGGGCAACAATAAACCCTGACTTGGTAGGGACGATGAACAGTGGAGGACTCAGGTCAAATCGGGTCGATCGGATATGGGTCTGGGTTGACTCGCTTAAAATGGATCTCAATTTAAAAGCAGGCGATGTTGTTTAAATTAGTGAGGGGTTGACGTCAACATGTTGCACTGAACCGGTAGAATTGATTGGTTTCTGGCCCTACTAGACCGGTTCATTTGGAACCTGATTGAACTGGACAGTCTTTTAATAAGTTTTTGAAATTATACTTTTAACCCGAAAAAATTTAGTTAATTACGAAATTAGCAAAAAATAAATTTTTAAATCTCTTTTAAATTAGGGAAATTACCACAATGCCCTTAAGGGCCAAACAAATGCCAATTAAAATGCAAGAAGAGTCTAATCTAACATTTTTGGGGTTCCAGACTCAACGAAGGAGCTCGATTTATGAAATTAGACCCTAGAAAATATGAACTGACAAATGGAATAATTTTAATTGTGTTATAAGGTATTAATTCGACTACTAATTGAACTTTAATGACTGTGAGAGTACTTACTTTAACATTTTTCGACGTTTCAGACTCAATAGTGGAGTCCACTTAATTAAATGAGGCACCGAAAATACAAACACCTAGAAATATAAAATTTCCAAGCTGCCCTTAGTGCAGTATGGGTTACCAGATAGACCAAAATAATATAGGAAAGGGCATATTTGATATTTTTCGATGCACTGAGCCTAACAATGAGGTCAAATTAAGTACCTAGGGTACCCGAACGTGGTCCCAAATAAAAATATAAAATTATGAAAATGTCTCTGGACTTAATATAAGTCATAGATAGGCAAATCAAGATCAAGAAATACCTAAATTGATTACATTCAATATTCCAAACTTAACGGTGATATCTTTTTAGGAGAATAAGACCCAGTAACAAATTAAAAAGTGATAAAGACGTCCTTGAGACTTAATGAAAGTACCAAAAGAGTATAGATGAAATTGAAAGACCTATGGTAATGTTTTTAAAGACCGCCTGGACTTAAAAACGAAGTCTGTTTAGGAAAATGACAAAACGAATGATATACGACACAAAAGGATAAATGACCAAAATGCCCCTAAAGGCAAAAGTAACGCACACGATGGACTAAGAAGTATTAGGAACCTTAAATAAAGACCATAAGGGAATCTTAAACTGTAAGATTAAGTCCAGGAAAGACTAAGAACACTAAGTAAGCAAATGATTACACTGAAAAACATACTGATATAGTATCAATATATGTTGAACTAGGATTTAGGATCACCAGCAAGGAATAAGGATAAAACAAATGTTGAGGCATAGCAAGTAAATGAAAAAAGAAATGACTGTGGACACTGGTCCACAAGTGAGTAACCCTAACCATTGAAATAAAGGCTTTTCATTTGATGATAGTTCTTTTACTATCTTTTCACATTTGCATGATCTGCTTTATAGTTTTATTCAAATCCTTTATTATTACATTAAAATTTTTGAATGGCATACTTTATGAGTAGCATTCCTAAATGTTTTAATGCATAGATAACTAAGGATGTTTTACAAGCATGTTTTTAGTAGTACTTGCCTTACAGACCCCGCTGGGAGATAAGAGTTGATAAACCATTTAATTATAAAGATAAGGAGGACTTCGTAGGGAGTCGAAATTTGGAAGGGGCTATATAAGCCCAGAGCTCTAAATTACATAGATGGTCACCAATGTAACAATGATGACCCTCATGAACATATGTTATAAATATGTTGGCATGTGATACTTACTTATTTCTCTTCCATTGTTATGAAATGCATGATGAAATGATATTTTGCAAAACCAGATTAGCATGAACCCTTATGTAACGATTTCAGCATGTGTTGAAAATCATCGATTTATCTTATTGATTATGAAAAGAATTCCAGTAGCTTTTAGTACAAGTATCTTTTAACTACTATCAATAAAAGTCATGAATGATTTATAAAAAGTTATGAATGATTTATAAAAGTTATTAATGCTTTATGAAAGTTTATAAAATCTATCAAAAAGGTTTATGAAATGGGATTTCCATAAACCCATGACAAGGGACTGGTGTCACAACTTGAAACCCACCCTGCGTGGATCCCGAATTGGGACCAGCCACCCTTCAACTCGAAGGCCGTCGGGTAGACTCAAGTGAGTAGCAGTGCCGAATGACGGTGCGGCCTGTGTTTGCTGAAGCGTGAAAAACTTTTTTTTTTTTTCTTCTTTTAAATTTCCCACACATCCGCCCGGTACTGCCGTTCTTCAGAACGACACATATG
This sequence comes from Nyssa sinensis, assembly GCA_008638375.1. Lineage (NCBI taxonomy): Eukaryota > Viridiplantae > Streptophyta > Magnoliopsida > Cornales > Nyssaceae > Nyssa > Nyssa sinensis. The sequence continues at coordinate 36,416,998 of CM018036.1, read as the reverse complement.
ATTATACATTCAGAGTATAATAAAAACTTTTAAGACTTTAAAAACAATACATGTTCGATTGTCCTATGGGACTTAAGTACATACTTCCAAAAGCTACTTATAATAAAAGTGACCATCTATGGGTCCTAGTAACTTCCAACACATGTTAGCCATATGTGGATCTTCCTACGCCTTTCCTCAAAACGGCAGGGCTCCCAACCATTTTTATCACCAGAAAGAGCCATGAGTGCCTTCATATACCTGTATATACGTTGGGTGTGAGCTTAACTAAGCTTGTGAGTAATTCTAGTATTTGTCATGTGTTTTCAACTGGTAGTGGTTTAGCTATAAGAGAGTTATAAAAACACTCACTACCAACTGCTCGTACACTTCAATACAGAATATAGGAATTCTTTGAAACAGATAGCTTTGAAACGTTCAAGGTATTCAAGCTAAACATGTACTTCTTCAAATATAGAATATAGAAAGCTTCAAAACACGTAACACGAAGCAATTTAAAGAATTCAAGTTAAACAGATATTTCACGTATACAAAGTGTAAGGATCTTTGAAACATATAACACGAAGCGTTGAAAGCATTCGAGTGAGGTATGCAATATGTAATGTATAACTTGTAAACATGTAGTGGCCAAATGTGACCCAAAAGAGTTTAAATCTTTTACTTCTCAATATGATGAATAAAAATCCTTCTTCTTGTAAATATGAGGGTATAACCCTTTATTTTAAAACTGAGTCATTTCCTTAAAAACAAATACTTCTTCATATAAATGGGGTTTTGAAAACCTTCTGCTATTTCTTATGAAAACATGAAAACTTTAGTTCATGAAATCAACATATATAGTACATTTAGGAATGGAGGGATAAACCTGCTACCATTTCTAAACAGCTCATCTTTTCACTTTAATTAGGTGGAAATCTATTTCGAACCAGACTCCAGTCTTACTTCCCGTGGAGATTCTCATACTTGGGGGATTAGATCCTGCTACTTGACATTCTTCATGTCAATTGAGTTCCAAAGGAACCCAAAATCACAAGTAGTGCTTAAGCATGATTTATCTTGCATTACCAGCGGCAACATGAGGTATATAAATCATTTATAAATAAATGCTATTTAAAAGCATTAAAACATAGCCTCCCTGTAGTTTCATTTAGATACATTTAACACATGGCTTCTTCAAATAGATGCTTTTCATAAGCATTGAAATATGACTTATTCAAATATATGTATTTAAAAGCATTTGAAATTTAACTTCCTCAAATAGATGATCTTTATAAGTATTTAAAACATGACTTTCATGAATTCAGAATAGTCTTCAAATACTTGGAATATACAAATTCAGAACATTTGATAATATTTTGCATTTTAAACTTAGACATGCTTAATCATACTTTAAAGAGAGTTTGTAGTAGAAACAAGTCACTTGCATGTCACAATAGAGTTTTTAAAAGGAACAGAAATACTTTAAAATAGGAATCATGTAGATACTAAATTTGAAATTCAAATGCTTCAGATATTTTGAACTTTAAACTTCTTCAAATCTAGGGAGTTAAATATCCACTTCAAATACAGGATTACTCACCTTAGTCCTTAGGTTCGACAACTGATACGCCTTCCCTTTTCCTTTGTTAGTTCCTAAGAAGCAATTATAATGAGTCTGTTAACTTTACATTCAATTCAAATATCACCTATTGATGCTCTTAACTAATGCTTAGATCGTGTTAAATCCTAATTTTTATCTTAGGGTCTTATACCTTTTAAGTATACTCTTCTAGTAGCTTCATTAAATCTTGGGGTTGTTTTCTTCATTTTATGTATTTATGTGTCATATTTTTTTGTACTTTATTTCATAACATGGACCTCACCATTGGGTCTGAAACATTGAAAAAAGTCAAGTTAGACCCTTTTGAATTTTTATTTGGCTTCGGGGGTAGTAAGGGCAAAATGGTCATTTTAGACTTTTACATGTCTTTATTTTTCGGAGTCTCATCTTATAAAACAGACTTCACCATTGGGTCCAGAAGGCCCAAGATAATAAACTTACACTATTTATTTGTTACATTTGGACATCAAAAACTATTTAAATATTTAATTGGTTATTTAAATTTACTTTCTTAATTATATAATATATATATATATATATATAATTCTCCTTTTCATTCACATGTGCCGGTGTAGCATAGTGGTGGGCATGCCCATACATGCCGTGAGCTCCAACGCTCTATTCCCAACAGTAGCGTATCCCTAAGTTTTTTTTTTTAAAACATGATTTTAAATTGAATTTCAAACTAAACCAACCAAGGATAAAACGGTGCAATTTCAACCCATTACTGAGCCTAGGCCGACCCGACCTATGACCCAGCCCCCTTCCCTCTTCCCCTCCTCACGCAATTTTGGTGACAAAACAGTGTAGTTTCGGTCACCTCTGTCACGACCCGAAACCCACCATGTGCGGATCTCGTATCGCGACCGCCACCCTTCGGCCCGGGGGCCTTAGGGTGAGGCTCACATAAGCGACGGTATCGGACGGCGGTGAGGCCTGTGTTTGCGGAAGCGTGAAAAATTTTTCTTTTCTTTTCTTATTTTAATTTTCTGCACATCCGCCCGATACTGCCACTCTTTAGAATGGTACACATGATTATACATTCAGAGCATAATAAAACTTAAAGACTTTATAATTAATACATGTTCAGCTGCCCTGTGAGGCTTAATACATAACAGTTTCAGTATCTTCTAATACAAAATGTGACTACTAAAATTTTATAGTGCTTTCCAAAAAGACTGCTAGTCCTGCAAATAGCTGCTTATGCCCTTCCTCAAAATGGGCAAAGATTAACTCATCAACATCATCAAGTCAAGACTGTTGTCAGTCACCTGAAAAGGGGTCGGATAAAAATTCGGGTAAGCTAATCTAAGCTTGTGAGTAATTCCAGCATTTGTCATGGGTTTTCAATTAGCAGTGGTTAGTATAAGAGATTTTATAAAACAATCACTACCAATTGCTCTTATACTTCGAACACATAATATATGCATTCTTTAAAACAAATAGCTTGAAACATTTAAAGAAACCAAGCTTAACATGTACTTCTTCAAATAGAGTATATGAACTTCAAAACATGTAGATATGCATAGTAAAGTGAGGGTAAAACTTGCTTTCATTTTCAAACATATCATCTTATCACTTTCATTAGTAGAATCCATTTCGAACCAGATTCTAGTTTTACATCTACAATGGAGAATCTCTTGCCTGGGGGATTAGATTCTGCTACCTGGCATACATCATGTAAATTGAATTCCGAAGAACCCAAAACCATTTTCACCATGTCAATTGAAATCTGAAGAACCCAAAATCATTTTCATCATGTCAATTAAGTTCCGAAGAACCCCAAAATCATTCTTAGTGCTTATGGACACTTCATCTTACTTTACCAGTGGCAACAGGAGGTGTAAAACATTTATAAATAGATGATATATTAAAAGCATTAAAACATGGCCTCCCTATAGTTGCATTTTAAAACATGTAACACATAACCTCTTCAATATAGTCTTCAAATACTTGGAATATGCAAATTCAGAATATTTAAAGAGATTTGACATTTTAAACTTAGAGATGCTAAAATATATTTTAAAGAGAAACTGTAGTAGAAACCATTCACTGAGCATGTCACAATAGGGTTTATAAGAACAGAATATTTTACAACAGGAATCATGTAATACTGAATTTGATATTCAAATGCTTCAGAATTTTGAACTTAAAACTTCTTCAAATCCATGGAGTTAAATCTCCATTTCAAATACAGGGTTACTCACCTCTGTCCTTAGGGTTAGTGCTAATAATGCGCTTTCCCCACTTCCTCTGTAGTTCCTAAGAACAATTCATACATAGCCTCATTAACTTCATATTCACTACAATATCACCTATTGATGTTTCTTAACTTATGCTTAAATAGTATTAAATTCTAATTTTAATCTTGGGTGTTATAATCTTAAAGTATACTCTTCCGGTAGCTTCATTAGCCTTTAGGGTTGCTCTCATAACTTCACTAATTCATATGTCATATTTTTTTGTACTTCAATTCATATTATAAACCTCACTATTAAGTCCGGAACGCCAGGAAAATGTCTCAGTCTATAGTTACATGAACTTATGCTATTCATCAAATTTTATGTTTCTTTATTGTTGATATCTCTTTTACTTAAATAGACTCTACTATTGAATCCAGAATGTCAAATAAAGTCAGTTTGGGCTTTCGCGGAATTCAATTCAAATTTCAGTACTACAAATAGCAAAATGGTCATTTTTCACTTTTACAATTTCTTATTTCTCGATATCTCTTTTCACAAATCGGACACCACGGTTGAGTCCGAATTGTTTGAAATAATAAAAATTCACTATTCTTTTATTTTAATCAGAGTTCGTTTGACTACTTTTTCACTTAGGGGCATTTTGATAATTTCACCTTTAAATAATTATTTAATTAAATAATATTTTATTCACTTGGGGTCAAAATATAATTATTATAACTTCTGGGTAAAATTTATAATTTCAAAAAGTCTTATTCCAATTTAGAATAGCCAAACAATGGATTGAATATAAACTTGGATAAGCTATCCTTATTCTCAATTTTAATTCAATTTCTATCTACTATTCTTGTATCCAAACAGCCCCAAATCCATATTTTTAAACATTTAAAATCATAAAATAGTTGGATGTAACCCATGGGTGGCTGGTCGGGTCAACCCGACCCGACCCATGGCCAACACAAAAAAAACCAACATGCACACTGCAGCGTTTTTTTGGCCAGCCATGCGCCGGTCATCTTCTCCGGCAATGGCGGCTTGTTTTCTGGCGATTTTTCAACATCCGACCACTTGGGTCAGCTTCTACTCCTCATGGGGTTTCCATATCTACCCTCGGAATTTAGTTTTACTCACCGGAAGGCGTCAGAAAATGGAGTTGTAGGCAGCTCGGTGAGCAGTCCCAATTTTCTAGCGAACTGAATTTTCACTTTTTCATGGCTTTTTAGCCATTGTTTTGAGCCCAAATTTTACTCACAAGTTTCTGCACTTATGAGAAACAATTCCCAATTCATAAAATACGCTAAATCGATCAAAAACTCAATGACCTAGAATTTTTCTTCAAACTTTATATTAGTTTTTCTCACTCGTTTCTTAACCAAATGGGCTGCGGTTTTTTTCCTAAATTCACCATTTTTCATGCTCTTTAAAACTGTGTAATTATTTTTAAGCTTTCAACAATTCTACAAAAAATCCAGCAAATCTAAAACTTTGAAATACAGTAAATTTTCTTACTTCTTTCTTGTAGTTTTTCTCTTCCTCTCCTTCTGTTTTCCACTTCTGAATATTCCAAAACCTCTTTCAGCTTCTTATTCTTCTTCTTCTAAAAGCATTCTAACTGTTTGTATATATATATATATATATATATATATATATATATACACACACACCAACACTTTTACGGATTTCTCTCTCTCTCTCTCTGTTCCCTCTCTTTCCTCTTTCTTCCTCCCTTCCTTGACTTCCTTTCTGTTCCATTAAATTTCTCTTTTCCATTTTTCAATTTTTGGCAGCTTTGCATTTATTAAATTTTTTATATTTTGTGTATTATATACATATAATATAAACACACACACACTAACACACACACACACACATGGCCGACGCTCCCAGCTTCTCTTCACAATCTTCTTCTGCTTTCTTTAATTCTTTCCATTTTAATTTTCATTTATAATTATTTTTTTCTTTGATATACACACACACACACACATATATATATATATATATATATTCTTATGTACATATAAATTAGAACATATATATATATACATATACACACACATATATATATATATACATGTGCATTTTTATATTTTTCTTTATTTATTTCTTCCATAAATATATATGTATATTCTCATATACATGCATACTATAGCATATTATAATAACATATATATATATATATATATATATTATATATATATATGCATACTACTAGTATACATATATATAGACACGTATATTTATGTATATTTATTTATTTATATATACACAAATATTTTATATATTTATGAATATAAATATATGTGTACGTATATACGTATTTACGTATACACAAATACGTATCTTATGTTTTTCAATTTTACATTTTCTGATAACCATCAATATCTTCTTCATTTCTCCACCATTTTACATGCGGTTTCTTCCTATGTATTCCATTTTTCTCATAGAATTTAAATATGTAATTAATTTTAAGCTTCATGCAAGTCTACAACAAAACCCAAAAATGAAAATTTTTTGAATAACTTAAAATTTTCTTACCTTTAGCTTGCAGTTTCTCCCCTTTTTCCTTCTGCTCCTTACTTCTGAATTCCTAGACTCCCCAGCTTCTCAATTCTTTCTTCTAAATACACGTTCAATGTATATGTATATATATAAGTGCAGTGCACCGCCCCTCTCTCTCCTCTTTCCGTCTCTTCCTCCCTTCCTTAACTTCCTTCTCTGATTTCTCTTTTCTTTCCAACTTTCCTCCTTTTTTGACTCCTTAATTTCTCTTTTTTATTTTTCAACTTTCATTAAATGCTTGCTAATTTTTGTGTTCATATAATTATATTATACTAAAACACACACTAGCTGTCGACACTTATCCAACCCTTCATAATGTTGCACTATATATTTGTATGTATATATATTTCATTTTCATATATATATATATACATATATTTTTGTACACATATTTATTAGAACTTATATATATATATATATATGTATATATATATATTCATACTAATGTTATATATACATATACGTGTATTCATATATTTTTATATATCTATACATGCATATTTCATATACTTTTGTGTATATATACATATATACGTATACACAACTTACCCTACTGTCGGGTTCTTTGACCGGATAGTCTCGGGGCACTCGGGTTTTTCATAGCATATTTTAAACTACAAAATTCTAATATCTATTTGCGAGTCGAATTACCTGGGGTTTTATCATGTAGTTTTAAGGAAGGACCAGGAAGTTTACAAAAGCAGATGCAACCAAGCCATGGAGGTATCAATTTGAAGTAATGAATACCAAATTGATGTGATAGTTTAGAGAAGAGAAAAATAAGAATAATCTCATCATTGTTATAATAATTAGACATTTATATGTAATGAAATGATGGGCTCATGTCATTGTAACTCTTATGTAAATTTTATTTATGCTCTACCAAGTGTAATTATATTTAAGAAAAGTTTTACAGGCATAGATTTTCACTTCATGATTTGCATAATTGAATGCAATCTATTTGGACATGTTAAGAGGTGAGGCCTTCAGGTAGACTTGTCATCAATAAGTTACAAAAGGGTTAGTGTATTGGAAAGGTGCCTAACTAGCCGGTAATTATCCCTAATCCACGTAGGGTGGGGTCTGGAATGTGACATGGGGCAAGAGCCAATATATACACACCCTATCGGGAGTTAAAAGCTAGTAGACTCTCAGTAAGTCTTTATAGGCCATGTAAGCCCAGAGCTTTAAATTACATTAGGTCACCAAGGTGACACCTTATGGTCCCAAGAGACAGAGCTTATAGATGTTGGCATGTATTATTTTACTGCACCTTTTACAACATCAAATTTTATGATTACCATGATTTATCTTCCAAAACTATTGGGCATAAACTCTTGCATGAGTTTAGTAAATATCTTGCAACTCTCTGTTATATATTTTCATTTAAGAAATTTCAGTAGCTTTCAATACAACTCTTTTTAACTGCTAGCCATGAAGAATAATGTAAAAGGGTTCCCAAAAACCCACGAGAGGGAACTTGAGTTACTTACGAGCTTTTTACAAAGCTCATAGGGTTTTATCTTGGAATTTTTTTTTTTTTTTTTGTGAAGGCCCCTATAGTATGACTTGAAGAGGTGGACCTTAGATTACAACCATTTTTTGGAGAAGGCAGTAGCTTTTAGTTATCATAGTTATGTTTTGTATTAGATTACGAAAAGAAAATTTTTAGGCCAAAATGTTGACTTTAGTGTAATGTAACGAGTAAGAATTTAGTATATTCTCTGCCATGGTTTATTTCTATTGCTGTGTGTAATTATGAATGCATGGATTATATGAACCAAATAAGTGGCATTTGGTTAAACACATCATCAATAGGCTACAAAAGGGATAATATATTCGCAAGGTGCCTAACTGGCTGGTCATTATCCCTAATCCACATAGAGTGGGATTTGGGATGTAACAAGACCACTATTTCTTTATATATATATATATATATATATTTGTGCATGCTTAAGTGTGTATATTTCATGACCCGAAACCCACCATGTTCGGATTAGGGGGTCTATGACCGGCCACCAAGGCCTTTATATAATCAAATCATCTTCTAATTATCATTAATCAAATACAGCAAAAAACATTCAGAAAGTAAACCATTCAACTTGACTTATCATTTAAACCATTGTCTCAAGATAATATAGTTTTTATAATAGAAGGTGTGAGTGAGTCTTTTTTGATTACACAACTTTAACTGGCTCACTAATATCACATGTAGATTTACATAGCAAAATTTTCATTCCATCTTCAGTCAAAAGTCTGTCTAGCAAAATAACTCGCTTCCTCCTATAAGCACCTAATTTGTATTGCTTGAAATGAGCTTGTCACGACCCGAAACCCACCCTGTGCAGATCCCGAATCGCGATCACCACCCTTCGGCCCAAGGGCCGTCGAGCGAGGCTCACATAAGCGACGGTATCGGAAGGCGGTGCGGCCTGTGTTTGTAGAAGCGTGAAAAACTTTTTCTTTTTCTTTTTTTTTTCTTTTAAATTTTCGCACATCCGCCCGGTACTGCCGCTCTTTAAAGCGGTACACATGATTATACATTCAGAGCATAATAAAAACTTAAAGACTTTTATAAACCATACATGTTCAGTTGTGCCCTTAAGACTTAATTACATAACATTTAAATATGTTCTATAACAAAAAGTGACTAACTATAAGTCTTTAGTGCTTCCCAAAACTACTAATCCTATAAGTTGCTTCCTACGCCCTTCCTTAAAATGGGCAAAGCTCTAACCATCATCATCATCATCAAAAGTCAGGAATTTCTTTCAGTTACTTGTAATATGGGTCAGATAAATTCGGTAAGCTAATCTAAGCTTGTGAGTAATTCCAGCATTTGTCATGGGTTTTCAATTGGCAGTGGTTTAGTACAAGAGAGTTTATAAAACAATCACTACGAATTGCTCATATACTTCAAATACAGAATATACACATTCTTTAAAATAGATAGCTTTGAAACAATTAAAGAATTCAAGCTAAACATGTACTTCTTCAAATATCTCAAAAGAGTCTTCAAAACATGTATATATGTGTAGAAAAATGAGGGTAAAACCTGTTTTCATTTTCAAATATAACATCTTATCACTTTCATTAGTAGAATCTGTTTCGAACTAGATTTCAATTTTACTTCTTAGAGAATCTCATGCCTGGGGGATTAGATCCTACTACCTGGCATTTCTTCATGTCATGATTGAGTCCCAAAGGAACCCAACGTCACAAATAGTGCTTATACACAGTTTATCTTGCATTACTAGTGGCAACATAAGGTATATAAAACAGTTACAAGTAGATGCTATTTAAAAGCATTAAACTTTACCTCCCTGAAGTTGCATTAAATACATCTAACATATGACTTTTTCAAATGAATGCTTTTCATGAGCATTTAAAATATGACTTCTTCAAATAAATGCTTTCAAAACATTTAAAACATGACTTTTTCAAATTGATGCTTTTATAAGCATTCAAAACATAATGTTCATGACTTCACGATAAAATCTTCAAATACTTGGAATATGTAAATTCAGAATATTTTACAAGACTTGACATTTCAAACTTAGACATGCTGAAACATATTTTAAAAAGAAACTATAGTAGAAACCATTCACTGAGCATGTCACAAGAGGGTTTATAAGAACAGAAATACTTTAAGACCGGAATCAAATAAATGCTGAATTTGATATTCAAATGCTTCAGATATTTTGAACTTAAAACTTCTTTAAATCCATGGAGTTAAATCTCTACTTCAAATACAGGATTACTCACCTCTGTCTCTAAGGTCAGTGCTACTAGTGCGTTTTCCCTCTTTCTTTATAGTTCCTATGAAAAATTCATAAAGAGTCTATTAACTTCACATATTTCCTATTGATGCTCTTAACTTCTTCTTAGATTGTGTTAAATCATAATTTCTATCTTAGGCGTTACATTCTTAAAGTATACTCTTCCGGTAGCTTCATTTAATTGTCGGGTTGCTTTCATAGCTTCACATATTTATGTGTCATACTTTTTTCATACTTTATTTCATAATTTGGATATCACCATTGAGTCTGGAACGTCAAAGAAAGACAATTTAGACCTTCTCGGACTTCTATTTGGCTTTAGGGGCACTAGGGGCAAAATGGTCATTTTACACTTTTAAGTGTCTTTATTTTTTTGGGGTCCCGTCTCACAAAACGAACCCCACCATTGGGTTCAGAATGTTCGAAATAGTTAAAATACACTATTCATATGTTTAATTTGGACATCAGGCTATTTCACTATTATTAAATTAATTAAATATTTCTTTTATAATATATATATATATATATATATATATATATATTCGGCCTAGATATTTAGCATGGGCGTGCCTTGTAACACCCCAATTGCTTGACTGGCATGTTTTGTGTATTGAAAACTATTTTGGAAATGAAATGTCGGGTTTAGCTAATTTAATGTCTATTTTTAATAGTGATAAAACTCGAATTAGTTAATTATGGGAAACTCGAAAAAATAAAAATTGACATTGGACCTTGGTTAATGAAAGATATTCTGAGTAGGAAGTGACAGAAAGAAACTGCACTAAAAAGGAGTTACGGATTGGGAGTTAAGGCCAAAACAGTGAAACTGGAATTCTGCGACAACCAAACAGGGCCTTAACCAGAAAAATAGGAGAAAATGGTCACTTGGGAGGCCAAGGGGAATTGAACCCTTGACCTACCAAGGTAGGTAAAATCTGTCCCAAAAAGTTACCAACTAGGCTGTTGGTTACTTTGTGCATATATACAACAATATATGTATATAACCTATAATCTTGCCCAAGCCACCACCCAAATTGGCCAATGGCCTTGCATGCATTCCCTTCATCATGGCCCTCCATCACCTCCATCAGTCAACAACCACTAACCCCACTAAGGGCAGAGATACACTCATATATGTGTATAGCCCTATATGTATATATATACATGACTTGCACCAAGAATTCTCTCTTTAGAGAATTCTGAAATGCCAAACAGTGAGAGTGTGTGAGTTCTGTTGTGTGTACGTAGGGTTGGCTGAGAGGGAGAGAGAGAGAGAGAGAGGAAAGGAAGCTTGTGCATGCATATGTGTTGTGAGAAATTTGGCCATTAGAGAGGAAAGGTGAAGGCTTGAAGTTGAAGTGCATGACCTGAGGAAGCTTGAGGAGCACTGTGAGGATTCTGGACCAAGCCACCGAGAGAGAGAGGGTCACTGTTGAAGGTAAATTTCCAAATTTGCCTCAATTCTTATTTTGATTTTTGGAACTGTTTTGATAGATTGCTACGGGTATAGACTGCATGCATGTTTAAATCTTGATCCTAGGAATTATTCTGAGTGTATTGCATGGCTTAGAGGTCTCGGATAGGTCAAGAACCATGAAACCTGAGACCAACCTCCATTGATGAAGCTTGGAAACACCAAGTCTGATTCGACCATAACCATTTGAGATTTTGCATGTCGAGACCTGAAATAGACCCTAATAGTATCTCATATATATACCTACGCGACTCCAGAACTCACTGTAGCCCCACGAATTTGAAAATGAAGCTACGGGTTTGAAACCCAAATCTTCTAAAACCGAGACCAAACTGAAAAATAAAAATAAGGTCTTGATCCTTATGATTTTTAGATCACATAGCTTCAAAAATCACATGAAATGGTGAAGAATCGAGGGAGTAGTATCGAGTTGCAGGTCACGGCTATCCTTTTGAAAATAGAACCTCTTAGGTTGATTCGAGCCTCAAAACCGATGCCAAAGTGTTGGTGTGACCCTCAGGAATCGATACCACCCAGAAACAGAGACCAAAACAGCCTAAAAACTCACGAAATAGAAAGAGAAAATCTACAGATTTTAGGGCAACACTGTGTAGGGTTTTGATGAAGGAGACGACGCTGAGTCGACTCCGTGTCTTTTAAACCGAGTTGACAGGTTGGCTCGGACACGTGGAGTAACCTGGGACTGCCACCGAATTAAATGGGACGGCGTCGTTTTGGGCATCATATGTGTAAACTGATACGTTTAAAAGAAAAGAAAGGGAAGGAAGGAAAAACGGGGCTACGGGGTTTCGAACCCCTGACCTCCAGAACCCACGCGCCCCTTCTTTCCACTCGGCCACCCACTTACGTGTGACCTTTATGAGACAGAATATATATATATATATATTATATATTTAATATAAACCAGAAATAAAAGGTGCAATTTTGCGCCTTATGAGACTCGATGGCAGTATCATTTGGAGAGGGAGGTGGCACGCTGGCCAGCGTGCCACCCTATTCGACCGTTCATTTTTCTGCCAAAAATAATATATATATTATATATATTCTGAAATTAATTTAATTAAAATCATTTAATTAAATTAAATACTCCAAATTAGTCCGTTGTCCAAAAATCATAAGTTATATATGTATTCCTACTGTCTCGGACCTCCTGAGTCCAATGGTGAGGTCCGTGACTGCAAATGAGGTACCGAAAAAAATATGATGTATGAAATTACCATAATACCCCTGACCCTGTACAAGGCCCAAATGAAATCCGATTTCAACGGAACTGATACCAGTAGTAGACCTGACACTTGTAAGACTGTATACATGATTAGATGACAAACCCGAGACAGAAATTATGTGACGGCAAAAATGACCAAAATACCCCTGATATACCCGAACCCAGATTTAAAAGCCGAGAGAGTCTAAATTGACTTGCTTCGATCTTCCGAACTCAATGGTTAGGTCCATAATATGAAAATCAGAACCGATAAATGTGTGAAGGCACTGAAACCCTAAGCCAAATGCTTAAGAGGTAAGACCTATGAACTAGCCACTATAAGTTAGTTCCATGAGACCCATCATAGGGTAGACTTACTCAGTCTAAGGTCATGAGTTGATAAATCTTTATAAATTGTTATAGGCTTAAAGAGAAAAAGAGGAAGGCTCCGTTCATAGCTTCAAACTCAAATATTGAAGGTGAGTAACTTCTGACACTGTTTTAGCTACTGCTCCTTGATCTGCTAAATTGTTTCGAATACCATATGTTTTAAATGCAATTGTTTTAAATGCATGCTTTTATCACCGATGACATGGTTTTTAGTTTCTCAAATGATTAACTATACTTCTGATTGATATGCTAGCACTCTGAACCGTTTATCTGTTTTGATCTATTGAACTTGACTTGGATTTATTGAACTATTAATTCCAAACTGATTTAATTACCATGTGATTTAAGCAAAGATTGAATTCGAAACTCTTGCCTGGATATCTGTGTTACTCACTGGGCTTTTTAAAGCTCATTCCATTATTTTAATAATTTCAGGGAAACTCTCAGATGGACAGGTTTAGCAGGTCCAGAACTTAGGGGGAAAATGTTGGAGACCCCCAGATAAAATGATATCCCATTTTTGTGAACCTATACCATTTTTGTACTTTTTGGTGTAACTGATCAGATTATGACTTTTGTGGTGAAACTGTTTTGTAATCTTGATTAAGATAGGACTGACTATGATGTATCCTGAATGCTCTGCCAAGTATATATGTATGCATTCTCTTGTGAAAATTCCGCTGCTTAAATTATATATGTTGAATGCATTATGCTTGGGATTTATATCGGAATGGCCTGTGGTTAGGATTACCGTCGGGGTTTTGCTTTCAAAAAAAAAAAAACTGATAAAACCCGATGGGTGCCTAACTGGCCTTTGTCACGTGCCCCAAATCCGCACAGGGTGGGTCTGGGGGATGTGACAAAAGAGTGGTATCAGAGCTACAGGTTTGAAAGTCAGTATAGACCTGAACCTTAGGGTTATTTAAACACTGAATCCTTAGAAAGCAAATACTTAAGTCATAGAATTTCTGAATCGATGAACAACCTGAATGACATTCTTACTATGACATATTGAATGAGGATACTTAGAATACTTTTATCTTGCTTCAGATGCCGCCTCGAACTAGGAATAACAATAGGGAACCGCAGGCCCCAACGGAGAGCGTAGCCCTACGGGAAATGCGGGCCACATTAGCTCAATTTGGCCAGGCCATTGAGGGACTATCAAGAACCTTACAGCAACACCAGGCAGGACCAGCAAATAACCCTGTAGAGCCTCCGGTAGTTCCGCCTCCGCCTGCCCCAGCGCAACCGTTGGAAACCGGCATTCGTAATGACTTGTTAGATCACTTCCATAAGCTCAAACCCCCGACTTTCGATGCTGTTACCGACCCCGAGAAAGCTGAGCTGTGGGTCATGTCAATGGAAAAGACCTTTAAGCTCTTGATTTGTTCGGAAGCCGAGAAAGTGATGCTAGCCACTTACATATTACAGGGAGAGGCTTACAAGTGGTGGCTCGAGATGCAAGTACAGAACCCCACCATTACCTGGGCCGATTTTATTGAAAAGTTTTATGGCATGTTCTTTCCCCCTACAATCCGGGAGAGAAAAATTCAGGAGTTTGCCACCCTAAAACAAGGGGACATGACCGTAATTCAATATGCAGCCAAGTTCTCTGCGTTGTCCAGATTTGCTTCCTTTTTGGTGATGGAAGAGCATAATAGGGCAAGGAAATTCCTCGCAGGTCTTCGGTTCGGGATACGGACTAAAGTTTCGGCCTTTGAACTACACACCTATTCCGATGTTCTTAACAAAGCCCTAGTTATTGAAAAGGACATGGAAGAGTTCAGCCAACTGAAGGACCAGCAAAGAAAGAAAAAGGGCAAAAACTTTAAGAAGGAGCAGCCGAGCAAGAAGCAAAGGACTGAGGGCCCAAGTAAGAGCAACAAGGGTCAGAAGAAAACTGAGGAAGTGTCCAGATGCCCTTACTGTCAGAACTTACACCCTGGAGAATGTCGCCGACTGACTGGTGCATGCTACCGATATGGAGATAAGGGGCACCAAGTCAAAGATTGCCCGCAACATCCACCAATCCCGAGAACACCTGCCTCAACTACCGGCACCGCAGAACGGAAGCCTATTCCAGCACCTCTTGCCAAGACAAAGGATAAAGGCAAGGAGCCACAGGGCCGCCCGGGAAGAGTCTTTGCACTGCTACCAGGAGACACCTCTGCTGCAAATGCTGTAGTAGCAGGTATACTCCCAATTTTTGAAATCTCTGCATATGTGTTGATTGACCCTGGATCCACGCATTCTTTTGTCTCTCCATCTTTTGTTGATAAACTGCATAAGATACCTGAACCTATGGATGAACTATTATCGGTACAAATTCCTTCTGGGATGTCAATGATTGGGTCCACGATCCTTCGGAACTGTAGAGTGATGATTGGACACCAGGAGTTGTTAGTCAATCTAATACCCTTAGCGATAAAAGGATTTGATATGATATTGGGCATGGATTGGTTATCACACAATCATGCCACCATCGATTGTTTTGAGAAAAGTGTATTGTTTCAGCCCCCGGGACAGCCCGAGTTTATGTTTAGGGGAAAGGGCATTACCCCACCGCCCTACCTAATCTCTACCATTCAGGCAGGGAAGTTATTGAAGAAAGGGTGTCGTGGTTATTTATGTAGTGTCTTGGATACCCAAGCCCAGAATCCCCCACTGCCTGAAGTGCCAGTTGTGTATGAATTTCCCGACGTGTTTCCAGAGGAACTACCGCAAGGAACGGTTGATCGAGAGATCGAGTTTTCTATCGATCTTATCCCTGGAACTCAACCTATATCTAAAACTCCCTACCGAATGGCC
Source organism: Nyssa sinensis (assembly GCA_008638375.1). Lineage (NCBI taxonomy): Eukaryota > Viridiplantae > Streptophyta > Magnoliopsida > Cornales > Nyssaceae > Nyssa > Nyssa sinensis. The sequence continues at coordinate 36,400,959 of CM018036.1, read as the reverse complement.
CCATCAGAGTTAAGGGAGTTAAAAGCCCAATTGGAGGAATTGTTGGAGAAGGGGTTTATCCGACCCAGTGTATCTCCTTGGGGAGCACCCGTGTTGTTTGTGAAAAAGAAGGATGGCTCCCTAAGACTGTGCATTGATTACCGTGAGCTAAATAAAGTGACGGTAAAGAATAAGTACCCTCTTCCACGTATCGATGAATTGTTTGACCAGTTACAAGGGGCGAGTGTATTTTCTAAAATTGATTTGAGATCGGGGTACCATCAACTCAAAGTCAAGGATACTGATGTACCAAAGACAGCCTTCCGAACCCGATACGGTCACTATGAGTTCCTGGTCATGCCTTTTGGCGTAACTAACGCCCCTGCCGCGTTCATGGATTTAATGAACCGGGTTTTTAAACCGTATTTAGATAACTTCATCGTTGTGTTTATCGATGATACACTAGTATACTCGCGCAACGAGGAGGAGCATGAAAGACATCTGGGTATAGCACTACAAACCCTGAGAGAGCACAGACTGTATGCAAAATCCAGCAAGTGTGAATTTTGGTTGTCCAACATTACCTTCTTAGGCCTTGTGATTTCCAAAGAAGGCATCGCTGTTGATCCTCAGAAGGTGGAAGCCATATTGGATTGGCCCCAGCCGACCACTGTGACAGAAGTCAGAAGTTTTCTTGGACTGGCTGGGTACTACAGGCGTTTTGTGAAAGATTTTGCAAAGTTGGCCAAACCGCTCACACATTTGACCAAGAGTAATGTACCATTCATTTGGGCAGATGAGCAAGAAAAGAGTTTCCAGCTGCTAAAAGAGAAACTGACCACAGCGCCCGTATTGACTATTCCCTCCAGAGAAGGGAAGTTTGTCATTTACTGTGACGCCTCTTATAAAGGACTGGGTTGTGTCCTTATGCAGAATGATAGAGTCATCACCTATGCTTCCCGACAGCTCCGACCTCATGAGCAAAACTATCCTACCCATGATCTAGAATTAGCTGCAGTGGTGTTTGCCCTAAAAATCTGGCGCCACTACCTATATGGGGAGGTGTGTGAGATTTTTACCGATCACAAGAGTTTAAAGTATTTCTTCACACAGAAGGAATTAAACATGAGGCAGCGAAGATGGCTCGAACTAATTAAGGATTATGATGTGGCTATTCAGTACCATCCGGGTAAGGCAAATGTGGTGGCCGACGCCTTGAGTCGACGATCTGGAAGCCTTGCCTACATGATTACCTCTCAGGAGGAGTTAATTCGAGATCTGGATGAAATGGGTATCGAAATAGTTCCACCAGGTAGCACGGCTTGCCTGGCCAATTTGACTATTGGATCTACATTGGTGGAGCGAATTAAAGAGGGACAGACTCAAGATGAGGAGTTGATTAGAATCTGTGATGAAGTAAAGGCAACGGGGAAAGCTGATTTTGGAATTCAGGACGGGATTCTACGGTATCGAGGTAGGTTGTGTGTGCCCAAGATACCCGAGTTAAGAAAGGAGATTCTGGAAGAAGCCCATGCCTCGAGATTCACAGTACACCCTGGGATTACGAAGATGTATCATGACCTCAGGGAGTTATACTGGTGGACCGGATTAAAGAAGGACTGTAGCAAATTTTATTGCTCACTGCACACAATGCCAACAGGTGAAAGTTGAGCATCAACGTCCTAGCGGACTTCTGCAACCACTCCCTATTCCGGAATGGAAGTGGGATCATATTACTATGGATTTTGTGTCTGGTTTTCCCAAGTCACCGAAAGGCTCTGATGCTGTCTGGGTCATAGTGGACAGATTGACCAAGTCTGCTTATTTTCTACCTGTCAGGACCACTTATAGCTTAGAGAAGTTTGCCGCATTGTACATTCAGGAAATCGTACGTTTACATGGCACACCATTGTCCATTGTATCCGATCGAGATCCCCGATTTGTGTCACGATTCTGGAAAAGTCTACAAGAAGCACTCGGCACGGAACTCAAGTTCAGTACAACATATCACCCGCAAACTAACGGGCAATCTGAAAGAGTGATACAGATGTTGGAGGATATGCTGCGACTGTGTATACTGGACTTCAAAGGAAACTGGGCAGAGCATCTGCCACTTGTCGAGTTTGCCTATAATAACAGTTACCAAGCCAGCATTAAAATGGCACCATATGAGGCACTATACGGGAGGAGGTGCCGATCTCCACTTTGCTGGATTGAAGCCGGTGAACAGAAGCTGCTTGGGCCAGATTTAGTCCAAGCCACCACGGAACAAATTCAGAGGATCCGGAACAGACTGCAAACGGCCCAGAGCCGGTACAAAAGCTATGCCGACAATCGGAGAAAGGATCTTGAATTCCAAGTAGGCGATCTTGTGTTTCTTAAAGTGTCGCCACTTAAGGGAGTACTTCGATTCGGCAAGAAAGGTAAGTTAAGTCCTCGTTACATTGGTCCTTTTCAGATTTTAAAGAGAATTGGCCCGGTTGCATATAATCTGGCATTACCGCCTGAGTTAGACAAGGTACACCGTGTGTTTCACGTATCCATGTTACGAAAGTGTATACAAGAACCGGGGCAAGTCGTCGAGTATGAGCCACTCAAGTTGAGAGACGACTTAACGTATGAAGAACGACCAGTCCAGATCCTTGACCGGAAAGAAAAGACTTGGTGTAATAAGGCAATTCCGTTAGTCAAAGTCTTGTCGAGAAATCACTCTAGTGAAGAAGCAACCTGGGAACTTGAAGCTGAAATGCATGAAAAATATCCCGAGTTGTTTACTTGATATTGTAGACTGAGTTTTGGGGACAAAACTCTTCTGAAGGGGGGGAGGATGTAACACCCCAATTGCTTGACTGTCATGTTTTGTGTATTGAAAACTATTTTGGAAATGAAATGTCGGGTTTAGCTAATTTAATGTCTATTTTTAATAGTGATAAAACTCGAATTAGTTAATTATAGGAAACTCAAAAAAATAAAAACTGACATTGGACCTTGGTTAATGAAAGATATTCTGAGTAGGAAGTGACAGAAAGAAACTGCACTGAAAAAGGAGTTACGGATTGGGAGTTAAGGCCAAAACAGTGAAACTGGAATTCTGCGACAACCAAACAGGGCCTTAACCAGAAAAATAGAAGAAAATGGTCACTTGGGAGGCCAAGGGGAATTGAACCCTTGACCTACCAAGGTAGGTAAAATCTGTCCCAAAAAGTTACCAACTAGGCTGTTGGTTACTTTGTGCATATATACAGCAATATATGTATATAACCTATAATCTTGCCCAAGCCACCACCCAAATTGGCCAATGGCCTTGCATGCATTCCCTTCATCATGGCCCTCCATCACCTCCATCAGTCAACAACCACTAACCCCACTAAGGGCATAGATACACTCATATATGTGTATAGCCCTATATGTATATATATACATGACTTGCACCAAGAATTCTCTCTTTAGAGAATTCTGAAATGCCAAACAGTGAGAGTGTGTGAGTTCTGTTGTGTGTACGTAGGGTTGGCTGAGAGGGAGAGAGAGAGAGAGAGGAAAGGAAGCTTGTGCATGCATATGTGTTGTGAGAAATTTGGCCATTAGAGAGGAAAGGTGAAGGCTTGAAGTTGAAGTGCATGACCTGAGGAAGCTTGAGGAGCACTGTGAGGATTCTGGACCAAGCCACCGAGAGAGAGAGGGTCACTGTTGAAGGTAAATTTCCAAATTTGCCTCAATTCTTATTTTGATTTTTGGAACTGTTTTGATAGATTGCTACGGGTATAGACTGCATGCATGTTTAAATCTTGATCCTAGGAATTATTTTGAGTGTATTGCATGGCTTAGAGGTCTCGGATAGGTCAAGAACCATGAAACCTGAGACCAACCTCCATTGATGAAGCTTGGAAACACCAAGTCTGATTCGACCATAACCATTTGAGATTTTGCATGTCGAGACCTGAAATAGACCCTAATAGTATCTCATATATATACCTACGCGACTCCAGAACTCACTGTAGCCCCACGAATTTGAAAATGAAGCTACGGGTTTGAAACCCAAATCTTCTAAAACCGAGACCAAACTGAAAAATAAAAATAAGGTCTTGATCCTTATGATTTTTAGATCACATAGCTTCAAAAATCACATGAAATGGTGAAGAATCGAGGGAGTAGTATCGAGTTGCAGGTCACGGCTATCCTTTGAAAATAGAACCTCTTAGGTTGATTCGAGCCTCAAAATCGATGCCAAAGTGTTGGTGTGACCCTCAGGAATCGATACCACCCAGAAACAGAGACCAAAACAGCCTAAAAACTCACGAAATAGAAAGAGAAAATCTACAGATTTTAGGGCAACACTGTGTAGGGTTTTGATGAAGGAGACGACGCTGAGTCGACTCCGTGTCTTTTAAACCGAGTTGATGGGTTGGCTCGGACACGTGGAGTAACCTGGGACTGCCACCGAATTAAATGGGACGGCGTCGTTTTGGGCATCATATGTGTAAACTGATACGTTTAAAAGAAAAGAAAAGGAAGGAAGGAAAAACGGGGCTACGGGGTTTCGAACCCCTGACCTCCAGAACCCACGCGCCCCTTCTTTCCACTCGGCCACCCACTTACGTGTGACCTTTATGAGACAGAATATATATATATATATATATATATATATATATTATATATTTAATATAAACCAGAAATAAAAGGTGCAATTTTGCGCCTTATGAGACTCGATGGCAGTATCATTTGGAGAGGGAGGTGGCACGCTGGCCAGCGTGCCACCCTATTCGACCGTTCATTTTTCTGCCAAAAATAATATATATATTATATATATTCCGAAATTAATTTAATTAAAATCATTTAATTAAATTAAATACTCCAAATTAGTCCGTTGTCCAAAAATCATAAGTTATATATGTATTCCTACTGTCTCGGACCTCCTGAGTCCAATGGTGAGGTCCGTGACTGCAAATGAGGTACCGAAAAAAATATGATGTATGAAATTACCATAATACCCCTGACCCTGTACAAGGCCCAAATGAAATCCGATTTCAACGGAACTGATACCAGTAGTAGACCTGACACTTGTAAGACTGTATACATGATTAGATGACGAACCCGAGACAGAAATTATGTGACGGCAAAAATGACCAAAATACCCCTGATATACCCGAACCCAGATTTAAAAGCCGAGAGAGTCTAAATTGACTTGCTTCGATCTTCCGAACTCAATGGTTAGGTCCATAATATGAAAATCAGAACCGATAAATGTGTGAAGGCACTGAAACCCTAAGCCAAATGCTTAAGAGGTAAGACCTATGAACTAGCCACTATAAGTTAGTTCCATGAGACCCATCATAGGGTAGACTTACTCAGTCTAAGGTCATGAGTTGATAAATCTTTATAAATTGTTATAGGCTTAAAGAGAAAAAGAGGAAGGCTCCGTTCATAGCTTCAAACTCAAATATTGAAGGTGAGTAACTTCTGACACTATTTTAGCTACTGCTCCTTGATCTGCTAAATTGTTTCGAATACCATATGTTTTAAATGCAATTGTTTTAAATGCATGCTTTTATCACCGATGACATGGTTTTTAGTTTCTCAAATGATTAACTATACTTCTGATTGATATGCTAGCACTCTGAACCGTTTATCTGTTTTGATCTATTGAACTTGACTTGGATTTATTGAACTATTAATTCCAAACTGATTTAATTACCATGTGATTTAAGCAAAGATTGAATTCGAAACTCTTGCCTGGATATCTGTGTTACTCACTGGGCTTTTTAAAGCTCATTCCATTATTTTAATAATTTCAGGGAAACTCTCAGATGGACAGGTTTAGCAGGTCCAGAACTTGGGGGGAAAATGTTGGAGACCCCCCAGATAAAATGATATCCCATTTTTGTGAACCTATACCATTTTTGTACTTTTTGGTGTAACTGATCAGATTATGACTTTTGTGGTGAAACTGTTTTGTAATCTTGATTAAGATAGGACTGACTATGATGTATCCTGAATGCTCTGCCAAGTATATATGTATGCATTCTCTTGTGAAAATTCTGCTGCTTAAATTATATATGTTGAATGCATTATGCTTGGGATTTATATCGGAATGGCCTGTGGTTAGGATTACTGTCGGGGTTTTGCTTTAAAAAAAAAAAAAAAAACTGATAAAACCCGATGGGTGCCTAACTGGCCTTTGTCACGTGCCCCAAATCCGCACAGGGTGGGTCTGGGGGATGTGACATGCCTAGCACAGTGGGTTTGGGGTGGGGTTTAAGGTTCTTGAGTCTTGAGAGGTTGGGCATTCGATTCCTAAGGGCTGCGACCCCTTTTATTTTTTAAAGGATTTCCAATCCAAACAGTGGACAAGGGTTTAAAATCGGAATAATCTATCTCATTCGTGCATAGGTTATTAAATCGGCCCAAAAACTGTGTAGCCAAATAGTCCATATTCAGATTTTTAATTTAAAAACCCTTAAGCCCAAACGGTGTCGTCCCATTTATGCGGTGGCAAACCCGCAAGCCACCACGTGTCCGAGTCAACAGGTTTTAAACGAGTTGGCAAGTTGACTCATCGTCTTCTTTATCACCTAGGGTCATTGTTGCCCTAATTTCTGCAATTCATATTTCTTAATTTCGTGAGTTTCAAATCCTCCAATCTCTCTGTTTTTAATCCCAAACCGTTTCTGAAACTTCATTATAGGATTTGGCATTCTTTTGAGAGCTCAAATTGAGCTCAAGTGCTCGGTTAGAACCTTATTCCCCCCACGGTTTGTAGGCTAGTGAATGGTCATTTCTTCATGAAATTTCATAGGGTTTGGCTTGTTTTGATCCCTAGATTATGGGGCTTCATTTTACATTCTAAAAACAAGGTTTGTTGTACATTTATGAGGGTTGGCTCCTTTGAACTATGACTGCAACTAGATTTTTGGGGGCCTTCTTTTAGGGTTTTTGGTTACTTCTGAGTATTTTTGGAACTCTAGTGGCCTCTATTTGAGGTTTTGATGATCCAAACCTGATTTGGTCTCGATCATTTAAGACCTGCACTTTAGAGGTCCATTCATGGTTGTTTGATGTACAACTGGTGTTCTTGATGTGTTTAAGGTTCATTTTTCATGCCTCGTTTAAGAATATATGTCCTAAATATCATACATGTATGAACATAACCTAAACAGTTTGTATATATGTAAAAATCCTAGAGAAAGGAAAATGTGAGTTTTGAAATGTTCACACCTCTTCTTGTGACTCTCTTATCTTTTTCCTTCTGATTTTCTTTTTCTGTACTTCTGAACCTTACTTTTGAACACCAAGACTTTCTTCAGTTTCTATTTCTCACTCAAAGGCATGCTTAGTGCATGTTATATATATATATATATATATATATAGCCCATATAGTCGTCCACTTCCTCTCCCTTCTTTCTCCATCTGTCTCCCCCTTTCAGCCCTAAATCTTGGCTTCTCTACTCTTCTTTAAATTTCTCTTTTCATTTCTCAGCTTTTCATTTAATGTTCAAGGGATATTTTTGTGTTTATATGTATATTATATTATACACACACTAACACACACTCACCCACACACACATGGTTGACACCCCCAAAGCTCTTCCTTCTTTCACCCACAACAACATATAATACATATATATACTGCTGCATTTACTTCATTTCATACATTTATATATATATATATATATATATATATACACATAATTCTTCGTATACATTTATTATACACACATATACACATCTAGTATGTGTATTCTACACATGTTAATACACATGTATATTTATATGTATATCATTATACACATACATACATATATATATATATATATATTTCTCGATTCCCGGTCTTTTGTAGTTAGTTTTGAACTACAGTTTCAAAATTTCGTAAAGCGTGCCAGTTTACTTAGGTACTTTGGGTCGTGGTATTACAGAGCTTGTCTAACTTTTACCTAAAAACATGATAATCATCTATAATGAGCTCGACGACTCTGTGAGAATTCTATAATATGCCAAGGGTTTGAAAACTACTATGTAGTTCTATACTGAAATGTCTATATTCATTAAGAAATCGAATATATCATATGAAGTATGTAATACCCCAAAAATCTGAAATAAATACACCCCACTTTTTTGACTTATCTAATTCAGTATACATTATATACGACGACCCAAAATGGCACAATTAAAAATTAAGAATTTAAATTAAGTTTTCCTAAATTGTCGATGTATCTAATTCGACCAATATATACGTGCGAAAACAAATACGATTATATATATACATGTGAATTCATATGTATGTGTGTGTATATAGTACTTATATATATATATGTGTATATTTGGTACACATTAGTATACCTAATATGTACCAAATTAGACTACATAATATATATATATATATATACACATGAATGAATTCAAGAAGCTTCCATATGGGAAGCAGTTAGAAATCGGTGAAGTAGGTGGTCTATATATATATATATATATATATACACAAAACAAATGTGGGAGGTAGCTTCTAGAAGGGGCTGTATCTATATATATACAAACAGCTTCGTGAAGCTTCCAACAAACAACCGAAAATATGGGAATTTCTAAGCCATTCTAGAAGGATCTGATATATTTTTGATGTATAGAAATATATATATATATATATATATATATGTGTGTGTGTGTGTATAGGCAGCCAAACTTCAAGTAAAATATATATGTAAGCTGTAGCAACCAAGTCTAAACAAAAACAAGAGGGCCATGCGTGAGGAAGTTGCTATAACAAAGGGGAACAGTGGAATTCTGCCATTGAAGGAGGAGGAAGAATCTTAAAATTTTGGGAAAATCATCAAAGGTTAGTGCCCAAACTCAACCAATTTAATCTGAATGCACTATGTGTTTATTTATAAAGGCCATAGAGGTCTAAATTGGTCGAGAAAATTTATGAAAATTCATAAGAAAATCACCCCTAGTTCACGACCCAAACTGGGTCTGTGATCGAACCTCACCAAATGATCTTCTACCTTGATAAATCAAACCACAATGGAAAATGGAACATAATGGAATTGAAACCATGAAAAATGGACCAAAAATGACCCAGATATGGTAGAGAAACTGAGGCTACCCAAAAATGAAATGAAAACCAAACTTGGTTTTGTGAATGGGAAATGATAGAGGATGTTCTAAGGATTCTAGAGCACCTTGAATCATGGAAAATGGTCAAGAAATGACCATTTTATAGCCAAAATTATAGAAATAGTGCATGGCCAAAAAATTGAAGTGGGTGTTGGAAGTTGCATTGTTTAAAGCTTAAAATGGTCCCAAAAGAATCCTAGGTAAAAATAGGGTCAGTTTGATATATAATAGGCTAAAATTGGACGTAAAAACATGAAGGAAATAAAAGAGAAGTTGGCCATCTCCAGTGACATCGCCGAAGAAAATGACCGAAAAAGCGGGGAGGAAAACGGGTCTGTTTGAAGTGAAGGGTCAGTTTCGGGTTCGGGTCAGAACCCGCCCAGGCACACCCATGGTTTAATGAAGCTGCGTCGTTTCGAGCTTTTCTTTTAATACATTTTAAATGAGAAATAGAGTTGTTTGGCAACATAGATAATGGATCTGATTTAATAGCCATGATGAGAACAGGGATATCCTATCCCTGGGTTAGACCTTGTCTACTGCTTGGCTCTAAACTAATTAGAAAAAAAGAAAAAAGAAAAAAAAAGGGAACGGTGTGGTCAGTGGGATTCGACCCACTGATGTGTGCGTGTGTGTGAACCCTAACTTACACATATGGACCACTGTGCCACCATGGCATATGTAACAAAATATTAACATAATAAATATATAATCTAAAACAAAATAATTAAAGTAATTAAATTAATTTAATTAACGTAAATTGCCCGTCACCCAAAAAAAAATAAATGAAAAGTGTATTTCAACTATTTTGGACCTTCTGGACCCAATGGCGGAGTCCAAATTAGGAAATGAAATCTCAAAAAATGCGAACGGACGAACTGGGTTAATCTCAAAACTGTCCTGAAAGACAAATAATGATACCAAAGGGCCCCTAAAAATTATGAAAATACATACTTTAGAGTTTTTTGATGTTCAAGATCCAATAGTGGAATCGATTTTCTCAAATTTGACCCCTAAGCTAGTGATATAGGCAAAATACACCATTGTTTGATAACTGATGTGTATCTAATCACTACTATAGGACTCCCGGAGTTAATTTAAGCCCCAAGTGGACAACTAGTCCCAACTAACTATGAGTAACTTGGAACTTCTGACTTGGTGTTATTTTAACTGTCATAACATTTTTATAAACTGTACTATTTAAATGCATATACTTTGTACTACATAACACTTGGCATGATTTCATTCTGCTTTGCTCTTCTATTCTGTTCTAATTCTATTCAGTTCTACTATGCTCTGTTATGTTCTGATCTATGAGCCCTATTTAGGAATTGAGTGGTATGGCACGAGTAGGCCAAAGCAAAACCCAGACGGTAAAGGCCCTAGGAGTGTCCGCTTATAGACAATTGGGAAAGGCTCAAACATATTTGATGATGTGCCTGATTGATATATTGGCATTCTATTCTGTTCAGTTCAGTTCTGCTCAATTCTGTTTTGCTCTATTCTGATTTTTTTTTGTTTTACTTGAACTACATTTAATCATGCCTTTTATTTGGAATTGTTACTTGTAAAATGATTAAACTATTCATATGCTTTATATACAAGAACTGGTTTTGAAACCCATGGCAAGGAACCTATGTTACTCACTGGGCTTGTTAAAGCTCACTCTACTATGCTAACATTTTTCAGGTGAAGATTACGGTGGCAAGGAGTAAAGGGTTAAGATCCTCGGAAGTTAGTTAGAAGGATTTATGAAGACAGTTTTTAATAACCCGACTCAGGATATGGCACATAAATTGAGATAGACCCGGTCGAGTACACACAAATCGAGATAGGTTGAGTCGAGTAGTGTAATATCAGTTGTAACCGAACATGAGTTCCGAATGAAATAGAATAATTCTAATTAAGTCCAAAGAGTCAAATAATAATACCGAGCTTTGACCAAGTAATGAACATAGTGTCAAAAATAAATCATGACAAAAAACAGACCAAGAATAATATATTAAAAAATATGCCCGAAGCATCGCAATGAGTAATATACAGTAATGGGCACATGGTTTGAGACAAATAGCGAGAATCACAAATAAGAATAAAATATGGTATTTAAAATATATGAGAAGTGGTTACAAGTAATCCCGAGTACCTAGGAGTACAATATGATAAATTCGAGTGGTACAGAAAATCGTGCATGTAGGCCAGTACATGCCTCGATATACGTGCATAGTGCATTTTGATAAATGCAAGAATATATATATATATATGAGATAACATATATATATATATATATGTGTATATATAAAAATAAATATACAAGTATATATATATGGTTATGTATGTATATATATATATTAAATATATGTATTAGTATAAATGTATATATATATATAATGTAATTTATTATATATATATATATATATGTAAGCATGCAACGGCAAAGAAGTGAAAAAGAAAAAGAAAGAAAAAGAATAGAAAAGAAAAATTAGGGTTTCGGCATGTGAGGTGTGTGGTGTGTGTTTAAAGAAAGAAAAAAAATAAAGAAGCAGGATAAGAATTAAAGAAAAGAGAAAAAGAAAAGGAATGAAGAAACAAAAGGAGGGGCGTAGGTGGCAGTAGCAGCAGGTCAGTGCAACAAATGGAAAAAATATATATTACATATATGTGTGTGTTTGTAGCGGTGGAACAGAGAGATAGCGTACAGGAGGAGAAAAAAGAAAAGTGAGAAAAGAGAGAAAAAAAATGGGGAAAAGAAAGTGACAGCAGGTGGCAAACTGGATGGATTTGGAGGGCCTGATGCGTGATGAAATTGGGAGAGAGTGAAGAGAGTTGGTGATGCTGATTGGAGGAGCACGAAACAGCAGGTCAATATATAATATACCTGTGCGTAAGGTAGTGCTACGCATACACAGTTGCGCAGCAGAAATGGTGAAGGGTCCTTGGGGGTGATGGGCGTTGAAACTGCAGCAAGTTGGAGCTGCAGTAGCAAAATGTGATATGGAAATTATGGACTGGAGCTGTTTTAGTTGCAAAGATGATCAGAGGAAGTTTTTAGAAGTAGTTGTAGAAAAAGGAATTTAGTAGTTGTGGGGCATTGATTTCGGGGCAAACTATAAAGGGGAGTTAGAGGAGAGATTGTTAGTGTGGTTGCCACTGGAGTTAGGGTAGGATGACGTGCGGCAGGGAAAAATTGTGAGGGTAAAGAGAGCTGGTGCAGTAAGCTTTAGTAGCAACAAGTGAACCCCTTGTTGCGGATTGAAGGAAATGGAAGCTCTATAATGGGCTTGCGGATAGGTTGATGGTTGCAGAAATTGTTCTGAGCAACACTTGAGGCCGAAAGATTGATTCTTGGAAACAGATTTAGGGTTTTCCTTGTAGTATTTCCTTAAATGCTTCAAGTGAATATACCAATGGAGCTATGCATTGGACAGCTAGTTCCGATGAAGGATCTAGTTATTTGAAGGTCATTATTTCATTTGATTGAGCAAAAAAGACGTACAGGAAGTGGTTAATGGACCAACTGAGGGTCCATTAGTGTTTGTGGGGTTGCCAAACCAGGAGCAGCTGTTAAATGATGATTTCAGCGCCGGTGGAATATTGACTACGGCCCGACAAAAGGTTAGACTTAATTATTGTCAGTTATTTCAAATTAGAATAGAACCTTGTGAAAATATAAATTATGCCTAGAACTTATGGTTAATTTTGAATTGACCCAAGTAATAAAATAATATTAATTTAAAAAGTGAAAATTACTAAAATGCCCCTAAGTCAAAAGTAGTCCAACGGACTCCGATTTAAAATAAAAGAATAGTGAATTTTTATTATTTCGAGCATTCCAGACTTAACCGTGGAGTCCGATTTGCGAAAAGTGGTCTCGAGAAGTAAGAACTTGTAAAAGTGCAAAAAGATTATTTTGCTTTTTTTAGTACAGAAGTCCGAATTGAATTCCGCAAAAACCTAAATCGACTTTGTTCGACATTTCAGATTCAATAGTAGAGTTTATTCTGGTAATAGAGATATAGATAATAAAAAGACATAAAATTTGATGAATAACATGAGTTATAAATATATACATAGATTGAGATGAGTTTCCTGAATCATAGGAATACCGAGAGACAAGAAGATGGTGGTTTGACCTTCTCGACAGATACAAAAAGAGGTAAGTAATCTCTGATCTCTGCATGTGTTACATTGACAGCCATGTCAACAGTTTTTCTTATATTATCTATTGTACTCCATACATGCCTAGAACATTTATTGAGTCCACATTGATATTGCTCTATCTTGTGGAAAGTGTTTATTGATTGTTATATATCCTGATCATGATTTCTGTACACTCTGTATATAGGCCTCGAGGGGCAAGACTTATGATTTCAATAGCACAGCTTACATTGGCCTATTAAGGCAACAGTTTCATTTCGCTACTGAGATAGTGTTATTGCATTTACTGTTTATGGGATCTACCATGATCTCGATATATTATATTGTGCCGGATTTGTGCTCAGTCACAAACTCCATCTGATGCTTACTAGATTTATGGGTCGAGAAAATGGAATCAAAAGTGGTAATTAAAATGGCAGCTAAAGTGGGATTTGCGAGGTGAGTACTGAACCGATGGGTTAGTGTTTGGCTAAGAGATCAAGGAAAAAGGGAATAAAATAAATTAAGGGGTATGCCGTGTAGAGATCCGAAAAATGAGGGTAAATTTTTCGTTTTTGAGGTAGAACACTTTGCATGCATAGTTTATAAATTTTGTTGGTTTTATCGGTAAAGTGTCCTTTCTACATTGTTTTCACCGAATGACCTATTTAGAGACATATTTAGAGTGTGTCATAGAAGAGTAAAGTACTTAGAATAATGTGACGTATCCGCTGTACAAAAATCAGCTGAAAAAGAAATGGTTTCCGGAATTGGACAAAAAGGGTATTCGGGTGACCCGGGTGGAACGGGTCTAAGCCGACCTCAAATGGAAATGTTTCCTTCTAATAATTTTCATTTAAAATAATTTTATGAACATTGGTTAAAACAGAATTTCAATTTGAAGCATTTAGGAATGAGCTGTAGAGTAACGGGGTTACGGCCTCATTAAGGGCAAAATGGTCATTTGTCCTTGCCCCTTTGATTCCCCACTATAAATACAGCTCAGATACTTCATCCTTATCAGATATGCATTCATAAATATCAGAGATCTCGTCCATATAGAGAGAGGGAGAGAAAAGCCCTAAAAACCCATATTTTCAAGCTGCCGGAACACACATTTCGAGGAGGAATTTGGCCGAACTTCCTTCTGAGAAAGTGTTCAGCTCAACGAGTACTAGATACTCACCAGACAGTTTTTCCATCCAGCAAGTACTTCCTTCTCAGTTTAAGAAAAACTGATTTAAGTATGGTTTCTTGCTAAACTAGAAATAGATCTAGCTTTTCCTACTTTTCTATGGGTTATTTGAGCTGCTTAGAGATGTATTTGTGGTTAGGAAGTTATTTAAGTGGTGTTATTTTGAAGAACCTAGAGTTAGAAATTTGGGGATTTTTATTTCCTTTGATTTAATTGATGTTTTATCATTATGAATAACATATGGCTTGTCTATGTGTTAGATTACTATGTTTTGATGTGTATTTATGTTGAAAAATTACTTGATGTCATGAAGAAAATGTTATCGATTGAGATGGGGAAGCTTTATGAAATTTTAGTAATGAGTGAAAAAGAGGTTTAAAAGACTTGGAAAGAACTTGAAAAAATGGAAAAATTTGGAGCAACAAATAGAGAAAATTAGACTGCTGGACAGAGAAATTTGCTCTCTGTCCGGAACAGTAATTCTAAAAAAAATCAGAAAATCAGACTACACCAAGCCCTGTCGCCCAGCCACTATCCGCGCGTTGCCTGCGCGCGCGCCGTGCACCCCCCTGTGCGCGTGTGCCTGCCTGCCTTGGCCTGTTGCCCTGCTGTCCCACCTGCTGTCCCGTCCTCTTTCGGCCACCTTTTGAACTATCTTTTGGCCACTTTTTGACCTATTTTTAGAACACTTTTTAAGCTATGTTGAGGCATGATTGTGGCCCAAATTGGGCAACCTTTGGAACATTTTTTGGGCCACGTTTCAAGGCCATTTTAGACCACATTTGACCTTATTTTTTGGGGCCAAATTGAGGAACTTTTGGGCTATCTCATGGGGCCAAGTAGGGATCCATTTTGGGCAAATTATAAGACACTCCTAGTTATATGTCACAACCATGTGAGGCTTTAATTGAATTTATTTAATGCCAGTAATATATAGGCTACCAAGCTAAACTAAAAAAAAAAAAAAACCAAACTAAGGTCTGTAAGAAAACTACATGAATATTAATTAATATTTGTGATGGTTGTTCTAGGACTCCTGGATCTAGGATCAACTGGGAGGCCATTGAAGGTGTGGTCTCAGCATAGATAAAGAATGACATTAAAGGAATTAGCTAAGAACTTGGTCTCACATATGAAGGTAGACATGACGCAATCAGACTGTTTGAAGCTGCCGAGTTGGAATGGGAAGAAAAGTTGCAGTAGCAATATTAGTGGTAGCTTCAGCCTTGCGGTGGTGTAATTGTTGGAGGCTATGGGTTTTAACCTTGCTTATAGCAATGGGAGCTACTGATTTGGAACACTCTGCATAGTAATTTGATGAGAAGAAGGGAAAGTTCTTCAATATCTGATGGATGGGATGATAAAGGACAGAATCTGTCAGGATCATCATCTGCTTGAGGGAAAAAGACTGAAGAAGCTGATGAAACTGGATTTAAAATGGTTGGCCGACTCGATCAACAGGCCGGTGTGTTTTCTTCAACTTCTGAACCGTGAACCAAAGATGAACATGGTTGATTGGATTGCATAGTGGACACAGCTTAGTGGGGTTGAGATAACCCTGATCAGGTATGGTACTTTACTAAGTAAGGAATAGAATTAAATTAGGATTGATGTGCATATTGATTGAATGCTTTTGTGCTTATCTGCGGATAGAAGATCACGTAGGACTTAATTGCTTCTTTGAGTTGATTATTTATATGTGTCCATGCTCTTTATGATTATTTGAGAATTGTGATTTACTTCTTGAGTTATTATCATATGTGAGTCATGGTTTAAACGGTTTGTTGATATTGTGACATGTGGATTTGTGTAAGTGTTGAGATTGATTGAGTATGACACGTAGCATTGTGGATGAAGTCTTGTGATTCGATCTTCATTGTGATGCATTATTTAAAGTAGGTTGCATATGCTTATGAAAGTGACGTTTCATTTGGACTGTATTATTGCATGATGAAAGCATGGCATATTGGCATAGTGTGAGTGGGGCATTTGGTGTTGTGCATACTTGGTTACTCATGTCCTTCGGGGAAGGTCCGTAAAATGAGACATACTTGGTTACTCATGTCCTTCGGGGAAGGTCCGTAAAATGAGACATACTTGGTTACTCATGTCCTTCGGGGAAGGTCCGTAAAATGAGGCATGGACATGGCATAGAATTGACATGGCATGGAGTAGACATGGGTGTGTCACGCATATTGTTTGTGCATTGTGTTGATGAATTTGTGAACGTGATATAGGGTTTTTATACCGATGTAGTTTGTACATTGCCATTGTATTGTATGCATGATTAGGGAGGCATGTAGACATACCTGTACACTTGCACATGCCACGTCTTAATTTTGTTCCTTGCATTAGTATTGTACCATACCAGCATATTGGCGCTGACCCATTCGTGGCACAGGTTTCAGATAAAGCTCCTGGTATGCGGGACTTGATGAAGTCTTGGAGAAAGGAGAGGAAATAAATTTGGAAGAATATTTGGCCCTTGGGGCATATTTTGATTTTATAAAAGATTGGTGTGTTTCTGAAAAGAATGGAAATGACATTGTATATTGTAATAGATATTGAATTTGTGATCTTTTAGTTTAAATGTAGGAGTAGACGTGATGGATTGTATAAGTAGGCAATGTATATTTAACTTTGATAAGGTTGTGGCCATCGAGTGAGGATGGATTGTGATGTATTTATATTTATATAATGTTATATGATGCATTGTGATTATCAGGGGGAAAAAGGTTCGAAAAACAAAGGAGACTCTGCCGAAATTTTTATAAAACAGGAATGTATGTGTATTGATGGATGTATAGTTATGTTAGTGGAATCGACTTGTATCTAAATTAGCAAACTTAGTTAAAATTCGTTAAATATTTATTTATTTATTTACTCGTCTATTTATTTTCTTCTTTTGTTTCCTTCAGTCGCGTCCCCGGGTTCGGTCGGGAATCCGGGGTGTGACATGCCGGGCCCCAAGTTAAAGTGCATCCACATTTGTTGTGATCAATATTTATTATTTGTTATCATAGCTTGATCATGTTATACCATTATGAATGATCATGAGATTTCACAGCTTTTATTTGAGTGCATATGATTATACTTGAGACAGCTCATGACTGTAGCAGTATGATTATATTATTAGACAGATTTCATTGCTTTATCATTTGAATTTCTATCATCTGATATTGAGTTATATATCCATTGACTGGCTAGCACATTTGCATTTATCCTAGTTCTTTTATGGATAATGCTTTTTATATTCTTGTACACATGGCAGAGTGAGGGAGAAAGTTAGCTCACCCCAAACTTACCAAACATTTCAGGAATGGAAGCTGTAGAAGAGCAGTAGCAGTAGCAGTCAATTAGATAGCAATGGACATTTCTTTTGAAGTTACAGTATAATATTTAGTATAGACAGTCTTGTAGTTCTCCCATGTTATCCACGTCTTGAGGATGAACAGTTATATTGAGAAATTTTGTATTCCATATTTTGAGAACATTTTATATATCACATACAGCTTTTATTTATTTATTTGTTTCAGTCTTCCACTATTTAGTTGTTGCATTTTAGTAGCACTAAATGTGTAGCAAGTTGAGACCCTTGGTTCGACAAGCAGCGTCGGATCGAGTGCGCGACACGAGATCCGCATAGGGTGGGTCTCGGGTCGTGACAGCTTGGTATCAGAGCATCCTAGGTAACACAGTAGTTCATGGGAGATAGACTAAGGTACTAGAATTACAAATGTCCAAGTAGAGTTAGTCAATAGATAAATTTTGACATGATAGATAAAGTATTATATAAATTTTGATCGTTGATCTTTTACAGCGAGTAATTTTGGAAAATGATCAGGCTACTATACCAGTAGTCGTAGGTATTTTTCTAGTTAGTTAAGGCATGCCCATATGTTAGCTTATGCATTGATTTTGCTTTTAGCACTTACTACTAGATTGATTTAGAAATTGAACTGCTAGTTGAACATAGAAACAGAACTCTTAGGTTACATGTTAACCATTTCTATACTATTGGAAGAGTCATTATTGATGAATGCTATACATCGGGAAAAATGATTAGCAATGAATGATATACATACAGTATATAAGGTAAAGATCATAAGTGCACAATTGTTAGCTAATATGAGAAAGAATTTGATGATTTAAAATGATTAAATGATTTGTGACTATTAGAACGTGATAAAAAGTTTTTGTATTAGGGTCAATAGTCCTGGGAAAAATACTATATGCTAAATGAAAGTTGATGATTATTGACTAGTGATCCTTAAGGATAGTAGCGTACTTAAAGGTAAATGAGGAGAACTCTTGAGATTATGATACTAAAAATATTGAAGGAAGCTTCAATAAATGATATAGACAAATACCGAGTGCATGCTTAAGAGTGGAACTTTTAAAATGGGATTCACGTGAGGGTTTCGAAAGGCACATGAAAATTTTAGAAAAATAGAAAAATGATCTGATGTGATTGTAAAACTTGATTCTCAGTAGAAAATTTTTATCTAGTTAACGCAAACACCTGTTCAAGTTATACCATGATGTTAAAGAAATCACAAGAACCATCAGAGTTAGAGGGGAGTTAGAGGAGAGATTGATAGTGTGGCTGCCACTGGAGTTGGGGTAGGATGACATGTAGCAGGGAAAAATTGAGAGGTTAAAGAGAGCTGGTGCAATAGGCTTCAATAGCAACAGGTGAACTCCATATTGTAGATTAAAGGAAATGGAAGCTCTGTGATGGGCTTGCAGATAGGTTGATGGTTCTACTTGCAGAAATTGTTCTGAGCAACACTTGAGGCTGGAAGATTGATTATTGGAGAGAGATTTAGGGCTTTCCTTATAGTATTTCCTTAAATGCTTCAAGTGAATATACCAATGGAGCTATGCATTGGACAGCTAGTTTCGACGAAGGATCTAGTTATTTGATGGTCATTATTTCATTTGATTGAGCAAAAGAGACTTACGGGAAATGGTTAATGGACCAACTGAGGGTCTATCAGTGCCGGTGGAATATTGACTGCGGCCCGACAAAGGTTAGACTTAATTATTTTCAGTTATTTCAAATTAGAATAAAACCTTGTGAAAATATAAATTATGCCCCAAAATTATGGTTAATTTTGAATTGACCCAAGTAATAAAATAATATTAATTTAAATAATTTAAAAAGGGGAAATTACTAAAATGCCCCTAAGTCAAATGTAGTCTAACGGACTCCGATTTAAAATAAAAGAATAGTGAATTTTTATTATTTCAAGCATTCCTGACTTAACCGTGGAGTCTAATTTGCAAAAAGAGGTCTTGAGAAGTAAGAACCCATAAAAGTGTAAAAAGATCGTTTTGCCCTTTTTAGTACAGAAGTCCGAATTAAATTTCGCGAAAGCCTAAATCGACTTTGGTCGACGTTCCAGATTCAATAGTAGAGTTTATTCTGGTAAAAGATATATAAATAATAAAGAGACATAAAATTTGATGAATAGCATGAGTTATAAATATATACATAGATTGAGATGAGTTTCTTGAATCATAAGAATACTGAGAGACAAGAAGAAGGCGGTTTGACCTTCTAGACAGATACATAAAGAGGTAAGTAATCTCTTATCTCTACATGTGTTACATTTCCAGCCATGTCAACAGTTTTTCTTATATTATCTATTGTACTCCATACATGCCAGAACATTTATTGAGCCCACATTGATATTGCTCTATCTTGTGGAAAGTGTTTATTGACTGTTATATATCCTTATCATGATTTCTGTACACTCTGTACATAGGCCTCGAGGGGCAAGACTTATGATTTCAGCAGCCCAGCTTACATTGGCCTATTAAGGCAACAGTTTCATTTCGCTGCGAAGATAGTGTTATTGCATTTACTGTTTATGGGATTTAGCATGATCTCGATATATTACATTGTGCCGGATTTATGCTCAGTCACAAACTCCATCTAATGCTTACTAGACCTACGGGTCGAGAAAATGGAATCAAAAGTGGCAATTAAAATGGCAGCTAAAGTGGGATCTGCGAGGTGAGTATTGAACCGACGTGCTAGTGCTTGGCTGAGAGATTGAAAAAAAATGGAATAAAATGAATTAAGGGGTATGTCGAGCCTGTCACGACCCGAAACCCACCCTATGCGGGTTACTGGATCGCGACCGCCACCTTTCGGCCCGAAGGCCTTGGGGCAAGGCTCGTATATAAGCAACAATATCAGACAGTGATGTAATACCCCAATTTCGTAACTGACATGTTTTGTATATGAGAAAACTGTTTTGGGAATGAAATGTCAGGTTTAGCTAATTTAATGCCTATTTTTAATAGTGATAAAACTCGAATTAGCTAATTATGGGAAACTCGAGAAAATAAAAACTGACATTGGACCTTGGTCAATGGAAGATATTCTGAGTAGGAAGTGACAGAAAGAAACTGCACTGAAAAAGGAGTTACAGATTGGGAGTTAAGGCCAAAACAGTGAAACTGGAAATTAGCGACAACCAAACAGGGCCTTAACCAGAAAATAAGAGAAAATGGTCACTTGGGAGGCCAAGGGGAATTGAACCCTTGACCTACCAAGGTAAGCAACTTTGTCTCAAAAAGTTACCAACTAGGCTGTTGGTTACTTTGTGCATAAATACAGCAATATATGTATATAACCTATAATCTGCTCAAGCCACCACCCAAATTGGCCAATGGCCTTACATTCAAGACTCCCATTATTAGCTTACCTCATCTCCTCTCACATCAGTTTTTCAATCAACCGAGACTCCATTACTATGCATATTTGAATACATATATGAGAGACATCATAATGGTCAAGATACACCCCCATCCACCAACCAAGTTGCATGCAAAACCTAAACCATGGTTTTGAAGACAAACCACCTGGCAAGTTGTGTGCTGCCATGTCTCTATATATATATTAGGTTGGTGAATGCATGAGAGGTTTGGAGTGTGGAGAGAGAGAGAGAGAAGGGAGATTGTGCATGCAAGTGAGAGAGGGAATTGGCAATTGAAGTAAAGGCTTGAGGATTTCATGCATGACCTGAGGAACTTGAGGACACTGTGAGAGGTCTGGGTCGAGCCATAACTGAGAGGGACAGCACTGTGAAGGTAAAAATTCTAAATTATCTTCAATTCTTGTTTTGTAGATTTTTGAATTATTTTGATGAGTTGCTACGGGTATAGACTACATGCATGCCTCATTATTGACTCTAGGAACTGTTTTGAGTGTATAGCATGGCTTAGAGGTCTCGGATAGGTCAAAACCCATGAAACCCGAGACCAACCTCCATTGATGAACCTTGGAAAACCCAGGTCTGAATTGACCATAACAGTTCAGAGTTTTGAGTGTCAAAGCCTGAAATAGACCCCAAGAGGATCTCAAATATGTACCTACGCGACCTCGAGACTCACTGTAGCCCCACGAAATTGGAAATGAACCTACGGGTTTAAAATCCAATCCGTTAAAACTCGAGACTAAACTGAAATATATAAATAGGGTCTTGATCCTTAGGATTTGTAGGTCACGTAGCTTCAAACCACACACAAAATGGTTGAGAAATGAGGATGCTAGATCGAGTTGCAGGTCACGGTTACCCTCTTGAAAACAGAACTTGTTGGGTTGATTCGATGCCCAAGACCGATGCCAAAGTGTTGGTGTGACCCTCAGGAGTCGATACCACCCCAAAACAGCAAGAAACCGTACCCTAAAACTCACGAAATAGAAGCTAAAAATCTGCAGAAAATAGGGCAACACCGAGTCAGTTTGTGGAGTAGACGGAGTTGACTCGGCTGAGTCGACCGAGTCGATCGAGTCGAGATGGGTTGGGCCGAGCCAACTCGGACACGTGTCTGTCCCAGGGACTGCCACTGCATTAATAAAGCTACGTCGTTTTGAATAAACTAGCTTTTAAATTATTCTAGGGCTGACGTCATCATGACGTCAGCAATGTAACAGGACCAGTCAGAACCGGACTGAACCGGACCGGTTCAGTTGCAAGGAGACTGAACCCTTTGGTTCAGTTTTGAACTTTTAAATATTTGCAAACTGACCCTCCACTGTTTGACAGAATTATACTAAGGCCCAGATTTTTAAAATCTTTTGCAATTATACCCCTGAAAAATTAAATAAAATAATAAAATAATTAATTTAATTATTTTATTAAAAAGGGAATAATTACCATAATGCCCCTGGACCTTAAACGAGTCAAACCAAGTCCGAATTTAATGATTGAATAGTGTAATCTTACTATTTCGGGCATTCCGGACTCAATGGTGGAGTCTGATTTGTGAAACCAAGTCCCGAAAAATACAGACATGTAAAGGGTAAATGACCATACTGCCCCTAATGACACATAGGGCCAAATTTCACTGAAAGATAGTCCATTTTAACTATGTTGGACATTCCGGACTCAATGGTGAGGTCCGTGACTACAAATAAGGTACCGAAAAATACAACATATGAAATTACCATAATACCCCTGACACTGTACAAGGCCTAAATGAAGTCCGATTAAAACGGAATTAATACCAGTGATAGACCTGACACTTGTGAGACTGTATACATGATTAGATGACGAATCCGAGACAGAAATTATGTGACGGCAAAAATGACCAAAATACCCCTGACATACCCGAACCTAGATTTAAAAGCCGAGAGAGTCTAAATTGACTTTCTTCGACCTTCCGAACTCAATGGTTAGGTCCATATTATGAAAATCAGAACCGATAAATGTGTGAAGATACTGAAAACCCTAAGCCAAATGCTTAAGAGGTAAAACCTATGAACTAGCCACTATAAGTTAGTTCCATGAAACCCATCATAGGGTAGACTTACTCAGTCTAAGGTCATGAGTTGATAAATCTTTATAAATTGTTTTAGGCTTAAAGAGAAAAAGAGGAAGGCTCCGTTCATAGCTTCAAACTCGAATATTGAAGGTGAGTAACTTCTGACACTGTTAAGTTACTGCTCCTCGATCTGCTAAATTGTTTCGAATACTATATGTTTTAAATGCATGCTTTTATCATCGTTGACATGGTTTTAGTTTCTCAAATGATTAACTATACTCTGATTGATATGCTAGCACTCTGAACCGTTTATCTGTTTTGATCTATTGAATTTGACTTGGATTTATTGAACTATTAATTCCAAACTGATTTATTTACCATGTGATTTAAGCAAAGATTGAATTCGAAACTCTTGCCTGGATATCTGTGTTACTCACTGGGCTTTTTAAAGCTCATTCCATTATTTTAATAATTTCAGGGGAACCCTCAGATGGACAGGTTTAGCAGGTCCAGAACCTAGGGGGAAAATGTTGGAGACCCCCAGATAGAATGATAACCCATTTTTGAGAATCTATACCATTTTTGTACTTTTTGTGTAACTGATCAGATTATGACCTTTTGTAGTGAAACTGTTTTGTAATCTTGAATAAGATAGGTCTGACTATGATATATCCTGAATGCTCTACCAAGTATATATGTATGCATTCTCATGTGAAAATTCCGCTGCTTAAACTATATATGTTGAATGCACTATGCTTGGGATTTAGATCGGAATGGCCTTTGGTTAGGATTACCGTCGGGGTTTTGTTTTCAAAAAAAAAAAAAAAAAAAAAAAAACTGATAAAACCCGATGGGTGCCTAACTGGCCTTTGCCACGTACCCCAAATCCGCACAGGGTGGGTCTGGGGGATGTGACAGTGATGCGATCTGTGGTTGCGGAAGCGTGAAAAACTTTTTTTCTTTTCTTTTCTTTTAAAAATAAACATCTGTCGCATATCCGCTTGATACTGCCACTCTTCATAGCGGTACACATAAATATAATAATCAGAGCATAATAATATTAACTAAAGATTTTTGCATAGTACATATCCAAGTGCCCCTCGGGCTTAAGTACATAAATGTCCAGAAAGTTCGACTACAAAAGTTTGACCAATGAAGGGTCCTAATACTTCCAAAATATCTCCAGGTCCTACTGGAGCTGCCAATCACTGCTCCCCAAATTGAGCAAGTGTCCAACCATCATCACCTGAAAAATGTGGGGGAATGGGGTGAGCTTCGAAAAGCCCAATGAGTAATTCCTACATCTGTCATGGGTTTTCAATTGGTAGAGGTTTCGTACATAAGAGAGTTTATAAAATACTCAACTACCAATTTGGTCGAATACTTGAACATAGAGAGCATGCATTCTTAAAATATATAGCTTTGAAACATTCAAGGTATTCAAGCTAGAACATATATTTTCATAAAAGAGCATATGTGTTTTAGAACATGTAACTTAAAATCATGTGAACATGCATAGTGAAAATGGGGGTAAAACCTGCTTCCATTTCCAAAATCGTTTGTCATATTTTCTCTCTAATTAGGCGGAATCTGTTTCGAACCAGACTCCCATTTTACGTATACGTGGAGATATCTCATTACCTGTGGGATTAAATCCTACTACCAGGCATTACACATGACAGGTCAATTGAGTTCCATATAACCCAAAATCCTAACTATGTGTTGATGCACATGATAGGCCCATTGAGTTCCGTACAACCCAAGACCTACCTATGTGCTTATTATTATCTTGTAAAACATTTTTCATATGACTTTTTCATATTGATACTTTTCATGAGTATTTAAAACATGTAACGTATATCTTTTGCAATGATGCTTCAATACTTGTAATAATCAAATTCAGAATATTTGAGGAAATCAGACATGCTAACTATTTTGAAAAGGAAACATTTACGGATATAAATAAGTAAATAATCGTGGGGCATGTCATAGCATAATATTTAAGAAAGTAGAAATCATGAATACTGAATTTGATATACCAATGCTGTAAATATCTTGAACTTAAAAACATTCGTTGAAATCCGTGGAGTTAAAGCCTCCACTTCAAATGCAAGATTACTCACCTTGGTCCTTTAGGGTTAGTGCTAATAATGCGCTTTCCCACTTCCTTTGTAGTTCCTAAGAACAATTCATAAATAACCTCACTAACTTCACATTCACTTCAAACATCTCCTACTGATGCTTCTTAGCTTATGCTTAGATCGTATTAGATCTTAACACGATTTCATAAATTTCTTACGTACTTATTCTTAACCTATGACACATCTTAATGTATTAGGAATTAAATTTATTTTATTTTATACTCTTCTGGGAGTTCCATTAACTTTAATTTAATTTATTTACTTCACATGTTCACATGTCGTATCTTCTAGTGTTGTATTTCCTCGTACTTGTCTTAGTTTAATATTTTGACAATACTTTAGTTTATAATCATCTGACAGATGCTATTCATCAAATTTTATGTCTTTTTATTTTAGACATTTCTTTTGGTCAGATAGACTCTACCATTGAGTCCGGAGCGTCGAAGAAAGTCAATTTAGACCTTCTCTGATTTCATTTTGGCTTTAGGGGTGCTAAGGGTATTTTGGTCATTTTATCCCTTTTTGTGTCTTTATTTTTCGGGACCCCATCTCGTGTCGTGGACCTCACCATTGGACTCAAAAGGTCTGAGATAGTAAGAATACACTAATAACTTATAAATTTTGGTCAAGGGGTATTTTGGTCATTTACCCCTTTACGTGTCTTTATTTTTTGGGCCCCATCTCGTGAAACGGACCCTACCATTGGCTTCAGAATATCCGAAATAATAAGGATACACTATTCATATGTTTAATTTGGACTTTATTTGCCTTATTTATGACGCAGGGGTAAAATAGTAAATTTACCTCATTTATTAAATAATTAAATAATTATTTAGTTATTTAAATATTTTTCTAGGGGTATACTTGTATAATTTTGCCAAAAATTGGGCCATAGTGTAAATCCGTAGAACAGTTGGGGTCAAAATATAATTTTCATAAGTTTCGGTCTGAACCAGTTGGTTCAGTCTGCCCTTAAGTGAACCGGTCTGGTTTCTATGTGAACCAACCAGTTTGGTCGGTTTAATACGTAAGGCTGTCGTCATGATGACGTCAGTCCTAATGTTTTAAAAATTAAAACCAATCCAAAACGGTGTCGTCCCACTTAATGCGGTGGCCCTTCCGTCTTTTAACACGTGTCCCGAGTCAACCCATCCAACTCGGTTTTAAAACGACGAGTCGACTCAGCGTCATCTTCCCCAACGATACCACGACTGTTGCCCTAATTCCCGAAGTTAAAAAGCTTCAATTTCGTGCATTTTGGTTCAACGATTTCTCTCTGTTTTTAATCCAAACCCTTCCCAAGTCGTTAAGGACTGGTTTGGCATTCATTTGAGAGTTCAAGACTACTTCATGTGTTTGGTTTTGGGCTTGATAATCCAAACCTGTGTCTCGGTCGTATATGCCCATTTTTGAGCCAAACTCGATGGGGTTTGTTCTGATTTGCTCCATTTTTCATAAGGTTGAAATCCCTAATCACAAAAGTGGTTTTAACAGTGTGTTTAAAGGTTTGGGTTTCAAACCCGTAACCTGCAACTCGGTTGTTGGGGGTTGCTTCCTAAGATTTTCAGTCGCGGACATGTGTTTTGGGGATGCTCTTGGGGTCTACTTTCAGTATCTACAAACCAAATTTGGTTTGGTTTCCATTGGATCAGACCTGCTATAAGCAAGGTCTCCAATGGCTGCCTTGTGTACGGCTGTGTTTCTGAGTTGTTTTAGGTTGAATTTTTCATTCTTATTCATGTTTATTTACTTTAAACTTCATTCATACAAAAATCAGAAGCTAAAACAGTTCATTCATATGAAAATTCTTAGAGAGAGAAACCAAGGTGTTTTGTAGGTTTACCTCTAACAGTGACTCTCTCTCTTCTTCCTTCTTCCTCCGAGACCTCCTTTTTCTCTTTAGAACTCTCTCTCTCTCTCTATTTCTCTCTTTTTGTGTGATGGAATGGTGTTGGGGCCAAGTGTATAAAATTATGTGTATACATGCATATAAGCCCATGCTTGATCATGGTAGTTTCTGATTTCCCCACCAACTTGGTTAACTTGTGGCAGCTTCTTTTCTCAAATTTCTATTATTTTGGGGCAGGCCTTTAATGGCCGGTTGTGTGTGTGTGTTTGTTTTGTATTTATGTATGTATATATATATATATATATATCTCATAATTCACACATAGTAATATACAATGGTCACTCATACACACTTGTACACATTGGGCCATTGCATGTCCTCATACACATATCTATATATATATATATATATATAATTTCATATATATATATATATACATATATATACATATTCATTTACACCATTCTTGTTATTATTATGGTTATTATTATTATCATTACTTTATTATTATTATTATTATTATTATTATTATTATAATAATAATAATAATAATAATTATTATTATTATTATATACTCCCTTTAAATTCTCATATTATAATAATTAATTACTTTAAAATTAATTATTTCCTTAAGTGTATAACTTTTACACTAATCTCTCGTTATCTCATAAAACGTGCCTCATTACCCGACATTCTCGGGTCGGGGTATTACAGAGCCCCAAGTTAAAGTGCATCCACATTTGTTGTGATCAGTATCTATTATTGGTTATCATAGCTTGATCATATTATACCATTATGAATGATCATGAGATTTCACAGCTTTTATTTAAGTGCATATGATTATACTTGAGACAGCTCATGATTGTAGCAGTGTGATTATATTATTAGACAGATTTCATTGCTTTATCATTTGAGTTTCTATCATCTGATATTGAGTTCTATATCCATTGACTGGCTAGCACATTTGCATTTATCCTAGTTCTTTTATGGATAATGCTTTTTATAGTCTTGTACACATGGCAGAGCAAAGGAGAATTACTTACTGAGCTTAAGTTAGCTCATCCCAAACTTACCAAACATTTCAGGAAATGAAGCTGTAGAAGAGCAGTAGTAGTAGCAATAGTAGTCAGTTAGATAGCAGTGGACATTTCTTTTGAAGTTACAGTATAATATTTAGTACAAGCAGTTTTGTAGCTCTCCCATGTTATCCACGTCTTGGGGATGAACAGTTATATTGAGAAATTTTGTATTCTGCATTTTGAGAAAATTTTATATATCACATGCAACTTTTATTTATTTATTTGTTTAAGTCTTCTGCTATTTAGTTGTTGCCTGTTAGTAGCACTGATTGTGTAGCAAGTTGAGACCCTTGGTTCGACAAGCAGCGTCGAATCGGATGTTCAACACGAGATCCGCATAGGGTGGATCACAGGTTGTGAGACATTTCATTTTTCTCACCTCCCTTATTTTTAGATATTTTGTATAACTGTACAAACGATAATGTAACTTTTGTTGTTAGACTTTGTATAAACCAACTATGATCATACTTAGTTGCTCTGCCAAGTGAACATACATTCTTTTATTTAATTTTTGTTGCTCAACTCTTGTATAATGGATGCATCTTACTTGGAAGTTATAAGTGAATGGCCTTAGGTTAGGATTACAATCGGTAATTTGATAAGTAAAAATGTGATGGGTGCCTAATTGGCCGGTCGCATATCCTTAATCCACATAGGTTGGGTTTTGGGATGTGACAAAATAAAATTGAATCAAAGTACAAAAGTTCAACGAATGATATCAAATTCATTTTCAAAGCAAGTCGAATAGTCTAAGAGAAGAATTTGAATGAAAAGTCAAAAATCTCAAGTCAATCTCATAGTTCAATAAGCAATATCATCATCCTAAATCCTTAGTTCAAATCTCAATATCTTGGTCCAACAATTCTTATTTAAAATCATAGTTATAGTTCAATAGTCAATATCTTAGTTCAGTATTCAATATACACAAAGGATTAAGATCATGAATCCTTCTTCTACGGTCAACAAATTAGAATATCACTGACTGAGATCAATATTCAAAGAACTAGTTCGAAATGTCCTTCTGTATGACTCGCCACCAATATACCCTGTGGTTAGGGTTTGATAAAGTCATAATTTATTCGATAATGACCATTCATAGAAGATTGGTCCATTCAAAACATTAAAATCAAATCCAAAATAAATAATCATCAATCATAAGCTCAGTTATCAAAATAGGAGTTTTATATCTAGTATTTAGTCGAAACCAATCAAAATGAGTAAGAAGTCACATAATATCTTGAATATCTAATGAAACATTTTCTTAAATTAGAAAAGAAACAATATATCGATAGACCATTTAAAACATTATTTGAGTACAATGTATCTATTATAAAAAGTCATAAAGGAATTCAATATTTATATTTATAATGAAAACTGCCTTAGATATTGCATGAAACACTCACATGTAATCCAAAAACTTATATCAAAGTCCTTTCCTTAGTCAGAGGTTCCTATAATATAATTCAAGATCTTATTAAATTATTATTTTACATAATATCTTGAATATCTCATGAAACATTTTCTTGAATTAGAAAAGAAAAAATATATCGATGGATCATTTAAAACATTATTTAAGTACAATGTATCTATTATCAAAAGTCATAAAGGGATTCAATATTTATATCTATAATGAAATCCACCTTAGACATGGCATGAAACACTCACATGAAATTCAAAAGCTTATATCAAAGTCCTTTCCTTAGTAAGAGGTTCCTATAACACAATTCAAGATCTTATTAAATTATTGTTTAAAGTACGTTCTCTCTTGAACACTGTAGTAATCAACAGCAACATGGTGAAGTTGGCAATGAATGATCCCATTCTTTTCAGTTATAATTCTTTAAATTATGCTCAGCTTTCTCTTCTTTCCCTATTTATCTGTATTCACTAGTTATCTTCCTGTAATGACCCGAAATTTTTTTTTTTATATATATAAAATTTCCGTGGTTATTTATTTTATTATTAGAGTTATGATTATTATTATATGAATGTAATGTGTGTATTGTATGTGTATAATTATGTGTGTATGCTACATGTGCATGTATATATATATATATTATATACATATTTAAAGAGCTGATTTGGAGAATATGTATATTTATGTGTATATATATATATATATATATATAACAGTGCACAGTGCATTGTGTGTGTACCTGGTTGTGCGTGTGTGTGAGTTTGAGTGTAACACACTCAAACAAGTGTGGGAGGGGCATGGAGTGTGTAAGAGGAGTGGTTGAAGGTCTGTGGTGAGGTTTGTGTATATGTGTGTGGTGAGGGCTGAGAGAGGGGCAGACTTGTCGTGTGAATTGGAGAAGAGAGAGAGAGAGATATAGAGAGAGAAAGTGAAGAGAACAAAGGAGAAGTGTGTGCTGGTTGAAGGGAAAACAGAAGGAGAAGCTTCAAGGTGAGGAGCACACTGATGCCCAGTAGTTGAACCAAGAGAAGGAGAGAGAAACAAAGGTAAGCAGCTAAAAACCATTACTTTCTCTCTCTAGAAAATATCACTTATGCATGGTCTGTTTTATGATATAATGTTTAGGTTTAATTCGTGAGTCTTGTAGCATGTGAGAAGTGGAATGTTTTGCAAAAAGTAACCAATTAAAATAGGGGAAAAATCAAGGAGAAAAGGGAGGTCATAGGTCACGGCCATGGGGGATTGGGTTAACATTTTATGTAAAAAACCTTGCTTGGTTGTTGGGAAAATAGTCCCCTTGAGTGCAGAAATACATTAGGATAAAAAATGGGGGTTAAACCATGACCAAACTGTCACAAAAATGAAGGAGAGAGAGTCGGCCGGAAGTTTGACCGAGGGATTTGACTCTCTATTCGTGAGAATCCAATGATCTAAACCCAAAACCGAGCCCATATATGGAATCCTTGGGAGAAAACGAAGAGAACTGCATTTTTGAAACGGTGAAAATCCATCGGAAAAATGTCGCCGGCGCCAGAAAAGGCGCCGGCACCTCACCGGAACCCTACCGAAAAAATGAGGAAGATGAAGTACTGTTCCGGGTCGGGTTCGAGTCTCGGGTCGGGTCTGGGCTCGGGTCGGGCCAAGGCCGACCCGCCCCTGCCACGTGTCGCTCCCACGTTTTAAATTAAAAGGGGTTGGGGGGCTGTTTGGCTACGAAGTTAAGAAATTAGAAATTGGAATTAAATGGGAACAGGGATATCTTATCCCTGTTTTGGATTAGCCACTGTTTGGCTATCCAAATTGAGAATAAGGGTTTTGCAAATTACGAAATTGCCCCTGAACTTTCTGAAAATTACAATTCTACCCTTGTACTTTTGAAAATTCTGATTTGACCCCTCAGATTTTGGAAATTACACTTTAACCCTAAAATTTTAAGTAATTACACTTTAACCCACCAGAATTAAATATTAATAAAATAATAATTAAATTAATTAATTAATTTAATTATTTTAAATACTCTAAAATAGTCCGGAGTCCGAATGGGACAAGTCAATAGTGTATTTTGACTATCTCGGTCATTCTAAGACCAATGGTGAGGTCCGTTTTACGAGACAGGATCCCAAAAAATAAAAGACCCGTAGTAACCTTTAAAATTACCAAAATGCCCCTGAATTGAAACACAGTCAAATGAACTCCAAATTAAGTAAACAAATAGTGAAACCTTATTATCTCGAGCATTCCGGACTCAACCGTGGAGTCCGATTTGTGAAAAGGGGTCTCAAAATGTAAGGACCCGTGAAGAGTGCAAAATGACTATTTTGCCCTTTTGAACCCAGATGTCCGAATTGAGTTCTACGAAAACCTAAACTTATTTTCTTTGACGTTCCGAACTCAATAGTAGAGTCTAATTTAGCAAAATAGAAACTTATAAAATAAAGAGATGAAATTTGTTGGATAGCATCATTCAAGAAACAAATGAACTGAGTCACATGTTATGATTATAGGAACACGAAAGGGCAAGGAGAAGGTGATCTGACCTTCGGTATTCTCACGGTGATCCCACTATACTACGAGTACACCTTCCTGAGTTGAGGTCGATTATCAGGTACGATATATTGTGCTAAGTAAGAAATAGAATTGAGATTAGGAATACTTGTTCTACTGCCTTGATTGTTCACATGTTTGCTTGATTGTTCACATGCCTATGTGTTTCATGCTATCTTGCTAAAGTTGGGGTGATGATGTGGACGATGATTATGTGTATATCGCATGTGTTAGAGTAGTGTGTGAATTATATGCTTTAAGAACTGTTGACATTATGAAAATATGTACTTGAAAGCATGCTTCATGTATGAATGAGATGCATCATTAAGATTACATTGTGGCATGAATGAATCAGAGCATATTAGTATAGTGTGGTTCTTTGTGCATGGCGTGAGTTGAGCACGTGGTGCTATGCATTATGAGGGTGCAGATCCTGTGGTGAAAAACCCAAAATCGGCCAATAGGTACTCGCCTGCCTGACGGGTTCCGGACCGTGAAGCGAGACATACGTGGCGGTACTCATGCCAGCGGCGAAGGACCGTATCATGAAACATGGGTGGGCATAGAGTTGCATGGGTGTGTCACGCATACTACTCATATACTGTATACTGTTCATATACAGCAATAATGATATCGAATGCCATATATAAATAACTGTACACTTGCACTTGCCACGCCCTTAGTTCTGTTTCTTGCATTAGAATTATATTGTACCAGCATGTTGAGCTGACCCCTTTAGTGGGGCAAACATTTCAGATGATGCTCCAGCTGTGCGAGACGTGGAGATGATTTGATTGGGGATTATGTTTGGCCCGAGGGGCGCATTTGATATTGTATAAGGGCATAAGCCCGAGACTGTTTCTTATTTTGTATGTTGTGAACAAATGGACCAGACCCTATGTAATGTATCAGAACAGTACGTAGAATGTGTGTGATTATCCTAAATTATCTTTTATTTCTTTATTATTTTATTTCTCTTTGTCTCGTTACTCGCGCCTCGGGTTCGTTGGAATTCAGGGCGTGACAACGTGGTATCAGAGCTTAGGTTCGAATACCTAGAGACCGTGGGGTGTTGTTAAAACACCATGAGACCCTAGAGTAAAAGTGATGACTTAGTGTGAACTGTTAGTAGCATGCGGTAGGGCATTATGAGCTATGTGATCATATGTCCTGATGCATGACTTATTGTAATTACGTGCTGATTGATGCTATGTTTGGAGGCATGACATGTATGATGTGTGAGAAACTTGTTAAGTGTATATATCATGACTTGCTACATGTACCACCCGTTAAAGTATAGGTTATTGATAAGAACATGATTGAGATCACATTTAAATGCCTATATCTGAACGTGAAAAAGTGATATTGAATTTTTCTCTTGGACTTGTAGATATGCCTCCTAGACGAGCTCCTACGAGAGCCGGACCACCCAAACGGGGTAGGGGTAGACCTAGAGGTGCTGCCCAGCCTCGTCGTGGCAGATCTAGAGCTGCTGCCCCTATTCCTGATGTAGTTGAGGAGGTTGTTGTCCCAGTTGACACACCTGAGCACAGTGCAGCTGAGGAGGATATTGCTCTCCGCCCCTGTCCCTATTCCTGCTCCCACTCCAGTACAGGAGGTAGAGCAGATGGTTGGCGCCAGAGACATGGCGGCCCTTTTGCAGGAGTGTCTTCGCACTATGATAGAGGGGTGGACCACCGGCGGTGAGACCAGGGATACCTTCGTGATGAAGGTGTTCCAGAGGATGAGACCACCCACCTTTGCTAGACAGCCAGACCCACTTGTTGCAGAGGAGTGGTTGAGGCAGATCACTCGGATTTTAGACTCACAGGGGATTACTGAGCCCTACTTGAGGATCGGATGCGCTACATTTCAGTTTACAGACCTGGCTAGTCAGTGGTGGGAGGTAGTTGCTGACAGACTACACCGGTTTGGCGAGGGATGGGAGGCATTTGTGGCCATGTTCAATGACCACTACTTTCCTTTATCTGCCAGAGTTGGGTTTACGGAGGAGTTCGAGGCACTTCTTCAGAGGGACATGACAGTGGCCCAGTATGAGTCACGGTTTACTGCTTTGGGGAGGTTCGCCCCACATATTATTGGACAGGAGGATTTGAGGGTATACAATTTCCTCAAGGGGTTGAAGACCTCTATCAGGGACAGATTGGCTGGTCATATTATAGAGACATACGAGGAGGCAGTGATCAGGGCCTCTAAGGTGGAGAGAGAGCTGGCTGATCTTAGAGGGATTAGAGAGACCAGAGCTCAGGGCAGGGCACCCACAGTACAGACCTCTGCACCTGCCCCGACCTATAGACAGCCGAAGAGGTACCGAGCCAGTACTTCTTCCACACAGCCACCAGCCGGACCCCTCCATTTGGTAGCTCCCCGTCCTGCCTTACCATCCGCTCCTAGGGGAGGAGGGTCACAGCGACCTAGTACATGTTATACATGCGGGCAGCCTGGCCATAGGAGAGCCGATTGTCCCTTGAGGGGACCCAGCGTTGCACAAGGTGTCGGATCTAGTCAGGGGTCATTTCCACTACCTCTACCGGCACCGAGTCAGAGGGCCCCGCTGATTTGTTACACTTGTTAGCAGCCTGGCCATGTTAGGGCCAACTGCCCTCAAGGGCAGACTTCACAGAGTTCGCCGAGGCCCCACTATTACCAGCATACACAGGTGCCTCTGCCCCAGCCACAGTCAGTCCAGGGACTCCCAGTGCCCTATCATCAGTCTGCATCCTCCGCGCAGAGTGTCAGAGCTCCAGCACCTAGGGGAGGAGGCCAGCAGGCACAGAGAGGGGGAGGCAGACAGGGCCAGACCACATAGGGCCGAGTCTATGCAGTAGCCACCCCGGAGACCTTTACTACCGGACCATCAGTAGTTCGAGGTACATTCCTTATATCCAGTTCATGGGCCAGTGTGTTGATAGATTCAGGTGCATCACATTCATTCATTTCCACTGCACTTGCTATGTCATTGGGTTTGGATATAGATTGGTTGGACCCCCCGTTGCATGTTGGTACACCAGTTGGGGGTATTGTGGTACTGACGAGGATCTGTAGAGATTGCTCGATAGAGATAGCTGATCGTGTCCTCCACTTTGATTTTATTGTACTCGATATGACTGGGTTTGATGTGATTCTGGGGATGGATTGGTTGTTCACCTATCGGGCGAGTATAGACTGCTACAGGGGGAGGGTGACCGTATGCACTCCTGAGGGAGACTGCTTTTATTTCACAGGGGATCGGGGGGATTTCTTGATTCCGCCGTTGTGTGATTCTAGGAGCTGGGGAGGCCACAGTTACATGCTCGCTAGTTTGATTGCGGGTGATCTTGAGGCCGCAGAGATTGTGTTGCCCCCAGTAGTGAATGAGTTCCCCGACGTCTTCCTGAGTGACTTGACTTGTCTACCCCCTAGACGAGAGATCGAGTTCACCATAGAGCTCATTCCTGGTACTACACCCATTTCCATACCACCTTACCGCATGGCTCCAGCTGAGTTGAGAGAGCTGAGGGAGCAGTTAACTGACCTACAGCGGAAGGGGTTTATCCGTCCTAGCACTTCTCTGTGGGGTGCCTCGGCACTGTTCGCAAAGAAGAAGGACGGGACACTGCGATTATGTGTGGATTACAAGAGGCTGAACCGGGTTACTATCAAGAATAAGTACCCGTTGCCAAGGATCGATGATTTATTTGATCAGTTGAGAGGTTCGAGATGCTTCTTGAAGATTGATCTTAGATCGGGTTACCACCAGTTGAGGGTCAGGGAGGAGGACATAGCGAAGACAGCTTTCCGCACTCGCTATGGTTACTATGAGTTTGTGGTCATACCCTTTGGAGTGACGAATGCCCCAGCGGCATTCATGGACTTGATGCACCACATTTTCAGTCCTTACCTGGATCAGTTCGTAGTGGTATTTATGGATGACATCTTAGTATATTCACCTGCTGAGGATATACATGCCTATCATTTGAGGACTGTACTGCAGATTTTGAGAGAGCATCGCCTATTTGCCAAGTTCTCGAAGTGCGAGTTCTGGCTTCGAGAGGTACAGTTCTTGGGACATGTAGTATCCAGTGGAGGGGTATCTGTAGATCCCTTCAAGATTGAGGCTGTCATGAGCTGGGAGAGAACTACCAGTGTATTTGAGATTCGGAGTTTCCTAGGGTTAGCCAGATACTACCAACGATTTGTGGAGGGTTTCTCCCGTCTTGCCGCGCCGATGACTCATCTGACGCGCAAGGGCATCAGATTCCTATGGACAGATGACTGTGAGCAGTCTTTTCAGGAGCTGAAGAGGAGATTGACTTCAGCGCCTGTTTTGATCATACCTGAGAAGGGAGTGGGTTATGTTGTGTACTGTGATGCTTCTTGGGAGGGATTAGGTTGTGTATTGATGTAGGAGGGTAGAGTGGTAGCCTACGGTTCTCGCCAGCTAAAGAACCATGAGCGGAACTACCCCACACATGACTTGGAGTTAGCTGCCGTCATCTTGGCACTGAAGAGTTGGTGACACTACTTATACGGGGAGAGATTCGAGATATTCTCTGACCACAAGAGCCTCAGGTATATCTTCACACAGAAGGACCTGAACCTTAGATAGAGGAGATGGATGGAGTACATGGAGGATTATGATTTTGACCTTCAGTACCACCCAAAGAGGGCCAATGTGGTGGCAGATGCACTCAGCAGGAGGTCGAGGGGTACTATTGCCAGTATTGCCATCAGGGAGTGGGAGATGATGGGGGATATTGGCGAGTTTGATCTAGATATTGCTGAGTTTGAGGGACAGGCCACTCTGTTCAGCTTGTGTGTACAGCCCACCCTTTTGACTAGAGTCATAGAGGCACAGCTAGTGGATGTTGAGGCAGATCAGATCAAAGTACGGATTGCTAGTCCTGAGGAATTTGCGGGATGGACAGTGCATTATGACCTTAGTCTGAGGTATTTGGGTAGAGTTTTTGTCCCAGAGTCTCTCAGGGCTGATGTCCTTAGGGATTTCCATCACTCACGTCTGGCAGTGCACCTAGGGGGCACTAAGATGTATCACGATCTGCGCCGTCAGTATTGGTGGGCGGGGATGAAGAGAGATGTGGCGCAGTTCGTGTCGAGATGCCTCACGTGCCAGCAGGTGAAGGCTGAGCACCAGAGACCCGAAGGGTTGTTGCAGCCATTGCCAGTGGCCGAGTGGAAGTGGGAGCACGTTACTATGGATTTTGTGATGGGTCTTCCAAAGTCACCGAGGGGCCACGATGCAGTTTGGGTTATCGTGGACAGGATGACGAAGTTTGCTCACTTTTTGCCGATCATAGTGACTGATTCATCAGATGCCCTCAGTAGATTGTACATTCGAGAGATTGTACGACTACATGGGGTTCCGGTATCCATTGTTTCAGATAGGGACCCACGTTTCACTGCCGGGTTTTGGCAGAGCCTTCAGACAGCCTTAGAGACTCAGCTTCAGTTTAGTACGGCCTTTCACCCCCAGACAGATGGCCAGTCAGAGCGTACCATTCAGATCCTTGAGGACATGCTTAGGGCCTGTATCATGGATTTCAGGGGTAGCTGGGAGGATCACCTTGCCTTAGTCAAGTTTGCCTACAACAACAGCTATCAGTCCAGTATTGAGATGGCACCATTTGAGGCATTGTATGGTAGGCCGTGCCGTTCCCCGGTGTGTTGGACTGAGGTAGGAGAGACCGCAGCCTTGGGGCCCGATATAGTCCGTGAGACCACGGACAAGATACAGGTGATTAGGCAGCGCTTGTTGACAGCCCAGAGTCGCTAGAGGAGTTATGCAGATAGGAGGCGGCGGCCCTTGTCATTCGAGGTTGGGGACCATGTGTTCCTCAAGCTATCTCCCAGACGAGGTTTGAGGAGATTTGGGCGCGATGGGAAGCTGTCGCCACGATTTATAGGCCCCTTTGAGATTCTTGGGAGGGTTGGTGAGGTGGCTTATAAGCTGGCATTGCCACCGCAGCTATCTGGAGTTCATGATGTCTTTCATGTGTCGATGCTGAGGAAGTACCAGCCTGACCCCTCCCATGTATTAGATTGGGTAGATCTTCAGCTAGAGGGCGACACTTCTTATGACCAGAGACCTATAGAGATATTGGACTCGAGGGACAAGGTTTTGCGAGGCAGGACCATCCCTTTGGTCAAGGTTCGTTGGAACCATCATGGGGTTGAGGAGGCTACTTGGGAGCGTGAGGCCGAGGTCCATACTAGGTATCCCGAGTTATTTGATCCCTAATGTATTTTATTTTAAATTTCGGGACGAAATTTCTGTAAGGAGGGAAGGATGTAATAACCCAAAATTTTTTTTTTTTATATATAAAATTTCCATGGTTATTTATTTTATTATTAGAGTTATTATTATTATTATTATTATATGAATGTAATGTGTGTATTGTATGTGTATAATTATGTGTGTATGCTACATGTGCATGTATGCTATGCATTATGAGGGTACAGATCCTGTGGTAAAAAACCCAAAATCGGCCAATAGGTACTCGCCTGCCTGATGGGTTCCGGACCGTGAAGCGAGACATACGTGGCGGTACTCATGCCAGCGGGGAAGGACCGTATCATGAGACATGGGTGGGCATAGAGTTCATAGTTGTGTCACGCATACTACTCATAT
The DNA here is from genome assembly GCA_008638375.1 of Nyssa sinensis. NCBI lineage: Eukaryota > Viridiplantae > Streptophyta > Magnoliopsida > Cornales > Nyssaceae > Nyssa > Nyssa sinensis. The sequence continues at coordinate 36,362,086 of CM018036.1, read as the reverse complement.
ACTGTATACTATTTATATACTGCCATAATGATATCGAATGCCATATAGAAATAACTGCACACTTGCACTTGCCACGCCCTTAGTTCTGTTTCTTGCATTAGCATTATATTGTACCAGCATGTTGAGCTGACCCCTTTAGTGGGGCAAACATTTCAGATGATGCTCCAGCTGTGCGAGACGTGGAGATGATTTGATTGGGGATTATGTTTGTCCTGAGGGGCGCATTTGATATTGTATAAGGGCGTAAGCCCGAGACTGTTTCTTATTTTGTATTTTGTGAACAAATGGACCAGACCCTATGTAATGTATCAGAACAGTATGTAGAATGTGTGTGATTATCCTAAATTATCTTTTATTTCTTTATTATTTTATTTCTCTTTGTCTCGTTACTCGCGCCTCGGGTTCGTTGGAATTCGGGGCGTGACACTTCCTCACCTAGACTGACTCTACATCCCCCCCGAAAGACCACAGACTATAGAAGCCGTTTTCGTAATACCGTTGAGCTAGGAGGGCATTTAGGGAAATGCAAGGATTATCGCAGTCCTTAATGGGTGGGTTAGGGTATGTCAGAACAATCATCTAGGAAGAAGATAATCAACAATATACCTAAAACAGTAAGAGAATAGAAAATTCTGTGTAATTTAATTAATTATTTAAAAAATGAATAGGTTATTCTGATCCAATTCATCTACTTCTTCTTCTTCTTCTCCCATCCCTTTATGGACGGTTATACCGCCTCTCCTTGTATTTGCATATTTGCTTTCGCTTCCTCCCCATTAGCTCGGTTAGTCCCCTTTTGGTATCAGAGCCATCAGTAGGATCCATTCTGTTGAAATAATCTACATTCTCTCTTGAACACTGTAGTAATCCACAGCAACATGGTGAAGTTGGCAATGAATGATCCTATTCTTTTCAGTTATAATTCTTTAAATTATGCTCAGTTTTCTCTTTTTTCCTTGTTTATCTGTACTCACTAGTTATCTTCCTTACCTATACTGACTCTGCACCCCCCGGAAGACCACAGACTATAGAAGTCGTTGTTGTAGTACCGTTGAGCTAGAAGAGCGTTTAGAGAAATGCAAGGCTTATCACAGTCCTTAATAGCTGGGTCAGGGTATGTCAGAACAATCATCTAAGAAGAAAATAATCAACAATACACCTAAAACAATAAGAAAATAGAAAATTCTGTATAATTTAATTAATTATTTCTAAAATGAATAGTTTATTCTGACCCAATTCATCTGCTTCTTCTTATTCTTCTCTTTCCTCTGTCCTAGATATAGTTAATAGTGAAGATTACCAAGTTAGTCTGGATAGTCAGCCACTCAGAAACTGGAACATGCCTAAGGTTCCAATCAGTAAGATCTACCAAGGATCCTCTTGGTTAGGTACTAATGCATTTGCCAGTAACCTTAATGTTAAGACTGTAGAACAAACCTACGCTCTTGACAAAGAACAAGTCAAATGCCAGTTGCTTACCCAATCAACCATACGTGACCATATTTAGAAAGGTTACCATTTCTTTCATATAGGATTAGTCCAAGTAGGCATCAACCCTCTAGTTCGAAGCGGCTTGAATGCTTAAGTTCTTTTAGCCCTTAGGGACGGTCGTCACATCAGTTGGCATGACAGTCTCTTAGGACTAATGGAGTCTCCTCTACATTAAGGTCCAATTCACTTTGATTGTTTTCTTGACTTCACAATTTGCCTTCAAGACCCTCATATCTTGAAAACCCTCACTTTCAACATCCAAACCTTTGGCACTAATATGCTAGAAGGAACATGCCAATTAGCTTTAGTCTATCGCATCTATTATAAGTGCTTTAGAACCAATATAAATGCCCTTGCATTAAATAGAAGTCCAAAGAACAAAACTATCCCCATCTAGTCATATTCTAAAGGAGCCAACATCTAGCTTCCAAAGTCAATCCAATGGTCCAAAGTCACTCTTCCTTCTAAATGGATCATTGAAAATGAAAACCATCCCATACCTCAACACACAGAAACCAACGTCGATATTATCTAGCAATTCCAAGATGAATCTGTTAGGATTAGTTTTGATGAACAACGGTTTTGACCTCTCACTCCACGTTCTTCTCTCAATAGGTCCAGATCTAAACTTTCAACCCCCAGATCTGAAAAGTTAATACCCAGACAAAGACGAGATCTACATTTAGACCTCCAAGGTTTAAAGTTAAAATCTCAAGTTACCACTCCATGTTACATTTCTCAGTCTAATATCCTAGAGGATGAATCATCAGTTACATCTCCTAGTCCCATAGACTTTGAGATCCAGGAAGTCCACCATAAAATCAATACACTAAGTAAAGAGTTCCACGTCGACATGACTACCCTAAAAGCCGAGTTTGAATTTGAAGAAAAGAAGATCAAACGCGAACAGTATAGGGCCAGTCACACCAAAGAACAAAAGTTAGACATCTACACAAAATGGTAAGAAATTATAATAATCCAGTGTAAAAACATTCCATTTTTCAGTTATGTAGAAAATCATTACAATAAACCTTCCAGTAACTACACTCTCACAAAAACTAGATGGATCAAGGAAGACAAAACCTTAGTTCAGTCCAGTTATCCCCTAAAAGGAACTATTCTAGTTCAGCTTAAGGGAATAGAAGTAGTTGCTTCACCCTTCAAACATCCTCCTAAAGATAACGATACTTCCAGAAAAATAATTGAACAAAACAATTACACCAACCAATGCCTAATCAGCATAGGCAATCAGTTAGATAGAATTGAGAAATTAGTAGACAAACCATCCACTTCTTCTCAATCTTCCTCTTCTTCAAACCAGTTAGAAAAACCTTTAATTAGGTTACTAGAAGTTAAACTTCCCAAACCTCTTCCCAAAACTACAACAGCCTTAGAACAAGTTAACAAGATGCTCCAGGAGTTAGCCATCCCAGTCAAAGAAGAAAAACAACCCAGTACTTCTAAAACAATTATAGCTCAAACCAAGGTTATAGACGGTTTTAGTTCATCGTCTGAATCATTTGATGAGGATAATGACACCACTTTACAGACCCAACACCATGAATTAAACCTTTTACAAGACCAACTCCAAGGTCTTACAGTTAACAAATTCCATTGCCCTAGGTTCAATCCTACCAGTATCACCAACAATAGGTATAGTTGTCCCACACCTCCAGACCTTCAGTATGAGGAACGATTACTCCACAGTCAATTTTCAGTTACTTCTGATCGCCTCTATGAATGGAATATAGATGCTTATTCGGAACAAGAAATCTTAAACAAACTCAGTCACATGGCTATGACTGCCAATTTTTACATTGAGAAGAATAATACTCCTCACAGTGATGTAGTCAAATTCTTAGTTTTAGGTTTCACATGTAAACTTCTCACTTGTTGGGATAAGCACCTTACCTAGGAAACTAGAGATTCTATAGTTCACGCAGTCAAACGAGACCCCGAAGGAAACCTAGTTTTTTACGAAACCATAGGACGCGCAGAACCTGATGGAGTCAACACCCTTACTTACACTATCACCAAACATTTCGTAGAAACTCCTGGTCACATAGCAGCTAGGATCCACGACCAGCTAAGAAATCTTAGATGCCCCACTTTAAATGATTTTGACTGGTATGCAGACGTCTTATGCTCGAGAGTTATGCTTAGAGATGACAGTAACTCTCTATTTTGGAAAGAAAAATTCATTAATGGCCTTCCCAATCTCTTTGCCCATAAGATTAGGGAAGTCTTCAATAAGGACACAGGCATCATAGATTACCCTAGTTTGAGTTATGGAGATATCATTTGCATAATTCGCAAAGAAGGAATGCGAATGTGCATAGACATGAAAATCCGTAATGAAGCCTCTAAGAACAAGAAACGTGCCAAATATGTACTTGATAATTTCTGTGTTCAATATGGTTTACCCTCAGTTGCCCCTTCCAAATGACAGTCACACAAACACCACCAAGATAGTCATCCTAGTTCAAACTACAGGCACCTTCATAGTCTCAAACATAGGAAAAGCCACCACCAAGGTGAGCACAGTAATAAACATACTCACAAGTATTACAAGACCAATCGTAGAAAAAAGAATTCTACCAGTAAGCATACAACCCGCAAAGCTACATCCACAGATGTTTGCTTGAAATGTGAAAAACCAGGTCACTTCCAGTCAGATGGCAAAGTAAAAAAATTGATTAAAACTCTTCAGATTAACCAGGATCAGAAACAAGAGTTATTCAAGATTTTAGAACTTAGAAATACAGACAGTGAGCCTTCTAGTTCTTTACCCTACAGTTAAGATGATAGTGAAAATGAAATAGACCAGTTAGATCATTCTACTGATTTCACTTTTGTTCTCACTCAGACAGTGCTCCAATTAAGATAGGATGTGCTGACAGTTGGAATCGCAATTATTGCAAAACAGTTAGTGTTTTGACTAAATAGGAAGAACTTCTACTTAAGTTAATTAACAACGTAGAAGACCCTATAGTTAAATCCCAATACTTAAACCAATTCAAAACTATTCTAGAAGTAAAAACCAGTAAATCTCCTCCTACGATTCCTAGCAATCCTCCAATACAGTTTAGCAAAATCTTTGATAGGTTTAGCCAACCTAAACAAGTCACTAGCCAATATTTGCGACATGAAGTTAATCAAACCAAACAGGACATCACCAAGTTAAACCAGTTAGTACATTCTCTACAGCTTAGTCATCATACTTTGCTACTCCAACATCAATCCTTAGAAACTAAGGTTGATAGTTATCTCATTCTTCCACCTCTCACTCTTATTCCTCCACTTACCGATGATGAAATTGGACAAACCAATAACATCACTGTTTCCCAAGAGTTACCTTTTACCAGTCAACCAAACCAAACAGGATTTTTAGAAGCAATCACCAAGATTGATTTTCAAAAATGGCGTTGTCTAGTTAAAGTCATCATCTGTGACGAATTTGAGTTAAACACTATTGCCCTCATTGATTTAGGCGCAGATCTCAACTGCATCTAAGAAGGAATCATCCCTACCAAATATTTTGAGAAAACCCGTGAGCGTTTGAAATCCGCTTACGACAGTAAGATGTAAATCCAATACAACTATCTAATGCACATGTGTGTCAGGATAATGTTTGTTTCAAAACTCCATTCGTCCTTGTAAAGAACATGTTTGACATAGTCATCTTAGGCAACCCTTTTATGTGTCTGTTATATCCTTTCACGACAGATAGTGAAGGTATAACTACTCAACCCTTAGGCCAAACAGTCAAGGTTAAGTTTGTCCAAAACCCTCAATCTAGAGAAATCCAATATTTAGGATCTTTCTATTAGACAATCAGTAAATCTTCTTTCTAAGAAAACAGCTCATGTTCAATATCTCATAGAAGAAATTCAATACAAACGAGTAGACCAACAACTTCTCAACCCCTCTCTCCAGTTAAGAATCAGTAAATTTGAGTCATTACTCAAACAAGTAGTTTGTTCTGATCTCCCCATAGCTGTTTGGCATAGAAAACAACACATAGTATGTCTACCCTATGTCAAAGATTTTAGTGAAAGAAATATCCCCACTAAAGCCAGACCAATCCAAATAAGTCAAGCTTTAATGGAATTATATCAGTTAGAAATTAGTCAATTGCCCGCTAACCAAATCATCTGACCTTCTAAGTCACCCTGGTCATGCTCTACCTTCTATGTCAATAAGAATGTAGAAATAGAACGAGGTGTTCCCCAGTTAGTTATCAATTACAAACCATTGAACAAAGTCTTAGAATGGATTAGATACCCTATTCCAAACAAACGAGACTTAGTCAATAGGTTATACAAAGCAATAATCTTCAGTAAGTTCGACATGAAAAGTGGATTTTGGCAAATCCAAATTCATGAGTCAGACCGTTATAAGACAGCCTTTACTACTCCCTTTGGCTATTACGAATGGAACGTAATGCCCTTTGGCCTAAAGAATGCACCTAGTGAGTTCCAGAATGTCATGCATGACATCTTCAATCCCTTTTCTAGTCACATTATTGTTTACTTCAATGATGTTCTTATCTTTTCTGATTCTATTTATCAACATTAGAAACATTTGTATTCGTTTCTTAATGTTATCAAAAATAATGGACTAGTCATTTCTACCAATAAACTTAAATTATTTCAAACATCAGTTAGGTTCTTAGGTTTTGATATTTCTTATGGTCAGATCAAACCTATCCAAAGGTCAATCCAGTTTGCAGATAAATTCCCAAATCAGATTCTTGACAAAACTCAGTTATAGCGATTTTTAAGATCTCTTAATTACATTTCAGATTTCTATCCTAATCTTCGTTCTTAGTGTAAACTTTTATTTGATCATCTTCGTAGTCATCCTTCTCCATGGACACCTGCTCATACAGCTATTATCCAAAAATTAAAACAGTATGTCAAGACCCTTAGTTGTCTTGGTATCCCTTCCCCTTCTGCTTTCAAGATAGTCCAGACAAATGCCTCCGACATCGGTTATGGTGGCATTCTTAGTCAGTAATTAGGTCCTAATTCCCCTGAACAGATTATCTGTTTTCACTCTTGAATCTGGAATCCCACTCAGTTAAATTATAGTAATATTAAAAAAGAAATTTTATCACTTGTTTTATGTGTTAGTAAGTTTCAAAGTGATTTACTCAACCAAAAGTTTTTAGTTAAAATCGATTGTAAAAGTGTAAAACATATTTTGGAAAAAGATGTTAAAAACATTGCATCTAAATAGATTTTTGAACATTGGCAAGCCATTCTCTCCGTGTTTGATTTTGATATCCAGTACATACCCGGTGAGAATAACAATTTACCTAATTTCCTTACTCGTGAATTTTTGCAGCCCAAAAATGAGCGAGAGAAAAGACAAACAACAACAGTCAGCTCCCTCCTTAGGGAAAAAACCCACAGTTAGCTCTTGGCTTTGGTCCTTGGACCTCAGTCGCCTATTCAGTCAACTACTTCTCTATCCCAAAGCAACCGTTTCTCTGTTCTTGGAAGCCCTCTTTGTCCAAACTACAGTCTTCCTCAACCCAGTTGCGGCCCCTTGAGCCTCCCCAGTTGTAGATCAGTATTAGCCCATATTCCCCCCAGTCCATATGAGATTACTGACCCTTTTGATCCTTCAAAGGAGTAGAAAATCATCCCAGTTAGCTCAATTAGAACTCCCTCTTCTCCTTACTTCAAAAAGTCATATTCAGTTGATATCTTCTTCATAGAACCCCACAAGAGCCATATTCAAGACCCATGGACTCTTGCTACTAGTTATTTCCCCCCTGGATGGCACTTCATTCCCAACTATCCTTCAAGTCAGTTAAATGGTACAAGGCAGTTCTTGTCCATTCAGGATCTGTTAGATTTGAAGATATGCCCAGTAAGCAAGACCCCAGCAAGATTTTATGTCAAAAATTCATCATAGTCAACTTCATCTCAGAAAAGTCTTGGGGAACTCATCCCTCTCAACTAAGAGTTCTTCCCAATTCCCCAGTTCAGTATTCTTATTATGATTACATCACAGCCTTCAATAAGTCTCTTTTCCTTCAGAACGAGTTAAAGGATCACTCATGGTTTCTCATGTTTGATCATAAGTTCCAAAGCCCCATCCCTTCTTGGTTCAATGAATGGTGGAATAAGTTTGGACTTGTTCCAGATACACTTCCATCCTCTTTTCAATCAGTAATGCAGTACTTTGCCTCATTCTTTCCAGCAGATCAACATACTGCACAGTTTCCCATAATTTTGCTCATGACCAGTAAATACAGAATACCTTGGATAATGAAGTAGAATTATGCCATCAGTAAAAACACAGTAATAAGAGAATTTTCAGTAAAATGGTGGGACATATTAAATTATGAGAGGTTTATTTCCTTCATTAATAACTATCTTCCCCAACCAGTTAAATCAACAGTTGCACAGCCTATTGCACACAAGACCCGGTCTAACACCAGTATGGACCCAAGCTTGTTGCAAGGACAAACCTAAGAAAAGTAAAAAGAGTTAGCCCGACAGTTAATGGTTCATGTATCCCAGATAAGAGATGATCCCGATCTACAGTCAAATGCTTAATCTAGTCAGCCTCATCAGCCTTATCAGCCAGTAAATGATTGTTTCAGTCAGGACCCATATACATTAGATGATGATTTTGAGATATGACCTAAAGCATATGGCATCAATTATCAGTCAGCTTTATTAATGAACAGTAATCCCGTGACAGGCAAAATACTATTCATGAACAGTAATCGCACAACTAGAAAAGTTGACAGTAAGCGGTTACTTTACACCAGTTAAAGCCATTCACCCCCGGGATTCCCACAGTAAATCCCTCCACTATTCTCAGTATCCAAGGAGGCTCCCTCTCCTAATTAAGGACAACTCTTCTTCTATCTTCGGCAGAACTTTCTTCACCAGTTATTACTTGAGAGAATTCCCAACAGAGAGAATTTATAAAACATGTCTTCTAGCCTATAGTCAGTTGTAATTAAGTAAGTTATTTTCAGTAATACAATTCAGTTTTATTATCAGCAAGTTGGTTTTGCATTATTCTCCCATCTCCATATGGACGATTATACTGCCTCTCCCTGTATTTGTATATTTGCTTCCGCTTCCTCCCCACTGGCTCGGTTAGTCCCATTATAAAGAAGAGGTGCAGATCTCTTCTGCATCCAAGAAGGAATTATCCCCACCAAATATTTTGAGAAAACTCGTGAGCGTTTGAAATCTGCTAACAATAGTAAGATGCAAATCCAATATAAACTATCCAATGCACATGGCTGTCAGGATAATGTTTGTTTCAAAACTCCATTCGTACTCGTAAAGAACATGTTTGACACAGTCATCTTAGGCAACCCTTTCATGTGTCTATTATATCTTTTCACGATAGATAGTGAAGGTATAAGTACTCAACGCTTAGGACAAACAGTCAAGTTTAACTTTTTGCAAAACCCTCAATCTAGAGAAATCCAATCTTTACAGGATATTTCTATTAGACAATCAGTTAATCTTTTTTCTAAGAAAATAGCTCATGTTCAATATCTCTTAGAAGAAATTCAATACAAACGAGTAGACCAACAACTTCTCAACCCCTCTCTCCAGTTAAGAATCAGTAAATTTGAGTCATTACTCAAACAAGAAGTTTGTTCTGATCTCCCAATAGCTTTTTGGCATAAAAAACAACACATAGTACGTCTTCCCTATGTCAAAGATCTCAGTGAAAGAAATATCCCCACTAAAGCCAGACCAATCCAAATGAGTCAAGCTTTAATAGAATTATGTTAGTTAGAAATTAGTCAATTGCTTACTAAGAAAATCATCCGACCTTCTAAGTCACCCTGGTCATGCTCTGCCTTCTATGTCAATAAGAATGCAGAAATAGAATGAGGTGTTCCCTAGTTAGTTATCAATTACAAACCATTGAACAAAGTCTTAGAATAGATTAGATACCCTATTCCAAACAGACGAGACTTTGTCAATAGGTTATACAAAGCAGTAATCTTCAGTAAGTTCGACATGAAAAGTGGATTTTGGCAAATCCAAATTCATGAGTCAGACCGTTATAAGACAGCCTTTACTACTCCCTTTTGCCATTACGAATGGAACATAATGCCCTTTGGCCTCAAGAATGCACCCAGTGAGTTCTAGAATGTCATGAATGACATCTTCTATCCCTTTTTTAGTCATGATGCTGCACTTTTTGACTCGCAACACGTAAGGGCTCCGTGACCTGTAGAACACTCAGAAAGATGATCAGAGGACCACCGGATTGGCTCCGGCGGTAGCCGCTCCGATGCTTAAGTGAGTAAGGGAATTGAAAGACTGTATTGAAAGTCAAAGAATGAGCATGAAAAATATAGCGTACCTCTAGGTTTTAATATATAGGCCGAAGCTTTCCTAAGTTGATTAGGATTCGACGCCATGAATATAGGGATATGATCATCGGAGATTGCAGTTACCTTGTGGGCATTAAGTCGTGGATGGAGATAATCATAGATGGTAGTTTCCGTATTGGAGACTACTTCCTTATCCTCTGCCCGGAATCCGCTAAGGCGGAGATAATTATAAATGGTAGTTTCCGTGCTGGAGACTGTTACCCTATTCTCTGCTCGGAATCCGCTGGAGCGGTGACGAGGTCTGAAGCTCTGGTCTGGACCCTGTGATCAGTTCTGGATATATTTGTTTGGTCACTTCCGACCTTATGTGATGATCTGGATGTCAGAGGCTGAACGAGAATCATGCTAGCTGAACATAAATCGGACTGTGGTCATACGTGTCAAGTGTTGATTGGCCTGTCTTTTTATGGTATATCAGTTACTCCCCCCCCAAGTCCTAGTTTGATGTAAGTAACTAGGGCTAAGAGAGTTATGTGTCTCGCTTTTTCGCCTTCCAAGACAATCGTTGGGGCGCCATTTATTGCGTAGTCGGCGATTAAGTCTTTTCGAGGTCACAATCATACTGGGCGGACAGTTGGTTTTCTCGAGATCATCATTGTTCTGAACCGTCATGGCGTTTGGGCTTTGGTGGGTCCCTTCTGATATCGTGTTTATAAATACGGGATGAGATTTTTGAAATGACCTTTCCCTCGACATTTTTACTGTGCTAGAAGATTTCATCCGCCATTGTTGGTTCGTGCGATCTTGAAGAATACAGATCCCCTAAGTGAAAACAGGTTCGACTGATTTTTCCCCCTCTCTTGCTTCTTTCTTCTTGAGTTTTGAGAATAATGTCTGTTCCTTTGGAATCTCGAATTGTGAATGAGGGAGTAGGAGACCATTCTGAGGCGGCTGGTCCGTCTGTTGTAGGAGATGTAGGTAACCCTGCTTCTGAAATTATTGAGGAGAGGCCTGTTGATCCTCCCCCTAGTCCAGGGGTTAGAATAGTCGATGCTTTCGAAGAGCCCCGAGACAGGGCCGGGGAGACCTCTGGTAGGTCTTCTCAGAGAGAAGAGGGTGAGAGTGCCGTCACTCAAAGCCTCTTGGATGAATGGAGGGTGAAATTTGAATTCCCCCCCAATGTGACTTGCAGAGTTCCAGGACCCATGGACCGTCCCCAAGATGTTAAAGCCGGGGAGATTTGCGTTTTCCTTGCCTGGTTTGAAATGGGCTTAAGGCTTCCATTGCCGGATTTAGTCAGGCAATTCTTTTGCTGGTTCAAGCTCTGCCCTGCCGACCTGAATCTCAATAGCTGGCGGCATCTTCTAGGATTTATGGTGCTGGGGCATCTGAACAAAGTGGAGGTGTCTCTGGACTTGATCCGTAGCAATATGGATCTGAAGTTCAAGCAGGCAGAAGGCCTGTATTATATGTCCTTCGAGAAGGGGTTCCGACCCCTGTCTTCCGTTCCTACTTCCAACAAGACATGGAAGAAGTGGTACTTCTTCGTTGGAGGAGGATGGGAGCATGCGGACTTTCAGGCCGGAGAGATCTCGTCGTTTCCTTGTGTTACGGGCCATAGGGGTGAGACTTATTCTCTTGGGTTTGCTTTAGCTTTGCTTATATCCTCAGAACTGATAAACTTGGTATTTTTCATTTCGTTTGTGCAGTCAAGAGTGCTCGGAAGAGGCCCAAGTTTACTAAGGCTCTGCAGGATCAGTACCGGGTTTTGCTTTCAACTTCTAACCGGGCTCATACTGTTATCGTCACTCCGGACCAAGTGATGGCCACCCGTAGCGCAGAGTTGAAGAGGAGGCTAGCCTCGAGGTGGGAAGTGCCGAAGCCTCAAGTGGTGGGGGAGTCTTCCTCCCCAGCTGAGCCTGATGCTCCTTTAGAAGTGAAGAGAAGGAGATTGATCTCTGGTTCCCCTGAGCCCTCCCCTGCCGAGGCTGAGGAAGCCGAGCCTGCCATTCCTGTATCGGCTGTTCCTCCTGGTCCGAGCAAGAGGTCTAGGAAGGGGAAAGCTCCTGCCGCTCCTTCTGAGCCATTTGTTGAGCCGGATTATCAAATTGCCAAGAAGGCATTTGATCGAATATGGGCTCAGGGCCCACATCGGTACAGAGGGGATGATCCCTCCAAACTGATGACTGAGATGATGACTCTCCAGATGAAGGTAACTTCTGAAGCCTTTCCTTGGCCTTTTGTTTGCTCATTTGTTCCGCTCTAATTTATCTGTCTTGCTTTATACAGAGCATGCATAGTTTAGCTGCTCTGATGGTGACCCCCATGGGCCTTGAGGAGGCCGAGAAGCTAAGGACAGAGGTGGACGAGATGAGACTGGAGCTCGGAACAGCCCGTTCCAAAATTCAATCTGCTGAAGAGAGTCTGGAGAGAGCTACCACCAGCCTTAAGGTTGCAGAGTCTGAGAGGGATATATTTGCTCGGACGGTTGAGAGGCTTGAGGCGGAGCTGGTTGGTCTCCGTAGTTCCATTGACCAGAGGGTTCAGGAGGCAGTTGGTCAAGCCAAAGCTGAGGCTGAGATGGAATTAAAAGAGGAAGTTGATCAGATGGGTGATGACCTGATACTGCTCGGCTTTGAGAATTTCCGAACTAGATTCCAACTTCAGTTCCCGGACTTTGACGTGTCATCAATCGTTCCTCCTGAACCCTCCTCATCTCGTCCTGATCCGGATAAGACTGCTGGGGCTCGTGCCCTTAATTTGGAAGAGGATGCAGGCCCCTCTGGGAAATCCTGAGGCTTTTATAGGCTTTTGCCCCCTTTTTTTTTTTTGTAGTGAATACATTTTCCCTTCTGATCAATAAGATTGTCTTTTCTTCAGATTCTGCTTGTATTTTTCCTTCTTGTGAATTTTGTTGCAAGTGCGGCTGCTCTGAACCCTTTGCATGCTAGATCAAATAGTTGCTTTCTTAATCTTCAATACTTGTCATGGAATAGTGAATATAGATCTGCCTTATTAAAATAAGAAGAGAAAGTAGATATAGCCAGATGGATAGAGCCTGACAGAGCGGGAGTGGGTCCCTGTAGAGTTCTGAGATAGACTGCTCTGAATTAAGAGTCGGTGAGGTTAACCGAGCAGCTTGTGCTCGTTATTATGATGCTCGGTATGCTGAGTACTCGGGATTGGGATATATCCGATCTGCTTGGTCTTTTGTTGTGTGTCTTGACCTGTTATGAAATAGTTAAGACCGGTAGGTCTGAATGGGGATCTATTTACTTTAGACTTTGTTCCCCTCATTATTAATTTGGGAGCTTACGTACTGGACTGCGGTCTATGTCTTGAGAATTCTGTACTCTGTCTCTTGGTATATTGAAGAGGCTTATTTAATGCACCACTTAGTCATTTGACCGTCGTTTGGGTTTTCAAGGCCACTCTCTTTTTCACCGTTGCGACGGTTCAGTTGGGTGGCTTTTTGGATTCCAAGGGTCTATATATATGGAAACGGGGCATACGGTTGTGCTCAACCCTTTTGGTCCCCGATTTGTTCGTGAGAGAAACCTCATATGCTGCCGGAATTTCTCCCATTCGTCCGGAGATGACGGAAGATTCCTTGCCTGAGTTAGGAATAATGAACCTGTGGCCGAGAGTTAACCTCCCCCTTTTTTCAGTCTCCAAGGAAGGATTGAAGGAGGTCCAAGTCTTCTTGTTTCCTCTGGCATCCGGTCGAGATTTCTCCGATTGGTGGTGGCCCCTCCCTGATTCAACCGAGGCCTGGGGTGTTGGTGATGAAGACGAAGGTGAGTTGCCTTCCCTTCCTCACGCTCTGTTAGAGACCCTTGCACTAAGTGGCTGGGGTGAAACAGACGGTGTGAAGAAGAAGATTGAAGGTAGACTACCTCCCCCCCATGTGTCTTGGCAGAGACCCTTGCTTTACTCCTCTGAGGAGTCATGCCGATTACAAAGGTGGAGAATGAATAGTCTCCTGAGGCTCAGAGCCCTCATCCTCCGTTGGTCGTGGGACCAGTGATAGTGATGATGAAATGGCCTGGGCACTACTTGATGCAGATTGGGGTTCAGGGTTCCTTCCTTTCAAATGGAGCCGATGAAGGCGGTTTTGAAGGTTTTGGATCTTGTGCCCCTTTATCATCCCAGGAGAGGAGCCATTATGTTGCCAAGCGTAGCTTCTGTAATAGCTTCTGTAATAGCTTCTGTAATAGCTTCTTGGTACTGATGTAAATCTTTTTGAGTTATTAATAAAGTTGAATTTTTTCTTCTCTGAGCTGATACTTTCTGTGAATGTGCTCTTTTGAAACTTAAGCATCTTCTAATATGTTGCCGATTGTTCTGAAAACAAATCAAAAACTTTGGAAAATGCCAGAATCGAAGTACTTCACCTTTGGTTGAAACCATGGTGCTGATTTATTTGACAGATAAGTCAAATGATGTAAGTGTCAGATCCGAGGTATTCCGTTCTAGTAAACTTTAGTTGACAGGTGCTCGGAATTTCTGCCTTTGGATAGACTGGATTACAGAACCCGCTAGTTGGGGATGGTCCAGGCTCTGAGGGCCTGTGCATTAATAGATGGACCAGGCTCTGGAGGCCCGTGCATTAATAGATGGACCAAGTCATAAGACTTGTGCATTAATAGATGGACCAGGCTCTGGAGGCCTGTGCATTAATAGATGGACCAAGTCATAAGACTTGTGCATTAATAGATGGACCAAGTCATAAGACTTGTGCATTAATAGATGGACCAGGCTCTGGAGGCCTGTGCATTAATAGATGGACCAAGTCATAAGACTTGTGCATTAATAGATGGACCAAGTCATAAGACTTGTGCATTAATAGATGGACCAGGCTCTGGAGGCCTGTGCATTAATAGATGGACCAAGTCATAAGACTTGTGCATTAATAGATGGACCAAGTCATAAGACTTGTGCATTAATAGATGGACCAGGCTCTGGAGGCCCGTGCATTAATAGATGGACCAAGTCATAAGACTTGTGCATTAATAGATGGACCAAGTCATAAGACTTGTGCATTAATAGATGGACCAGGCTCTGGAGGCCCGTGCATTAATAGATGGACCAAGTCATAAGACTTGTGCATTAATAGATGGACCAGGCTCTGGAGGCCTGTGCATTAATAGATGAATAGTCTTAAGGAAGTATGTAAAAAAAAGAAAATTTTTTATTGATAATACTTCCGCAAGTGTTCTACGTTCCATGGCCTAGGAACAGGTTTCCCAGTCGTGTCTTCAAGCCAGTAAGTGGTAGGTCGAACGACCTTCGTCACTTTGTAGGGGCCTTCCCAATTTGGTGACAATTTTCCCATGGTGGGATCCTTGGTGTTCTGAAAAACTCTTCTTAAGACGAAGTCTCCAACTTGGAAGCTGACTGTCTTGAGTCCTATCCTGGATTTATTGACCATTCTTTGTTGGTAGGCTTCCATCCTGATGCTGGCTTGATCCCTTCTTTCCTCGAGCAGATCCAAGTTCTCCATCAGCTGCTGATCATTGGATTCTTGCTCAAAGGCCTCAGTCCTCAGGGTTGGCATACCGATTTCAACCGGAATTACTGCTTCTGTCCCATAGGCTAATGAGAAGGGTGTTTCAGAGGTGGGAGTTCTTCTGGTTGTACGGTAGGCCCAAAGGACTCCTGGGAGCTCTTCTGCCCACTTCCCTTTGGCTTGTTCCAGCCTTTTCTTTAACCCATCAAGGATTGTTCGGTTGGTGACCTCTGCCTGCCCATTTGCTTGTGGATGGCCTGGAGAGGCAAAGTGCTGCCTGATGTTGAGATTTTCGCAGAATGCCTTGAAGCCTTTACCAGTAAATTGTGTCCCATTATCCGAGATAATTACACGTGGTATGCCAAACCTGCAGACAATATTCTTCCAGGTGAAGCTTTCGACTTCCTTTTCTGTAATATGCGTTAAAGGCTCGGCTTCGGCCCATTTAGAGAAGTAGTCGATAGCCACCAGGAGGTACTTCCTGTTTGGAGATGCTCGTGGTAACGGGCCCACAATGTCCATTCCCCATTGAGCAAAGGGCCAGGGGCTAGGAATCGGGATAAGCTCGTGCTGAGGCTGGTGTTGGTACGAGGCGAATTTCTGACATTTGTCACACTTCCGAACATACTCTTTAGCCTGTTTCAGCATGCCGGGCCAGTAGTAGCCCTGTGATAGAGCTCGGTGGGCTATAGTTCTGCCCCCATTGTGATTCCCGCAAATTCCCTCGTGAATTTCAGCCAAAACGTATTGTGACTCGTCTGGAGCCAAACATTTTAACAGAGGTTGAGAATATGACCTCCTGTAAAGTTTGTTGTTCAAGATCAGGTACCGAGCCGCTCTGATTCGGATTCTCCTGGCTTTGTTTTTATCCTCTGGGAGGAGCCCGGATCTTAGATACTGGAGGATTGGGGTCATCCAGCTCTGGGGCTGTTCATCAACTTGAGCAACTGATGCTCCCTCAATGCTGGATCCTGGCTGAAAAGAGATTTTAACGGTGGAGTCTGTTTCAGACTTGAGGCGGGAGGCCATGTTAGCCAGAGCATCTGCTCTGCAGTTCTGACTTCTCTCAATCTTCTGGATAGTGAAAGTCTGGAAAGAATGCTTTAAATGGTTCACCAGTTCGGAGTATCGAAGCATCCTGTCATCCTTAATGGCAAACTCTCCCAAAACTTGGCTTACTACCAGTTGGGAGTCGGAGAAGACGTCGAGGTTCTGAGCCTCGCATTCCAGGGCAAGCTTCATCCCTAAGATTAGGGCCTCATATTCAGCTTCATTATTAGAAGCTTTAAATCCCAGGCTGACTGCTTTTTCCGATGTAAGTCCATCAGGGGACTGTAGTACCAGTCCTACCCCTGATCCTTGATCGGTTGACGATCCATCAATATATAGCAGCCAGGTTCCTGTAGTTTCGGCGATTTGTGCTTTGTTCTGCAGTGCCGGGGTGAACTCGGCTACAAAATCGGCTAAGGCCTGCCCTTTGATGGAGTTTCGGGGTACATATGCTATGTCAAACTCCCCTAGCTCCACAGACCACTTGACCAATCTTCCCGATACCTCGGGTTTCCTCAGTATTGACTTTAGAGGATAAGCAGTTGGAATCTCAATTGGATGGGCCTGGAAGTAAGGTCGGAGCTTTCGGGCTGATACGACCAAGGCATAGGCCAGCTTCTCTACTTCTGGGTATCTTCTTTCCGTGTCGAGTAGTGCCCTACTGACGTAGAATATAGGCCTCTGTACTCCTTTGTCCTGTCTGATTAGTGCGGAACTGACCGCGTTCTCAGAGACTGCTAGGTACAGGAGCAGCTTTTCTCCTTGTACAGGTTTTGACAGGAGCTCTGGAGAGGCTAAATACTCCTTTAGTTCTTGGAAGGAATGCTCGCATTCTTCTGTCCATTGCAAAGCCTTGCCGCCCTTTAGAGCTTTGAAGAAAGGTAGGCAGCGATCGGTGGACTTGGATATAAATCTGCTCAATGCGGCGACTCTGCCGTTCAGTGCCTGAATCTCTTTTTTGGTCTTTGGCGACTTCAGTCCAATCAGGGCTTGGATCTGAGTGGGATCCGCTTCGATACCTCTTTGAGAGACGATGTACCCCAAGAATTTTCCCTTCGTAACTCCGAAGGTACATTTTGAGGGGTTGAGCTTCATCTTGTGCTGTCTGAGGATATCGAAGGTCTGGGCTAAATGCTGGAGGTGGCTGCCTTTCTGGAGGCTCTTTACCAGCATGTCGTCGATGTATACCTCCATGGTGCTACCAAGCAATGGGCTGAACATCTTGTTCACCAACCGTTGGTAAGTGGCTCCAGCATTCTTTAAACCGAAAGGCATCACTCTGTATCAATAGAGTCCTCTTTCGGTTATGAAGGCGGTTTTTTTCCTGATCTGGAGGGTACATCTGGATCTGGTTGTATCCAGAGTAGGCGTCCATGAAACTCATAAGCTCATGCCCTGCAGTGGCGTCAACCAGTTGATCTATTCTCGGTAGTGGGAAGCTGTCCTTGGGACATGCTTTGTTAAGGTCTGTATAGTCAACACAGACTCTCCACTTGCCGTTCTTCTTCTTGACGAGCACAGTGTTGGCTAACCACTCGGGATAAAAAACTTCCCGTATCATCCTGGCGTCCAGCAACCTCTGGACTTCTTCGTTTATAACCCGATGCCGTTCGGGAGCGATCGGTCTTCTCTTCTGTCTGACCGGGGGGTGGTCTTGATCTACCATTAGTTTGTGAGTTATCAGATTAGGATCTATTCCCTCCATGTCTCTAGTCTCCCAAGCAAAGATAGAGAGGTTGTTCTTCAGAAACCTGACTATCTTTTCCCGCTCGGCGGGCGCAAGGTCTGGACCGATGTACAAATAACGCCCCTCTGCTCCTGAACTGACCGGTATCTTGATGGGCTCGCCAACAGGCTTGGCTTGACTATCACGCCCCCTTGGACTCAGGGGCTCTTCAACGCCGGATGGGCAATCTTCCACCTCGGGAGTGTGAGTGAAAACCGGATCTGCACGGTCCCGAGTGTACTGTAATTGCTATTTTGGGGCTGTCTCCTTGAGGGCAATAGCGTGACATTCTCGTGAGGTTGGCTGACATCCTCGGACCGAGTGCACGCTTTGATTGTGGACGTACTTCAGACACTGATGAAAGGTTGAGGTGACCGCCCCTATCTGGTGTAACCAGGGTCTCCCAATGATGACGTTGTATGGAGACTTCATGTTCAACACCATGTACTCTGAGATGGTGGTCTTCTGCCCTTCACCTTCCCCAATAGTGGTAGGAAGGTCAACTCTCCCCAGGGGGGTGCTAAGGCTGCCATCAAAAGCTGCCATTACGGCAGTGGTGGGCTTGACGCTGTCCTGGTTTATGCCCATCCGCTTAAGCGGTTCGTAGAATAGGATATTGACTGAGCTGCCAGTGTCGACTAGGACTCTTCTAGTTTCGAAGTTGGCGATTCTGAGGGTGATAACAAGGGCATCACTGTGAGGGCAGTGTACCCCTGCTAGATCTTGCTCGGTGAACTGGATCTCTGGCCCTGTCTTGAGCCTTTTTTCGACGTTGGAGACCTGCAAGATGTTTGGGGCGGTTCTGGCCTCCCGAGCATATCTTTTTCTCGCCCTGTTGGACATTCCTGTAACAGGGGAGTCAGCATGGAGGACGTAGATAACATGGTTGTTCTGCCTCTGAGGCTCGTTTCGTCCTTCCCGCTGCTCTTGCCTCTGTTCGGGCCTTTGATCTGGCCGCTGCTGAGGCTTGTCTTCTTGGGGGTTCTGCCTTCCGTCTTGTTTGACGAACTCCCGAAGACGTCCCTTCTTTATGAGCTGTTCTATCTCATATCGGAGGGTCCTGCAAGTGTTAGTAGTATGCCCATGATCTTTATGGAAATTGCAATACTTACTTTGGTCCCGCAGGCTGGGATCTCCTTTGATCGGCTCTGGCCACCTCAGGTTCTCCCGATCTCGGATCTGCCGGAGTACCTGGTTCGGAGTGGTGTTCAAAGGCGTGAAGTTGGTGAACTCCCTTGGTGCGGAGTTGTACACAGCTCTGGGAGCTGTTTTCTTATCTGGGCTTCTGACCCTCTTTTTGTTGGAGTCTCTTCTGTGATCCTCCTTCTTATGGTCCTCCCGCTTCGGATTATCCCTTTGGGTCTGATCCTTGCCCTTCTGGGCTGAGCGGTTGGCTTCTTCAAGGTTGATGTATTTTTTGGCCCGATCCATCAATGCTGCCATATCAGCCGGGGGGCTTTTTGTCAAGGAGTCTCTGAAGCCACCTTGGGCAAGCCCGGCAGTAAGGGCCGCAACAAGGAATTTCGGGCTGCAATCCGTGATCTCAGTGAGCTCAGTGTTGAAGCGGGCGATGTAGGCCCGAAGGGATTCCTCCCTAGTCTGCCTAACGTTCAGCAGGAATTCTGGTCCCCTTCTGAGCCTCCTGCTGGTCATAAACCTATCCAAGAACTGTCTACCGAGCTCGTAAAAGCTGGCAATGGAGTTCGGAGGGAGGTTGTGGAACCACTTCAGAGCCGTTCCCTTCAAGCTGGTAATGAACGTTCGGCACATGAAAGCATCTGAGGCTCCGTGAAGGGCCATCGTATGCTGGTAATGAGATAGGTGATCTCCTGGATCTCCAGATCCGTCGTAGAGAGTGAATTTGGGCACCACGAACTTTCTAGGCCTCTCTTCAGACATGATGGCGTGGGTAAACGGAGTGGCTAGTCTTCCGAGCAGCCTGGCCAGTTCGTCCTGCTCTGGAGGGTTCTGAGGTCCTCTTAAACCGATTGTCCGGTCCATAGACTCGGCAATCTCCTCTTTCCTTCGCGGGTCTCTGAGTCTGACATCTTGTGAACCCTGCCTGACAGCCTCGGCTTCAGGGTAATAGGGTGGAGTGCGCCCTTCGGATGGAGGAGGAACCCGAACCGGTGGGGCTGGCGCTGCATGATAAGGTTCCTGTGGTGCCGGGGGTGCTCTCGAAACCCTAGGAGTTGGGGCTCGGGTAGTACTCCGGTAATGTACGTCGGGGACAAAAGCGGATGTTCCCCAGCCAGGGACTGTTGATGGCTGTGGATCTCGGCCAGCGTGAGCAACGCCTGAGGGATGCCCAGGCTGGTTAGCGGGGGTCTGCCCGCGAATTTCTTCATTCCCCGTGGCAACCGGGGGTTGTGTTCCTGCAACGAAGTTGACCGGCGGGCTAGGAGAAGCCGCCGCTTGGTTCTGCGTGAGCGTTGCCAGCGTCCTGGTAATGGCTAGCAGCTGCTCCTGCACCAGTTCATTGTGTCGTTTTATTGCTTCGATCTCTTGTCGCATAGGGTTGGCCGCTGGTCCTCTTGCGCGTGGAGCAGACGGCTGACGCTGAGCGTTTTGCGAACTCTGAGTATTCTGTCGGGGTCGGAGATTTGGTGCCATGGTTTTCCGGTAGGGAAAAAGATGAGTTTATGAATAAAGCACGTAGAGATTAGTCGTTCCCACAGACGGCGCCAAACTGATGCTGCACTTTTTGACTCGCAACACGTAAGGGCTCCGTGACCTGTAGAACACTCAGAAAGATGATCAGAGGACCACCGGATTGGCTCCGGCGGTAGCCGCTCCGATGCTTAAGTGAGTAAGGGAATTGAAAGACTGTATTGAAAGTCAAAGAATGAGCATGAAAAATATAGCGTACCTCTAGGTTTTAATATATAGGCCGAAGCTTTCCTAAGTTGATTAGGATTCGACGCCATGAATATAGGGATATGATCATCGGAGATTGCAGTTACCTTGTGGGCATTAAGTCGTGGATGGAGATAATCATAGATGGTAGTTTCCGTATTGGAGACTACTTCCTTATCCTCTGCCCGGAATCCGCTAAGGCGGAGATAATTATAAATGGTAGTTTCCGTGCTGGAGACTGTTACCCTATTCTCTGCTCGGAATCCGCTGGAGCGGTGACGAGGTCTGAAGCTCTGGTCTGGACCCTGTGATCAGTTCTGGATATATTTGTTTGGTCACTTCCGACCTTATGTGATGATCTGGATGTCAGAGGCTGAACGAGAATCATGCTAGCTGAACATAAATCGGACTGTGGTCATACGTGTCAAGTGTTGATTGGCCTGTCTTTTTATGGTATATCAAGTCACATCATTATTTACATCGATGATGTTATTATCTTCTCTAATTCCATTGATCAACATTGGAAACATTTGTATTCGTTTCTTAATGTTATGAAAAGTAATGGATTAGTCCTTTTTGCCAGTAAACTTAAATTATTTCAAACATTAGTTAGGTTTTTAGGCTTTGATATTTTTTATGGTCAGATCAAACCTATCTAAAGGTCAATCCAGTTTGTAGATAAATTCCCAGATCAGATTCTTGACAAAACTCAATTACAACAATTTTTAGGATCTCTTAATTACATTTCAGATTTCTATCCTAATCTTCGTTCTTAGTGTAAACTTTTATTTGATCGTCTTCGTAGTCATCCTTCTCCATGGACACCTACTCATACAACTATTTTCCAACAAGTGAAACAATATGTCAAAACCCTTCCTTGTCATGGTATCCCTTCCCCTTCTACTTTCAAGATAGTCCAAACAGATGCCTCCGACATTGATTATGGCAGCATTCTTAGTCAGTAGTTAGGTACCAATTCCCCTGATCAATGGAATTAGAAAAGATAAGAACATCATCGATGTAAATAATGATGTGACTAGAAAAGGGATTGAAGAGGTCATTCATGACATTCTGGAACTCACTGGGTGCATTCTTGAGGCCAAAGGGCATTACGTTCCATTTGTAATGGCCAAAAGGAGTAGTAAAGCTGTCTTATAATGGTCTGACTCATGAATTTGGATTTTCCCTAATCCACTTTTCATGTCAAACTTACTGAAGATTACTGCATCTGAATCAATGAGGGCAATAGCCTTTGAATTCTATCACCAACAATAGGTATAGTCGTCCTACTCCTTCAGACCTTCAGTATGAGGAAGGATTACTCCACAGTCAATTTTCAGTTGCTTTTGATAGCCTTTATGAATGGAATATAGATGGTCATTCAAAATAAGAAATCTTAAACAAACTTAGTCACATGGCTATGACCGCTAATTTCTACAACGAGAAGAATAATACTCCTCGCAGTGATGTAGTAATACTCTTAGTCTTAGGTTTCACAGGTAAACTTCTCACTTGGTGGGAAAAGCACCTTACCCAAGAAACTAGAGACTCTATAGTTCACACAGTCAAATGAGACGCTGAAGGAAGGACAGTTTTTGACGAAACCATAGGATGTGCAGAACCTGATGGAGTCAACCCCTTTATTTACACTATCACCAAACATTTCGTAGGAACTCCTAGTCACATAACAGCTAGGATCCACGACCAGTTAAGCAATCTCAGATGCCCCACTCTTAGTGATATTGATTGGTATGTAAACGACTTCTACTCCAGAGTTATGCTTAGAGATGACAGTAACTCTCTATTTTGGAAAGAAAATTTCATTAATGGCCTTCCCAATCTCTTTGCCCATAAGATTAGGGAAATCCTCAGTAAGGACATAGGTATCATAGATTACCCCAGTTTGACTTACGGAGATATCATTTGCATAGTTTGCAAAGAAGGAATGCGAATGTGCATAGACATGAAAATCCGTAATGAAGCCTCTAGGAACAAGAAACGTGCCAAATATGTACTTGATAATTTTTGTGTTCAGTATGATTTACCCTCAGTTGCCCTTTCCAAATGACGATCACACAAACACCACCAAGATAGTCATCCTAGTTCAAACTACAAGCACTCTTACAGTCACAAACATAGGAAAAGCCACCACCAAGGTGAGCACAGTAATAAACATACTCGCAAGTATTACAAGACCAATCGTAGAAAAAAGAATTCTACCAGTAAGCATACAACCCGCAAAGCTACATCCATAGATGTTTGCTTTAAATGCGAAAAACCAGGTCACTTCCAGTCAGATTACAAAATAAAAAAAATTGATTAACACTCTTTAGATTAACCAGGATCAGAAACAAGAGTTATTCAGGATTTTAGCACTTAGAAATACAAACAGTGAGCCTTCTAGTTCTTCACCCTATAGTTTAGATGACAGTGAAAATGAAATAAACAAGTTAGATCAGTCTACTGATTCTCACTCTTGTTCTCACTCAGACAGTGCTCCAGTTAAGATGGGATGTGCTGACAGTTGCAATCGCAATTGTTGTAGAACAGTTAGTGTTTTGACTAAACAGGAAGAACTTCTACTTGAGTTAATTAACAACGTAGAAGACCCTATAGTTAAATCCGAATACTTAAACCAGTTCAAAACTACTCTAGAAGTAGAAACCAATAAATCTCCTCCTACGATTCCTAGCAATCCTCCAGTACAGTTTAGAAAAATCTTTGATAGGTTTAGCCAACCTAAACAAGTCACTATCCAATATTTGCAACATGAAGTTAATCAAACCAAACAATACATCACCAAGTTAAACCAGTTAGTACATTCTCTATAGCTTAGACATCATACTTTGCTACTCCAACATCAATCCTTAAAAACTAAAGTTGATAGTTATCTCATTCTTCCCCTTCTCACTCCTATTCCTCCACTTATCGAAGATGAAATTGGACCAACTGGGGTAATCTATGATGCCTATGTGCTTACTGAGGATTTCCCTAATCTTATGGGCAAAGAGATTGGGAAGGCCATTAATGAATTTTTCTTTCCAAAATGGAGAGTTACTGTCATCTCTAATCATAACTCTGGAGCAGAAAACGTCTGCATACCATTCAAAATCACTTAGAGTGGGGCATCTGAGATTGCTTAACTGGTCATGGATCCTAGCTGTTATGTGACTAGGAGTTCCTACGAAATGTTTGGTGATAGTGTAAATAAGGGTGTTGACTCCATCAGGTTCTGCGCATCCTATGGTTTCGTCAAAAACTGGGTTTCCTTCGGGGCCTCGTTTGACTACGTGAACTATAGAATCCCTAGTTTCTTGGGTAAGGTGTTTTTCCCACCAAGTGAGAAGTTTACCTGTGAAACCTAAGACTAAGAGTTTGACTACATCACTATGAGGAGTATTATTCTTCTCGATGTAGAAATTAGCGGTCATAGCCATGTAACTGAGTTTGTTATAGATTTCTTGTTCCGAATGACCATCTATATTCCACTTATAGAGGCGATCAAAAGCAACTGAAAATTGACTGTGGAGTAATCGTTCCTCATACTAAAGGTCTGGAGGAGTGGGACGACTATACCTATTGTTGGTGATACTGGTAGGATAAAACCTAGGGCGATGGAATTTGTTAACTGTAAGACCTTGGAGTTGGTCTTGTAACTGGTCTAATTCATGGTGTTGGGTTTGTAAAGTGGTGTCATTATCCTCATCAGATGATTCAGATGATGAACCAGAACTATTTGTAGCCTTGGTTTAAGCTATAACTGTTTTAGAAGAACTGGGTTGTTTTTCTTCTTTGACTGGGATGGCTAACTCCTGGAGCATCTTGTGAACTTGTTCTAAGGCTGTTGTAGTTTTAGGAAGAGGTTTGGAAATTTTAACTTCTGGTAACCTAATTAAAGGTTTTTCTAACTATTTCGAAGAAGAGGAAGATTGAGAAGAAGTGGATGGTTTATCTACTAATTTCTCAATTTTATCTAACTGATTGCCTATGGTGATTAGGCACTAGTTGGTGTAATTTTTTTGTTCAATTATTTTTGTAATATCCCGACCCTAGAATGTTGGGTAATGAGGCACGTTTTACGAGGTTATGAAAAAAAATGAGTGTAAATATTATGCCCTTAAGAATATGATAAATTAATTTAATGTAATTAATTTATTAATATGAGAAATTAAGTATTAGTTATAATTAATATAAAATGTGATGATTAAATTATAAAATATAATTAATTGAATAACTAATTTATTAATTAATTAAACATAAAAAATTAATTAAATATATATGTATATGTGTGTGTGTGTGTATGGAACCGTGAGTGTGGGTGTGTGTGTTGTATATATTATATATATATATATACATATTTTATATATACATGGAGACAAGGAGGTATGGTGGGAAGTGAGGGGAGGTAAGGCTTGATTTGAAATAGGAATGGGAGTGAAGTGAAGGGATGGCCCAAAAATCTGTGAGGTATGGCTGTTGATTGTGATGGGATATGGGAGTGAGAGAAATATAAATATATACATACATACATATATGATATATACACACCCATGACACATGGACAGAAAGAGAGAGAGAGAGAGAGAGAGAGAGAGAGAACTCGGAAGAGGAGGAAGGAGAATCAGGGCAAGGGAAGGGAGAAAACAGTGAGAAAAGGTAAGAAATATTCAAAATTTTAATGTTCCTCTCTCTAGAATTATGAAGTATTAGGAACTGTTTCTAAGTTGTATATAAACATATGATGCTTAATATACGTTTAGAAGTGTGTCAATCATGATTTTTGGTCTTGAAAACATCTAAGAAATGGAAACCCAGAATGTAATATCCCAAAAATTCGACATAATTCAGACTGTATTCCGACTCAAGGAAAATACGTTATCTGACGTTAATAAATTAAAATAGCTCAAAATATAATGAGCCATTAATGAATTAATGTTTAGAAAATATAAAATTAATTCAGACCTGTTGAAAATAATAAATGCTCGGGAATCAATTAACCCGGTTGATCGAGTACTGGGGTAAATAAATGAGGCCAATACGCGTAATTGATTATAAAATTATGTGAAGATAAATAAGGCATTTACAGAGATCCAGTGTTGGCAAAATAAATTCCCGGCTTTATCGGCATGTTATAATTTAATATTTTATCTTTTGGAATGAGAATAGTATATATAAAATATATAGAAATTATATTTTATATAATTGTAAATACGATAATAGAAGACATTAACTCAAAAGAATATATATATATATATAAGTTATATTTTAAAATAGTAAATGAGCCTAAGTATTTATATATATATATATATATATATATAAAATAAAAGCAAAGAAGAGAGAAGAGACAAAACCGTGAAGCTTCTAGATGTCCGTAGAAAAATGGAGAAAGAGAGAGAGTCGGTGGGAAGAACCTGGAGAATTCCAGTAACATATATATAGAAGAATGTTGTAGCCAACAAAAGGAAAAGCAAAGAAGAAGCTTGAAGCTTCTAGAGCACAAAGAGGGACGGTGCAATAGATATATATATATATATATATATATACATGTGTAGGTAGCAGTGCAGAGATATATATATATATATATATATATCTCTGTGTGTAAACGGTGCAGGGAGATTTGTAAAGAGTGTGAACAAATCAGGTCTTGCGGCTTGAGGAATTGGACGGAAATGCAGCAGCAGCGGTGCGGCGTGGCAGCACCTACCGTTCAAGATGGGCTCGGGTCTGGTGGAATGCTGAATCATCCGTTTTCTTCTTTTGGATGGTAATGTTCTAAGACTGGGGAATTTCATCATCAATTATTATAATGGAATGCTTGGGGATGAAACTACAATGAAGCTTTAAATTATGCAAACGGAGAGTAGAATTTCAGTTTTAGAGACGTAGCTATTGGGTGTCGTGGTTGAAGGAAGGGCAGCAAGTAGAGCTGTTGTTGTAGCAGCGATTGCACCTGTTGCGGCAGGTCGATATGAATATGAGTGTGTGTGACGGTGTTGGTTGAATTGGGTGTATTGATGCTGTTGCGGCAAGGGCGAAATTTATTGAGAGTGGAGATAGTGGACCAGAAAATTGAGAATCAAATTGGACGGGATCAGGAATTGAGCTTTGTAAGCTGTAATAGATTCGGTTCAGGCAGTGGTTTGAAATGAGGGAAGCACAAAGCAGCAGGAATTTATATATATGTATATATCTCTGTATGTTGTGTGACGGAGCAGTAAAGGGAACGGAAGTGCAGCAGAGAGGGAGCTGCAGCATTAGCGGTGCAACAGCAGCAGTACGGCAATACCTGCCTTCCAATTTGATGGGCTAATTTATGTTGATTTCAGATTTGAAGCAACAAATTTTTATAGCAGAATTTGGGATTTTTTTTATGTAGTTTAGTGCTGCTGTGGCTGTTGTTTTGTTGGTAAGAAAACAGAGGGAATGGAGGCCGTTGCAAGTAGTGGTTGTAACGGAGATATGGTGGAGCGAGCTGCTTTATTTGAGATGATGTGTACGTTTTCTGGTAGCGGTCCGCTGTAGGGGATAAATCACGTAGGATTAATTGTTGGTTGAAGGATTCAAATTGGTTGATTTAACAGCAGCGTGTTGGTGTTGGTGTTGGTGTTGAGTTGTGATTTCTGTGATGAATTGGAGGAAAGGAAAGTTCTTCAATATCTGATGGATGGGATGATAAAAAGACAAGAATCTGTCAGGATCATCATCTACTCGAGGGAAAAAGGACTGAAGAAGAGAGAGATCAGTAACTGGAATTCTGATTCTAGGGCTGCCAAATGAATCCAATGGTACCGACATCAGGTAATTACTTTCCCTTCATCTCTGCCCTTATGCTAATCCAATATTTGCCAATAAGATGCTAAATTGCAACTTGCCATGATACTTGACTAAATATGAACATCTTTTATGGTTTTGTGGTTGCTAATTATCAAGTCAACAATAATAAATTTAGTTTTGTGCCTACCAAATTATAACGTTTTGCATAAGGATTAAATAAGTGCTTGATAAATAACGATAGAGTCCAAATGACTATATTATAACCCTGATAGTCTTAGATGAAACCTAATAAGAGGGTATTAGGCTACTAGGCTATCTTAGGTAATCCGATAGGCGCCTAAGATGATGAAGAAGTTTTGAATGGTTAAATTCTAACCCGTCTGTAATTAATGATAATTAATCAGGATGATGATTATTGAGGATATGCATGGAAGTGCCTAACACATCTGGAGGATATCGGTGAATAGAGATAAGCATAGTAGACTGTGAGTAACTCGGACTCCTGACTTGGTGTATATTTTCTGTACTACCTAAACTTATATACTGTACTGCTTTATATGCTGAACTGTTTTACACACTGCATTGTTTTAATGCACTTGCTTTCATGCATATTCCTTGTATTGTACTACATCTGGCATGATTCTATCCTGTTTCTTGATATCTCATGTTCTGATTTTGTTGGAGTCTATTGTTCTAACTTGTCTACGCTATTGGAGTCTGATTCATGTTTATCTTGTCATGTTGAGTCTTGGGCCCCTCGGGATTGAGTATATCATTAGATGGATAGCTGGCTCTGTGGGACGCCCAGAACTCAGCATCCGCTCAATCCTGTCTGTTCCGCTTGATACCGACCCGGTAATGTGCTGTGGGGACATGGGCCTCCATGTGTGGGGTGGGTGACTGACGGATTATCTTGTGCGGCATCCCACATTACTGGGGAAGGTTCAGGCACTTTGAGCTGTATCCATTCTATTTGAGTTGTATACGTCCTATTTGAACTGTATCTATTCCGCTCTGATACCGACCTCAGCCGGAGGTGTGCGATATGAGGCCCTCCATGTGAGGGGGTGGATGGGAAGTAATGCCATCCCACATCGCCTGGGGAAGGTTCAGGCACATTCGTTGATATACCGTTGTTTGATTGGTATTCAGTATTGATCCATTCTATTTGGTTCTATGTTGATCTGATTTGTTCTCTTGCATTACGTTGTTTTACTTGAGCTGCATTTGAGCATGCATATATATATATGAACTGGTTTTGAAACCCATGGCAGGAACCTATGTTACTCACTGAGCTTGTTTAAGCTCATTCCATTTATTTAACATTTTTCAGGTTGTATCTTCATTGGATTAGAAGGCACAAGGAGATGATACTAGTAGGCTGAGAGGCATTCCCAAGTGAGAATCTGATGGCAATAATATGTGGAGACATGGGTTCTAATGGATTGATCTGGGCTATTCAGGTGAGCGTGATGACATAGTTGACTTTATTCATATATAATAGATGAGTAGGGACATGGCTCATGGTAATGGTACTCTAGAGGAATTTGATATGCTCTGTGTTATATATTTGTTATAGATGTGCTCTATCGTTAGAGATATTAGCTGTTTGATTATAGATTCGCTCTGTGGTACATACTTATGAGGTATATAGTTAAGTTACATTCCCGAGATAAAATGGTTTTAAATTCCGCTGTTTTGACCCTACTTTAGGAATGTAATTCTTCGTATGATTCAGAAGTTTGCCTTTGGTTGGTCGCATTGTCAGTCGGGAGATAGGCAAGGCAGCTAATTGGCATCACATTTTTAGCATCCGCGTAGGGTGGGGTGTGGGATGTGACACAGAAGCTACGGCCATTGGAGACCTTGCTCATGGCAGGTCTGAACCGATTGCTTCTAAAATCGATTTGGCTTATCAAGGCTTCAAGTAGACTCCACAAACATGCCAAAAACCTATAACCGCGATCAAAACTCAAAAGAATTGAAGCCCAAATATCGAGTTATAGGTTCGGGTTCCAAAAAAAAATCTCAAAAATATGAGTTTAAATCTACTTTTATGAATGAAAAGTGAAGCCCCATGAAGAAGGGATCACAACAGAACAAGTCTCATCGAATTTGGCTTAGAAATGAACATGAACGGTTGAATTATTGGTTTGGATTATCAAACCCAAAATCGGGCACGCGAACCAGTTTTGGAACTTCCAAATGAATGCTAAACTAATTGTTTATGTTCTAGGAACAATTTAAGATGAAAACAGTGAAGAATTGGTGAACAAAAGTCCACGAAATTGAAGAAATATAAACTGAAAAAAATTAGGGTTTCAGGTGAACAGTGTCGACTTTGATAGGGAAGATGACACTGTTCTGGTCGGGTCTAAAAACGGGTCTGGGTCAAATCTGGATCCAACGGGTTATGATTTTATTTAAACGGCAACGTTTTAATTTTTAAAATTAAAACATTAGGGCTGACGTCATCCTGACGTCAGCATTACGTGTAAAACTGGCTAAATCGGTTGGTTTGCAAGTGAACCGGACCAGTTCACTTGGATTTGGACCGAACCCATTGGTTTTATAATTTAAATAAAAAACTAAATAAACCAATACTTTCACTATTTACGGATTGACCCCAACTGTTTTGGGAAATCCCAATGTGGCCCAACTGATGAAGATTTTATGCAATTAAGCCCCTGGAAAAATAATTAAATAATTAATTTAATTATTTAATAAGTAAAGCAAAATTACCATTTTGCCCCTAGGGCATATACGAAGCAAACGAAGTCCAAATTAAACATATGAATAGTGTATCCTTACTATTTTGGATATTCTGAGACTAATGGTAGGGTCCGCCTTACAAGACGTGACCCGAAAAATAAAGACACGTAAGGGAGTAAAATGACCAAAATACCCCTAGTAGCCCTAAAGCCAAAATGAAACCAGAGAAGGTCTAAATTGACTTTCTTCGACCTCCCGAACTCAATAATGGAGTCCAAATTACGAAACGAAGTACGAAAAAATGTGACACGTAAAACGATAAATGACTATTTTGCCCTTTACATATGAAAGTCCGAATTAAATTCTTGGAAAGCCTAAACCAACTTTCTTCGACGCTCTGGACTCAATGGTAGAGTCTATTTGACCAAAAGAAATGTCTAAATAAAAAGACATAAAATTTGTTGAATAGCATCTGTCAGATGACTATAAATTAAAGTAATGCCAAAGTACTAATCTAAGGCGTATACGAGGAAATGAATTACGAAAAGACACGACACGTAAATAAGTGAAGTAAATAAATTTAAATTAAAGTTAATGGAGCTACCAGAAGAATATAAATTCAAATGAATTTAATTTCTAACATATTAAATTGTATCATAGGTTAAGAGTACGAGTTAAGTTAAATACATATGAATTATGAGATCATTTTAGGATCTAATCCGATTTGAGCATAAGTTAAGGAATATCGAGATGATATTACAATGAATGTGAAGTTGATGAGATGTTTATGAATTGTTCTTAGGAACTACAAGGAAAGTGGGAAAGCGCATTATTAGCACTAACCCTAAAGGACCAAGGTGAGTAACCCTGTATTTGAAGTGGAGATTTAACTCCATGGATTTGAAAAGGTTTTAAGTTCGAAAGATACGAAGTATTTAAATTCCAAATTCAGTCTATTACATGATCTCAGCTTTAAATTATTCTGTTCTTACAAACCCTATTGTGACATGCTTAGTAAATGTTTTCCTTACAGTTTTCTCAAAAATGTGTTTCCAGCATGTCTAAGTTAAAATAAAAATCTTGTTAAATATTCTGAGTTTGCCTATTTCAAGTATACGAATGTTTATCACGAAGTTATGAATGTTATGTTTTAAAGTACTCACGAGAAATATCTATTTGACATACTCATATGTTAAATGTATTTTAAATGCAAGATAAATAATAAGCACATAGGTAGTGTTGTGGATTGTATGGAACTCAACGGACCTATCATGTGCATCATCACATAGGTAGTGAGGAGGGTTGTACGGAACCCAACGGACCTATCATGTGAAATGCCGGGTAGCAGGATCTAATCCCCCAGGCATGAGATACCTCGAGGAATCCTATCTGTTCTGTTAGGAAATGAGTCTTACCTACCTTTTAGGGACCAGGAAGACGATCCTGATCAGTTCAGTTAGGTTATCTCCATTTATACGTAATATGGGAGTCTGGTTCGAAACGGATTCCACTAATGAAAGAGATAAGATGACAAATGAGTTTGAAAATGGAAGCAGGTTTTACCCTCATTTTCAATATGCATATGTTTTGAGTTTTATATACTCTATTTAAGAAATACATGTTATGTTATATGTTTTGAAGTTTATATGAAGAAGTATATGTTAGCTTGAATACTTTTAAATGTTTCAAAGCTACCCGTTTTATGAAATGCATATGTTTGGGAGGATGTTTGAAGGGTGAAGCAACTACTTCTGTTCCCTTAAGCTGAACTAGAATAGTTCTTATTGGGGGATGACTGGACTGAACTGAGGTTTTTGTGTTCCTTGATCCATCTAGTTTTTGTGAGAGTTTAATTACTAGAAGGTTTATTGTAATGATTTTCTACATAACTGCAAAATGGAATGTTTTTACGCTGGATTAACATAAATTCTTTCCATTTTGTGTAGATGTCTAACTTTTGTTCTTTGGTGTGACTGACCCTATACTGTTCGCATTTGATCTTATTTTCTTTATATTCAAACTCGACTTTTAGGGTAGTCATGTCGATGTGGAACTCTTTACTTAGTGTATTGAGTTCATGGTGGACTTCCTAGGTCTCAAAGTCTATAGGACTAGGAGATGTAACGGATGATTCATTCTCTGGGATATTAGACTGTGAAGTGTAACATGGAGTGGCAACTTGAGATTTTAACTTTAAACCTTGGACGTCTAAGTGTAGATCTCGTCTCTATCTGGGTATTAACTTCTCAAATCTGGGGGTTAAAATTTCAGATCTGGACCTACTGAGAGAAGAACGTGGATTGAGAGGTTGAAATCGTTGTTTATCAAAACTAATCCTAACATATCCATCTTGGAATTGCTAGATAAGATCGACGTTGGTTTTTGTGTGTCGAGGTATGGGATGGCTTTCATTTTCAATGATCCATTTAGAAGTAAGAGTGACTTCGGACCATTGGATTGACTTTGGAACCTAGATGTTGGCTCCTTTAGAATATGATTGGATGAGGATAATTTTGTCCTTTGAACTTCTATTTATTGTAAGAGCATTTAGATTGGTTTCTAAAGCACTTATAATAGATGCGATAGACTAAGGCTAACTGGTGTGTTCCTTCTAGCATATTAGTGCCAGAGGTTTGGATGTTGAAAGTGAGGGTTTTCAAGATATGAGGGTCTTGAAGGCTAACTGTGAAGTTAGGAAAACAATCAAAGTAAACCAGACCTTGATGTAGAGGAGACTCTATTAGTCCTAAGAGACTGTCATGCCAACTAATGTGGCGAGCGTCCCTAAGGGCTAAAAGAACTAAAGCATTCAATCCTCTTCGAACTAGAGGGTTGATGCCTACATGGACTAATCCTATATGAAGGAAATGGTAACCTTTCTGAATATGGTCATGTATGGTTGACTGGGTAAGCAACTGGCATTTGACTTGTTCTTTGTCAAGAGCATAAGTTTGTTCTACAGTTTTGACATTAAGGTTATTGGCAAATGCATTAGTACCTAACCAAAAGGATACTTGGTCGATCTTGCTGATTGGAACCTTAGGCATGTTCCAGGTTCTGAATGGCTGACTATCCAAACTAACTTGGTAATCTTCACTGTTAACTATATCTGGGATAAGAGGAAAGAGAAGAAAAAGTAGATGAATTGGATCAGAATAACCTATTCATTTTAGAAATAATTAATTAGATTACACAAAAGTTTATATTCTTTTACTATTTTAGGTGTACTGTTGATTATCTTCTTCCTAGATGATTGTTTTGACATAGCCTAACCTAGCCATTAAGGACTGTGATAAGCCTTGCATTTCCCTAAATGCTCTCTTAGCTCAACGGTACTACGACAACAACTTCTATAGTCTGTGGTCTTCTAGAGGGTGTAGAGTCAGTCTACGTGAGGAAGATAACTAGTGAGTACAAATAAACAGGGAAAGAAGAGAAAGTTGAGCATAATTTTAAGAATTATAACTGAAAAGAATGGGATCATTCATTGCCAACTTCACCATGCTATTGTTGATTACTATAGTGTTCAAGAGAGAACGTAGTTTATTTCTACAAAATGGATCCTACTGATGGTTCTGACACCATAAAGGGACTGACCAAGCCAGTGAGGAGGAAGCGGAAGCAAATATGCAAATGCAGGGAGAGGCGGTATAACCGTCCATAAGGGGATGGGAGAATAATGTAAAACTAACTTGCTGATAATAAAACTGAAAATAACTTACTTAATTACAACTGACTATAGGCTAGAAGCCTGGCTAACTGAAATAGAAATACTGACTGAATACATGATAGAATTCAGAGACATGTTTTATAAATTCTCTCTACTGGGAATTCTCTCAACTAATAACTGGTGAAGAAAGTTCTGCCGAAGATAGAAGAAGAGTTGTCCTTATATAGGAGAGGGAGCCTCCTTGGATACTAAGAATAGTGGAGGGATTTACTGCGGGAATCCCAGGGGTGAATTGCTTTAACTGGGGTAAAGTAACCACGTACTGTTAACTTTTCTGGTTGTGCGATTACTGTTCATTACTTTTACTGTTCATGAATTAGTATCTTGTCTGTCACGGGATTACTGTCCATGAGTAAAGCTGACTGATAATTGATGCTATATGCTTTAGGTCAGATCTCAAAATCGTCGTCTAGTGCATATGGGTCCTGTCTGAAACAATCATCTGATGGATGGTTAGGCTGATGAGGCTGACTAGATTCAGCATCTAACTGTAGATCGGGATCATCTCCCATCTGGGATACATGAACCATTAATTGTCAGGCTAACTCTTTTAACTTTTCTTCGGTTTGTCCTTACAACAAGCTTGGGTCCATATTGGTGTTAGACCGGGTCCTGTGTGCAATGGGCTGTGCAACTGTTGATTTAACTGGTTGGGAAAAATCATTATTAATTAATGTAATAAACCTGTCATAATTTAATCTATCACACCATTTTATTGAAAATTCTCTTATTACATTGTTTTTACTGATGGCATAATTCCACTTCAGTATCCAGGGTATTCTGTAGTTACTGGTCATAAGTAGAATTATGGGAAACTATGCACTATGCTGATCTGTTGGAAAGACTGAGGCAAAGTACTATAATGCTGATTGAAGAGAGGATGGAAGTATATCTGGAACAAGTCCAAACTTATTCCACCATTCATTGAACTAAGAAGGGATGGGGCTTCGGAACTTATGATCAAACATTAGAAACCATGAGTGATCATTTAACTCATTCTGAAGGAAAAGAGACTTGCTGAAGGTTGCGATGTAATCATAATAAGAATACTGAACTGGGGAATTGGGAAGAACTCTTAGTTGAGAGGGATGAGTTCCCCAAGACTTTTCTGAGATGAAGTTGACTATGATGAATTTTTGATATAAAATCTTGTTGGGGTCTTACTTACTGGGGATATCTTCAAATCTAACTGATCCTGAATGGATAAAAACTGCCTTGTACCATTTAATTGACTTTGAAGGATGGTTGGGAATGAAGTGCCATCCAGGGGGAAAATAACTAGTAGCAAGAGTCCATGGGTCTTGAATATGGCTCTTGTGGGGTTCTATGAAGAAGATATTAACTGAATATGACTTTTTGAAATACAGAGAAGAGGGAGTTCTAACTGAGCTAATTGGGGTGATTTTCTGCTTCTTTGAAGGATCAAAAGGGTCAGTAATCTCATATGGACTGGGGGGAATATGGGATAATACTGCTCTATAACTGGGGTGGCTCAAGGGGCCGCAACTGGGTTGAGGAAGACTGTAGTTCGGACGGAGAGGGCTTCCAAGAACAGAGAAATGGCTGCCCTAGGATAGAGAAGGAGTTGACTGAATAGGTGACTGAGGTCTAAGGACCAAAGCCTCGGAGTTAACTATGGGTTTTTTCCCCTGAGGAGGGAGCTGACTGTTGTTGCTTGTCTTTCCTCTCGCTGATTTTTGGGCTGCAAAAATTCACGAGTAAGGAAATCAGGTAAACTGTTATTCTCACCGGGTATGTACTGGATATCAAAATCAAACACGGAGAGAATGGCTTGTCAACGTGCAAAAATTTGTTTAGATGCAATGTTTTTAACATCTTTTTCCAAAATATGTTTTGCACTTTTACAATCAATTTTAACTAAAAACTTTTGGTTAAGTAAATCACTTTGAAACTTAGTAATGCATAAAACAAGTGATAAAATTTCTTTTTTAATAGTACAATAATTTAACTGAGTGGGATTCCAGATTCCAGAGTGAAAACAGATAATCTGTTCAAGGGAATCGGGACCTAACTGTTGACTAAGAATGGCGCCATAACCAATATCGGAGGCATCTCTCTAGACTATCTTGAAAGTAGAAGAGGAAGGGATACCAATACAAGGAAGGGTCTTGACATACTGTTTTACTTGTTGTACAATAGCTGTATGAGCAGGTGTCCATGGAGAGGGATGACTTCAAAGACGATCAAATAAAAGTTTACACTGAGAACGAAGATTAGGATAGAAATTTGAAATGTAATTAAGAGATCTTAAAAATCGTTGTAACTGAGTTTTGTCAAGAATCTGATATGGGAATTTATCTACAAACTAGATTGACCTTTGGATAGGTTTGATTTGACCATAAGAAATATCAAAACCTAAGAACCTAATTGATGTTTAAAATAATTTAAGTTTACTGGCAGAAAGGACTAATCCATTACTTTTGATAACATTAATAAATGAATACAAATGTTTCCAATGTTGATAAATGGAATTAAAGAAAATAAGAACATCATCGATGTAAACAATGATGTGACTAGAAAAGGGATTGAAGATGTCATTCATGACATTTTGGAACTCACTAGGTGTATTCTTGAGGCCAAAGGGCATTACGTTCCATTCATAATGGCCAAAGGGAGTAGTAAAGGCTATCTTATAACGGTCTGACTCATGAATTTGGATTTCCCAAAATCCATTTTTCATGTCGAACTTACTAAAGATTACTACTTTGTATAACCTATTGACTAAGTCTCGTTTGTTTGGAATAGGGTATCTAATCGATTCTAAGACTTTGTTCAATGGTTTGTAATTGATAACTAACCGAGGAACACCTCGTTTTATTTCTGCATTCTTATTGACATAGAAGGCAGAGCATGACCAGGGTGACTTAGAAGGGCAGATGATTTGCTTGGCAAGCAGTTGACTAATTTCTAACTGACATAATTCCATTAAAGCTTGACTCATTTGGATTGGTCTGGCTTTAGTGGGGATATTTCTTTCACTGAAATCTTTGACATAGGAAAGACGTACTATGTACTATTTTCTATGCCAAAAAGCTGTGGGGAGATCAGAACAAACTTTTTGTTTGAGCAATGACTCAAATTTACTGATTCTTAATTGAAAAGAGGGGTTGAGAAGTTGTTGGTCTACTCGTTTGTATTGAATTTCTTCCAAGAGATATTGAACATGAGCTGTTTTCTTAGAAAGAAGATTAACTGATTTTCTAATAGAGAGATCTTGTAAAGATTGGATTTCTCTAGATTGAGGGTTTTGGACAAACTTAAACTTGACTATTTGGCCTAAGGGTTGAGTAGTTATACCTTCATATCTGTCGTGAAAGGATATAATAGACACATGAAAGGGTTGCCGAAGATGACTGTATCAAACATGTTTTTTATGAGGACGAATGGAGTTTTGAAACAAACATTATCCTGACACACGTGCATTGGATAGTTTGTACTAGATTTGCATCTTACTGCTGTTAACGGATTTCAAACGCTCACGGGTTTTCTCAAAATATTTGGTGGGGATGATTCCTTCTTGGATGTAGTTGAGATTTGCACCTAAATTAGTGAGAGCAATAGTGTTTAACTCAAATTCGTCAGAGATGATGACTTTAACTGGACAACGCCATTTTTGAAAATCAATCTTGGCGATTGCTCCCAAAAATCATGTTTGGTCTGGTTGACTGGTAGAAGGTAACTCTTGGGAAACAGTGATGTTATTGGTTGGTCCAATTTCATCATCGGTAAGTGGAAGAATAGGAGTGAGAGGTGGAAAAATGAAATGACTATCAACCTTAGTTTCTAAGGATTGATGTTGAAGTAGCAAAGTATGATGACTAAGCTGTAGAGAATGTACTAACTGGTTTAACTTGGTGACTGGATTTAAAACGTTAACTTAAAGCCGTTTTTATACTCTTTTGGTGGCTTCATTAAGTCTTAAGGATGTATTGGTCATTTTTTAGTTTTTTATCGGGTCTTATTTTCCTTCAAAAGGACGTCACACATCTTTTTTTTTTGGTACCTAATTTGGTAATATGAACTTCACTGCTAAGTCTAGGATGTCAAACAAAGTCAGAATAGGTTATCTCTAACATTGACCTGGCTTTGCCATCACTACGGGCATAATGATAATTATAAAATTTTACGTCCTAAATTTTTGGGACTTCATTTCATAAAATAGACCATAGCATTAGGTCCGGAATGTCAAAAAATGCTAGGGTGGACACCTTCTTTATTTTATTTTTCTATACATGGGATTTAATTTAATTTATTTAATTAAATACATAATATATGTATATTATATAAGATATATACACAAAGTGGTCAATGGCATATTGGTAGGTAATTGAGCCTACAGTTCTTGTGGCTTGACTAGTCTTGGGTTCAAAATTGATGGGCTACACCCCCTTGTTGGCGCCATGATTTAGATAGTTTTAGTGAAGGTCGTCTTTCCAGTGACGATTTACTATCACCTTTTTACCATGTTTTGAGCTCTTTTTTCATGCCATTTCTAATATAATCATTTCCTGGAATGTTCTAAAGTCTGAATTACGACCTAACATAGGTTATAACTCGCTGAAATTCACAGATTCAATTTTTATGGCCACGATTGTGATCCCTCAGTTCATAGTCATTTCTACAGCTTTTCACTTTGTTCAAGTCACTGAATTCATCATTTTTAATATTATTTAGAGGCTCATATTAAATGCCAAGTTCTACTAAGATTTGCTTCAAAACCCAATCATTTACATAACTTCTTCAACTGCACCGCAATCTCGAGCCCTGACAGCCGAGAAATCGGGAGAAAGCATAGAACCCATGAGGTAGAGTCGAGTATTCAATCTCTTATCTAAGGCTGCACGGACCCCTACTGGTCAGTTAGGTACCCAGTCCAAGCTTAATTACTTTCTAATTTATATGCCTTCGCCATTTAACTTGACTAAGATCTTTAGTAACAACTAAACGTATTAAGACATGACTAAGAGAAAACAAGCAAGACGTAATCACGACAATAAGACGTAGTTATGATAATGATGGTTAAAATATTAAGATAAGCCAAGAGTAAGACACAAAAATGTTTCGTACACGATTTACGTAGTTAGGCTTCATTTTGAGTCTAATTGGTCCTTATAACATTTATATGGACCTTTTAATTTCATTTATACACTTCTAGTAATTTCATTAAGTCCTAAAGACGTATTTTTCATTTTTTAATTTGTTATCGAGTCTTATTTTTCTCAAAATGACATCACCATTAAGTCTGAAATATTGAACATAATTAATTTAGGCTTTTTTGGATCTTAATTTACATATATGTGACTTACATTAAGCCTATAGGCATTTTTTTAATTTTACACTTTCACGTGTCACACTTTTTGATAATTTGTTTACTAAAACGGACTTCATCGTTGAGTCCGGAATGTCAAATAAAGTTAGAATATGTTAGATTTGACATTTAACTGGCTTTTGGATAACTATGGGTAAAATGGTAATTTTGACATTTCACGTGTCTATATTTTGGGGACTTCGTTTCACGAAATAGATCCTGCCATTAGGTACAGACTGTCCTAAAATGTTAAGGTACATATTTTCACGGTCATTGGAGTCTAATTGATAGCTTAATTGGTCATTAGGACATAATTGAAATTATTCCAGTTTCTCCGTTCATATTTTTCAAAATTTGATTTCACAAGTCCGACTCTGTCGTTGAGTTCGTAATGCCCAAAAATATTGGGTTACACTATTCTTTCAATTTAATTGGCCTTCATTTGGCTTATTTTTGGCCTAAGGGCATTTCAGTAATTTCTCTTATAATTAAAAGGATTTAAATTTAATATTTAATTAATTTTCTGAGCCAATTTGTAATTAATCAAAATTATTGGGGTTACTTTATAATTAATAGAAAGTTTTGAGGGTCCAATTCTAATTTCAGAAACTATTTAAATAAAACCCATTGGTTTAGTTAAGTTTCAAATGAACCGGTCCC
This sequence comes from Nyssa sinensis, assembly GCA_008638375.1. NCBI lineage: Eukaryota > Viridiplantae > Streptophyta > Magnoliopsida > Cornales > Nyssaceae > Nyssa > Nyssa sinensis. Next base: position 36,321,917 of record CM018036.1, on the reverse strand, counting down.
AAATAGTAAAGAACCAACCGGTTCATTACATCATGCTGACATCATCATGATGTTAGCCTTATTTTTACTTTTTTTTTTTTAATTCCTTTAAGCAAAACGACACCGTTTCAATAAACCTTTAAACCCAATTACACACGGGTCAGCCTAGACCCGGTATCCAATCCAACTTGACCTATTGACCAACCCGGTTATTGTTCTTCTTGCCCAATTCTTTGACGAGGGTTCTAGTCGCCTTCTCTAGCACCGGCGACTATCGCCAATCGATTTCTAACCACAGTCTAATAGGGTTCAAACCTATTTTTCTTGGGGATTTCATATATGGTGTTGAAATTTGATCACATTGCACCCTAGTTACCGAAGGGAAATACAGTGGCTGATCTAGTGAGACTGTCTTCCTCTATTTTGAAGGGTTAAAGACATGGTTTTGATCCCATTTTCTTCCTATAGGTTTCTTGTCACAACCCGAAACCCACCCTATGCGGATCTCGTGTCGCGAGGCCGACCCTAAGGCCGACCCTAAGGCCGTCCCTACTTTTTCCATTCCTGTATCATAGTACTAATATGCAAAGTACTAAAACCTTAAAACAATAACAGCGGAAGTCTTATCAATGTCGTGATCAGCGGAAGTCTTTTCAGTAATAGTGTCACGACCCGAAACCCACCCTATGCGGATCTCGTGTCGCGGGGCCGACCCGAAGGCCGTCCCTACTTTTTCCATTCCTGTATCATAGTACTAATGTGCAAAGTACTAAAACCTCAAAACAATAATAGCGGAAGTCTTTTCAATACACAATGTTAGTGAAAGTCTTTACAATACATAATATGGTTCTACATAAACAAAATAAGAACCAAACATGACCAGCACCCGAGGGTGGTGAATACATGGGAGAACTAAAACATAAACTGATGCATTTCCTCAAATGTCCTTCTATGTCTTTAAACTCCTACCGGGGTCTCGCGGCATCAGTACCTGAAATGGGGGTGAGGAGGGTGGAATGAGCTACAAGAGCCCAGCAAGTAAATACAGATCTCCGACACTGGTATCGAGGATCATAAAAGAATATGAATCCAAGAAAAACAATATGATAGCTAATCATAAGAAATAAGATGCTATGATAGCCAATGGGAATAGTTGCCATAAGGGCCAATAAACAATAGAACACCATGTACAATTAGGAGTAAGGGACATAACATCAACATGAAACTCTTAACATGTGAACAGTGGCAAATGAACAGTGGGATGACAATATGTAATCAGTAGGAATGGCATAACAATGTCCTGGAATTCTCGACGATAATACAATAACAAGAAAGTACTGCCATTATAATTGATCACAATAGATCAATAAAGGAATATCTCACAATACTAGATAATCACAAGAACAATGTAATTCAACAATTATAGTTGAGCAATCGTATAAGAGATGCTTTTGTTCTGTGTCAGGGCTTGATATGCCCTCGGTCCTTGGGGGCCCGGTTTACCCCCTTCAGTGCATTCCATTGTATGGCCATATGTCCGTTCACGGACTCGACCCGAAGGTCTTCAGTGAATTTAAAAGCATCGGATGGATATTGTGACTGAGCACAAATCCAGTATACATAAACATTTCATGATCATACATGATTCCATAGGAGTATATAAAAATGGAATATCATCAACTCAATGGAAACATAACAATAGGCATTTCAAAGCACGGTTCAACATGATAACAATGGTACAACAATAAATCAATGTCCACCAGATAGAACAATATCATATTGTGGAGACAATAACATCAGATACGCTCAGGAATACAAGTTTGGCAGTAAAAGAATGAACTTGGCTTGATAACACCACATGGAAGAGAAAGGGTATCTACTTACCTCTAATGCATTGCTAAATCAGTCTCCTGTAGGTTTTCCTTTTCTTGTTGAGTTCCCTATATATCAGTAAATACGTTTTAGAATAATTTCTATTCACCAAATTCTATGCCTTGCTATGATCAGTATTTCTAATACTTATTTAGACTTTTATATGTCTGTTGTTTTCGGAACCTCTTTTCATAATTTTGACATTACCAATAGATTCGGAAGGTTCAGAATAATAAAAATTCACTAGTTCTTTAATTCAATCGGAGTCCATTTGACTCACCTATGAAGCAGGGGTATTTTGGTCATTTTTACAAGTTGTAACTTTTTGGGACTCCGTCTCGTGAAACGGACCTCACCATTAGACTCAGAGCATGCGAGATAATAAAAATTGACTATTCATTTGCCCTATTTGGACCTCGTTTCACCCACTTTTGAGTCAGGGGTATTTTTGTAAAATTAACATTTAATTAATTTTTCTTTTTGGGCCTTAGTGTAATTTTTCAAAACATTTGGGGCCGGTTCATAAATTCCATAAGCTGCGGTCTGAACCAGTTGGTTCAGACCCCAAAACCCTAAACCGGTCAGCCTTTCTCCTGAACCAAACGGTTCAGTTTCATTCAAGAACCGGATTACAATAAACCCAATTCCCTATCCCTATCCATGGTTCGGTTAACCCCAAAACCCAATTCTATTTATTATCCCAGTTACCAAACAGCCCTAAATCCATTTAAACCAAAAACCCAAAACGACACAGTTTGGCTCCGTTTTTATTTCCGGTCGGGTACCGACCCGATCCAACCCGGATCCGTCCCCGAATAGACCCACGCTTTTCCGATCGTCTTCCCCACGTCTCCGATAGGTTTCCGGCGTGCACTGTCGTTCTCTCCGGCGACGGTGACTCATTTTTAATCATTTTTTAAGCCGTTTTCAATGCCGTTCCATTCCTTTCCCTCCAAGGATCTCGACCCTAGCCTCGACTTGCCCTAAAGCCCTCCCCATCATCACGAAATAGGGGTTTAACATTTTCGGCCGATTTTCTGGCCATGTGGATTCTTCTATTTCATGGCGTTTAAATCACGGTTTTGGCTCAAAAATGTTTCTAGTGTGTTTCTACACTTGTGTAGGTCATTTCTAACAACTCAAAACAAGTTTTTAAACATAAAGTTCATGGAACCCGATTATCCTCCCGAACCTGCAACTCAGATTTTCTCTATGGTTTCTACACCATTTAGCTTCATTCTTTTTGCAATAATTTCTATATTTCATGCTTGTTCAGACCCCACAATTATATCTAAGCTTTATGCTTTAAATCGAAATAACAGAACTGAAATCAATTACCTGGGTTTCGGATTTTGAGCTCACTGTGACTCTCCCACCTTTCTGTTTCTGAACCAATCTCTCTCCCTTCTTCTCCCCTTCAGTTCCTGACCCTTCTTTCCTTTTCTAACCTCTCATCTCTCAAACCCGTATACATATATATATATATATATATATATATATACAAAACACTCACCGCCTCTTCTCTCTCTACCTTATCTCTCTCTCTCTTGCAGTCATCCTTGACTGCAGAGAATTGCCCCTTAAATCTCCTCCATCCACGTACCTCATATACATATATATATATTTACATATATACATATATCACATATACACACACCACCAAGTCGGTTGGTGTGGTTTCCCAAACACACACACACAGTGATGCACACACACTGATATTTGTATTGGAACTTCCCTTCTTTCCATTTTATTTCCTTTCATTTAATTATATTGTATTATAATATATATATATATCATCCAACCGTATATATATATATATATATGTATATATAATATTCATAATCATTTAAATTTACTTAAAAAAATTATGCGTCGACATTCACTTGCACGTTTTTCAGTAATTCGGCTTCCGGATCAACGGCACCCGGACACCCGTGACTGTTTGCCTCTCGTACCTATGCATCGTAATTAAACAATACAGTCTATTACGCATCCACTTTTAGTTATGTCATTTCACGGCTTATAATTCGGGATTACATTTTATAGCCCGGTCCAGCCCGGTGCACATGCTATATCCCGGGTCGGGATATTACAAATAGTACATCAGCGGAAGTCTTTTAGTACACAATGTTAGCAGAAGTCTTTACAATACATAATATGGTTCTACATAAACAGAATAAGAACCAAACGTAACTAGCACCCGTGGGTGGTGAATACATGGGAGAACTAAAACATAGACTGATACAGTTCCTCAAAATGTCCTCTTATGCTCTCAGACTCCTACTGGGGTCTTGCAGCGTCATCACCTGAAATGGGGGTAAATAGGGTGGAATGAGCTACGAGAGCTCAGCAAGTAAAAACAGATCTCCGACACTGGTATCGATAAGATACAAATCCATGAATAAGATTATGATAGCCAATCATAAGGAAGGAGATGCTGTGATAGCCAATGAGAACAGTTGCCATGAAGACCAATGAATAATAAGTCACAATGTACAATCAGGAGTAAAGGAAATAACATCAACTTAAATCTTTCAATGATAACATAACAAGAATGTACTGCCACAATAAACCGATCACAATCAATTCAATGACGAGTGTCCTCTCAGTGTAAGATAAGTCATAAGGAATAGTGCTGTAATGACCTCAAAATTTTTTTTTTTTGTATAAAATTTTGTGGTTATTATTATTATTATTATTATTATTATTATTATTATTATTATTATTATTTAATATTGTCATTATTAATATTATTATTATTATTAAAAGTGTGAAATGAGTGTAATGTGTATATTAACTAAATGGATAATGTGTGGAATATATTATATGTATGTGTACATGTATGGGATGATGTATTATATGTATATGTATATATATATAGCAGTGCATGTGTGCACTAGATGTGTGCAACAAGCCGTGGGGGTGTGTGTGTGGTGTCGGTGGAGTGCGTGTGTGATGAGTGGTATATATATATAGGTGTATATAGGGCAGCTTTGCATTTAATGCAAAGCTGCATTGGGGAAGAAAGCAGGGTGGTTGAGCAGAGGGAAAGAAGTCAAGGAAAGGGGCTGGTGGTGGGAGACGTGTGGGAGTAGATGTGTTGTGTATATAGGTTGGTCTCGGTTAGGAGAAGAGAAGGAAAAGAAAAGCAGAAAGCGAGAGAGAGAAAGAGAGTTCTGGAAAGGAGTCTTGGAGCTTGATTCAGGCTTGGAACCAGAGGGTGAAAGAGGTGCACGGCTAGAGAGAGAAACCCCAACAAAAACCGTAAGTGACCCAGTTCTATTTTATTTTTTTTAAAGCATGATAATTAATTTGATGCATGGGATCTTAAAGAGCATGTTGTAGGGTTCATTTTGCAAAAAGAATGAAAGAAAACGATTAAGAAATGAGGGAGAAAACTCGAGTTGCAGGTTTCGGTTATGGGAGTTGGGTCTTGACATTTTATGTGTAAAACTTGGTTTAAATGGTGGGGAACGAACCCTAGGAGGTGCAGAAACCCATTGGGATTAAAATGGAGGTTAAACCGTGACCGAAGAGTCACGAAAATGGAAGAATAGGGTCGGCCAGAGAGTTGACCGGGATCTTTGAGCCCTATTTCGTGAAGATTTAGTGGCTTAGATCCCAAACCAACCTTGGATATGGAATCTACGTGAGAAACCGAAGAGGACCACGTTTTAAAAACGTGAAAATTCCACTGAAAAAATGTCGCCGGCACCGGAGAAGGTGCCAGAACCCTACTGGTGCATCGCTGGAAAAACGGGGAAGAAGGGGGGACAGCCGGGTCAGGTCCGGGTCGGGCTTGGGCGATCTGCCCCTACCACGTGTCGGTCACAGGTTTTAAATTAGAATGGGAATGGGGCTGTTTGGTTGCAAGTTTAAGAAATTGAAAATTTAAATTGAAACAGGAACATGGATATCCTATCCCTGTTCTGGACTTATCCCTGTTTGGATAACCGAATTGAGAATAGGAGAATTAGAAAAATTACAAATTGGCCCCTGAACTTTTGGAAATTAAACTTGACCCCAGAACTTTAGGAAATCTGATTTTGACCCACAGAACTTTTGATTAATTATGTTTTGACCCTCCTGAATAAAATATTAATAAAATATTAATTAAACTAATTAATTAGTTAATTAAATTAATTTAATTATTTAAATATTCTAAAATAATCTGGAGTCCAAATGGGACAAGTCATTAGTGTATTTTGACTATCTCGACCATTCTGAGACCAATGGTGAGGTCCGTTTTACGAGACGGGGTCCCAAAAAATAAAAGACCCGTAGTAACCTTTAAAATGCCCCTGAATTGAACTACAGTCAAACGAATACCGAATTAAGTAAAAAAATAGTGAAACTTTATTATCTCGAGCATTCTGGACTCAACCGTAGAGTCCGATTTGTGAAAAGAGGTCACGAAATGTAAGGACCCGTGAAAAGTACAAAATGACTGTTTTGCCCTTTTGAACCCAGATGTTCGAATTGAGTTCTACGAAAACCTAAACTTATTTTCTTCGACGTCCTAGACTCAATGGCAGAGTTTAATTTAGCAGAATAGAAACCTATGAATTAAAGACATAAAATTTGATGAATAGCATAAATTCAAATGACAATAGACTGAGTTGTAATTTATGCTTTTAGGGACACTAACAGGACAGGAGAGGGCGATCTGACCTCCTGCATTTTCATTGACCAGTTCAGTTACGTATCGTGCACGATCTTCTAGGGTTGAGACCAACCCGTCAGGTATGGTGTTTTCCCAATGTTAGAAATGAAGTTAAGTTAGGAATGTTCTGTGAATGACTGGAATGACTTATGTGTTTATTTGGAATGTGTTTAGTTGATGATTTAGAGTTGGTTGTTCACATGCTTAAATGTTACTTGTACTTTATGAAAATTTAGTGAATGATGAACGTGAATCATGACATGTGTTTAAGTTGATTATATGAGATATGCTTGCATGTGGAATCAGCTGGTGATTTATGTATTATTGTCTCGAGCATGCTATATTGTGGAAATCATGTTTCATTGAGATTGCATTGGCATATTGGCATATGGTGAATCCTTTGAGAACATGGTGTGAGTTGAGTACGTGGTGCTTTGCATTATGAGGGTGTAGATCCTGTGGTGAAAAACCCAAAATTGGCCATTGCATTGGTACTTCGAAGCCATCGGGGAGTACCCGTAAATGAGACATGGGTTTGGCATAGAGTTGTGCATGGGTGCGTCATGCATACCACTCATATATTACTGCGATGCTTTGAATGACATTTAGATATAAATGTACACTTTGCACATGCCACACCTTAGCTTTATTTCTTGCATTAGCACTTTATCATACCAGCAGTTGAGTTGACCCATTCGTGGGCAACATTTTTCAGATGAGGATACTCCAGCCACTTGAGACTCTATGATACCTTGATAGGGTGAAGCACTTGGTATATTTTGGTCCGTGGGACTTATATTTTGTAATGTAAGGGCTTAAGCCCGAATGACCATGAACAATGCAGTTGTGAGATGTACTTTGTGTTATTTTATGTATTGATGGGAATGGATGCTTGTTTAGTGGATTTATTTATATTTATCCTTTTATTTATTTTATTTTCTGTCTCGTCAGTCACACCTCGGGTTTGTAGAAATTCGGGGCGTGACAACGTGGTATCAGAGCATAGGTTCGAATACCTAGAGACTGTGGGGTGTTGTTTAACACCATGAGACCCTAGAGAAAAGAATGAGACTTAGTGTGAACCTTTAGCAGCATGTGATAGGATCTTGTGTGCTATGTGGTTTTATACACTTGAAGCATGATTTGTTAAAATTACGTGTCGATTGATGCTATACTGTGATGCATGCCTATGTGATTCAATGTGATGAGATGCATGACGGACAAGATGTGTGACAGTCGATTTAGTATATATCAATGACATGTTGTATGTGCTATTTGTTAAGTTTAAGTGTGAATAAGGATATGACTGAGATCATCTTAACACTTATGCCCAAATGTGAATGAATAATGTTAAAGATTTCTTCTCTTTGGACTTGTAGAGATATGCCACCAAAGAAAGCCCCCGCTATGAGAGTTGGACCACCTAGACGAGGTAGACCCAAGGCTGTTGCCAAGCCCCGACGCGGCAGACCCCGGACTACTGCACTTCCCGTGCCGTAGTGAAGGAGACTGTTACTCCAGCTGATGCTCCTGCTCACAGCACAGCTGAGGAGACCATGGCTCATGCTCCTATTCCTGTTCCTGCCCCTATGCCTGCACCTACTCCGGTGCCAGCCCCTGTGGAGGAGGTAGAGCAGACTATTGGCGCCAGAGATTTGGCAGCCATTATACAGGAGTGCTTCCGTACCATGCAGGAGGCCAAGACCACTGATGCTGAGGCCAGGGCTGCTGATGCCGAGGCCAGAGCGGCAGGTGGAGAGACTAGAGACACCTTCGTCATGAAGGCGTTTCAGCGGATGAGGCCACCATCATTTGCAGGGCAGCCTGATCCTTTAGTGGCTAAGGAGTGGCTGGACCAGATTGTTAGGATCTTGGACTCGCTAGGGATTGTCGAGCCACACTTGAGGATCCGATGTGCCACGTTCCAGTTTACCGGACTAGCGAGCCAGTGGTGAAAGGTATCTGCAGGGAGGATTAGCAGATTTGGAGAGGGGTGGGATGCTTTTGTGGCCATGTTCAATGACCACTACTTTCCAGCGACTGCTAGGGTTGGATTCAGGAGGGAGTTTGAGACATTGCTTCAGAGGGACATGACAGTGACATAGTATAAGTCTAGTTTTACCGCATTGGGGAGGTTTGCCCCACACATCACTGGATAGGAGGAGCTGAGAGTTTACCATTTTCTCGAGGGGCTGAAGACCTCTATTAGGGAGAAGCTGGCAGGTCACATCATTGATACTTATGAGGAGGCGGTGATCAGGGCCACGAGGGTAGAGAGAAAGTTGGCCGCTCTCAGAGGGATCAGGGAGTCCCGGGCTCAGGCCAGGCCAGCCACAGCACTGACACTTGCACCCGCTCAGCCTACTATGACCACCCCAGCTCACTCTAGTAGGAGGCCACAGAAGAGGTTCCGGGCCAGTACCTCTTTTCCATCAACATCCTAGAGGCCTATTCATTTTTTAGCTCCCCAGCCTACTATGTCTGTCACTCCTCGAGGAGGGGCACCACAGATGACCATTACATGTTACCAGTGTGGACAGCCTGGCCACAGGATGGCCGATTGCCCACAGAGAGATCCTAGTCAAGGGTCAGGGACTAGACCGAGCCAGATGCCACTTCCACCTCAGATTCAGAGTCAGGCCGAGAGGGCCCTACCAGTGTGCTATACTTGTCATCAGCCGGGCCATATCAAGGGCCACTACCCTCAGGGGCAGACTTCACAGAGCACACCGAGGCCCCACTATTACCAGCACACCCAGGTGCCTTTACCCCAGTCACAGTTAGGCTATAGACCCCCTAGCACCTTACTATCAGCCAGCATCCTCAGCATTGAGTGTTAGAGCTCCCGCCCCGAGAGGGGGAGGACAGTAAGGGCAGAGAGGGGGAGGCAGACAGGGTCAGACCGTACAGGGCCGAGTGTATACGGTTGCCACCCCAGAGGCTTCTACTACTGGGCCATCAGTTGTCCGAGGTACATTTCTTATGTTCAGTTCATGGGCTAGCGTGTTGATAGACTCAGGTGCATCGCATTCATTCATATCCACTGTGTTTGCCATGTCATTGGGGTTGACTATAGATCAGTTGGATTCACCGCTACATGTTGATGCCCCTGTTGGGGGTAGTGTGACATTGACCAGGATCTGTAGGGGTTGTTCACTTGAGATAGCCGATCGTACTCTCTGCTTTGACTTTATTGTGCTTGATATGACTGGCTTCGATGTTATTTTGGGTATGGATTGGCTGTTTACTTTCCGGGCTAGTATCGATTGTTACAGGGGGAGAGTTACGGTGTGCACCCCTGACGGGGATTGCTTTTATTTCACGGGAGACCGTGGAGATTTCTTGGTACCACCCTTGTACGACTCTAGGAGTTGGGGATCCCATAGCTATATGCTGGCTAGTTTGATTGCAGGGGATAGTGAGGCTACAGGGGTTGTGTTACCACAGGTAGTCGATGAGTTTCCCGATGTTTTTCCCGACAGCTTGACTAGTTTGCCACCGAGGCGGGAGGTAGAGTTTACCATAGAGCTTATCCCCGGTACTGTACCCATTTCTATCCACCTTACCGCATGGCTCCAGCAGAGTTGAGAGAGCTGAAGGAGCAGCTGACTGACTTGCAGGGTAAGGGGTTTATCTGTCCTAGCACTTCTCCTTGGGGTGCCTCAGCATTGTTTGCAAAGAAGAAGGACGGGACATTGCGGTTATGTGTGGACTACCGGAGGCTAAACCGGGTGACTATTAAGAACAAGTACCCGTTACCTAGGATCGATGACTTATTTGATCAGTTGAGAGGTTCGAGATGCTTCTCGAAGATTGATCTTCGATCGGGGTATCACTAGTTGAGGGTGCGAGAGGAGGACATAGCGAAGACAGCTTTCCGCACTCGCTATGGTCACTATGAGTTCGTGGTGATGCCATTTGGTGTGATGAATGCCCCAGCGGCATTCATGGACTTGATGCACCGTGTTTTTGGCCAGTACATAGATCAGTTCGTAGTGGTGTTTGTGGATGATATTTTGATTTACTCATCTTCTGAGGATGAGCATGCCTTCCACCTACGGACTGTGTTACAGATCTTGAGAGAGCACAGTCTATTTGCCAAGCTCTCGAAGTGCGAGTTCCGGCTTCAGGAGGTACAGTTCTTAGGGCCATGTTGTGTCTGGGAGTGGAGTATCTGTTGACCCTTCTAAGATTGACTCTATTATGAGTTGGGAGAGGCCAAAGAATGTGTTTGAGATAGCGGAGTTTCTTGGGGTTAGCAGGGTACTACTGCCGTTTTGTGGAGGGATTTTCTCGCCTTGCCACGCCGATGACCCGTCTGACGCGCAAGGGCATCAGGTTTCAGTGGACCGACGATTGTGAGCAGTCATTTCAGGAGTTGAAGAGGAGACTTGACTTCAGCGCCCGTCCTGGTTATCCCTGAGGGAGGCCTGGGTTATACTGTGTACTGTGATGCTTCCTGAGAGGGATTGGGTTGTGTGCTGATGCAGGAAGGCAGGGTAGTAGCTTATGGTTCTTGCCAGTTGAAGAGCCATGAGAAGAACTACCCCACCCACGATTTAGAGTTAGCTGCCGTCATCTTTGCACTTAAGAGTTGGCGACACTATTTATATGGGGTGAGATTTGAGGTGTTCTCGGATCACAAGAGCCTCAGGTATATTTTTACACAGAAGGATCTGAACCTTCGACAGAGGAGATGGATGGAGTATCTAGAGGATTACGACTTTGACCTTCAGTACCATCCTGGGAAGGCCAACGTCGTAGCTGATGCACTCAGTCGGAGGCCGAGGAGCACCTTAGCCAGCATAGCCATTAGGGAGTGGGAGATGATGGGAGCTATTGGGGAGTTTGACTTAGAGCTTACCGAATTTGAGGGACACGCCACTCTATTCAGCTTGTGTGTACAGCCTACCCTTCTGACCAGAGTCATAGAGGCACAGTTGCAGGATACTGAGGCTGAGCAGATTAGAGCACGGATTGCTAGCCCTGAGGGATTTGAGGGATGGGCAGTCCATTCTGACCTTGGCTTGAGATACATGGGTAGAGTCTTCGTTCCCGGGTCTCTTAGGACTGATGTCCTTAGGGATTTCCATCATTCACGCCTAGCGGTGCACCTAGGGGGCACCAAGATGTATCATGATCTGCGCCGTCAGTATTGGTGGACTGGGATGAAGGCAGATGTGGCACAGTTTGTGGCTAGGTGTCTCACGTGCCAACAGGTGAAGGCTGAGCACCAGAGGCCTGGAGGTTTGCTATAGCCATTACCGGTAGCTGAGTGGAAGTGGGAGCATGTTACCATGGATTTTGTGATGGGTCTTCCGAAGTCGCCTAAGGGCCATGATGCGGTTTGGGTTATTGTGGACAGACTTACGAAGTCCGCCCATTTCTTACCGATCAGAGTGACCGACTCATCAGACGCCCTCAGTAGGTTGTACATTCGAGAGATAGTGCGACTACATGGGGTTCCGGTATCCATTGTTTTTGACAGAGACCCGCGTTTCACTGCACGGTTCTGGCAGAGCTTCCAGACAGCCTTGGGGACCCAGCTGCAGTTTAGTACTACCTTCCACCCACAGACGGATGGCCAGTAAGAGCGCACTATTCAGATCTTGGAGGATATGCTCAGGGCCTGTGTCATAGACTTTAGAGGTAGCTGGGAGGATCACCTTGCCTTGGTCGAGTTTGCCTACAACAACAGCTACCAGTCCAGTATTGAGATGGAACCATTTGAGGCATTGTATGGTAGGCCGTGCCTGTTCCCCGGTGTGTTGGACTGAGGTAGGAGAGATAGCTGGCTTGGGACCTGATATAGTCCGTGAGACCACGAACAAGATACAGGTGATCAGGCAGCGATTGTTGACAGCCCAGAGTCGCCAGAGGAGTTATGCAGATAGGAGGCGGCGGCCCTTGACATTTGAGGTGGGGGACCATGTGTTCCTCAAGGTATCTCCCAGATGAGGTTTGAGGAGATTTGGGCGCGGTGGGAAGCTGTCGCCACGATTTATAGGCCCCTTTGAGATTCTTGGGAGAGTTGGTGAGGTGGCTTATAAGCTGGCATTACCACCGCAGCTATCAAGAGTTCATGACGTCTTCCATGTATCTATGCTGAGGAAGTACCAGCCTGACCCTTCCCATGTATTAGATTGGGTAGATCTTCAGCTAGAGGGGGATGCTTCTTATGACCAGAGGCCCGTGGAGATATTGGACTCGAGGGACCAGGTTTTGCGAGGCAGGACCATCCCTTTGGTCAAGGTTCGTTGGAACCATCATGGGGTCGGGGAGGCTACTTGGGAGCGTGAGGCCGAGGTTCGAGCTAGGTACCCCGAGTTGTTTGATTAGTGATGTATTTCCTTTTATTTTATGTTATTTTAAATTTCGGGATGAAATTTCTTTAAGGAGGGAAGGATGTAATAACCTCAAATTTTTTTTTTTTTTTGTATAAAATTTTGTGGTTATTATTATTATTTTTATTATTATTATTTATTATTGTCATTATTAATATTATTATTATTATTAAAAGTGTGAAATGAGTGTAATATGTATATTAACTAAATGGATAATGTGTGGAATATATTATATGTATGTGTACATGTATGGGATGATGTATTATATGTATATGTATATATATAGCAGTGCATGTGTGCACTGGATGTGTGCAACAAGCCGTGGGGGTGTGTGTGTGGTGTCGGTGGAGTGTGTGTGTCTAGTGTGTGTGTGTGATGAGTGGTATATATATATAGGTGTATATAGGGCAGCTTTGCATTTAATGCAAAGCTGCATTGAGGAAGAAAGCAGGGTGGCTGAGCAGAGGGAAAGAAGTCAAGGAAAGGGGCTGGTGGTGGGAGACGTGTGGGAGTGGATGTGTTGTGTATATAGGTTGGTCTCGGTTAGGAGAAGAGAAGGAAAAGAAAAATAGAAAGCGAGAGAGAGAAAGAGAGTTCTGGAAAGGAGTCTTGGAGCTTGATTCAGGCTTGGAACCAGAGGGTGAAAGAGGTGCACGGCTAGAGAGAGAAACCCCAACAAAAACCGTAAGTGACCCAGTTCTGTTTTATTTTTTTTAAAGCATGATAATTAATTTGATGTATGGGATCTTAAAGAGCATGTTGTAGGGTTCATTTGGTAAAAAGAATGAAAGAAAACGATTAAGAAATGAGGGAGAAAACTCGAGTTGCAGGTTTCGGTTATGGGAGTTGGGTCTTGACATTTTATGTGTAAAACTTGGTTTAAATGGTGGGGAACGAACCCTAGGAGGTGCAAAAACCCATTGGGATTAAAATAGAGGTTAAACCAGTGATCGAAGAGTCACGAAAATGGAAGAATAGGGTCGGCCGGAGAGTTGACCGGGATCTTTGAGCCCTATTTCGTGAAGATCTAATGGCTTAGATCCAAAACCAACCTTGGATATGGAATCTACGTGAGAAACCGAAGAGGACCACGTTTTAAAAACGTGAAAATTCCACCGAAAAAATGTTGCCGGCGCTGGAGAAGGCACCAGAACCCTACTGGTGCATCGCCGAAAAAACGGGGAAGAAGGGGGGACGGCCAGGTCGGGTCCGGGTCGGGCTTGGGCGATCCGCCCCTGCCACGTGTCGATCACAGGTTTTAAATTAAAAATGGGAATGGGGCTGTTTGGTTGTAGGTTTAAGAAATTGAAACAGGAACAGGGATATCCTATCCCTGTTCTGGACTAATCCCTGTTTGGGTAACCGAATTGAGAATAGGAGAATTAGAAAAATTACAAATTGACCCCTGAACTTTTGGAAATTAAACTTGACCCCAGAACTTTAGAAAATCTGATTTTGACTCACAGAACTTTTGATTAATTATGTTTTGACCCTCCTGAATAAAATATTAATAAAATTAATTAATTAATTAGTTAATTAAATTAATTAATTATTTAAATATTCTAAAATAATCCGGAGTCCAAATGGGACAATTCATTAGTGTATTTTGACTATCTCGACCATTCTGAGACCAATGGTGATGTCCATTTTATGAGACGGGGTCTCAAAAAATAAAAGACCCGTAGTAACGTTTAAAATTACCAAAATGCCCCTGAATTGAACTACAGTCAAACGAACACCGAATTAAGTAAACAAATAGTGAAACTTTATTATCTCGAGCATTCCGGACTCAACCATGGAGTCCAATTTATGAAAAGAGGTCACTGAAATGTAAGGACCCGTGAAAAGTGCAAAATGACTGTTTGGCCCTTTTGAACCTAGATGTCCGAATTGAGTTCTACGAAAACCTAAACTTATTTTCTTCGACCTCCTAGACTCAATGGCAGAGTTTAATTTAGCAGAATAGAAACCTATGAATTAAAGACATAAAATTTGATGAATAGCATAAATTCAAATGACAATAGACTGAGTTGTAATTTATGCTTTTAGGGACACTGACAGGACAGGAGAGGGCGATCTGACCTCCTGCATTTTCATTGACCAGTTCAGTTACGTATCGTGCACGATCTTTTAGGGTTGAGACCAACCCGTCAGGTATGGTGTTTTGTTAATGTTAGAAATGAAGTTAAGTTAGGAATGTTCTGTGAATGACTGGAATGACTTATGTGTTTATTTGGAATGTGTTTAGTTGATGATTTGGAGTTGGTTGTTCACATGCTTACATGTTACTTGTACTTTATGAAAATTTAGTGAATGATGAACGTGAATCATGACATGTGTTTAAGTTGATTATATGAGATATGCTTGCATGTGGAATCAGCTGGTGATTTATGTATTATTGTCTCGAGCATGCTATATTGTGGAAACCATGTTTCATTGAGATTGCATTGGCATATTGGCATATGGTGAATCCTTTGAGAACATGGCGTGAGTTGAGCACGTGGTGCTTTGCATTATGAAGGTGTAGATCCTGTGGTGAAAAACCCAAAATTGGCCATTGCATTGGTACTTCGAAGCCATCGGGGAGTACCCGTAAATGAGACATGGGTTTGGCATAGAGTTGTGCATGGGTGCGTCATGCATACCACTCATATATTACTACGATGCTTTGAATGACATTTAGATATAAATGTACACTTTGCACATGCCACACCTTAGCTTTATTTCTTGCATTAGCACTTCATCATACCAGCAGTTGAGCTGACCCATTCGTGGGCAACATTTTTCAGATGAGGATACTCCAGCCACTTGAGACTCTATGATACCTTGATAGGGTGAAGCACTTGGTATATTTTGGTCCTGTGGGACTTATATTTTGTAATGTAAGGGCTTAAGCCCGAATGACCATGAACAATGCAGTTGTGAGATGTACTTTATGTTATTTTATGTATTGATGGGAATGGATGCTTGTTTAGTGGATTTATTTACATTTATCCTTTTATTTATTTTATTTTCTGTCTCGTCAGTCGCGCCTCGGGTTTGTAAAAATTTGGGGCGTGACAAGTGTCATTCAATAACGTAATCATATCAATCCTTAAGAGATGCATTTACTTTATTCTCAGGTAAAATGCCAATGCAAATGTAAATGAAATGCCAATGGAAATGCAATGAAAATGCTAGTCAATTACCGGTGGAAAGCCTTCGAGGAATTCATTCCTGCCACCTGTCCATTCATGTACTTGACCCTTAGGTCTCCAGTCAATCAGAAAGCATCAGATGGATGTTGTGACTGAGCACAAATCCCGTATTCATAACATATCATGATTATTCATAATTCCATAGAAGTATAAAATGGAATATCATATATTCAATAAAGACATAGTAGTAGGCCTTTCAAGGCATGGTTCAACATGATAACAATGACATAGCAGTCAATCAATGTCCACAAGATAGAACAATATCACATTATGGATAGCAATAACATGAGGTACTTTCAAGAGTACAAGTTTGGCAGTAAAGAATAAACTTGGCTTGGAAACACCATATGGAAGAGAAGGTGAATTTACTTACCTCTATTGTGATTCTATATCAGAAATCCGTGAGTGTGCCCTTGCCTTCCGAGTTCCCCATATATTAGTAATTACGTTTCAGAATAAATTCTATTCATCAAATTTTATGCCTTTCTATCATAAGTATCTCAAATACTAATTTAGACTTTACCATTGAGTCCGGAACGCCGAAGAAAGTCGGTTTAGGCTTTCGCGGAATTCTATTTGGACATTTGTACTAAAAAGGGCAAAATGGTCATTTTGCACTTTTATGTGTATTTTGTTTTTTGGGACCCCATATCATGAAACAGACCTTACCATCGAACTCAGAATGTCCGAAATAATAAATTTTGACTATTCATTTGCTTTGTTTGGACTTCGTTTGCTCTATTTATAACCTAGGGGCAAAATAGTAATTTTACTTTATTTATTAAATAATTTAAATTAATTATTTAATTATTTTTCCACGGCTTGATTGCATAAAATTTCCAAAACTTGGGCCACAGTATAATTTAGTAAAATAGTTGGGGTCAATCTGTAAATATAAAAAGTCTTGGTTTATTTCATTTTAAAGAAATTAGAAAACCAGTGGGTTTAGGTCAACCCTAAGTGAACCGGACCGGTTCCCTTGTAAACCAACCGGTCTGACTGGTTTGTATATGTGATGCTGACGTCATGATGATGTCAGCCCTAAATTTAAAAATAAACTACACGTGTTACTGCCCGTTTTAATTCGGTTGGGTCCCGACCCGGATCCTAATCCATGACCCGGTCCTGTTTTAACCCGAAATGCCCCCGACATTCCGATTGTCTTCCCCATTACTCCGGTAGGGTTCCGGTAGTGAACAGTCACATTCTCTGGCGACGGTGACAGGATTCCTACCATTTTTAACGGTTTTTAAATGCCTTCCTCTACTGTTTTTCATGAAGATTCCATATCTAAACTTAGTTTTCAAATTTAACCATTAATTCCTCACGAAATAGAGAAAAATAGTGGCTCTGGCCAACTGTTCTTTCTCAATTTCATGCGATGTTCTCGACTGTTTTGACCCCCATTTGGTTCTAATGGTTTTTTGCACTTCATAGGGTCATATTTGGGTCATTTAAACAAAGTTTAATACATGAAATGTTAGGGTTCCGATTATTCTCTACAAACCTACAACTGTGAATTTCTCAGTCATTTTAGCATCTTTTTCTATCATTCTTTTTGCATTTAAAAGCTTAACTCATGCTTATCAAGACCCTAGCTTTAAACCAAACTATCATGCTTTAAATCATAAAAACAGAACTCAAATCACTAACCTGGGTTTTCGGTTTTTGCTCACTGTGACCCTCCAAACCCTTCTGTTTCTGCTCCTGAGTTCTTTGACAATGTTCCTCTCAGTCTCAGTTTCCTTTTTGTCTCTTAACTCATGCCCGTATACACTTATATCATATATAGAGACATTCCACCGCCCTTGTCACTTCCCACCTTTCTCTCTCGGTTACTCCCCCTTCTATGGCCCCTTTTCTTGACCTAGGGTTCTGATATTCTCTCTGCCAAATGCAACCTTGCATTTATGGCTTGGGAGACTTGTGTGTGTATATATATATATTATATTACATACACCACACACACACACACACACACACACACACTTCACCCAACCGACACACACATTTGGTATACAACCATACACACGGTCACACAGTGACACGCACTGTTACTCACTTTTCCTCTCCCTTTTTCCCTTTCATTTTCCTTTACATTTCAACACATATATATAATATATATTACAATGCATCTATTTATACATACACATATATACTTAATATCTTATACATATAAATATGTACACGTGACATACTTATATACATCAATCTTATACGTCCATATATATCCATTAATACACATATTTGTGTATTTTTAAAGGCATTTACATACATTTATTTTGTTCAAGCTACGCATGCATGCAACATTCATGTGCATGGAAATACGTGTAGGCACGCATTACGATACCGTGCCCTAAGGTACTTGGGTATTGCCTGACTCTGGCTACAGTAAGCAAACCATTCACATACTTCAGTCGTTTGGTCCCATGAAATACCCTAACATAGGGCTTAAAATTGCTCACATTATACTATTTAGTCGATTTATCTCGGTACACGTGTCGTATCCCGGGTCGGGATATCACATTTCTGGAAGTGTGGGGAACACCTTCCCGTTCTCAAAACACAGTAAATCAAGCCCTAAACCATCCGTGCAATTTCTCTCTCTCTAAACTGAAATTTCACATTTCTTGATGGTTTGTTGACCATTTTAACTGATTCAAGTAGCAACGCATTCCAAATTTCATGTTTTTTTGAGCCATGAAGTCAGTTTTTAAGTTTAGACTATGCTTGATCAAAAGCCCAGTTTTTCCATATTTCTGGTTTGAGTTTCTTAGGGTTTTCTTAGGTCAATTTCTTGCCATTTCCTTCTAATTTTCATCCCCTAATCATACTAAACACATGCATGCCTTTCTTTTTCATCAAACATCACATATTCACAAGATTTCCTTGAGAGAGAAAGTTCAGGTTTTTAGAAATTTACCTTTTAATAGTAGTGTTTCTGCTTTCTTTGGGGCTCCTTTTTGACTTGATGGGTTTGGTTCAGGCAGCCACACACTTCAGCTTCCTTCCCTCTTCTTCTTCTTCCTTTTTCTTCTATCTCTTTCTCTCTCTCTCTTTCTCTCTCTCTATCTCTATCTCTAGATTCATCTCTCAATCTAATCTCTCTCTCTATCCGAACTCCAAGAAGGAGTGTCTAATTTTCTTCTAACCTACACAGCAATATTTATATAGTATATGTGTATATATATATATATATAATAATAATAATTTGGTCTTTGCATGAAATTTAATTGGACGAGGTGAGGGTCCAATGGGGTGTTGACACCTCAGCTTTTGAGCATGCAAACTTGTAAATTTATATGGGTTATATACAATTCTTGTGGGATATGCACAAAAGTGTTGCAGCCAAGTTGGCTATATTTTTGGGTATAAGTTTTCTCCCTCTTTAAGGTCTTGGGCTCAAGACTTTTGGCCTTCTTTTCTTCTTTTTTCCTTTTTATGCATTTTTTGGCATTTTGCACTTAATCTCATTTTTCTTGTTGCATTAATTTTTTCTCTTCCTTATGTACTTGTATTACTTATTTATTTTTTTGATGTGTCGTTTTCATAAATCGAGATCTTATCAAATTTTCATAGCCTTCATTGTATTGTCTTAATGTATTTTAATTATTCTAATAGTCCATTATAATTATTGAAAGAATCCCGATTAAACGCGCTCCATTCGTGCGTTATGCTAATCTTGCTCAAGTGTACTTCGTACACAAATTTTTCACATTTACTCGTGTGTTAATCCTCGATTAACACTAGTCATAACTTCTTATCAAGTCATGACCCTTGGCACTAAATTGAATTCTCAAATCGGTCATCTCTCATTTAGAATTTATTATTTTCATCATTTATACCTTTGCTTTTGTATTTACGGGTCACTAGTCATAACTAGCATTGCCCATGGTTATTAAGCAAATTAACTCATGATAATTGCCATTATCGTTAATTACTTTGCTTAATTGGGTCAAGATGTTACATCTTACCCCCCTTAAAATGAGTTTTGTCCTCAAAACTCAGACGTTCATATTTAGGAAGCTCTATTCACTTTTTATGCCAATTGTATTATCATAGTTTCTTTTAATTAGTCTCTTGGACTTATCACTAGCATTATAAACACTATATCTTCAAACAAGAAGATTTTTCACACAAGGTTCACAATTCTTTTGTATTCTTCTTTGTTTAGTTTAATAGTGATCTTGAAAGTAAAAGGTTTGACTTTTAACTTTCTCGAGACTTTAAACTCAAAATCTCCAAATTGTTGTATTTCTATTTCAATGCTTATTCCTTTAGTCCTAGGACCTGTGGTTATGGGTCCATTATACTTTTATTACTCATTCTAAGTCATCTTTTTAATATCTTGATTATTTCTCACTATCTCCCGCATTGTGACTAGTCTCACACCTAGTCGTCATATTAATCTTATTTTGCACTAAGTTATAGCCACATTACCGTTCATGGTTTCCCAACTTCTGTTAGTGTTGTATGGCGCATCATGCCAAGTAAAGGTATCTAACATCTCGATCCCTTCTTTTATAAGACTCTAACCCAAATAAAATAGAATAATTCCATCTACGTCCTAAAGAGTCAAATAATAATACCAAACTAAACCTAAACTATCGTAGGAAGTTATGTACAGAATAGACACGCAGTTCAAGAAAAATAGTATGGTTCACGAATTGAGTAATATACGATGTGTAAATATATGATAAGTGAATTACAAGTAATCCCGAGTACTCTAGGACCACCGTACGAGAAATTCGGAATAGTACGGAGAATCGTGCACGTATAATTGTGCATGCCTCGAAGTTCATGCATAGTACATCTACAAATGTACACAAGTATACATATATACAGGATAATATATATGTGTATTAGTGTGTGTGTGTGTGTGTATGAGTATAAATATATGTAAATGTATGTATATTTATATATAAACATAAAATCTAAACAATATATATGTATATGTAGATATACAGTATAGTATATATATATATATATATATATTAATAAGCATGCAAGTGGGGGTAGAAAAAGTGGTGTCGGCAGCAAGTGGGTTTAGTGTGTGTGTGTCTTATAATATATATATATATATATATATACACACACACATATATGTATACAAAGATATAAAATTAATTAAAGTAAAGAAAAGGGCTAGAAGAAGAGAGAGAGAGAGAGAGAGAGAGAGAGAGAGAGTACATGAGAAACCAAGGGGCGGTGGAAGAATCCTATAAGTGAACACATGCGTTGCATGTTTAAGGAGAGAAAATTTAGAAACCGAGGCAAAAAAGGATGAGAACAGAAGTGAAATATCAGAAGAGAGGAAGGGATACTACATCTAGAAAAATCAGAAAAAGGTAAGCAACTTGGTTCTGTTTTTAAAATTTGTAAAGCATGAATGATAGATTTGTTTATAGGGTCTAGTAGAGCATGAAGAAAGGGAAATTAATACAAAAAGAATCAATGAAAAAGGATTAGAAATGAGATAGAAAAATGGAATTACAGGTTCTCATTGATAATTCGGTATTCGTGAAATTGGGCTTTAAACTTAAATTAAACAATGAGGAACTAATCCTCTATGGTGCAGAAAATGATTAGGAAAAGAAAGGAGTAAGAATAGTTAAGGAATAAGCACGAAATTGAAAGAAAATAGTTGGCCGGAGCTATGATTTCCTTTCTATTTGTGAGGATCTAGTGATCTAAACAAAAAACCAAGTTTAAATATGTAATCCTCATGAAAAACTAAAGAGAACCACATTCAGTTAGGGTTAAAAGTTGATCGGAAAAGGGTCGCCGGTGCTAGAGAAGACACTGGAGACCCATTGGATAATCGGGGAACAAGATGATGAATACAACCCTAAATGATGTCATATGGTTTTGTTATATATTAAAACTGTGTCGTTTATGAAGAACTGTTTTAAATTAAAAGCTGAAGTTGGCGTGTTTGGCTAGAAGGTTTAGAATTAAATTTGATATTCTGATTTAAACAAGGATATCCAATCCTTGGATTAAAGGCAAACCATCGTTTGCCTTAGGAAATGAAAAAAAAAATAAAAAAATTACGCGGGGGCTACTACCCCCACGGTTTGAACTGAAGACCAAGGGAAGGGAGGATTCTAAATAGGATGCAGGGGCCACTGAGCCACTGAGGCCCATGTGACCATATACGGTCAGAATATAAATAAATTATATAATTACTTAATTAATTAAATTAAGAAAATCAATTTAATAAGAGTAATTAAAGATAATTAAACCGTAGTCCAAAATAAATGAATGATTAGTGTTTTCTTTATATATCAAACATTCTAAAGCCAATGGAAGGATCCGTGTTACGAGATGGAGTCCTGATAGATAAATACTCATAGAAGTACCAAATGACCAAAATGCCCCTAAGTCAGAAGTGAGTCAAACGGACTCCGATTAAAGCAAACAAATAGTGAATTTTTATTATTTTGAGTATTCCAGACTCAACGGTAAATTTCGATTTGTGAAAAGAGGTCTCGACAAGTAAAGACACATAAAAGTATAAAATGACCATTTTGCCCTTTTTAGTATAGATGTCCGAATTGAATTCCGTGAAAGCCTAAATTGACTTTGCTCGACATTCCAGATTCAATAGTGGAGTCTATTCTAGTAAAAGAGACATAAAATTTCATGAATAGCATAGATTATGAATAGGTAAACTGAGATATATTATCTATTGATGAAATAGGAATTGCAAAGAGAAAGGAAATGTGACTTGATTGAATAGGAAAAGAAAGGAAACGGTTTAAGAGGTAAGTAATATTTGATCTCTACATGTGATACTTCCAGCCATGTCAACAGTTTTTCATGTATTATCTATTGTATTCCATACATGCCAAAAAGTTTATTGAGTCCACATTTGATATTGTTCTATCTTGTGGAAATTGTTTATTAATTGTTATATATCTTGATCATGATTTTTGTACACTCTGTACATAGTGTAATACCCCCAAAAATCTGACATGCCTTAGACTGCACCCCGATTCAATAAAAATAAATTACGTGATGTTAATAAATCAAAATAGCTCAAAATATGGTGAGCCATAACGGGATTTTATGCTTTAAAAAAATAAAAATGGACGATACGGGGCCAATTTGAAGAATTAATCATAAAAAATAAATAAGACACAAACGGTGACTTAAAATTGGTAAAATAAATACTAATGATGCCGAATCCTGGTTTTATGCCAAATTGGACGGCATTCCATAATTCAATATTTTGGAATGGGAATAGTATATATATAAAATATATAGAAATTATATTTTATATAATTGTAATAAAATAAGAAAATAAATGTGATAGATCTATATAATTAACATAGCAGTCGAAGCTGCTAGAAGAAGGAGGTCGGTGAAAGAAAAGATAGAAAAAGAAAAGAAACAGTAGTAGCGTTGGAAGCTATTGGAAGCACGTGAGAGAAAGGGGCACATCGCGAAGCTTCTGAATATTTGAAGAAAAAGGGAGAGACTTTGGGAGGAAACCAAACCTGAAATAGAGAAAAAAAAAGAGAGGGTCGGTGCAGTGGTAGGATTCGAGACGGTGCGGCAGAAATTGGAAGCTCCTGGAACCGGTTAGAGGCGTGTATATATGGCAGTCCAGAAGTTTCCATAGCTGTGTAGATTTGGTTGACAATGGTGAACAGGTTCTATCTCTATCCTTTTTGTTCTGTTTTGGTTGCTGTGATGAAGGCACGGCTGTGAGGCTTGAATGACGACTGGGGATGCAATCGATGATGGTGGAGTCTTTGTCAATTTGGTGTCGGATCAGTGGGTCATGTCACGACCCGAAACCCACCCTAAGCGGATTACCGGATCGCGATCGCCGCCCCGAGACCCGAAGGCCCCGAGACAAGGCTCGCATCTGCAGCGTATCGAATAGATGTGCAACATACGTTTTGCGGAAGCGTGAAAACTTTTTCTTTTTCTTTTCTCATTTTTAAATTATGCACATCCGTCCGATACTGCTACTCCATACATAGCATACATGGTTACACATTCAGAATATAACTAAAACTTAAAGACTTATAACATTAATACAATACATGTTCAGTTGCCCTGAGGGCTTAATACATATTCTTACATTATCTACTAATACAAAATGTACTACTAGAGTTCATAGGTTTCTCAAGAGAAACTACTTAAACATATCTTCCCAAAATCAGCAGATTCATCATCAACGTCCTCAAGTCAAGACTGCTGCTAATTACCTGAAAGGAGGGGTCCGAACAAAGTCCGGGTAAGCTAATCTAAGCTTGTGAGCAATTCCAGTATTTGTCATGGGGTTTTCAATTAGTAGTGGTTTAGTACATAAGAGTTTGTAAAATAATCACCGCCAATTGTTCGTATACTTTGAATACAGAATATATGCATTCCTTAAATCATGTAGCTTTGAAACATTTAAAGTATTCAAGCTAAACTCATACTTTGTCAAATAGAGTATATAACTCAAAACATATGCATTTCGTAAAACAATAGCTTTGAAACATTTAAAGTATTCAAGCTATACTTATACTTCGTCAAATAGAGTATATAACTCAAAACATATACATTTCGTAAAACAATAGCTTTGAAACATTTAAAGTATTCAAGCTATACTTATACTCATGAACTTCAAAACATATAACATAACATGTATTTCTTAAATAGAGTATATAAAACTCAAAACATATGCACATTGAAAATGAGGGTAAAACCTGCTTCCATTTTCAAATCATTTGTCATCTTATCACTTCCATTAGTGGAATCCGTTTCGAACCGAACTCCCATCTTACTTATAAATGGAGATATCTCATTTGCCTGGGGGATTAGATTCTGCTACCGGGCATTTGACAGTCGATTGAGTTCGTATGTAACCCTAAAATCTTGTCACAGGGCAATTGAGTTCGTATGTAACCCAAAATCTTGTCTATGTGCTTATGCACCATTATCTTATAAAACATTTATCATATAACTTTTCTCATAGATACTTTTCATAACTTCGTAAAATCTTTGTATACTTGAAATAAGCAAATTCAGGATATTTAACAATAATTGCTTTTTAACTAGACATGCTGAAAAGTATTTGAAAGAAAACTGTGGGGTAAAAACCAATCACTGAGCATGTCACAATATAAACCAGAAAAATTAAAAATTGAATCATGTAAACACTGAATTTGAAACTTCAAATACTTCGTATCTTTGAACTTAAAACCTTTTTAAATCTATGGAGTTAAATCTCCAATTCAAACACAGGGTTACTCACCTTGGTTCTTTAGGGTTAGTGCTAATAATGCGCTTTCCCACTTTCCTTGTAGTTCCTAAGAACAATTCATAAATATCTCATCAACTTCACATTCATTGTAATATCATCTTGATATTCCTTAACTTATGCTTAAATCGTATTAGATCCTACAATGATTTCATAAATTCATATGTACTTAACGTAACTCGTATTTTTAACCTATGACACAATTTAATGTGTTAGAAATTGAATCTACTTCAATTTATACTCTTCTGGGACTTCCATTAACTTTAATTTAAAGTTATTTATTTGACATGTTCACGTGTCGTGTCTTTTCGTATTTCATTTCTCGTACTTGCCTCAGTTTAGTACTTTGGCATTATTTCAATTCATAGTCATCTAACAGATGCTATTCATCAAATTTTATGTCTTTTTATTTTAGACATTTCTTTTGGTCGAATAGACTCTACCATTGAGTCCGGAGTGTCGAAGAAAGTCGGTTTAGGCTTTCCTAACATTTAATTCAGACTATTATATGTAAAAGGGCAAAATGGTCATTTATCGTTTTACGTGTCATATTTTTCTGTACTTCGTTTCGTAATTTGGACTCCATTTTTGAGTCCGGGATGTCAAAGAAAGTTAATTTAGACCTTCCCTGATTTCATTTTGGCTTTAGAGGTACCAGGGGTATTTTGGTCTTTTTACCCCTTTACGTGTCTTTATTTTTCGGGACCCCATCTCGTGTCGTGGACCTCACCATTGGACTCAGAAGGTCCAAAATAATAAGAATATACTAATAACTTGTCAAATTTGGTCAAGGGGTATTTTTGGTCATTTATCCCTTACATGTTTTTATTTTTCGTACCTCGTCTCGTAAAACGGACCCTATCATTGATCTCAGAATGTCCAAAATAGTAAAAATACACTATTTATATGTTTAATTTGGACTTCGTTTACTCTATTTATGACCCAAGGGCAAAATAGTCATTTTACTTTATTTATTAAATAATTAAATTAATTATTTAATTATTTTTCCAGGGGTCTAAATGCATAAAACTTCCATCAATTGGGCAACAGTAGGATTGTCCAGAAGTTCTGGGGTCAATCCGCAATTAAGGAAAGTATTGGTTTTATTTTATTTTAAAAAAACTTGAAAAGCAAAGGGTTCGGTCTCAAACCAAGTGAACCGGTCCGGTCCAGTCATAAACCAACCGGTTTAGCCGGTTTATTTACATGTGGCTGACGTCATCATGACGTCAGCCCTAGATCTCATTTAAATTAACCGACATTCAAACGACGCCGTTCCAATTAATCGGTGGCAAGCCCAGAGGCTGCCACCTGTCTGAGTCAACTCGGCCACATTTTATAACGAGTCAACCCATCATCGTCTTCCCCAATCGACCGACTGAAAAACCCTAGTTTCAGTTTCCCTTTTTCTTCTATTTCGTGACGTTTCACTCAATCTTTCTCCACTGTTTTGGTCCCTAAATTATTTCTAAGACATAACCAATTGATTTGGCATTCATTTGAAGGATTAAAAATGATTCGTGTGCTCGGTTTTGGTCGTGATAACCCGAACTGCAACTCCATGGTTAACCCTTATTTCTTGATGGTTTTTCATGGAATTTGGCTTGTTTTGTTCCCCTCTTCATGGGGATTAAATTTTCATTCTTTAAAACAAGTTTTGAGGTGCAGTTGAGGTGTTGGGTTTAAAACCCGAAACCTGTAACTCAATATTCGAAGGGCTTTTGTTGGGATTTTTGATCGCGGCTAGGGTTTTTCATGACCCTCATGACTTCATCTTGGGGTCTTGGTAGGTTAGAACCTATTTAATTTCACCCATTTCAGACCTGTTCTTTTGAAGGTCATCCATGGCAGTCGTTCTTGGGTTGCTCATTTTTCAGTGTTTTTGAAGCCTAAAATCATGCTTGACATGCTTACATACATATATTAAACATCATGTATACATAAACAAATTAAAAACAACCTATTTTCATGCTTAACTTATAGAGAGAGAATTTGATAATTTTCCTAAAACTCTCACCTTTTTGTTGCTGTTTTTCTCCTTCCTCACTTCTGATTCTTCCTCCATTCTCTTTCTCTACTTCCTTAGGGGTTCAAGCATGCAAGACATGCATTGGTTTTCTTTTAAAGAAAAGAAACCGACCCTTCTCTCTTCATTTTCTCCCTCTCTCTCTACACGTTTGCAGCCTCTATTCTTAACCTTATTAACCCATCTTACACTCCATCAATTCTGCTTTTTCATTTTTGGCATCCTACATTAAATGGATCTTGATAGTTTTTGTGTTATATGTATATTATATATACACACACAAACTCACCTACACAAACTCACCTACACACACTCACACACACAGCCGACACACACACACCCACTTGCACATACTGTTCACACTTTACACATGTATATCTATATAAATGTATATAAATATATATATGAACAATTAATTATATACAAATACATATATAATGTATCTATGTACATACATGCATACATAATTATACATATACATGCCTTCATGAATTGTGTATGAAATAATTATTTTAATTATTTATATATACATACTTATACATGGACATGTGTATATATATACTTTTATACACTTTATATCATACACACAATACACCATAAAGTGTGTGTTTGTGTATTCAAATTTATTTAATCATAATTAGAGTTAATAATTTCATATAAATAAATAAATAATTATTTAATTAATTATTTCCTTTGGTGCAAATATTTTTACACAAATTTCCTTTAATCTCGAAATACGTGCCATATGACCCGGTATCCCGGGTCGGGATATTACAGGTCATCACCGAGTTGATCTCTCAACTCCAGTGCAGAGCACCGTAAGGAGGGATGCTGTACAGAAATCTCCCCTGTTCTGCTAGCTGCTTCAGTTCGGTGGGTTTAAGGAATGCGCTTGTTGCATGTTGTGTAGTTGTATAGCTTGATTTGTTGAGGGTTGAATTGAGGGAAAAAGAAAGCTGCAGCAGGTAGTGTGTATATGTGTGTTTGCGTAGCGGTGTAACAGGGGAGATGCTAGTGCGGCTTTGAACTATGTGGTTGTATCGGTTTTGTGAGATGGCTCAGAATTGAGTGGAGTTTGCTGCAGGGGCTGAATCACGTTGGATGTGTGGATCGTTGGAGAGTCGATTGGATTTGATGTTGGTAGTGATGTAGGTCTGGGGGTTTCATCTATTGCCGTTTCCAATTGAGAACAGATCGATGATGGCTACAATGGTGATGAGTCCTGGAATGGAGTTTGACAGTAGGTGTAGCGGTGCAGGAAGAAGAGTGAATGGATGTTGCGAGTTTGTGGGTAGCGCAACGGAAGCACATTGGTTAATTGATTTGAATGGGTTGGTTGCTGCAGATTTTTAGGGGGATGTATGTAGGTATATGTGCGTATTGGTGTAGCGTTAGAGCAGGGGATTTTTGCAGGTCAGAGGCATTGAGTTGGAGGAGTTTGAAATTGAGTTTGAAATTGAGCAGAGGCACTTGTGGCAGTTATAGAAGCAGCAAGTGGTCCGTATACGTGTGCATTTGTGAGGTTTTGAAGATGATGAAGAGTGGAGATATGATGCTCACCTGCTTTTGTTAATAGTGTTCGTTGGTTGCTAGAGAAAATTTTATAGGGGGAAAATCAGATTCAGTTATAACCGTGGCAAATGATAGTGGTCATATAGGAAAGTTCTTCAATACCTGATGAATGGGATGATAAAGGGACAGAATCTGTCAGGATCATCATCTGTTTAGGGGAAAAAGGCTGAAGAAGCTGATGAAACTGGATTTAAAAATGGTTAGTACGATGAGGAATGTATGTAGTAATTCGAATCCGATAGTACCAACATCAGGTAATTACTTCTTTTCCATCTTTGCTCCTATACTAATATTTGTCAATTAAATGTTAGATTGTAGTTTGCCAGTTTGCCATGATCTTTAACAAATGTGATATCTTTTATGGTTTTGGGGTTACTAGTCAATAATGATAAGTTAGTTTTGTGCCTAGTTATAATGCCTCGCATAAAGATTAAATAAGTGTGATAGATAACGATAGAGTCTCGATGACTTATATTATAAACCTGATAACTATTAAGCTTAATTAAGGAATATAATAGTCTTAGTTGAAACCTAGTGAGAGGATAACATGTCATTAGACTATCTTAGGTGATCCGATAGACGCCTAAGGTGATGAATAATATATGAATGGTTAAATTTTGATCTGTCTGTAATTAATGATGATTATTCAAGATGATGGTTATTGAGGATATACATGGAGGTACCTAACGTATCTGGGGGATATATGTGAATAGAGATAAGCATAAGTTTGTGAGTAACTCGAACTCTTGACTTGGCGTATATTTTCTGTATTACTTAAACTTGTATACTGAACTGCTTTATATGCTGAACTGTTTATACACTGAACTGTTTTAAATGTATATGCTTTCATGCATACCTCTTGATCTGCATTACTTGTGGCATGATTTTGTTCTATCTGCCTTCTGATATATCCTGTTGATTCTGTTGAAGTCTATTGTTCTGTTACCTATTTTTTGGAGTCTGTTTGATTCTGTTTGTCATGTTGAGTCTTATCTGGGGCCCACTACAGGATTGAGTATATCAGTAGACGGATAGCTGACTCTATGGGACGCCCAGAACTCAGCATTCGCTCAATCCTATCTGATTTGTTCCGCTCTGATATCGACCCCAACCGGTAGTGTGTTGTGGGGACATAGGCCTCCATGTGTGGGGTGGGTGACTGACGGATTATCTCGTGCAGCATCTCATACTGCTTGGGGAAGGTTCAGGCAGTTTGAGCTGTATCCGTTCTATTTGAGTTGTATTTGTTCTATTTGAGCTGCATTGTTCTACTTGAGCTGCATTTGAGCATGCATATATATATATATATATATATATATGAACTGGTTTTGAAACCTTTGGCAGGAACTTATATTACTCACTAAGCTTGTTTAAGCTCATTCCATTATCTAACATTTTTCAAGTTGTATCTCTATTGGATTAAAAGGCACAAGGAGATGATACTAATAGGCTGAGAGGCATTCCCAAGTGAGAATCTGATGGCAATAATATGTGGAGACTTAGGTTCTAATGGATTGATCCTGGCTATTCAGGTGAGCGTGATGATATAGTTGATTTTATTCATATATAATAGATGAGTAGGGACATGGCTTATGGTAATGTTACTCTGGAGGAATTTGATATGCTCTGTGTGTATATCTGTTATAGATTTGCTCTGTGGTAAATACTTATGAGGTATATAATTGAGTTGCATTCCCGAGATAAAAGGTTTTAATTTCCACTGTTCTGACCCTACATTTGGAATGCAATTCATCATAAAGTTCAGAAGATTGCCTTTGGTTGGTCGCATTGTTGGTCGGAGACTGGCAAGGCGGCTAACTGGCATCACATCTTCAGCATCCGCGTAGGGTGGGGTGCGGGATGTGACACATAGGCCTCAAGGGGCAAGACTTATGATCTCAGCAGCCCAATGTACATTGGCCTATTAAGGCAACCATTTCATTCTCGCTACTGAGAAAAGTGTTATTGCATTTACTTTTCATGGGATTTAGCATGATCTCGATATATTATAAAGTGTTAGATTTGTGCTCAGTGACAAACTCCATCTGATGCTTACTAGACCTACAAGTCGAGAAAAGAGAATCTAAAGTGGCAATTAAAATGGCATTTAAAGTGGGATCTGCGAGGTCGAGTACTAAACCGATGGGTTAAGTGCTAGGCTGAGAGATCGAGGAAAAAGGGAACAAAAAGAGGTTAAGGGGGTATGCCGGGCCCCGAGTGAAAGTGCATCCACATTTGTTGTTATCAGTATCTATTATTGTATTTCATAGATGATCATATTATTTCTATATGAATGATCATGAGATTACACAACTTTTTATTGAGTATATATGATTATGCTTGAGACAGCTCATGACTGTAGCAGTATGATTATTGTTATCAGACAGATTTTCATTGTTTTATCATTTGAGCTTCCTACCATTTGATATTCATTAATGAGTTCTATATTTTTTGACTGGCTATCATGTTTGCATTTTCCTAGTTCGTTTTGGATTATGCCTTTCTATATTGACCTGTACACATGGCAGAGCAAAGGAATACCTACTAAGTTTTCATAGTGCATACAAATACTAACATTTTCAGGAACAGATATTGAGAGCAGGTGATAGAGACTGCTAGATAGAGATGGACATTACTTTTTGAAGTTGTAAGTGTAATATGTAGTACAGTCTTGTAGCCTCCGATGTCATCCACGTCTTGGCGATGTAATGTATTAGACTTTTTAAAGTTTGTATTTTGAGAACTAGATATATATAGACATGTAACTTTTATTTAAAGTCTTCTGATGTTATGTTTATATTATGATAGTTGTTGCATGTTAGTAGCACTAATTGTGTAGCAAGTTTCAGAGGAGATCCGGTTCGGCAAAAAGGTCAGGCTAGGGTTAGTGATTCGAGATCCGCCGAGGGCTGGTTTCGGGTTGTGACAGCTTGGTATCAAAGCATTAGGATTGAATGATTAGGCTCAACTTGTATCAAAGACTTGGTATCAGAGTAGCCTAGATCATAAGCGATTCATGGGAGATAAGACTAAGGTACTAGTATTACAAATGTCCAACTAGAGTTAGTCAGTAGATAAATCCTGACATGATAGATAGACTCTTATATGAATTTTGACCATTGATCTTTTACAATGAATAGGTTTAGGAGATAATTAGGCTACTGTACCAGTAGTCGCAGGTATTTTTCTAGTTAGTTATGGCATACTCACATGCTAGCTTTATGTATTGATTATGCTTTCCACATTCACTACTAGATTGATTAGAAATTGAACTGCTAATTGAACATAGAAACAGAACTCCTAAGTTATATCTTAACTGTTCAATTTCCACAAAGAGAATGATTGATGAGAGAGATTATGCCTGAGATAAGTAGAGTACATAACGTAGATATATGAGTATCAGAACGACATATTGTTATCTCATAGAATTTTAAAAATATTGATGAGTTAAGTGATCAAATTAATGATATACACGGAGTATATGAGGGACAGATCATAAGTGTACAATTATTAGTTGATTTGAGAAAGAATTTGATGATTTAAAATGATTTGTGACTGTTAGATGATGATAAAAAGTTTATGTATTAAGGTTAATAATCTTAGGAGAAAAGACTATATGCTAAATGAAAATTGATGATTCTTGAAACAACTAAAATGATCAAGTAAATAGTGATCCTTAAGAATAGTAGTATACTTAAAGGTAAATGATGAGAATTCTTGAGATTGTGACACTAAAAATACTGAATGAGGTTTTAATAAATGATATAGACAGACAAACGAGGCTTGAATGGGAGATAGTAGTTATACTTAAGAAAACTTGGAAGGAATCATAGTGATATTGAAATTAGTATTCCTTGATTATTATTCTATCTTATGGAAGCATGTACTTAATATCTATTGAGTTATAGTTTAATGATTGTTATACATTGAGAGGACTGTTGAGAATTGAATTACTATATCTAGACTATGGACTTGATGTTTATGGTTAGATGATTGTCCTATATTGTGAGAATTAGAAAGAGTGAATTATGTTCCATGATGAACGAGGAAAACGGTTAGTGCTCATTGGAAGATATAAGGCAACATAGAGTTAGAAAAGTAACACTTTAAAAGGCAGCGGATCTAACAATAAATTAATATGAGAGATAGTCTGAAAGAAACTAAATAGAAAATTACAGAAAGAATTGATAATCTAAATGAATTGATGATGTACTAGAAAAATGAAAAGTTTTGAGTAAGTTATAGATAGACCCCGATAGGGTAAGGATGAATAGAGTCTTGAAGATAATTACTAAATGAGCGAGATTGTCAGATTTGACATTATGAAATGTAACAATTCTAAAAAAAGACTAGCACATGATGAATAAAAACTAGAAGAAATTCAATAAATTTTAAGTCAATTAGAGATTGATAGACAAAAGAGATCTAAATGGGAGATGTTATAGAATATATGACAAAAAGTGGTAAATTCAAAATGAGATTCAAAATGGGAATAGTATGAATCCAAAAAAGACAGATTAAAAGAGGAACTCAAAATGTAAAGAGTTCATGAAAAGATAATAGTGTTTTCTATATTATGAGCATTCGAGTTTTGCGAACAAAACTCAATTTAAGGGGGGTAGAATGTAAGACCCCGACCCAAATAAAATAGAATAATTCCATTTACGTCCTAAAGAGTCAAATAATAATACCAAACTAGACCCAAACTATCGTAGTAAGTTATGTACATAATGACATGCAATTCGAGATAAATAGTACAGTTCACGAATTGAGTAATATACGGTGTGTAAATATACGAAAATGATTTACAAGTAACCCCGAGTACTCTAAGACAACCGTACGAGAAACCCGAATAGTATGAAGAATCATGCACGTATAACTGTGCATGCCTCAAAGTACGTGCACAGTACATCTACATATGAACATAAGTATACATCTATATAGGATAATATATGTGTATTGGTGTATGTGTATGTGTGTGAGTATAAATATATGTAAATCTATATATATTTATATATAAACATAAATGTAAACAATATATATATATATATGTATATGTAGATATACAGTATAGTATATATATATATATATATGATATACCACAAACAGACATACCAATCACCTTGAGACACGTGTGCTTACAGAGCTGATAATCTCGATCATACAGAGCAGTCACAGCCTTCAGGGTATTCTCATACATATATCCTATAGAGCCGATAAACTCGGTCATACAGAACAGGCGAAGCGTCCAAGACATTCTCATGCACATATCCTCCAGACCTTATGCTGTAACACCCCAGACTTATGTTCTGATTAAATTATGCAATGAAAACTGTTTCTGAAATCTGATCTGTCATTTAACTATTTAAATTCAACTGTTTAACACTGACAAAACCCATGTTAGCAAATTTTGAAATTCTGAGAAACTGATTATTGACACTGAACCCTTGGACATTGAGGCTAACCTAACTAGGAATTGACTGGAAGAAACTGCGTCGACAAATAAGTTACAGATTGAAAGTTAAGTAAGAAACAGCGAAACTGCTTAATGCGCAGCCAAACAGGGCCTAAGCCCGAAATATGGGAAAAGACCAGAAATTGTGGCCAAGAGGATTTGATCCTTTGACCAAACTGGGCAGAATTTGGGTTACGAAAAAAATTACCAACTAGGCTAGGAACATCTTTGTGTATATATGTGCAAAGATATATATTTAAATAACATTCAGATTTGGCCATTCCCCAAAGTGGCCAATACCCAAACATGCAACACCTCAGCATTGCATCATGCTATACCATAGCCATCATACCTATAGTTCATGATTGCACCATCTCCCAACCAAATTGCATGCAATATAATCATGCATTTGGGGAGATGAAGGGTCAAGAGAAATGTAAGATATGTATATCTCCATATATGCATTCTCCATATATGTAGATCTGCCATTTAGAGAGTGTTGATATACTGTTTTATAGAGAGAGAAAGTGGTGAGAGAAAGAGAAATCCTAGAGAGAGAGTGAGAGATACACAAGGGTGTACATTGGAAATCCATTGGAGGAAGCTAGAGATTGGAACTGAAGGGCTGCACGACTGGGGGGAGGATCCAATCCAGCTCTTGAAGCTTTTGCTTGAGCACAACCAGTGAGGGAACCACTGTACACGTGAGTTGTTCAAAAAATTCTTCTGAAATTTTCTTCTTGAATATGGCTACTGTTTTGTTGCTGTTTGGACGGTTGATGCATGTATAATAACTTAACAATGAGACCTGGATTGTTTATGATTGATTTGGACCAACAAAACTGCCTTAAAACACCGAAATGGAAACAGACCGCCATTGATGGACCTTGAGGTTGCAGGTCTAATCCGACCTCAACCAACCGAACTTTGGATGATCAAAACATAAAATAGGACTTTGTAGAACCTTGGAAAACCCCAACCGCGACCTAGAAACCTAGGTTGAGACCCCCAAAAATGACACTATTCTTTTTGGCCCAAAGATGGATTCTTCGAAATTCGCCCCTAAACCAAAATTGTTGAGTTGGGAAAGGAAGTAGGTGTTGTAAGGATTGCAGAGGATAAAACCTCGTGCAAAATGATGGAGAGATGAGGCCGTACGAACCGACTGTAACTTCCCACGATAATCGGTTACAACAGTCCCCCATTGTTGAGTTTGATGCTTGGAATCGATGCCAAATGGATGATATCACTCCCAGAAACACCTTGGAACAAAAACCAGTAGGAATCGTTGCATGAAAAGCTACGAATTAGAAGAAGAAAACTCTAAAATTTTTAGGGCAACAGTGGCCCTAGACGGGTGGGGACGATGAACAGTGACCGGATTTGGATCGGGTCTTCGGGTCGGGCCCCGACTCGAATAAGAAACGGATAAAACCCATAAACCAAAACTGCGTCGTTCTGTTAACTGATTTTTAAATTTTTAATTTTAGGGCTGACGTCATCCTGACGTCAGTACAGTACCTTAAACCGGTTAAAACCGGACTGGACCGGTCTGGTTTAGTTGAATGTGGACTGAACCCCTTGGTTCAGTTTAAACTTTTTGGAAATTACGAAATAGCCCCAACAAGTTTTAGGAAATTTAACTCTGGCCCAGTTTCTGATATTTTATTTCATTTATACCCCTGATAATTTAATAAATAATAAATTAAATTATTTAATTAATTTATTAATTAAATAAAAATGACCAAATTACCCCTAGGTCATTAATAGGTCAAATGAAGTCCAAATAAGTCAAATGAATAGTGTATTTCCACTATTTCAAACATTCCGGACTCAATGGCGGAGTCTGATTTGAGAAACTAAGTCTCGAAAAATACCTGATACGTAGATGTAAATGACTATACTGCCCTTGATGGTACCCGAACCCAAATAAAACTAAAAGATAGTTAATCTTGACTATGTCGGACATTTCGGACTCAATGGTGAGGTCCGATTGAGACTGAAACTGAAAACAATAGAAACCCTGATACGATTAGGGCTATACACGTGACCGGATGACGAATCGAAGTCAAAACTTCACAACTGTGAAATGACCGAAATACCCCTAGCCCTGCATCAAGTTAGATAACATCCGAATGAACTGAAAACTAACCCAATGAAAGCTTAGATAATTTCATGACAGGATTGCCTAGAGGTAGTACATATCCTGACATCTTGGGATAATGTTATAGGATAAAAACTCAAGCCAGTCATGGAAGGGAAAAACAAGAAATTTACCATTATCTCTAAAGCCGAAAGACTAGCTGACAAGAAGCAACAGGAGTTCATGCGAGAACTATTATGGAAACAAAAGATAATCGAACGAAACATAAGGATAGCCAAGACAACCGAGGTAGTCTCTGTTCGACCGTTTATATACAAAATGCCCACCAAGGCAATGATTGCAGAGGCTAAATTAAAGAAACAAGAAGACACCGAAACCCTGAAAGAATGGATACAAAGGTAATTTTCAATTATCATGAAAACACATAGACAGCAAGATAGTCTAACTCAGGTTGAATTTCGAATTAAAATGAACCAAGTTAAGTTTCATGTGAGATTTATGGAATGTTCATAAATTTTCTAGGATAAAGAAGGATAGGAAGAAGATAAAGGCTTCTCAGTTAAGTCCCGTTACAGCACAAGGTGAGTAACCTTGACTCCTGAATTGGTGTATAAGTACACCGTCTAGTTACTGTATTTTAAATACTGTACTGTACTGTTTTATTTGATACACTGATTTTATGCCCTTACTCCAATGCATGATTTTTACTCTGTCTGATTCCTCTATTCTGTACTACAATAAATCTATCACTGTTTTACTGAAAGAACAACTGACTCCTGGTACCATTTCAGTCTTGAGCGCTATATGAGCATACTGCACTGTTTAATTTGCACATACTGTACTATTTATTCTGTTATACTGTTCTGCTCTACTCATTACTGACCTGTTCTATTACCCTGATGTCTTAACTGTTCTTCGATTTTTAATACTGTTTCAAATGAACGTATTTAATTACCTTCTCAGAAATGCCTAACTCACCCTCATGCTTTATAAACAACAATGGTTTGAAACCCATGATAGGGGACCCGTGTTACTCACTGGGCTTTTTAAAGCTCACCCCATTCCCTAACATTTTTCAGGTGAGGGACCCAGAAATTCAGGATTAGCGGGTTGGAGACTCGGAGGAACTATTTTGAAGAACCTTATGATCTAGTCATTTTTGTACTAAATCCCTATTTCTGAACGTGATGTATCTGAAACCTAAGACTCTTATCTTTTGTAGAACAATGATGTAGTAGATAACTATGGATGTATTAATGGCTCTGCCAAGGTGTTATGCATTCCCTCATTTCCGCTGCAAACTTATATAAATTGAATGCATTGTACTTGGATGTTACTGATAAATGGCTTGTGGTTAGGATTACCGTCGGCATTTTGATTTCAAAAAAAAAAAAAAAATCGATGGGTGCCTAACTGGCCGGTCGCACGCCCCCTAATCCGCACAGGGTGGGTAAGGGGGATGTGACAGAGTTGGTATCAGAGCCTTAGGTTTTACATCCCGAACGTAGAACAGAACCTTAGAGTTACTAAACTAAATCCTTAGGGAGTATATGCTTGAGTGGTAGGAACCTTGAGCCAACAATGATCTGCTTGTCATTATACAAAGACACACTGAACGAGAATACTGAAAAATGACTTTTATTCTGCCTCAGATGCCGCCATGGACGAGAAACGGCAATGGGGAACCTCAAACCCCGACTGAGAGCGCGACTATACGTGAAATGCAGGCGACTTTGGCTCAGTTCGCCCGAGCGATAGAAGGGTTGAATAGAACCCTGCAACAGAATCAACCCGGACCAGCCAATAATCCAGGTTGAAGCCCCAGCCATGCCACCCCCGCCTGCCCCGGTGCCACTTGTTGGAGCTGGCATCCGCAATGAACTGCTGGACAGGTTTCACAAGTTGAGACCTCCATCCTTCGAGACAGTCACAGAGCCTGAGCAGGCCGAAATATGGGTGACGGCAATGGAGAAAGCTTTTGGACTCCTAATCTGCACTGAGGAGGAAAAAGTGAGGCTAGCCACTTATATGCTTTAAGGGGAGGCATATAACTGGTGGCTGGAAGTACAATGGGAAAACCTAGTTATGACATGGGCAGATTTTGTGGAAAGGTTTTACGACATGTTCTTCCCGTCGACAGTCCGTGAGAGGAGGATACAGGAGTTCACAAATCTACAGCAGGGAGAAATGTCAGTGATCCAATATGCTGCCAAGTTCTCAGCCCTGTCTAGATTCGCCCCCTCTCTAATACAAGGAGAACGGGATAAAGCAAGGAAGTTCCAATGAGGCCTTCGCTTGGGACTTCGAACAAGGGTATCTGCTTTTGAGCTACACACTTACTCTGATATTCTAAACAAGGCCCTTGTCATCGAAAAGGACATGGAGGAGTATAATCAACTCAAGGACTAGGGACGGAAGAACAAAGGGAAGAGCTTCAAGAAGTCCCTAACCTTCAAAGAAGCAGAAAATTGAAAGTCGAGGTAAAGGGGGGGAGAATCAGAGGAGAACCAAGGAAGTGACCAAGTGCCCTCATTGTCAGCTGTCTCATCGGGGAGAATGTCGTAAGCTGACCGGTGCATGTTACCGGTGCGGGGAAAAGGGACACCTGGTCAAAGACTGCCCGCAGCCACCACCCGATACAAGAGCCCCAGCCCCGACTACCACTGCTACGACACGAAGACTCCTTCTAGCGGCCCCCACAAAGGATAAGGGCAAAGCGCCACAAGGACGACCAGGGAGGGTGTTTGCCCTAGTACCAGGGGAGACATCTACTGCCAATACTGTGGTAGCAGGTACGCTCCCGATCTGTGAAACCTCTGCACATGTGCTAATTGATTCTGGATCCACACATTCTTTTGTATCTCCACTGTTTACTGATAAACTGCATAGAATACCTGAGCCTATGAATGATCTGTTATCTGTACAAACTCCATCTGGGATACGAATGATTGGGTCCAAATCCTTAGGGACTGTACTGTAGAAATTGGGGACCAAGAACTGTCAGTAGACCTAATACCCTTGGATATCAAAGGATTTGATGTGATCTTAGGCATGGATTGGTTATCTCGCAACCACGCCACCATTGACTGTTTTGAAAAGAAAGTATTGTTTCAACTCCCGGGGCAACCCGAATTTGTATTTAAGGGAAAAGGCGTTACCCCTCCGCCCTATCTCATCTCTGCCATCCAGGCAGGGAGATTACTAAGAAAGGGATGCCATGGTTATCTGTGTAGTGTTCTGGATACCCAAACCCAAGGTCCCCCATTACCAGAAGTACCAGTGGTGTGTGAATTTCCCGATGTATTCCCTGAGGACTTACCAAGTGGGACGGTTGATCGAGAGATTGAATTTTCTATCGACCTCATCCCCGGAACTCAACCGGTATCTAAAGCTCCATACCGGATGGCTCCATCAGAGTTGATAGAACTGAAGGCTCAATTGCAGGAACTGTTGGAGAAGGGATTCATCCGACCTAGCGTATCACCCTGGGGAGCACCGGTGTTATTCGTGAAAAAGAAGGATGGTTCTCTGAGGCTTTGTATCGACTACCGAGAGCTCAATAAAGTGACAGTGAAGAACAAGTATCCGCTCCCACGCATCGATGAGCTGTTTGATCAATTGCAAGGAGCAAGTGTGTTTTCCAAGATCGATTTAAGGTCTGGATACCATCAACTTAAGATCAAGAATACTGACATATCGAAAACAGCCCTCCGAACCCGATATAGTCATGACGAGTTCTTGGTCATGCCTTTTGGTGTGACCAATGCTCCTGCTGCATTTATGGATTTAATGAATCGGGTCTTCAAGACATATTTGGATGACTTCATCATTGTTTTCATTGATGACATATTGGTGTACTCACGGAGCGAAGAGGAGCACGAAAGGCACTTGAGAATAGCGTTACAGACCCTGAGGAGCACAAGTTATATGCAAAATT
This sequence comes from Nyssa sinensis, assembly GCA_008638375.1. Taxonomy (NCBI): domain Eukaryota; kingdom Viridiplantae; phylum Streptophyta; class Magnoliopsida; order Cornales; family Nyssaceae; genus Nyssa; species Nyssa sinensis. The sequence continues at coordinate 36,281,506 of CM018036.1, read as the reverse complement.
CAAAAAGTGTGAATTCTGGCTACCCAGCATCTCCTTTTTGGGCCATGTGATTTCTGAGGAAGTTGTTGCTGTAGATCCGCATAAGATAGAAGCTATTCTGAACTGGCCTCAACCAACCACCGTATCACGACCCGAAACCCACCCGATGCGGATCTCGTGTCGCGGGGCCGACCCGAAGGCCGTCCCTACTTTTTCCATTCCTGTATCATAGTACTAATATGCAATGTACTAAAAATTTTAAACAATGATCAGCGGAAGTCTTTATCAATTACAGTAATCCAGCGGAAGTCTTTAAAATAAATTTAACAGCGGAAGTCTATTAAATACATGACATAGTTCTACATAAGACAAAATGAGAACTAAACGTAACCAGCACCCGGGGGTGGTGAATACATGGGAGAACTAACATAGACTGGTACAGTACTTCAAAATGTCCCCCTACGCTCTCAGACTCCTACTGGGGTCCTCGTAGCGTCATCACCTGAAATGGGGGGTAAATGGGGATGGAATGAGCTACAAAGCTCAGTAAGTAAAATAGATCTTCAACACTGGTATCGATGAGCAATAAATCCATGAATAAGATAATGATAGCCAATCATAAGGAAGGAGATGCTGTGATAGCCAATAAACATAATTGCCACGAGGGCCAATGAAAAGTAATCACAATACACAATCAGGAGTAATAGTGTAAAATGAAAATATAACAACAATGAAGTATTGCCACAATGAACCGATCACAATCAAATCAATCAATGCAAGTCCTTCGAGACTTGAAGAATTATAAGGAATAGTGCCATTCAACAATCAAGTTCTGTCAATCATAAGAGATGCTGTTATTCTGTTTCAGGGCTCGGCAGACCCTCGATCTTTTGGGGCCTGGCATACCCCCCAGTCAATTCCAGTAAATTGCCATTTGTCCGTTCACGGACTTGACCCGTAGGTCCCATTCAATCAGATAGCATCAGATGGGTGTTGTGACTGAGCACAACTCCCGTATTCATAAGCATGTCATGATCATAGTAATTCCATAGAATATAAAAATAGAATATCATTCATTCAATGAGGATACAATAGTAGGCCTTTCAAGGCATGGTTCAACATGATAACAATGATATAGCAATCAATCAAGGTCCACAAGATAGAACAATATCATATTGTGGATAGCAATAACATGTGTGCTTTCAAAGCACAGTGAAACATGATAACAATGATACATTAGTCAATCAAATGTCCACAAGATAGGAAAATATCGAATTTGTGGAACACAGGGATATCAATACATTCAAGAGTACGAGTTTGGCAGTAAAAGAATAAACTTGGCTTATGGAAACACCACATGTAAGAGAGAGTGATCCACTTACCTCTATCGTGATTCTATCTCAAAAATCCGTGAGTATACCTTTGCCTTTCGAGTTTCCTATATATCAGTGAATACGTTTCAGAATAAATGCTATTCATCAAATTTTATGCCTTTTTATCATAAGTATTTCAAATACTATTTTAGACTTTACCATTGAGTCCGGAATGCCGAAGAAAGTGGGTTTAGGCTTTCGCGGAATTCCATTTGGACTTTTGTACTAAAAAGGGCAAAATGGTCATTTTGCACTTTTACAGTATTTTATCTTTCGGGGTTCCGTCTTGTAAAACAGACCCCACCATTGGACTCAGAACGTTTGAGATAATAAGTTTTGACTATTCATTTGTATCGTTTGGACTTCGTTTGACCTATTTTTGAAATAGGGGCATTTTTGTAAAATTAATATTTTATTAATTTTTCCTGTTTGGGCCTGAGTGGAATTTCTTAAAACATTTGGGGCCGGTTCACAATTTTCAAAAGCTGCGGTCTGAACCAGTTGGTTCAGACCCAAAAACCCTAAACCAGTCTGCCCTTCCCCTGAACCAAACGGTTCAGTTTAATTCAAGAACCGGATTCCAATATCCTGGTTCCTATCCTTATCCGTGGTTGGAATAAGCCCAAACCCAATTTCCATTTCCTATCTCCATAGCCAAACAACCCAAATCAATTTAAATTAAAAACCCAAAACGACACAGTATCAATCCCGTTTTATTTCCGGTCGGGTAATGACCCGATCCGAACCCGGATCAGGTCTAGATCTAACCCGATAGTCCCACGACTTTCCGGTCGTCTCCCCCAGAACTCCGGTAGGGTTCCGGTAGTGCACAGTCACCTTCTCCGGCGACGATGACCTAGTTTCATTCATTTTTTAAGCCGTTTTGAATGGCATTCTTTTCCATTTTTCATGTAGATTATATTTCTAACCTTAGTTTTCAGTTTAACCTTTTAGTTCTTCACGAAATAGGGGTTTAAACATCTCTGGCCGATTCTCCGGCCAAGTGATATCTTCTATTTCATGGCATTTTGTTCACTGTTTTTGCTCTAAAATGCTTCTAGTGTGTTTCTGCACTTGTGTAGGTCGTTTCTAACAACTTAAAAGCAAGTTATAATCCTAGGTTTTCATGAAACCCGAAATTATCCATCAACCTGTAACTCAGTTTTTCTCTTTGGTTTCTAAACCATTTTCTATCATTCTTTTTGCAATAAGTTCCATTTTTCATGCTGATTTAGACCCTACAAATAACTACAAGCTTCATGCTCTAAATCGAAATAACAGAACTAAAAACTCTTACCTGGGTTTCGGTTTTTAGCCCACTGTGACCCTCCAAACTTTCCTATTTCTGCTCCTGAGTTCCTTGCCAATGCTTCTCTCAGTCTTGGTCTCCTTTTTATCTCTCAACTCACACCCGTATGTACATATATAGAGAGAAAGGTTTCCACCGCCTCTCTCCCTTTTCTCTTTCTATCTCTCGGTTACTCCCCCTTCTATAGCCCCTTTCCTTGACTTAGGTTCTGTGTTCTCTCTGCCAAATGCAACTTTTGCTATTAAATGGCTTGGGAGACTTGTTGGGCACTCAATATACATATATCATATTATATATATATATATATATATCACACACACACACTTCACCCAACCGACACACACACACTTCACATTCAGTCCACCTGTATACTGCCCAAGGGCAGTTCCCTTTTCCCTTTTCATTTCCTTTTTATTTCTTTTACATATACATATACACATAATATATATACAATACATTATATTATGCATGTATACATATACACATAAAATACATCTTTTTATACATGTATATACATGCATGTGTAGGGGTACAATTCCATTTTTAATCACATTTACATACATTCATTTTAATCGAGCTACTAATCTATGTTCACGTATGCATGCATGGAAATACGTGCATGCACGCATTACAATGCAATGCCCTGGAGTGCTCGGGTGTTACCCTAGCCTTGGTTGTTCATTTCCATGATTTACAGTTTCTAGTCATTCATTTCCATGAAAATACTATGATATACATATCTTACCGTTCAAGTTACATGTGTTAACCGACCTACCTCGGTATACGTGACGTATCCCGGGTCGGGATATTACATTCTTACCTCCTTAAAAATAAGTTTGTCCTCAAACTTAGCATATACTACTATGAAAATAAGTGTGGGTACTTGGCGCGCATATCATCTTCTCGCTCCCAAGTAGCCTCTTCCATCCAGTGATTTCTCCACAGAACTTTGACTAATGGAATAGTCTTGTTCCGTAGCACCTGATCTCGACGATCCAAAATCTGAACTGGATGCTCTATGTAACTCAGATTTTCCTGGACGTCTAGCGGTTCGTGCTCGATCACTTGATCTGCACTCTGTATACATTTCCTTAGCATCGAGACATGAAACACATTGTGAACATGTGCTAACTCTGAAGGTAAGGCAAGCTCGTAAGCTACGGGTCCAACCCTCTTTGTGATCCTGAATGGCCCAATGTATCTGGGACCAAGCTTTCCCCTCTTGCCAAACCTGACTACCCCTTTCATGGGTGATACTTTCAAGTATACATAATCGTCTTTTGCAAACTCTAAGTCTCGTCGGTGAACATTCACATAGCTTTTCTGTCGACTTTGAGTTGCTAATAAACGTTGTCGGATCAGTTGTATCTTTCCTGCGGTCTGTCCCACTATCTCTGGCCCATAGAGTTTCCTTTCTCCCACCTCTGTCCAACACAGTGGTGATCGGCACTTCCTGCCGTATAATGCCTCATATGGCGCCATACCAATACTAGCTTGATAGCTATTATTGTACGTGAACTCCACCAATGGCAACTGATCTTCCCAACTTCCTTCAAAGTCTATGACACAGAAACACAGTAAGTCTTCTAAAGTCTGTATCGTCCTTTCCGACTGGCCGTCGGTCTCGGGGTGATACGCAGTACTAAACTCAGTTCCGTGCCCATAGCTTGTTGTAATCCTTTCTAGAATCGTGATACGAACCGGGGGTCCCTATCAGAAACAATCGATACTGGAACTCCGTGAAGTCTAACAATCTCTCTGATGTATAGTTCGGCTAGTCGCTGAAGAGATTGTGTCGTCTTGGTTGGCAGGAAGTGAGCTATCTTAGTTAATCTATCTACGATGACCCAGATAGAATCACTTCCCCTGGCTGTCTTTGGCAATCCTGACACAAAGTCCATCGTGATGTGTTCCCACTTCCACTCAGGAATGGGCAGTGACTGCAGAAGTCCTCCCGGACTTCTGATGTTCTACCTTAATTTGCTGGCACTTGGCACATCGTGCTATGTACTCAGCTATGTGACGTTTCATTCCAGACCACCAATAAGTATCCTTAACATTGTGATACATTTTGGTGCCCCCTGGATGTAAGGCAAACTTCGAACTGTGTGCCTCATCAAGAATCTCTTTCCTGATCTCGGGCACGTCGGGTACACAGATCCTACCCTGATAATATAATATTCCATCTCTCACTGTGTACTCAGAATCTATGTCTGTCTCCATTCCTTGAAGAAGCTTAGCCAACTTCTCGTCCTGAGTCTGCTGTCCCCTGATCTTGTCCACAATTGACAAACCGACTGTGACGTTGGCACGTAGTGCCTTGGAACTGGGCAGAACTATCTCTATTTCCATGTCCTCCAAATCTCTCAGTATTTCTGTCTGTGTTGTCAACAGGCAAGCTAGACTTCCTGATGACTTTCTACTAAGAGCGTCAGCTACCACATTTGCCTTTCCTGGGTGGTACTGTATGTTGACCTCGTAGTCTTTCAATAACTCTAACCAATGGCGTTGTCTCATATTGAGCTCCTTTTGTGTAAACAGATACTTGAGGCTCTTATGATCAGTGAAGATTTCGCACGTGGTTCTGTATAAATAATGTCTCCATATCTTCAAAGCGAAGACAATGGCTGCTAGCTCAAGGTCGTGTGTCGGATAGTTCCCCTCGTGGGGTCTCAACTGTCGGGAAGCATAAGCTACCACTTTTCCATTCTGCATTAACACACACCCTAAGCCTTTGAATGAAGCATCACTGTAAATTACGAACCCATCAGTCCCTTCTGGTACCGTCAATATAGGAGCTGTAACCAGACGTTCCTTTAACTCTTGGAAACTCTTTTCTTGTTCCTTTGTCCAAACAAAAGGAACACCTTTCCTGGTCAGTTTGGTGATAGGCGTAGCTATTTTGGAGAAGTCCTGGACAAATCTCCTATAGTAGCCTGCTAACCCCATGAAACTTCGCACTTCCATGACACTCGTAGGTTGAGGCCAATTCATGATTGCCTCAATCTTCTGGGAATCAACAGAGATTCCCTCTTTACTGATTACGTGTCCCAGAAATGCTATACTAGGAAGCCAGAATTCGCATTTCTTCAACTTGGCGTACAACTTCTGCTCCCCTAACTTTTGTAGGACTCTCCTCAAATGTACCTCGTGTTCTTCCTTGTTCTTAGAGTCAACCAAGATGTCGTCTATAAATACAATCACGAAGTCATCCAAGTACGGCTTGAACACACGGTTCATCATGTCCATGAATGCAGCTGGGGCATTGGTCACCCCAAATGGCATAACAAGGAACTCGTAGTGTCCATACCGTGTCCTAAATGCTGTCTTCTGAATGTCAGTGGGTCTGACCTTCAATTGGTGATAGCCGGACCTCAGATCAATCTTCGAGAACACCTGGGCCCCTTTCAATTGGTCGAACAAATCATCCACTCTGGACAGTGGATATCTGTTCCGGATGGTAACTTTGTTCAACTCGCGATAATCGATACACAGTCTCATAGTTCCATCATTTTTCTTTACGAACAATACAGGTGCACCCCATGGTGACGAGCTGGGTCATATAAAACCCTTGTCTAATAATTCCTGTAACTGGAGCTTCAGCTCCTTCAGCTCTGCCGGTGCCATCCTATATGGAGTCTTGGATATTGGTGTAGTGCTTGGCAATACGTCGATACAAAACTCGATCTCTTTGTCTATGGGCATTCCTGGAAGATCATCCAAGAACACTCCGGGAAATTCCCTAGCAATGGGAATCTTCTCTAACTCAGGCTGCTGAGAGTCAGTGTCTTGAACACTACATAAGAATCCTGTGGCATCCCTTGCGAAGCAAACGCCTTGCCTGGATAAAGGAAACGAAGTAGGGTGGGGAAGCCACTCCTGTCTCCTCAAAGTTAACTATCGGAAACTGTGGATTCTGTATGAGAACTCGTTTGGCCATACAATCTATCGTAGCGTAATTGGCGGCCAGCCAATCCATTCCAAGGATAACATCGAATCCACAAATTTCCAAAGGTATAAGGTCAGCCAATAAGTGTGTATCCCCAATCTGTATCCCACAATTCCTATACATGGTATCCCCCAACAATGATTTCCCCGATGGTATAGAAACATTCAGTAAATACCCTAAGGGTTTCGTTACTAGGTTCAATCTAGCAGCATATGTAGGGGATATAAATGAATGTGTGGATCCAGTGTCAAATAAAACATGATCAGGCTGTGAGCATACTAAAAGAGTACCTGCGACTACAGAGGTTGTAGCCTGCACGTCTCCTGGTAAAAGGGAGAAAACCCGTCCTGCCTGTTGCTGGACGTTCCCCTGTCTATTCCTTTGGGCCGGCGGTTTAGGTGGTGCTACTCCAGTTGTTGGTGCTCTAACCGAAGCAGTACTGGGCGTGGCCTGATCCTTCTGAGGGCATTCTCTTGCAAAATGTCCCTCTTGGCCACAGTAGTAGCAAGCGTTGCTGTCTTTAAGACATTGGCCCTTGTGGATCTTATTGCAACGAAAGCACTTGGCTGCCCCATTTTTTGTGTTGCCTTGTTTCTTCTGACCGGACTCTGTCGCCTGTGATGTGGCTCCAGGTCTGGTAAATGTAGATCTATGTTCTGAAGTAGAAGGCCCTTGCCTCTTTTTCTGATTGCCTCCATGCTTCAGGTTCCCTTTCCTCTTGGCGAATTCCTCTGCCACTCCTTTCTATGACTCGAGCTGTCTCTACTACATCATCATAGGTAGCCAGTCGATGAGGTACCAGTCTATCCTTGATAGCCCACCTCAATCCTTCCTCGAACTTGCGAGCTTTCAGATCCTCGGTATTGACAGCACTTGGAGCAAACCTGGCCAATTCAATAAATTTGGCCTCGTATTGCTCTACCGTCATTCCCCCCTGTTGCAGTACCATAAACTCTGCAACTCTTCAGTTTCGTACTTCTTGGGAGAAGTACTTCTTGTTGAAGATATCGGTGAATCATTGCCAGTTCATGCCTGGCTCTTTATCTTCCTCTATCATCCACCATTTATGTGCCATCCCTTTGAGCATATAAGTGGCGTATGCCACTTTTTGGACTTCAGTGTATATCAGGATTTTGAAGATCCTGTTCATCTCTAATAACCACTCCTCAGCTATAGTGGCCCCTCCCGTACCGTCGAAGGTCGGGGGTTTCATTTTCTGAAACCTGCTCATATAAATATGCAGCGTCTCGCTCGTTTCCTTGACGATGTCCTACATTGTCGCCTGCATTGACAGGCTGCTTCTGTTGTACTGGCTGTGCTGGTTGGCTAGCACTAGCCTGAATCTGTGGTAGACTTTCAATGATAGTCCGTATCATTCTTTTCCAATTGTTCTAAACGATCCATAGGCAACGGACCTTGCCTCGTGTTTACCATGACTGTGAATAGAATCAATGAAGCTAACCAATGAGATAACCAATGAGATAACCAATGAAATAACCAATGAGATGACCAGTCAATGTGTAAGACAATATAAAATGTCAGTCATATCTAACAGTCTTAACTCTAGTCCTATCTCCCATGACTCACAATCGAACCTAAAGCTCTGATACCAAGCTGTCACGACTCGAAACCCACCCTATGCGGATCTCGTGTCGCGGGGCCGACCCGAAGGCCGTCCCTACTTTTTCCATTCCTGTATCATAGTACTAATATGCAATGTACTAAAAATTTTAAACAATGATCAGCGGAAGTCTTTATCAATTACAGTAATCCAGCGAAAGTCTTTAAAATAAATATAACAGCGGAAGTCTATTAAATACATGACATAGTTCTACATAAGACAAAATGAGAACTAAACGTAACCAGCACCCGGGGGTGGTGAATACATGGGAGAACTAACATAGACTGATACAATACTTCAAAATGTCCCCCTACTCTCTCAGACTCCTACTGGGGTCTCGTAGCGTCATCACTTGAAATGGGGGGTAAATGGGGTGGAATGAGCTGCAAAGCTCAGTAAGTAAAACAGATCTCCAACACTGGTATCGATGATCAATAAATCCATGAATAAGATAATGATAGCCAATCATAAGGAAGGAGATGTTGTTATAGCCAATGAACATAATTACCACGAGGGCCAATGGAAACAATTGCCACGAGGGCCAATGAAAAGTAATCACAATACACAATCAGGAGTAATAGTGTAAAATGAAAATATAACGACAATGAAGTATTGCCACAATGAACCGATCATAATTAAATCAATCAATGCAAGTCCTTCGAGACTTGAAGAATTATAAGGAATAGTGTCATTCAACAATCAAGTTTGTCAATCATAAGAGATGCTGTTATTCTGTTTCAGGGCTCGGCAGACCCTCGATCTTTTGGGGCCCGGCATACCCCCCAGTCAATTCCAGTAAATTGCCATTTGTCCATTCACGGACTTGACCCGTAGGTCCCATTCAATCAGATAGCATCAGATGGGTGTTGTGACTGAGCACAACTCCCGTATTCATAAACATGTCATGATCATAGTAATTCCATAGAATATAAAAATGGAATATCATTCATTCAATGAGGATACAATAGTAGGCCTTTCAAGGCATGGTTCAACATGATAACAATGATATAGCAATCAATCAAGGTCCACAAGATAGAACAATATCATATTGTGGATAGCAATAACATGTGTGCTTTCAAAGCACAGTGAAACATGATAACAATGATACATCAGTCAATCAAATGTCCACAAGATAGGAAAATATCGAATTTGTGGAACACAGGGATATCAATACATTCAAGAGTACGAGTTTGGCAGTAAAAGAATAAACTTGGCTTGTGGAAATACCACATGTAAGAGAGAGTGATCCACTTACCTCTATCGTGATTCTATCTCAGAAATCCGTGAGTATACCTTTGCCTTTCGAGTTTCCTATATATCAGTGAATACGTTTCAGAATAAATGCTATTCATCAAATTTATGCCTTTTTATCATAAGTATTTCAAATACTATTTTAGACTTTACCATTGAGTCCGGAATGCCGAAGAAAGTGGGTTTAGGCTTTCGCGGAATTCCATTTGGACTTTTGTACTAAAAAGGGCAAAATGGTCATTTTGCACTTTTACAGTATTTTATCTTTCGGGGTTCTGTCTTATAAAACGGACCCCACCATTGGACTCAAAACGTCCGAGATAATAAGTTTTGACTATTCATTTGTATCGTTTGGACTTCGTTTGACCTATTTTTGAAATAGGGGCATTTTTGTAAAATTAATATTTTATTAATTTTTCCTGTTTGGGCCTGAGTGGAATTTCTTAAAACATTTGGGGCCGGTTCACAATTTTCAAAAGCTGCGGTTTGAACCAGTTGGTTCAGACCCAAAAACCCTAAACCGTTCTGCCCTTCCCCTGAACCAAACGGTTCAGTTTAATTCAAGAACCGGATTTCAATATCCTGGTTCCTATCCTTATCCGTGGTTGGAATAAGCCCAAACCCAATTTCCATTTCCTATCTCCATAGCCAAACAACCCAAATCCATTTAAATTAAAAACCCAAAACGACACAGTATCAATCCCGTTTTATTTCCGGTCGGGTACCGACCCGATCCGAACCCGGATCCGGCCTAGATCTAACCCGATAGTCCCACGACTTTCCAGTCGTCTCCCCCAGAACTCCGGTAGGGTTCCGGTAGTGCACAGTCACCTTCTCCGGCGACGGTGACCTAGTTTCAGTCATTTTTTAAGCCGTTTTGAGTGCCATTCTTTTCCATTTTTCATGTAGATTATATTTCTAACCTTAGTTTTCAGTTTAACCTTTTAGTTCTTCATGAAATAGGGGTTTAAACATCTCCGGCCGATTCTCCGGCCAAGTGATATCTTCTATTTCATGGCGTTTTGTTCACTGTTTTGGCTCTAAAATTCTTCTAGTGTGTTTCTGCACTTGTGTAGGTCGTTTCTAACAACTTAAAACAAGTTATAATCCTAGGTTTTCATGAAACCCGAAATTATCCATCAACCTGCAACTCAGTTTTTCTCTTTGGTTTCTAAACCATTTTCTATCATTCTTTTTGCAATAAGTTCCATTTTTCATGCTGATTTAGACCCTACAAATAAATACAAGCTTCATGCTCTAAATCGAAATAACAGAACTAAAAACTCTTACCTGGGTTTCGGTTTTTAGCCCACTGTGACCCTCCAAACTTTCCTATTTCTGCTCCTGAGTTCCTTGCCAATGCTTCTCTCAGTCTTGGTCTCCTTTTTATCTCTCAACTCACACCCGTATGTACATATATAGAGAGAAAGGTTTCCACCGCCTCTCTCCCTTTTCTCTTTCTATCTCTCGGTTACTCCCCCTTCTATGGCCCCTTTCCTTGACCTAGGTTCTGTGTTCTCTCTGCCAAATGCAACTTTTGCATTAAATGGCTTGGGAGACTTGTTGGGCACTCAATATACATATATCATATTATATATATATATATATATCACACACACACACTTCACCCAACCGACACACACACACACTTCACATTCAGTCCACCTGTATACTGCCCAAGGGCAGTTCCCTTTTCCCTTTTCATTTCCTTTTTATTTCTTTTACATATACATATATACATAATATATATACAATACATTATATTATGCATGTATACATATACACATAAAATACATCTTTTTAGACATGTATATACATGCATGTGTAGGGGTACAATTCCATTTTTAATCACATTTACATACATTCATTTTAATCGAGCTACTAATCTATGTTCACGTATGCATACATGGAAATACGTGTATGCACGCATTACGATGCAATGCCCTGGGGTGCTCGGGTGTTACCCAGCCTTGGTTGTTCGTTTCCATGATTTACAGTTTCCAGTCATTCATTTCCATGAAAATACTATGATATACATATCTTACCGTTCAAGTTACATGTGTTAACCGACCTACCTTCGGTATACGTGACGTAATCCCGGGTCGGGATATTACACACCGTGACCGAGATCCGAAGTTTTCTTGGGTTGGCAGGTTATTATCGACGCTTCGTTAAGGATTTTGCTAAGTTAGCGAAGCCACTCACCCACCTGACTAAGAACAAGGTACCATTCATTCGGACGGATGAGCAGGAACGGAGTTTCCAACTACTCAAGGAGAAGTTGACTACATCACCTGTTCTGACTATTCCCACCAAGGAGGGAAAGTTCATCATTTATTGTGATGCTTCCCACAAGGGTTTGGGATGTGTCTTGATGCAAGACGGCAGAGTCATTGCCTACGCCTCTAGACAACTTCGACCACATGAACAAAATTATCCGACCCATGATTTGGAATTAGCGGCGGTGGTATTTGCGCTAAAAATCTGGCGCCACTATCTATATGGGGAGGTATGTGAGATTTTCACTGATCATAAGAGTCTGAAGTACTTCTTTACACAAAAGGAGCTGAATATGAGGCAACGACGTTGGCTCGAGTTAATCAAAGACTATGATATAATGATCCAGTATCATCCTAGCAAGGCTAATGTAGTAGCCGATGCTTTGAGCAGAAAGTCTGGTAATCTTGCCTATATAATTACTACTCAGGAGAAACTGATTCGAGACTTGGACGAGATGAGCATTGACGTGATTCCACCAGGTGGTACGGCATATTGGGCCAATCTGACAGTTAAGTCTACATTAGTAGAACAGATTAAAGCAGGACAAGCTAAAGATGAGGAGTTAGTCAAAATCTGCAAGGAAGTAGAGACAATTGGAAAGACTGATTTTGATATTAAAGAGGGAGTTCTGTGGTATCAAGGCAGGCTATGTGTGCCTAAGACAGACAAGTTGAGGAAGGAAATTTTGGAGGAAGCCCACACTTCAAGGTTCACGGTACACCCCGGAAACAGAAAGATGTACCATGACTTTAGGGAACTGTACTGGTGGGCCGGATTAAAAAGGGACGTGGCTGATTTTATCGCTAACTGTACGAGTTGCCAACAAGTGAAAGTCGAGCATCAATGCCCCAGTGGGCTATTGCAACCACTCCCTATTCCCGAATGGAAGTGGGACCACATCACCATGGATTTCGTGTCCGACTTTCCCAAGTCCTCAAAGGGCTTTGACGCCATCTGGGTCATCGTTGACAGATTGACCAAATCTGCACACTTTCTGCCCCATGAAAATGACATTCAGGATGGAAAGGTTAGCCACGTTGTACATTCAAGAAATTGTACGCTTACATGGCACACCCTTGTCCATCGTTTCTAATCGAGACCCAAGATTTGTGTCACGTTTTTGGAAAAGCCTGTAGAAGGCACTCGGCATCGAGCTTAAGTTTAGTACAGCATATCACCCACAAACGGATGGACAGTCCGAGAGAGTAATACAGATGTTGGAGGATATGCTACGACTGTGTGCACTGGATTTCAAAGGAAATTGGGCAGAACATTTGCCATTGGTCGAGTTCGCCTATAACAACAGTCATCAGGCCAGCATTAAAATGGCACCATATGAGGCACTGTACGGCAGAAGGTGTCGATCTCCACTCTGCTGGGCTGAAGCTAGTGAATAGAAGCTACTTGGGCCGGATCTAGTACAAAAAACCACTGAACAAATTCAGAAGATTCGGAGTAGATTACAGACGGCCCAGAGCCGATACAAGAGCTATGCAGACAACAGAAGAAAGGACCTGGAATTTGAAGTAGGTGACCTAGTGTTCCTCAAGGTGTCACCATTGAAGAGAGTACTCCGATTCGGGAAGAAGGGCAAGTTAAGTCCTCGCTATATTGGTCCATTCAACATTCTGAAGAGAGTTGGACCAGTTGCATATAGCTTGGCACTACCACCCGAGCTAGATAAAGTACACCATGTTTTCCATGTGTCGATGCTGAAGAAGTGTGTGCTAGAACCCGGACAAGTTATTGAGCATGAGCCACTCCAGCTGAGGGAGGACCTGTCATATGAGGAACAACCGGTACAGATTCTGGATCGTAAAGAAAAGACTTTGCGCAACAAGGCGATCCCACTGGTGAAGGTGCTGTGGAAGAACCATACCAGTGAGGAAGCAACATGGGAGCGTGAAGCTGAGATGCGTGAATTGTACCCCGAGTTGTTCACTTGAATGTAGTTAGGATGAGTTTTGAGGACAAAACTCTTTTGAAGGAGGGGAGGATGTAACACCCCAGACTTATGTTCTGATTAAATTATGCAATGAAAACTGTTTCTGAAATCTGATTTGTCATTTAACTGTTTAAATTCAACTGTTTAACACTGACAAAACCCATGTTAGCAAATTTCAAAATTCTGAGAAACTGATTACTGACACTAAACCCTTGGACACTGAGGCTAACCTAACTAGGAGTTGACTGGAAGAAACTGCGTCGAAAAATAAGTTACAGATTGAAAGTTAAGTAAGAAACAGCGAAACTGCTTAATGCGCAGCCAAACAGGGCCTAAGCCTGAAATATGGGAAAAGACCAGAAATTGTGGCCAAGAGGATTTGATCCTTTGACCAAACTGGGCAGAATTTGGGTTGCCAAAAAAATTACCAATTAGGCTAGGAACATCTTTGTGTATATATGTGCAAAGATATATATTTAAATAGCATTCAGATTTGGCCATTCCCCAAAGTGGCCAATACCCAAACATGCAACACCTTAGCATTGCATCATGCTATGCCATAGCCATCATACCTATAGTTCATGATTACACCATCTCCCAACCAAATTGCATGCAATATAATCATGCATTTGGGGAGATGAAGGGTCAAGAGAAATGTAAGATATGTATATCTCCATATATGCATTCTCCATATATGCATATCTGCCATTTAGAGAGTGTTGATATACTGTTTCATAGAGAGAGAAAGTGGTGAGAGAGAGAGAAATCCTAGAGAGAGAGTGAGAGATACACAAGGGTGTACATTGGAAATCCATTGGAGGAAGCTAGAGATTGGAACTGAAGGGCTGCACGACTGGGGGGAGGATCCAATCCAGCTCTTGAAGCTTCTGCTTAAGCACAACCAGTGAGGGAACCACTGTACACGTGAGTTGTTCAAAAAATTCTTCTGAAATTTTCTTCTTGAATATGGCTACTGTTTTTTTGATGTTTGGACTGTTGATGCATGTATAATAACTTAACAATGAGACCTGGATTGTTTATGATTGATTTGGACCAACAAAACTGCCTTAAAACACCGAAATGGAAACAGACCGCCATTGATGGACCTTGAGGTTCCAGGTCTGATCCGACCTCAACCAACCGAACTTTGGATGATCAAAACATAAAATAGGACTTTGTAGAACCTTGGAAAACCCCAACTGCGACCTAGAAACCTAGGTTGAGACCCCCAAAAATGACACTATTCTTTTTGGCCCAAAGATGGATTCTTCGAAATTCGCCCCTAAACCAAAATTGTTGAGTTGGGAAAGGAAGTAGGTGTTGTAAGGATTGCAGAGGATCAAACCTCGTGCAAAATGATGGAGAGATGAGGCCGTACGAACCGACTGTAACTTCCCACGATAATCGGTTAGAACAGTCCCTCATTGTTGAGTTTGATGCTTGGAATCGATGCCAAATGGATGATATCACTCCCAGAAACACCTTGGAACAAAAACTAGTGGGAATCGTTGCATGAAAAGCTACGAATTAGAAGAAGAAAACTCTGAAATTTTCTAGGGCAACAGTGGCCCTAGACGGGTGGGGACGATGAACAGTGACCGGGTTTGGATCGGGTCTTCGGGTCGGGCCCCGACTCAAATAAGAAACGGATAAAACCCATAAACCAAAACTGCGTCGTTCTGTTAACTGATTTTAAAATTTTTAATTTTAGGGCTGACGTCATCCTGACGTCGGCACAGTACCTTGAACCGGTTAAAACCGGACTGGACCGGTCTGGTTCAGTTGAATGTGGACTGAACCCCTTGGTTCAGTTTAAACTTTTTGGAAATTACGAAATAGCCCCAATAGTTTTAGGAAATTTAACTCTGGCCCAGTTTCTGATATTTTATTTCATTTATACCCCTGATAATTTAATAAATAATAAATTAAATTATTTAATTAATTTATTAATTAAATAAAAATGACCAAATTACCCCTAGGTCATTCATAGGTCAAATGAAATCCAAATAAGTCAAATGAATAGTGTATTTCCACTATTTCAAACATTCCGGACTCAATGGCGGAGTCTGATTTGAGAAACTAAGTCCCGAAAAATACCGATACGTAGATGTAAATGACTATACTACCCCTGATGGTACCCGAACCCAAATAAAACTAAAAGATAGTCTATCTTGACTATGTCGGACATTCCGGACTCAATGGTGAGGTCCGATTGAGATGAAACTGAAAACAATAGAAACCCTGATACGATTAGGGCTATACACGTGACCGGATGACGAATCGAAGTCAAAACTTCACAACTGTGAAATGACCGAAATACCCCTAGCCCTGCATCAAGTTAGATAACATCCGAATGAACTAAAAACTAACCCAATGAAAGCTTAGATAATTTCATGACCGGACTGCCTAGAGGTAGTACATATCCTGACATCTTGGGATTATGTTATAGGATAAAAACTCAAGCCAGTCATGGAAGGGAAAAACAAGAAATTTACCATTATGTCTAAAGCCGAAAGACTAGCTGACAAGAAGCAACAGGAGTTCATGCGAGAACTATTATGGCAACAAAAGATAATCGAACGAAACATAAGGATAGCCAAGACAACCGAGGTAGTCTCTGTTCGACCGTTTATATACAAAATGCCCACCAAGGCAATGATTGCAAAGGCTAAATTAAAGAAACAAGAAGACACCGAAACCCTGAAAGAATGGATACAAAAGGTAATTTTCAATTATCATGAAAACACATAGACAGCAAGATAGTCTAACTCAGGTTGAATTTCGAATTAAAATGAACCAAGTTAAGTTTCATGTGAGATTTATGGAATGTTCATAAATTTTCTAGGATAAAGAAGGATAGGAAGAAAATAAAGGCTTCTCAGTTAAGTCCCGTTACCGCACAAGGTGAGTAACCCTGACTCCTGAATTGGTGTATAAGTACACCATCTAGTTACTCTATTTTAAATACTGTATTGTACTGTTTTATCTGATACACTGATTTTATGCCCTTACTCTAATGCATGATTTTTACTCTGTCTGATTCCTCTGTTCTGTACTACAATAAATTTATCACTGTTCTACTGAAAGAACAACTGACTCCTGGTACCATTTCAGTCTTGAGCGCTATATGAGCATACTGCACTGTTTAATCTACGCATACTGTACTGTTTATTCTGTTATACTGTTCTGCTCTACTCATTACTGACCTGTTCTGTTACCTTGATGTCTTAACTGTTCTCCGATTTTTAATACTGTTTCAAATGAACGTATTTAATTACCTTCTCAGAAATGCCTGACTCACCCTCATGCTTTATAAACAACAATGGTTTGAAACCCATGACAAGGGACCCGTGTTACTCACTGGGCTTTTTAAAGCTCACCCCATTCCCTAACATTTTTCAGGTGAGGGACCCAGCAATCAGGATTAGCAGGTTGCAGACCGGGAGGAACTATTTTGAACAACCTTATGATCTAGTCATTTTTGTACTAAATCCCTATTTCTGAACGTGATGTATCTGAAACCTAAGACTCTTATCTTTTGTAGAACAATGATGTAGTAGATAACTATGGATGTATTAATGGCTCTGCCAAGGTGTTATGCATTCTCTCATTTCTGCTGCAAACTTATATAAATTGAATGCATTGTACTTGGATGTTACTGATAAATGGCTTGCGGTTAGGATTACCGTCGGCATTTTGATTTCAAAAAAAAAAAAAACCGATGGGTGCCTAACTCGCCAGTCGCACGCCCCCTAATCCGCACAGGGTGGGTAAGGGGGATGTGGCATATGCTCTGGGCAATATTCACTCAGTATTTCATATGGTTCCGACCTTTTGGTTTCCTTAACAACTGCCAAGCAGGGAATAAGGAAACAGTCTTCAACAAGGAAACTACTATCTATGATTATCTCTATCTACGACACAATACTCCACAAGGTAACTGCAATCTCCGATGATCAAATCCCTATATTCATGGCACCGAATCCTAATCAACTTAGGAAGGCCACGATCTATAAATTAAACCCTAAAGGTACGCTTTATTTCTATGCTCATTCTTTGGCTTTCAATACAGTCTTGTCAATTCCGTTTACTTACTTAAGCATCGGAACGGCTACCGCCGGAGCCAATCCGGTGGTCCTCTGATACCTTTTCTGAGTATTTTATAAGTCACGGAGCCCACACTTATTGCGAGTCGAAAAGTGCAGCATCAATATATATTAATAATCATGCAAGTGGGGGTAGAAAAAGTGGTGTCGGCAGCAAGTGGGTTTAGTGTGTGTAGTGTGTATGTGTCTTATATAATATATATATATATATATATATGTATACAAAGATCTAAAATTAATTAAAGTAAAGAAAGAAAAGAAATTAGAGGAAAAAAGAAAAGCAACCACAGAGAGGGGCTAGGAGGAGAGAGAGAGTACGTGAGAAACCGAGGGGCGGTGGAAGAATCCTATAAGTGAACACATGTGTTGCATGTTTAAGGAGAGAAAATTTAGAAACTAAGGCCAAAAAGGAAGAGAACAAAAGTGAAAATCAGAAAAGAGGAAGGGATACTGCGTCTAGAAAAATCAGAAAAAGGTATGCAATTTGGTTCTATTTTTAAAATTTGTAAAGAATGGAGGATATAATTGTTTGTGGGGTCTAGTAGAGCATGAAAAAGGGAAATTAATACAAAAAGAATCAATGAAAAAGGCTTAGAAATGAGATAGAAAAATAGAATTGCAGGTTCTCATGGATGATTCGTTTTTTGTGAAATTGGGCTTCAAATTTGAATTAAACAATGAGGAACTAATCCTCTATGGTGCAGAAAATGATTAGGAAAAGAAATGAGTAAAAACAGTTAAGGAATAGGCACGAAATTAAAAGAAAACGATTGGCCAGAGCTATGGTTTCCTCTCTATTGATGAGGATCTGGTGATCTAAACCAAAAACTATGTTTAAATATGTAATCCTCATGAAAAACTAAAGAGAGTTGTAATACCCCGACCCGAGAATGTCGGGTAATATGACACGTATTTCGAGGATATGAAAAATGGAAGTAAATATTATGCTTTTAAAACAATAATAAATTAATTTAATAAAATTAATTTTTTAATATGAGAAATTAAGTATTTATTATGATTAATATGAAATATGATGGTTAATTGATAAAGTGTAATAAATTGAATAAATAATTTAATAATAAATTAAATATGACAAATTAAGTGAAAATATATAAATATATATATATATATATATACATATACATATACCAGCCGTGTGTGTGAGTGTGGAGTAATATGTATATTAAATGTAATATATATATATATATACATGAATATATGAGAGGGAGACATGGAATTAATGTAGGCAAGGGGGCTATGTACTTTATGTATATATTATATGGTCATTTGGTGAAGATGAATAGGGGGAAGTATGGCCATGATCTGATGGAGTAAGGGGGGTGAAATGAGGGGCAATTAAGTGAGGTGATGGCCATTAAAGTCTCCCACTTATACAAAGGGGCATACATGGGTTACACACAAAATCTCCACCGATCAGCCATAGAGAAAGAGAGGGAGAGTTCTGGGCATTTAGAAGAAGAGAAGAGAGGTCTCGGAGGAAGGAGGAAAGAGAGAGAAAGCCACTGTTAGAGGTAAAACACCAAGAACCATTACTTTCTCTCTCTAGAAAATTTTGCATGCATGAACTGTTTTAGTTCTAGATTTTGTATATATGATGTTTTAAACATATTTAGGCATGATTAAATATGAAATTAGGTCATAAAAACACCTAGAACTACGTGACCCAACAGTGATCTGCCATTGAAGACCATGCTATAGCAGGTCTGAAATGATGGAAGCCAAACTCTTTTTGGTGCATAGAGACTTCAAGAAGAAGTCATGAGGGACATGAAAACCAATACCCGCGACCAAAAATCACAAGAAATGACCCTCGACCATTGACTTGCAGGTCTCGGGTTTTCAACCCAAACCCTTAAACTTGCCTTTAAACCTACCCTTATGAACGAAAATTTAATCCCCATGAAGAGGGGATTAAAACAAGCAAAACCTCGTGAAAAACCATCAACAAACGAGCATGAACGACCCATGAACAGATCGGATTATCGCGACTTAAATCGAGTCATTGAGCTACATTCGAACCTCTAAATCAATGTAGAAGTGTTCTATAATGTATTAGGAGGTGTTTGGGAAAGAAAGCAGAAGAAACGGAGCTGTAGAAATCCACGAAATAGGAAAAAAATGAAAACCTGCAACTAGGGCAACACTGGGAAGAAACGGGGAAGAAGATGAACAGTGGCGGTTCGGGTCAAAACGGGTCAAATCGGGTTCGGGTCGGAACCCGACCCGTCGTATAAACGGTTAAGTGGGACGGCGTCATTTATGCTTATGTTTAAATTTTAAACTATTAGGGCTGACGTCAGCATTACGCAATAAACCCAACCAGACCGGATTGGTTCAATTGAAATTGGACCGGTTCATTTGAGATAGGACTGAACCCACTGGTTCAGTCCGAAAGTTTTGAATATTCAATTTTGACCCCCAACTGTTCTACGGATTTACACTGTGGCCCAAATTTCGGAAAAATTATGCAAATATACCCCTGGAAAAATAATAAAATAATAAAATAATTTATTTAATTTTTTTATTAAATAAGTAAAATTTCTAAATTACCCTTGGGTCATAAATAGGGCAAATGAAGTCCAAATTAAATAAACGAATAGTGTATCCTTACTATTTCGGATATTCTGAAGCCAATGGTAGGGTCCGTTTTACGAGACGGGGCCCGAAAAAATTTAGACACGTTAAGGTATAAATTACCAAAATACCCCTTGACCAAAATTAACAAGTTATTAGTGTAATTTTACTATCTCGGACCTTCTGAGTCCAATGGTGAGGTCCACAACACGAGATGAGGTCCCGAACATAAAGACACGTAAAGGAGTAAAATGACCAAATTACCCCTAGTACACTAAAAGTCAAATTAAAACACAAGAAGGTCTGAATTGACTTTTATTGACATCCTGGACTCAATAATGGAGTCCAAACTATGAAACAAAGTACAGAAAATATGACACGTAAAACGATGAATGACCCTTTTACCCTTTTGCATACCAGAGTCCGAATTAAATCCTAGGGAAGCCCAAACCGACTTTCTTCGACGCTCCGGACTCAATGGTAGAGTCTATTCGACCAAAAGAAATGTCTAAAATAAAAATACATAAAATTTGATGAATAGCATCTATCAGATGACTATAAATTAAAGTAATGCCAAAGTACTAATCTACGACGTATACGAGGACATGACAACACATCAACCTTAGAATAAAATTTCTAACTCATAAGTTGATCTTAGGTGATAACTATGGAAGAACAACGACCGAAATTCACGATCATGACCAAGGCCCAAAGGGCCAAAGATCCAAAGCAACAGGCCTTCATGCAAGAACTGTTGCATCGTCAGAGAGTGATCGACCGGTTCGTCAGGATAGCCAAGGCGACAGAAATCGTCTCGGTGAGCCCTTTCATTTTCAAATCACCCACCAAGGCCATGGTGGCAGAGGCCAAGAAAAAGAAGGAGGAAAAAAGGAAAATGGAAGAGGAAAGGGAGAACACGGAAACCTTAGCCGAATGGCGTCACAGGTAATATTATTATCATTAAGTACATAAGTTGCTAGATTTATAATACAGTTGTAAGTCGGACCGGTATAAGAATTTAGGCTTCTCACAGTCTACACTTAGTGAGTTATGAAGTTGATTTAGCACATATGAAATTTATGGAATTTTCATAAATTTTGATAGGCTAAGGAAAGAGAAAGGTAAAGGGAAGGCGCCTCTGTAGAGCTAACCCTAAAGGACCGAGGTGAGTAACCCTGTATTTGAACTGGAGATTTAACTCCATATATTTGAAGAAGTTTTAAGTTCAAGTTATTGCAGCCTTTGAATATCAAATTCAGTCTTTATATGATTCCGTTCTTTTAAAATATTTTGTTACGGAATGCTTTATAAATGTTTTTATATCCAGCTCTTTTCTTGAAAATAATTAGCATGTCTAAATCAAATGCAAATCTCTTTAATATTCTGAATTTGATTATCACGTGTATTCGAAGCTTCATTGTAGAAGTTATACTCTCCATGTTTTAAATGTTCATGAAAAACATTTATCGAAGAAGTCTTGTGAAATTATTTTATAAGATAAACGGTACTAAGTGCCACCCCCTATGATGGTTGAAATCCTCCGAGATTCAACCGTACATGCCTGGTAGAAGGATCTAATCCCCCAGGCAAATGAGATATCTCCATTGTAGCATTGCAGTAAAACGGGAGTCTGGTTCGAAGCAAATTCCGCCTAATAAAAGAGAAAAGATGACAAGTGATTTTGAAAATAGAAGTAGGCATTATCCCTATTCTATTTCACGTATTTATATGCTTTTAAATTGCATATGCTCTATTTGAAGAAAATGTGTATTTAGCTTGAATACTTTAATTGTTTCAAAGCTATTGTTTTAAGAATGCATATATTCTGTGTTCTAAAATGCACGAGCAATTGGTAGTGAGTATTTCATAAACCCTCATGTGCTAAAACCACTACCAGTTGAAAACCCCCATGACGAATGCAGGAATTGCTCACAAGCTTTGATTAGCTTACCCGGATTTTATCCGCCCCCCTTTCAGGTGACTAATGGCAGATCGATTTTTGAAGACGTTAAGGATGAACCTAGCTTTTGGGAAGATTTGCTTAAGTAGTTCTTTTGGGAAAAATCACATGAACTTTGATTAGTATATTTTGTATTTCTGGACAATCTAAGGATATGTATTAAGCCCCACGGGGCAGTTGAACTAAGATTGTAATTATAAAGTCTTTTAAGTTTTAGTTATGCTCTGAATGTATGATTATACATGTATACCGAAATGTGAAGAGCGGCAGTATCGGACGGATGTGCAAATTTTAAAATGAGAAAAGAAAAGAAAAAGTTTTTCACGCTTCCGCAACCACATGGAGCACATCTATTCGGTACCACTGCAGATGGGAGCCTAGTCTCGAGGCCTTCGGACCTCAGGACGGCGGTCGCGATCCGGTAATATGCACAGGGTGGGTTTCGGGTCGTGACTAAGAGCCACATTGAGTTAGGGTTAAAAATTGATCGGACGATGTCAGAGACCCATTGGAACCTCTCCTTATAATCGGGGAAGAAGATGATGAATAGTGCCCCAAACGGTGCTGTATGGTTTTGTTATATATTAAAACTGCATCGTTTATAAAGAACTGTTTTAAATTAAAAGCCTAAGTTGGAGTGTTTGGCTACAACGCTTAGAATTAAATTTTCTATTCTAATTTAGATGAGGATATCCTTTCCTTGGATTAAAGGCTAACCGTCGTTTGCCTTAGGAAATGCAAGAAAAAAATATGCCTACTGCCTCCACGGTTCGAACTGAAGACCAAGGGAAGGGAGAATTCTGTCACGACCCTAAACACACCCTATGCGGATCTCATGTAACACCCCAAACTTAGTGTAATATCCCGACCCGGGATACCGGGTCACATGACACGTATTACGAGGAAAAGGAAATTATATATATATAATTAATTAATTATTACATTAATTAATTAATTTTAGGAATTGATATATATATGTATTAATTAAATGTAAATATATGTATATATATTAAATGAAATATGAAAATATAAAAAGATGAAAAGTGGAAAAGTTGAACAGTGTGTGAATGTGTGTGTGTGTGTCGGGTGGTGTATGTGTGTGTGTGTGTCTTGAATGTTATGTGTATATGTACATATATGTATATATTATATGTAAAATATCTTATGAAAATTTAATGTAAAGTTGAAAGAAGAAAAAGTAGAATTTATGAGATGGGAAGTCTAGAGTAGGGCTATGAAATCAGAGAGAGAGAGAGAATGGAGGAGAGAGAGAGAGAGGTCGGCTACTCTTGCTTTAAAAGCCAAAACATGCAAAGCATGTTGATCTCTCACGAAGAAACCAAAAGAAGAGGAAACTGAGGAGAAGAGAAGAAGGTTCAGAGCAAGAAAGAAGGAGAAAACAGTGTAGAAAAAAGGTAAACCCATAAACAATTAAAATTTCTCTCTCTAGAAGTTTGATTTCATGTGAACTGTTTAGGGTTATTTTCATACGTATAATGCATTATATGTGTTTAAGACTTGATTGAGCATGAAATTAGGCCATGAAAACGACTCACAAACATGAAATCCAGAGGAACCGCCATGGGAGGACCTTGCTTGAAGCAGGTCTGAACCCATGGCAACTAAACCAAAAATGGTATATCAAGGCTTCAAGAAGAAGCCATGAAGGTTATAAAAACATGTGACCGCGACCTAAAATCTCAAAAAATGACCCTCAAATGTTTAGTTGCAGGTTACGGGTTACACCCCAACCCTTTTAAAACTTAGTTTAAATCGATGTTTAGGAACAAGATATGAATCCCCATGAAGAGGGGATCATAACAAACGAAATCTCATGAAATTTGGTTAAGAAATAAGCATGAACGACCGAAATAACAGTTCGGATTATCGAGTCTAAAACCGAATATACGAAGAGGTTTTGAACTCCAAAATGAATGCCAATCGATTTGTATATACCTTAGGAATAATTTGGGACCAAAACAGTGGAGATTGATTGGTTGAAACGTCACGAAATAGAAGAAAAAGGGAAACTGAAACTAGGGTTTTTCAGTCGGTCGAAGTGGGGAAGACGATGACGGGTTGACTCGTTTTAAAATGTGGCCGAGTTGACTCGGACAGGTGGCAGCCTCTAGGCTTGCCACCGATTAATTAGAACGGCATCGTTTTGGAATGTCGGTTAATTTAAATGAGATCTAGGGCTGACGTCATCATGACGTCAGCCACATGTAATAAACCGGATAGACCGGTTGGTTTATGACTGGACCGGACCGGTTCACTTGATCCCTAACCAAACCCTTTGGTTTTCAAGTTTATTTAAAAATAAATAAACCATGACTTTCTATAATTACGGATTGACCCCAACTGTTTTGGGAAATTCTACTGTGGCCCAGATTTTGATAATTTTGTTCAATTACACCCCTGGAAAAATATTTAAATAATTAAATAATTATTTAATTATTTTATAATTAAGGTAAAATTACTATTTTATCCTTGGGTCATAAATAGAGTAAACAAAGTCCAAATTAAACATATAAATAGTGTATTTTTACTATTTTGGACATTCTGAGATCAATGGTAGGGTCCGTTTTACGAGACGAGGCTCGAAAAATAAAAACATGTAAGGGGTAAATGACCAAAATACCCCTTGACCAAATTTGACAAGTTATTAGTGTATTCTTACTATTTTGGACCTTCTGAGTCCAATGGTGAGGTCCACGACACGAGACGGGGTCTCGAAAAATAAAGACACGTAAAGGGGTAAAATGACCAAAATACCCTTGGTACCCCTAAGGCCAAAATGAAATCAGAGAAGACCTAAATTAACTTTCTTTGACATCCCGGACTCAAAAATAGAGTCCAAATTACGAAACAAAGTACAGAAAAATATGACGCGTAAAACGATAAATGACCATTTTGCCCTTTCACATATAAGAGTTTGAATTAAATATTAGGAAAGCCTAAACCGACTTTCTTGGACACTCCGGACTCATTGGTAGAGTCTATTCAACCAAAAGAAATGTTTAAAATAAAAAGACATAAAATTTGATGAATAGCATCTGTCAGATGACTATGAACTGAAATGTTGCCAAAGAACTAAACTGAGGCAAATACGAGAAATGAAATACGAAAGGACACGACACGTAAACATGTCAAGTAAATAACTTAAAATTAAAGTTAATGGAACTCCCAGAAGAGTATGATTATAGAAATCTGTTTTCCTGACACGGTAAATTGTGTTTTTAAACAGAGAATTAAATAAACACAAAAATGAGCCAAGAACGAGAAGTTACTCCTATGATGACGAGGGCACAACTAGCAAAGGATCCCAAACAGAAAGTTTTTCGGGAGAAACTGGAAAAACAGCTCCAGCTGATTCAAAATCGCATTCGGATTTCCAAAACGAACGAAGTGTGCTGTGTTAGCCCCTTTATTTACAAGACTATAACTAAGGAGCAACTAGCAGCGAGAAAGCTTAAGAAACAGGAGGATACGGAAACGTTGCAAGAAGGGCTTCAAAGGTTAAGGAAAGCCAAGGGAAAAGCGCCCAAATAGAGCAGGACTAGAAGTACAAGGTGAGTAACCCTGTGTTTGAATTGGAGATTTAACTCCATGAATTTGACAAGGTTTTAAGTTTAAAGATATGAAACATTTGAAATTTCAAATTCAGTATTTACATGATTCAGTTTTTAATTGTTCCATTTTATAACCCCATTGTGACATGCTTAGTGATTGGTTTCTGCAACAGTTTTCCTTCAAAATACTTTTCAGCATGTCTAGTTAAAGTGCAATTATTGTTAAATATTCTGAATTTGCTTATTTCAAGTATACGAATGTTTATTATGAATTTATGAAAAGTACCTATGAGATAAGTCACATGATAAATGTTTTATAAGATAATGGTGCATAAGCACACAGGCAGTATTTTTGTTTTCTTCGGATCCCATTGACCTGTCAAAAACCACATAGTCAGTATTTTGGGTTCTTATTGTAACTCATTGACCTGTCATGTGAAATGCCCGGTAGCAGGATCTAATCCCCTAGGCAAATGAGATATCTCCATTTATAAGTAATATGGGAGCCCGGTTCGAAACGGATTCCACTAATGGAAGTGATAAGATGACAAATGATTTGAAAATGGAAGCAAGTTTTTACTCTCATTTTCAATATGTATATGTTTGAGTTTTATATACTCTTTTTAAGAAATGCATGATATGTTATATGTTTTAAAGTTCATATGTATAAGTTTAGCTTGAATACTTTAATTGTTTCAAAGCTACATGTTTTAAGGAATGCATATATTCTGTATTCAAGTATACGAACAATTGGCGGTGACTATTTTACAAACTCTTATGTACTAAACCACTGCTAATTGAAAACCCCATGACGAATACTGGAATTGCTCACAAGCTTAGATTAGCTTACCCGGACTTTGTTCGGACCCCCCTTTCAGGTGATGCAGCAGACAGGGTCTTAAGGACGACGACGATGTGTCTAGCTGTCTTTTTGGGAGGATATGTTAAGTAGTTTCTTTTGAAGAACTTATGAACACTAATAGTACGTTTTGTATTAATAGACAATGCAAGAATATGTAATAAGCCCTCAGGGCCATCGAATATGTATGGTATGAATGTATGAAGTCTTTAAGTTTTCATTATACTCTGAATGTGTAACCATGTATGCTATGTATGGAGCGGCAGTATCGAACGGATGTGCATAATTTAAAAATGAGAAAAGAAAAGAAAAAGTTTTTCACGCTTCCGCAAAACGTATGTTGCACATCTATTTGATACCGCTGCATATGCGAGCCTTGTCTCGGGGCCCTCGGGTCTCGGGGCGGCGATCGCGATCCGGTAATCCGCTTAGGGTGGGTTTCGGGTCGTGACACTTAGTCCCCGATTAATTAATGTAATGAAGTTCTTTTTGGAATCTAATGTAATATTTTAGCTATTTAAATCCTATTTTTAACACTGATGTAACTCAAATTAGCTCACTACGGAAATCCCAAGAAAATAATAACCGACACTAGACCTTAGGACATTCAAGCTAACCTAAAGAGGAAATGACTGGAAGAAACCGCGTCGAAAAAGGAGCAACAGAAAAGAGATTAGAAAAGAAAAAGGTAAAATGGAATTCTGCGCCAACCAAGTGAGGGGAAAATGCCCAAAAGTGAGGCCAAGGGGATTTGAACCCTTAACCAAGTGGGGCAAGATTTTAAGCACCCAAAAAAAATTACTAAGTGGGCTGCCAACAACTCCATGCCTAAAAATACAACAGAATTGTATATAACACTAAATTCCACCTCCCAAATTGGCCAATGGCCATACATGTAAACCCCTCATCATTAGCCCACATCATCCCACCTCAGCCGTATGATCCCACAATAAATTCTGATTTGCATGCACCTATATATACATAGGAGTATATGAATAGGTATGCAACAATATATATATGTATATCTATACACATATGACCTTCCAAAAGCATGTATGCTAGTATTCAGACCATAGTTGAGTAAGTGAACTCTTGTGTGTGAGTGCAACTGTGTGCATGTGTGTGTGTGTGTTCGTAAAGGCTGGGTGAGAGAATGAGCTAGAAAGAGATAGAGAAAGAGTGAAGGTGTGGTTCTGCATCAAAGCTCACAACTAGGAGGGAAGCTGAGGTCTGCTTTAAGGAAGTCTGAGGTGCCAAAATCGAACCCCCAAAGAGAAGAATAGCCCACTGTCAAGAAGGTATAAAACGAAACCCAAAGTTTCTCTCTCCAAATATTTCTTCATGCACAAACTGTTTTGAGGTTTTTGGTGTGCATGCATGATATTAAAGTATGTAAACTGAAATAGGGCATGAAATCTGGACCATAAGCACACGAGAAACCCTACAACTGAAATGCATTTTTTTCTCTCTCTAAAAATCTCCCATTATACACACTGTTTTATAGCATTATGAGAACATGCATGATGTTTAGAATAAGAAACCTTGTTTAAGGCATGAAAATGAGACCTCGAAACAGCCTCAGAACCACAAACAATGCCCAGGTCGCCATTGATGCACCATGTGATAGCAGGTCTGAGATGACCTGTAAGAAACCAGATTTTGACACTCAGAACCTCAAAGAGACCTCATAAGCATTCAAAAATACCAAAACCATGACCTAAAAACACTAAGGAAATCCTAGAAATTGAAGTTACAGGTCTCGGGTTTGAAACCCAAATTCTGAAATAGGTCCCTGAACCTTGATTTTGGAATGAAAAACGAAAGCCTATGTCCCTACGGTCATGACAAACTAAACCCCGCTAGAAATGGTGGTGAAAAGACCATTTATGAACCACTTGCAGTGTAACACCCCAATTACTTGACTGGCATGTTTTGTTTATTGAAAACTGTTTTGGAAATGAAATGTCGGGTTTAGCTAATTTAATGTCTATTTTTAATAGTGATAAAACTCGAATTAGTTAATTATGGGAAACTCGAGAAAATAAAAACTGACATTGGACCTTGGTTAATGAAAGATATTCTGAGTAGGAAGTGACAGAAAGAAACCGCACTGAAAAAGGAGTTACGGATTGGGAGTTAAGGCCAAAACAGTGAAACTGGAATTCTGCGACAACCAAACAAGGCCTTAACCAGAAAAAAATAGGAGAAAATGGTCACTTGGGTGGCCAAGGGGAATTGAACCCTTGACCTACCAAGGTAGGTAAAATCTGTCCCAAAAAGTTACCAACTAGGCTGTTGGTTACTTTGTGCATATATACAGCAATATATGTATATAACCTATAATCTTGCCCAAGCCACCACCCAAATTGGCCAATGGCCTTGCATGCATTCCCTTCATCATGGCCCTCCATCACCTCCATCAGGTCAACAGCCACTAACCCCACTAAGGGCAGAGATACACTCATATATGTGTATATGTATAACCATATATGTGTACAAGTCTTGAGATATATATATATATACATATATACATATATTTAATCTCACATGAAAAGGGGTCCTTTTAGAAATCTGATACAACTAGTTGGTGGGTGTGTGCAAACGTGAGGGATAGAGAGAGAGTGAGGGTGAAGTGTGGAGAGAGAAGGGAGATTGTGCATGCAAGTGAGATAGGGAATTGGCAATTGAAGTAAAGGCTTGAGGTTGCATGCATGACCTGAGGAACTTGAGGAAGCACTGTGTGAAACCCTGAGTCAAGCCATAGGAGAAGAGAGTCTCTGTTGAAGGTAAACTCCAAACTTACCTCATTCTTTCATTTTTAAATTTTGAACTACTTTGATGAGTTGCTACGGTTATGGACTGCATGCATGGTTATTTTTGACCCTAAGAACTAGTTTGGAGCATACTGTGTGTGTTGGATGTGTTAGAATGGTCAAGAACCATGAGAAACCGAAGGTGACCTCCATTAATGGACCTTGGAATACCAGGTCTGAATCGACCATAGCAGAATGGAACCTTGAGTGTCAAGACCTAAAATAGACCCCAAGAGGATCTCAACCATCTACCTACACGACCCCAGAACACTGTATAGCCCCACGGATTTCAAATTATTCCTACGGGTTTAAAACTCAATTTGTCGATGCATGCAACTAAACTGAAAAATAAAAACGGGGGCTCGATCCTTATGCTCTGTAGGTCACGTAGCTTCAAAAAACACACAAAATGGTTGAGAAATAAGGATGTATTGTTGAGTTGCAGGTACGGCTAGCATGGTTTATTCTCACCGTTTGAGTTGATTTATTGTTGGTTTATGAATGCCAAAATGATGGCAAGAATATTTACAGCATATATGAATGAAAAACAGAGAGAACTCGTGTGTTAAAACTCACGAAATAGAAAGAGAAAATCTGTAGATTTTTAGGGCAACAGTAACCAGGGGGTTGGGGACGATGACCAGTACCGGGTCGGGTCGGACCTGGTGTCGGGTCGGATCCCGACCCGATTAAGAAACGGGTAGACCGTTTAAATGAAACTGTGTCGTTTTATTAAACTGATTTTTTTTAATTAAGTTAGGGCTGAGGTCATCATGACGTCAGCCAGGCGACTAAACCGGTTGGAGCCGGACTGAACCGAACCGGTTCAGTTGCAAAGAGACTGAACCCTTTGGTTCAGTTTTGAACTTTTAAATATTTACAAACTGACCCCCACTGTTTGACAGAATTATACTAAGGCCCAGATTTTCAAAATCTTATGCAATTATACCCCTGAAAAATTAATTAAAATAATAAAATAATTATTTTATTATTTTATTAAAAGGGGATAATTACTATATTGCCCCTGGACCTTAAACAAGTCAAACCAAGTCCGAATTTAATAATTGAATAGTGTAATCTTACTATTTCGGGCATTCCGGACTCAATGGTGGAGTCCGATTTGTGAAACCAAGTCTCAAAAAATACAGATATGTAAAGGGTAAATGACCGTACTGCCCCTAATGACACATAGTGTCACATCCCGAACCCCACCCTAAACGGATGTCGAGGACGTGATGCCAGTCAGTCGCCACGCAACCAACCGAAGGCAATTTCTGAACTTTCCAGTGAATTGCACTCCGACTGTAGGGTCAGATGCAGCGGAATTTAAAACTTTTTTTTTTGTCCAGGGAATGCAACTCATGTATCCACCGTAGGATATGTATCACACAGAGCAAGTCTAAAATCCAACAGCTAACAATTCTAACCTCAGAGCATATCTATAATCCGACATATAACAACAGAGCAGAACTATAATCTCTAGAGTACCATCTAAATCCATGAGCCATACTATATTCAGTACATATCAGTCAAGTCAGTCGTAGTACATCACTCACCTGATTAAACAGATTCAATCCTCAGTAATCCAGTCTCCACAAATCAGTGCCATTAGATCCAACATATATCATTCCTGAAAAATGTTAGGGAATGGGGTAAGCTTCGAAAAGCCCAATGAGTAACACAGGTTCCCTGTCAAGGGTTTCAAAACCATTTCTTGTTTACAAAGCACAATGGTAGTTCAGTTGTTTCTGAAATAGCAGTTTTATAAATCTACTTTAAATGCAGTTTTAGTAGAATAAAACAGGACTGAACTAAACGGAACAACAAAGCAGAATAGACGGAACAGTGCATGATGCCAATATCAATGAGAGTATAGGCAATTAATTCAATTATCAGAACAGATCAGTACTGGGCGGAACATAACAGGGCATAACAATAGTATATCAGTTAGGCGCGTAATCAAGCCTACTTATGCCAGACCGCTCATAATCAGAATGGTACCCAGAGTCAGACACATCATAGCAGAACCAAATCAGATAGACCATAAAATGGAACAAGACAGACCGGACAAAATAATAGTAGGGCTGGACAAAATCATGCCGCGTACAATACAGTATAAAAGTTTGCATTTAAATCATGCATTCAGACAGTTTAACTTTTAAAACCGTACAGCGTATTAAAATACAGTATCTATGCAGTAACTTATATACCAAGTCAAGAATTCGGACAGATCATAACGGAACTGGACCATATATCAATCAAGACAGACAGATTATTGCCAGACGGTACATAACGGGATCAGACGGAACAAAACACCAGTTCAAGTCACAGGCATAATCAAGGACAGAGGCATAACAGGACGGATCATAACGGGACAAAACAGAGCAATACATCCATCAGAACAAGACATATCGGAACTGAACATGGCAGATCAAACGGTACAATATCAATCAGGTCAAGTCATATCGGAACTGAACATGACGGAACAAAACGAAACAATATCAATCAGGACAAGTCATATCGGAACTGAATATGACGGAAACAAACGAAATAATATCAATCAGGACAAGTCATATCGGAACTGAATATGACGGAAACGAACGAACAATATCAATCAGGACAAGTCATATCGGAACTGAATATGACGGAAATAAACGAAATAATATCAATCAGGACAAGTCATATCGGAACTGAATATGACGGAAACGAACGAACAATATCAATCAGGACAAGTCATATCGGAACTGAATATGACGAAAATAAACGAAATAATATCAATCAGGACAAGTCATATCGGAACTGAATATGACGGAAACGAACGAAACAATATCAATCAGGACAAGTCATATCGGAACTGAATATGACGGAAATGAACGAAACAATATCAATCAGGACAAGTCATATCGGAACTGAATATGACGGAAATAAACAAAATAATATCAATCAGGACAAGTCATATCGGAACTGAATGTGACGGAAACGAACGAAACAATATCAATCAGGACAAGTCATATCAGAACTGAATATGACGGAAATGAACGAAACAATATCAATCAGGACAAGTCATATCGGAACTGAATATGACGGAAATGAACGAAACAATATCAATCAGGACAAGTCATATCGGAACTGAATATGACGAAACAATATCAATCAGGACAAGTCATATCGGAACTGAATATGACGGAAATAAACGAAATAATATCAATCAGGACAAGTCATATCGGAACTGAATGTGACGGAAACGAACGAAACAATATCAATCAGGACAAGTCATATCGGAACTGAATATGACGGAAATGAACGAAACAATATCAATCAGGACAAGTCATATCGGAACTGAATGTGACGGAAACGAACGAAACAATATCAATCAGGACAAGTCATATCGGAACTGAACATGACGGAACAAAATGAAACAATACATCAATAGATCAAGACATATCGAAACTGAACATGTCGGAACAAAACGGAACAATACATCTATCAGAACAAGACATATCGGAATTGAACAGGACGGAACAAAACGAAACAATACATCAATCAGATCAAGACATATCGAAACTGAACATGTCGGAACAAAACGGAACAATACATCTATCAGAACAAGACATATCGGAATTGAACAGGACGGAACAAAACGAAACAATACATCAATCAGATCAAGACATATCGAAACTGAACATGTCGGAACAAAACGGAACAATACATCTATCAGAACAAGACATATCGGAATTGAACAGGACGGAACAAAACGAAACAATACATCAATCAGATCAAGACATATCGAAACTGAACATGTCGGAACAAAACAGAACAATACATCTATCAGAACAAGACATATTGGAATTGAACAGGACGGAACAAACTGGTACAATATCAATGAGGACAAGGCATATGCTACTTTAAATACATGTTTTTTTTTTTTTTTTAAAACAGTATAACGTTCAAAACAGTACAGTGCTTCAAAATACAGTATCTAGACAGAACTTATACACCAATTCAGGAGTCAGGTTTACTCACAAGACGCAACAGTACAGAATAAAACCAGGACAGACCATACAACAGAACAAGACAGACCCGAACTGAACAGGAGAGCAGGACAGTACAAAATCATGTTACGTGTAATGCAGTATAAAAAGTATGCATTCAGACAGTACAGTATACAAAACAGTACAGTAAATCAAAATACAGTAACTAGACGGTGTACTTATACACCAAGTCAGAAGTTCCAGGTTACTCACAAACTGTTACGGTTATCTCCTTGCGCAATCAATCCGATAACCTCCAGATACATCAGGCATCTCCATGTATATCCTGAACAATAATCATCAATCATATACAGATCAGCACTCATCCATTCAGGTCTCATTTGTCATCTTAGGTATCTATCGGTTTACCTAAGATAGCCTAGTAGCCTATTGCCCTCTCATCGGGTTTCATCCGGGGCTATTTTATTCTTTAATTAGGCTTAGCAGTTATTAGGATTATATCCTAAGTCATTTAGACTTCAATTGTTATCGGTCAGGCACCCATTCAACCTTAGGGGCAAAATGGTAACTTTACCATTCTTGTCCCGGACCCTGTCGTGGTCTTCGGAATAGTCTTTATATCTTAAGTACAAAGTTCTACGTCCTTTGGACTCCAATCGGTATCAGTTAGGTTCTCATTTTAACCATAGGGGCAAAATGGTAATTTTGTCATTCTTGCCCCGGACCCAGTCGTGGTTCTTAGAATATCCCATATATCGTATACATGAAGTTCTAAGTCTTTTAGACTCTAATCGGTATCAGTTGGGTACTTATTTAGTCTTAGGGGCAAAATGGTAATTTGCCATTCTTACCCCAGACCCTATCATGGTCCTCAGAACGTCCCATATATCTCATGTATAAATTTGTAAGTCCCTTGGACTTCATTTGGTATCTGCTTTAGATCGTAGGGACACATCGGTCATTTCTCGTTTTATGCGTTGACTGTTTCGGAGTCTTATTTAGCCCTTCAGTGTTCATAATTATACTTACGATAATTTATCAGATTAGATTGACCTTTATCTTGCACTTACAGTGCTCAGGGGTATTTTGGTCATTTTACGTTTTGTGTAATTCTGACTCCGATTCGTCATCTAATCAAGTATACAGTCTCACCAGTGTCTGGGCTCCTACCGGTATCAGTTTCGTCCCAATCGGACTTTGTTTAGGTCTCGTACGGTATCAGGGGTAATTTGGTAATTTCATGCGTCATATTTTTCGGCACGTCAGTTCATAAAATGGACCTCACCATTGGGTCCAGAGTGTCCGACATAATTAAGTTGGACTATCTGTTACGTTTAATTGACCTTGGGAATCATTAGGGGCAATTCAGTCATTTACACTTTATGTGTCTGTATTTTTCGGGGCTCCAGTTCGTTAAACGGACCTCACCGTTGAGTTCAGAACGCCCGACATAGTCAGAATAGACTGTCTTTTATTTTTATTTGGGTCTGGTGCCATCAGGGGCAGTACAGTAATTTATCACTTACAGGTCTGTATTTTTCGGTACTGTATTTCCCAATTTGGACTGTACCATTGAGTCCAGAATGCTTGAAATAGTGAAAATACACTATTTATTTACTTAATTTGGACTCTGTTTGACATATTTAATGTCCAGGGGTAAAATCGTAATTTTACCTATTTAATAAAATAATTAAATAATTATTTTATTATTTAATTAATTTAGCAGGGCTTAAATGCACAAAATTTCAGAAATCAGGGCCACTGTGCAATATTCAGAACTATCAGGGGTAAATCCGAAATTTTAGGAACTTTAGGGGTCAAAAATATAATTTCATAATTTAAGGGTTCAAACCCAAGGGTTCAATGGTTCACCAAGTGAACCGGTCCAAAATCATCAAGAACCAACCGGTTCAGTTCCTTCAGGAAAACCGGAATTAAATATTCTAGTTAACCTCAATTTGCCCCCCCTATCCGTGTTCAGGATTAGCCCAATCCCAATTTTAATTTGTTATCCGAGGGACCAAACAGGCAGGATTTAATTTAAAACAAATCAGGTAAGCCCAAAACGACACTGTCCTATTAATTCGGTGGCACGCTCGTGGACAGACACGTGTCCGAGTCGGTTCAGTGGGTTTAGGCGTGTTGGACGAGTCGACTCGGTCGACTCGTCGTCTTCTTCACCAACCAGAGCACTGTTGCCCTAATTCCCAGTCCCCATTGTTCTCTATTTCGTGAAGTTTCAGTTACAATTTTCAATATGTTTTGATTCCAAAACATTCCTGGATGTCACGCCAACATTTTGGCATCAGTTTCATGGATCGAATCCACGCATGGAGCTCGGTCCACTCCGTTATTGTGCAGACCTGCAACTCGGTCGTGCACCTTCGTTTCTCAACCAAATCGCACGAGGTTTGGCTTGTTGTGACCCTTAGGACAGGGGCTTCAATTCCCCATTTACAAATTTCAGTTTAAAAGCCCGTTACAGAATTTAGGTTCCATGGCCGAGGCCTATAGGTTCGGTTTTGAGGGTCTAGACCTAGGTTTCTAGGTCCCGGATCCGTGATTTTGGCACCTTAGGAAGGTCTAGTTCATGTTTAGACCATCAAGATTCAGTTTTATAGAGGTCAAATCAGACCTGTTACAGGGAAGCTCTACCCATGGCGGTTTTGTTCACGGTTTGGGGTTATATGCTATTCCGACCCTTCTCAGTTGTTCTAAAACAATCCTAGGCCTCTCAGTAATACATATATACAGTTTATATAGGTCCAAAGCCACCCAAACAATATTAACTTCAAACAGAAAATTTTTTCAGTTTAAAAAGGGTTATACCTCTTTCAAACAGTAGCTTTCCTTGCCATCCATGGCTCAGTTCCTGATTTTTGGCACTCCAGGTGTGCCTCATTCAGTCGTGCATCTTCAGTTCCTTTCCTTCTTGTGCATCTCATGAAGACACACACATGCACACACCATGCTTACAAATTCTCACACCATTTCTCTCTTTCAATATTAGTTTACAGGATCATTTTCAGGCCTGTTCTCCCTCCATTGCATATATGGAGATGTGTAAATGCAAATCTGATTTTTCTTGTTCAATACATCTCCCAACCTCATGATTAATTTGCATGTATTTTGGTTGGAGGAGAGGTCATCATGTGGTGTATAGGCATGATGATCTAGGGTGCATAGGCATGATGGCCTAGGGGCATAGGGTGATGCATGGATGAGGTGTTGCATGTTTGGTTATTGGTCACTTGGGGGTGACCAAATCAGATTTATAGTTATATATATATATATATATATATATCTTTGTATATTTGTACACAAAGATACCCCTAGCCTAGTTGGTATTTTTTTTTGGATGAGGTTTCCTTTCACTCAAAGGTCAAGGGTTCAATTCCCTTGGCCTCCCCTTTGGCCATTTTTCCCATATTTTCGGTTAAGGCCACGTTTGGTTGCGCAGAAATTCAGTTTTCCATGTTTGCTACATAACTTTCATTCCGTAGCTCCTTTTTCGATGCGGTTTCTTCCGAGAGCTTCATAATTCAGTTCGCTTCAGTGTCAGAGGTTCCATGTCGTTTATTAATCATTCGGGATTTTCGGGGTTAACTAATTCGGATTTAGTTAGTGTTAAAGCAGTGTTATTTCGCCGAATTAATCAGTAATTGGGTTTGGGTATTTTACCCTTCCCTCCAGACATTTAATTATTTAATCGGTCTATGGCGACCGTCGGGATTATGATTAATTCCCTAAATCATTCTGTAAGTCGGTATTAATTAATAATTAATATTTAATTATTAATTATACAGGATCGGGGTGTTACACATAGAGCCAAATTTCACTGAAAGATAGTCCATTTTAACTATGTTGGACATTCCGGACTCAATGGTGAGGTCCGTGACTGCAAATAAAGTACCGAAAAATACAACATATGAAATTACCATAATACCCCTGACACTGTACAAGGCCCAAATGAAATCCGATTTCAACGGAATTAATACCAGTGATAGACCTGACACTTGTGAGACTGTATACATGATTAGATGACGAACCCGAGACAGAAATTATGTGACGGCAAAAATGACCAAAATACCCCTGTCATACCCGAACCCAGATTTAAAAGCCGAGAGAAGTCTAAATTGACTTTCTTCGACCTTCCGAACTCAATGGTTAGGTCCATAATATGAAAATCAGAACCGATAAATGTGTGAAGGCATCTGTTCTAACATGTTAAGCTGTGATCTAGGTAGAAATATCACTTAAACTACCATGGACAAACAGGGCAAGAAATTCACCATCATGGCTAAGGCCCAGAGGTTAGCCGATAAGAAACAGCAAGAGTTTATGCAAGAATTACTGAGGCAGCAAAGAGTTATTGAGCGCCATATTAGAATAGCTAAGTCCACTGAAATCGTTTCCGTCCAGCCCTTCATATATAAGGCACGTACTAAGGAAATGATTGCCGAGGCCAAGATGAAAAAACAGGAAGATACTGAAACCCTAAGCCAAATGCTTAAGAGGTAAGACCTATGAACTAGCCACTATAAGTTAGTTCCATGAAACCCATCATAGGGTAGACTTACTCAGTCTAAGGTCATGAGTTGATAAATCTTTATAAATTGTTTTAGGCTTAAAGAAAAAAAGAGGAAGGCTCCGTTCATAGCTTCAAACTCAAATATTGAAGGTGAGTAACTTCTGACACTGTTTAGTTATTGCTCCTTGATCTGCTAAATTGTTTCGAATACCATATGTTTTAAATGCAATTGTTTTAAATGCATGCTTTTATCACCGATGACATGGTTTTTAGTTTCTCAAATGATTAACTATACTTCTGATTGATATGCTAGCACTCTGAACCGTTTATCTATTTTGATCTATTGAACTTGACTTGGATTTATTGAACTATTAATTCCAAACTGATTTAATTACCATGTGGTTTAAGCAAAGATTGAATTCGAAACTCTTGCCTGGATATCTGTGTTACTCACTGGGCTTTTTAAAGCTCATTCCATTATTTTAATAATTTCAGGGGAACTCTCAGATGGACAGGTTTAGCAGGTCCGAACTTAGGGGGAAAATGTTGGAGACCCCCAGATAAAATGATAACCCATTTTTGTGAATCTATACCATTTTTGTACTTTTTGTGTAACTGAACAGATTATGACCTTTTGTGGTGAAACTGTTTTGTAATCTTGATTAAGATAGGACTGACTATGATGTATCCTGAATGCTCTGCCAAGTATATATGTATGCATTCTCTTGTGAAAATTCCGCTGCTTAAATTATATATGTTGAATGCATTATGCTTGGGATTTAGATCGGAATGGCCTGTGGTTAGGATTACCGTCGGGGTTTTGTTTTCAAAAAAAAAAAAAAAAACTGATAAAACCCGATGGGTGCCTAACTGGCCTTTGTCACGTGCCCCAAATCCGTACAGGGTGGGTCTGGGGGATGTGACATGCAGACTGAGGCTATCCAATTTACCATGGCCCATAGAGTTCGATTTGAGCTCTTAAACGAATGTAGAAAGGATTCCTAAACCTTCAGTAGTCGAGACCACTCAAAACAGAAAGAAAAGACATCTTGAAAAGTCACAAAATTGAAAAAGTTTGAAAACTTCAACTACGGCAATAGTGGCCCTGCACGATGGAGAAGACGACGAGTCGACTGAGTCGACTCGCCCAACTCGCTCAAACCTGTCGCGTTGACTCGGACACGTGTCCACTCACGGACGTGCCACTGCATTAGTGGGACGGCGTCGTTTTGAGAGAAATAGGTTTTATTTTAATTTGAATTAGGGCTGTTTGGTTACGACCACAAAAAATTGAAAATTGGTTGAGGATAGCCCAGACCGTGGATAAAAGGGGTAAGGGTTTTATTGTACTCTTGTTTACTGAAGGAACCTGAACTGGCTGGTTTAGTGGATAATATGACCGGTTTAGGGTTTTAAGTATAAAACCCATTAGTTCAGACTGAAACTTTGTTAAATTGTACTTTGACCCCAACTGTTTTGCATAATTGTGTTCTGGCCTAGCTTCTGAAAAATTAATGCATATTGGCCCCTGAAAAATAAATAATTAATAAAATTATTTATTAAATTATTTTATTTATTAAGTAAAATTACTATTTTTCCCTTGGACATTATATGACTCAAACGAAGTCCAAATTAAATAAATAAATAGTGTATTTTTACTATTTCGGGCATTCCGGACTCAACAGTGGAGTCTGATTTAGGAAATTAAGTCCCAAAAAATAAAGACACACAAATGGTAAATGACTGTACTGCCCCTAATGATACCTAGGGCCAAATAACAATAAAAGATAGTCCATTTTGATCTTGTTGGGCACTCCGGACTCAATGGTGGGGTCTGTACTAGCAAACGAAGTACCAAAAAAAGTGATTCATTAAATTACCAAAATGCCCCTGATATACTCGAAGCCAAATAAAAAGTCGAGAGGGCCTAGATCAACTTTCTTCGACGTTCTGGACTCAATAGTGAAGTCCATATTGTGAGATAAAGTACGAAAAAATATGAGATGTAAACATGTGTCGTAATAAAACCAAACTTAAAAATTTTAAAGTTTCCAGATGAGTATAAATTAGAATGAAGTTTAATCCCTAACACGTCAATTTTGTTTTAGATAATAATTATCATGGATAAGACTCAAAAGGTTATAGATAAGAAGCAACAAGAATTCATGGAAGATTTGTTATGGCAATAAAAGGTAATTGCCAGAAAAATAAGGATCGCCAAGACGACTGAAATCGTCTCAGTTAGGCCATTTATATATAAAGCCCCAATCGTCCCAATGGGACGGCTTATAAAAGAAGCTGCAGCGATGAGACTTGCTGAAGCAAAATTAAAGGAAGAAGAAGAGGAACGAGAAAACACCGAAACATTAAGTGAAATGCTATGGAGGTTAAAAAAGGGCAAAGGAAAAGTACAACAATAGCACAACCCCGAGGGATCAAGGTGAGTAATCCTACACTTTGAAGTGGAGGTTTTAATCTCCATGGATTCTGAAGAAGTTTAAGTTCAAAAATTCTGAAGAGTTTTTATATCTGCTATATTTCAAATTATAAACTCTCGTATTTATATGCTTTATATTCCAACGTTTTATCATAATCATTTATAAATTCTAACATGGCATGCAAATTTACTTCTTGACATTTTCGACAAATGATACGTTTATTCTCTACATGTCCATGTAATTGTAAGTTTTATTAAATGCCTCTTGAATTAAATGTTTTTACTCTGTCTGTGCTTTAATAAATTCCTGTGCATCGTGATTTAAATTCCCGAAGCTCTTATGTCAAATGTTTCAAGTATTGTCCTCCAAATATTAAAAAACCTAGTTAAATTGTCCGTGTTTTGAATACACATGAAAATTCATTATCTTATTGAAGTCATGTTTTTAATTGTACATGAAAGGCATTTATTAAAGAACCCACTCTTTTTAAATACTCATAAAAATCATTTCATGAAGAAGTCATGTTTTTGAAAGATAATTGTGCATAAGCACCAAGTAATGATATTGGGATTCCTTTGGAACTCAATTGATATGAAGAATGCCCGGTAGCAGGATCTGATCCCCCAGGCATGAGATATCTCCACAAGAAGTAAGACTGGAATCTGGTTCGAAACAGATTTTCACCTAATCCAAGTGAAAAGATGAAAATGTTTTCAGAAATGGTAGCAGGTTTTTAAACCCCATTTATCTGAATTGGGTTGTTACATAACCCCATGTCTTAAAGAAGAAGAAGTTTGCATCCTCCTATTTTCATGAAAAGGATTTCATGCATTTTGTTTACAAGTAAATGTTTCAAACATTCATGGCCACTAAATGGCCACCCTGTATGTATAACAAGTTTCAACTACATATTTAATGCCTCACTCGAATGCTTTTAAATGCTTCGTGTTACAAGTTCCATGAAGTTCCTTGTACTTGCATACGTGAAATGTCTAGTTTTACTGGAATGCTTTAAATGCTTCGTGTTACATGGTTTGAAGATTTCTATACTCTGTATTTGAAGTATATGTATAATTGGTCGTGTATGTTATATGAAGTCTCTCTCTTAAACCAACCCACTACTAGTTGAGAGCCATAACAAAGTACTGGAATTACTCACTGGGCTTTTTAAAGCTCACCCCATTCCCTAACATTTTTCAGGTGATGACGATGGATGGGATGTAATACCCTGACCCGAGAATGTCGGGTAATGAGGCACGTTTTACGAGGTTATGAAAAATGAGTGTAAAAATTTTGCCCTTAAGAATATGATAAATTAATTTATTAATATGAGAAATTAAGTATTTGTTATAATTAATATAAAATGTGATGATTAATAAAATATAATTGAATAACTAATTTATTAATGAATTAAACATAAGAAATTAATTAAGTATATATATATGTGTGTGTGTGTGCATGGAACCGTGAGTGTGGGTGTGTGTGTGTAGTATATATATTATATATATATATATATATACATATTTTATATATACTTGGAGACAAGGAGGTATGGTTGGAAGTGAGAGGAAGTAAGGTACCTATGTACAATATATGTATAATATATGTTGTTAGGTGAAGGGGAATGAAAGAAGGCATGGTGAAATCAGAAAGTATGGGAGGTATGGGTTGATTTGATGGAGAATGGGAGTGAAGTGATGGCCATAGATCCTTATACACATATGTACACAATCATATACACACCTTATTACAACACACGAAAGGAGAGAGAGAAGTTCTGAAGGGAATACAGAAGCTAGAAGGGAAAGAGAAATGAGAAGAATGAGGAAGGAACACCATCTCTTGAGGTAAACCCACAAAATCCCATACTTCCTCTCCCTAAAAGTTAAGCAAGTATACAAATTTTCTTAGCTTTGTTTATGCATGTAGGAGGTCTAGGATGTATTAAACTTAAATAAGCATGGAAATCTGGCCTCTAAACAGTCCAAAACACCAGGTTCGTACATGGCTGCCATGGATGGACCTTAGATGAACAGACCTGAAATAATCAAAACCAAATCAGGTTTTGATCACCGAGACCTCAAATATACCCTCTAAAGATGTTTAAAACCTATACTCGCGATCAAAAAGCCAAAGGGAAGCCTATCAAAAATCAAGTTGCAGGTTCGAGGTGGAAGATCCAACCTTCCAACCGTGACTTAAATCCCACTTTAAAGAATGGGATATGAAGCCTTAGGTCAAGAGCATCACAACAAAACAAATACCATTAAATTTGGCTCAGAAATGAGCATGAACCGTGGGTTTACAGTTCGGATTATCCAACCTTCAAACGAGCTAATGAGACCTTTTGATCCCTTAAATAAATGCCAAAACAATCCATGATGTTTTAGAAACGTTTTGGAGTAAAAACAGTAGGGTTCCACTGAGCAAAAATGCACGAAAATGAAAAGCATGAAAACCTGCAACTAGGGCAACACTGGGGAAGAAATGGGGGAGAAGATGAACAGTGATGGTTCGGGTCAAAACGGGTTCGGGTCGGAACCCGACCCATCGCATAAAACGGGTAAGTAGGACGGTGTCGTTTTGCCTTAGGTTTTAAAATTTAAAATATTAGGGCTGACGTCATCCTGACGTCAGCATTACGTGTAAACCAACTGAACCGGTTGGTTTACAAACGGACCGGACCGCTCCACTTAAAGTTGGACCGAACCCACTGGTTTTCTAGTTTTAA
Source organism: Nyssa sinensis (assembly GCA_008638375.1). Taxonomy (NCBI): domain Eukaryota; kingdom Viridiplantae; phylum Streptophyta; class Magnoliopsida; order Cornales; family Nyssaceae; genus Nyssa; species Nyssa sinensis. The sequence goes on along the minus strand of CM018036.1, from coordinate 36,238,202 downwards.
TTTAATTAACCAAACCAAAACTTCTTGTATTTACGGATTGACCCCAACTGTTTTACGGATTTATACTGTGGCCCAATTTTTGGAGAAATCAAACAAATATGCCCCTGGAAAAATAATAAAATAATTTATTAAATTATTTTATTAAATAAGTAAAATTACTAAATTACCCTTGAGTCCCAAATAAGTCAAACAAAGTCCAAATTAAACATATGAATAGTGTATCCTTATTATTTTGGATATTCTGAGACTAATTATAGGGTCCGTTTTACTAGATGGAACCCCAAAAAATAAAGACACGTAGAGGGATAAATGAACAAAATACCCCTTGTCCAAAATTAACAAGTTATTAATGTATTCTTACTATCTCGAACCTTCTGAGTCCAATGGTGAGGTCCACAACATGAGATGAGGTCCCGAAAAATTGGAAACCCGTAAAAATGCTAAAATGACCAAATTACCCCTGGTACCCCTAAAGCCAAATTGAGACCAGAGAAGGTCTAAATTAACTTTCTTTGAAATCCCGGACTCAATAATGGAGTCCAAATTACGAAATGAAGTACAGAAAAATATGACACGTAAAATGATAAATGACCATTTTGTCCTTTTACATATAACAGTCCAAATTAAATTCTAAGAAAGCCTAAACTTACTTTCTTCGACGCTCCGTACTCAATGGTAGAGTCTATTTGACCAAAAGAAATGTCTAAAATAAAAAGACATAAAATTTGTTGAATAGCATCTGTCAGATGACTATAAATTAAAGTAATGACAAAGTACTAATCTAAGGCGTATACAAGGAAATGAATTACGAAAAGACATGACACGTAAATATGTGAAGTAAATAAATTTAAATTAAAGTTAATGGAGCTAACCAGAAGAGTATAAATTCAAATGAATTTAATTTCTAACACATTAAATTGTGTCATAGGTTAAGAGTACGAGTTAAGTTAAGTACATATGAATTATGAGATCATTTTAGGATCTAATAAGATTTAAGCATAAGTTAAGGAATATCGAGATGATATTACAATGAATGTGAAGTTGATGAGATGTTTATGAATTGTTCTTAGGAACTACAAGGAAAGTGAGAAAGCGCATTATTAGCACTAACCCTAAAGGACCAAGGTGAGTAACCCTGTATTTGAAGTGGAGATTTAACTCCATGGATTTGAAAAGGTTTTAAGTTCAAAAGATACGAAGCATTAAATTCCAAATTCAGTATATTACATGATCTCTGTTTTAAATTATTTCTGTTCTTACAAACCCTATTGTGACATGCTTAGTAAATGTTTTCCTTACAGTTTTCTCAAAAATGTGTTTCCAGCATGTCTAAGTTAAAATACAAATCTTGTTAAATATTCTGAGTTTGCCTATTTCAAGTATACGAATGTTTATCACGAAGTTATGAATGTTATGTTTTAAAGTACTCACGAGAAATATCTATTTGACATACTCATATGTTAAATGTATTTGAAATGCAAGATAAATAATAAGCACATAGGTAGTGTTGTGGGTTGTACGGAACTCAATGGACCTATCATGTGTATAAGCACATAGGTAGTGTTGTGGGTTGTACGGAACTCAACGGACCTATCATGTGCATCATCACATAGGTAGTGAGTAGGGTTGTACGGAACCCAGCGGATCTATCATGTGAAATGCCCGGTAGCAGGATCTAATCCCCTAGGCAAATGAGATATCTCCACGTATATGTAAAATGGGAGTCTGGTTTGAAACAGATTCCAAGAGTTAAAGTGAGAAGAAGAAATATTTGAAAATGGAAGCAGGTTTTACCCTCATTTTCAATATGCATATGTTTTGAGTTTTATATACTCTATTTAAGAAATACATGTTATGTTATATGTTTTGAAGTTTATATGAAGATGTATATGTTAGCTTGAATACTTTTAAATGTTTCAAAGCTATCTGTTTTATGAAATGCATATGTTTTGAGTTATATGCTTTATTTGATGAAGTACGAGGTTAGCTTGAATACTTTAAATGTTTCAAAGCTATCTGTTTTATGAAATGCATATGTTTTGAGTTATATGCTCTATTTGACGAAGTACGAGTTTAGCTTGAATACTTTAAATGTTTCGAAGCTATCTGTTTTAAGAAATGCATGTATTTTATGTTCAAGTATACAAGCAATTGGCAGTGAATGTTTTACAAAATCTTATGTACTAAAAACCACTACTAATTGAAAACCCTATGACGAATACTATAATTTGTCCACAAGCTTAGATTAGCTTACCCAGATTTTGTTCGGATCCCCCTTTCAGGTGATTGACAATAGGGCTGATTGGAAGACGATGAGGATGAGCCTAGCTGTTTTTGGAAGGGATATCTAAGTAGTTCTTTTGTTAAGTATCATGAACTTAAGTTGTAACCTTTGTTTTAGTAAGGTAGTGAACTGTTATGTACTAAGCCCCAAGGGGCAGCTGAACATGTATTCATTATAAAAGCCTTTAAGTTTTTAGTTATGCTCTGAATGTATGATCATGTGTACTATTGTAAATAGCGGCAGTATCGGACGGATGTGTAAATTTTAAAATGAGAAAAGAAAAATAAAATTTTTTTCACTCTTCCGCAACCACATGAAGCACATCTATTCGATACTATCACTTATGTACGAGCCTTGCCCCAAGGCCTCTAGGCTGAAGGGTGGCGGTCGCGATCCGGTAATCCGCCTAGGGTGGGTTTCAGGTCGTGACATGGGAGCCTTGCCCAATTTGGGGATAGGAGATTGGCAGCTCTATTTTGATTAGAAATTTTGGAAGTACTAGGACCCGTAGTTGGTCAAACTTTGATGTAGTAAATTTTGGAAAAATATGTACTTATGCCCGAGAGGCAATGGATATGTAATATATATAACTTTAAATTTTTAGTATACTCTGAATGTATATTATTTGTTTACCGCTTCGAAGAAGAAGAAGAAGAAGTGACGGTACCGAGTGGGCGTGCGAAAAGAACAAGTTTTTCACGCTTCCACAATTTGCCAATCCTGGCTCTATCGCACAACCGTTCGGCGCCGTTGCTCACGTGAAGCCTCGCCCGACGGCCCACAGGCTGAAGGGTGGCAGTAACGATCCCCCGATCCGCATAGGCCGGATTTCGGGTCGTGACAGAGTGGTATCAGAACCAGGTTAATGATATTTGGGGAAGACCAAGTCGTGATTGAGATCAAGAAATAATTAAGATATATTGATACCATAGAGTGGTATCAGAGCACTAGGTTGACTTAAAGGACTTAAGCGACACTAGAAGGACTAGCAATAGAATAATAAGTTTAGGTAGGTCTTAGGCTACCTAAGAAATTAAAGAATAGCAAATGAGCTATTAAGAGAACCCTAGGTGAAGTACGTGATAGGAAGGCGGGGTATGGGACCCATAGTAACATGAAGTAAGCATTTTGAAATACGTGATAAGAAGGTGGGGTATGGGACTCGCAGTAACATGAAATAAGTGTTCTAAAGTACATGATTTGATATAAAGGCGGGGTATGGGACCCGCGGTAAAGTAGAATGAATAGAGTTTGAGAATTAGAAGTAAACATAAACTAAGAAGGTGGATAACTGTGAAGGTAAAAGGTTAAAAGAGCAAGGGAGGACTTGTCATATGAAGAACAACTAATACGAATCCTTGACCGAAAAGAAAAGACCTTACGCAATAAGGCAATCCCACTGGTGAAAGTTTTATGGAAAAATCACACAAGTGAAGAAGCAACAAGGGAACGCGAAGCAGAGATGCGGGAAGTGTACCCTGAGTTGTTCACTTAAATGAAGTTAGGTCGAGTTTTGGGGACAAAACTCTTTTGAAGGAGGGGAGGATGTAACACCCCAAACTTAGTCCCCGGTTAATTAATGTAATGAAGTTCTTTTTGGAATCTAATGCAATATTTTAGCTATTTAAATCCTATTTTTAACACTGATGGAACTCGAATTAGCTAACTACGGAAATCCCAAGAAAATAATAACCGACACTAGACCTTGAACATTCAAGCTAACCTAAAGAGGAAATGATTGGAAGAAACCGCGTCAAAAAAGGAGCAACAGAAAAGACCTAGAAAGGAAAAAGGTAAAACTGAATTCGGCGCCAGCCAAACAAGGCCTAAGCATAAATGAGGGGACAATGCCCAAAAGTGAGGCCAAGGGGATTTGAACCCTTAACCAAGTGGGGTAAGATTTTAAGCACCCAAAAAAAATTACCAAGTGGGCTGCCAACAACTCCATGCCTAAAAATACAACAGAATTGTATATAATACTAAATTCCACCTCCCAAATTGGCCAATGTCCATACATGCAAACCCTTCATCATTAGTCCACATCATCCCACCTCAGCCGTACGATCCCACCACAAATTTTGATTTGCATGCACCCATATATACATAGGAGTATATGTATAGGTATGCAATAATATATATATATACACATATATGACCCTCCAAAAACATGTGTGCTAGTATTCAGACCATGGTTGAGTAAGTGAACTCTTGTGTGTGAGTGCAACTGTGTGCATGTGTGTTCGTGAAGGCTGGGTGAGAGAATGAGATAGAGAGAGATAGAGAAAGAGTGAAGGTGTGGTTGTGCATCAAAGCTCATAACTAGGAGGGAAGCTGAGGTCTGCTTTAAGGAAGTCTGAGGTGCCAAAATCGAACCCCCAAAAGGAATAACAACCCACTGTCAAAAAGGTATAAAACGAAACCCAAAGTTTCTCTCTCTAAATATTTCTTCATGCACAAACTGTTTTGAGATTTTTGGTGTGCATGCATGATATTAAAGTATGTAAACTGAAATAGGGCATGAAATCTGGACCATAAGCACACAAGAAACCCTACGATCGTGACAAACTAAACTGCACCAGAAATAGGTGGTGAAACGACAATTTATGAACCACTTGCAGACCGAGGCTATCCAATTTACCATGGCCCATAGAGCTCGATTTGAGCTCTCAAACAAATGCAGAAAGGATTCCTAAACCTTCAGTAGTTGAGACCACTCAAAACAGAAAGAAAAGACATCTTGAAAAGTCACAAAATTGGAAAGGTTTGAAAATTGCAACTACGGCAACAGTGGCCCTACGCGATGAAGAAGACGACGAGTCGATTGAGTCGACTGGCCCAACTCGCTCAAACCTGCCGCATCGACTCGGACACGTGTCCACTCACGGATATGCCATTGCATTAGTGGGACGGTGCCATTTTGAGAGAAAAAGGTTTTATTTTAATTTGAATTAGGGCTGTTTGGTTACGACCACAAAAAAATTGAAAATTGGTTTGAGGATAGCCCAGACTGTGGATAAAGGGGGTAAGGGTTTTATTGTACTCCGATTTTCTAAAGGAACCCAAACTGGCTGGGTTAATGGATAATTGGACCGGTTTAGGGTTTTAGGTATAAAACCCACTACTTCAGACCGAAACTTTGTTAAATTGTACTTTAACCCCAACTGTTTTGCATAATTGTGTTCAGGCCCTAGCTTCTGAAAAATTAATGCATATTGGCCCCTGAAAAATAAATAATTAATAAAATAATTTATTAAATTATTTTATTTATTAAGTAAAATTACTATTTTTCCCTTAGACATTAAATGACTCAAACGAAGTCCAAATTAATTAAATAAATAGTGTATTTTTACTATTTCGGGCATTCCTGACTCAACGGTGGAGTCCGATTTGAGAAATTAAGTCCCAAAAAATAAAGACACACAAATGGTAAATGACTGTACTGCCTCTAATGATACCTAGGGCCAAATAACAATAAAAGATAGTCCTTCTTGATCTTGTTGGGCACTCCGGACTCAACGGTGGGGTCCGTACTAGCAAACGAAGTACCGAAAAATTTGACATGTAACATTACCAAAATGCCCTGATATACCCGAAGCCAAATAAAAAGCCGAGAGGGCCTAGATTAATTTTCTTCGACATTTTGGACTCAATAATGAAGTCCATATTATGAGATAAAGTATGAAAAAATATGATGCGTAAACTTGTGTCGTAATAAAACCAAACTTAAAAATTTTAAAGTTTCCAGATGAGTATAAATTAGAATGAATTTTAATCCCTAACACGTTAATTTTGTTTTAGATAATAATTATCATGGATAAGACTCAGAAGGTTATGGATAAGAAGCACCAAGAATTCATGAAAGATTTGTTATGGCAACAAAAGGTAATTGCCAGAAAAATAAGGATCGCCAAGATGACTGAAATCATCTCAGTTAGGCCATTTATATATAAAGCCCCAATCGTCTTAATGGGATGGCTTATGAAAGAAGTTGCAGCAAAGAGACTTGCTGAAGCAAAATTAAAGGAAGAAGAAGAGGAACGAGAAAATATCGAAACATTAAGTGAAATGCTACGGAGGTTAAAAAAGGGCAAAGGAAAGGTACAGCAGTAGCACAAACCTAGGGGATCAAGGTGAGTAATCCTGCACTTTGAACTGGAGGTTTTAATCTCCATGGATTCTGAAGAAGTTTAAGTTCAAATATTCTAAAGTGTTTTTATATCTACTATATTTCAAATTCTAAACTCTCGTATTTATATGCTTTATATTCCAACGTTTTATCGTAATCATTTATAAATTTTAACATGGCATGCAAATTTACTTCTTGACATTTCCTACAAATGATACGTTTATTTTCTACATGCCCATGTAATTGTCAGTTATATTAAATGCCTATTGAATTAAATGTTTTTATTCTGTTTGTCCTTTAATAAATTCCTGTGCATCGTGATTTAAATTCCTGAAGCTCTTATGTCAAATGTTTCAAGTATTGTCCTCCAAATATTTAAAAACCCAGTTAAATTGTCCGTGTTTTGAATAGACATGAAAATTCATTCTCTTATTGAAGCCATGTTTTTAATTGTACATGAAAAGCATTTATTGAAGAACCCACTCTTTTTAAATACTCATAAGAACAATTTCAGGAAGTAGTCATGTTTTTGCAAGATAATTGTGCATAAGCACCAAGTAATGATATTGGGATTCCTCTGAAACTCAATTGATATGAAGAATGCCCGGTAGCTAGATTTGATCCCCCAGGCATGAGATATCTCCACGAGAAGTAAGACTAGAATCTGGTTTGAAACAGATTTCCACCTAATCCAAGTGAAAAGATGAAAATGTTTTCAAAAATGGTAGCAGGTTTTTAAACCCCCATTTATCTGAATTGGGTTTTTACATAACCCCATGTATTAAAGAAGAAGAAGTTTGCATCCCTCCTATTTTCATCAAAAGGATTTCATGCATTCCGTTTACAAGTAAATGTTTCAAACATTCATGGCCACAAAATGGCCATCCTGTATGTATTACAAGTTTCAACTACATATTTAATACCTCACTCGAATGCTTTAAATGCTTCGTGTTACAAGTTCCATAAAGTTCCTTGTACTTGCATATGTGAAATGTTTGTTTTTACTCGAATGCTTTAAATGCTTCGTGTTTCGTGGTTTGAAGATTTCTATACTCTGTATTTGAAGTATATGAACAATTGGTAATGTATGTTATATGAAGTCTCTCTCTTAAACCAACCCACTACTAGTTGAAACCCGTGACAAAGTACTGGAATTACTCACTAGGCTTTTTAAAGCTCACCCCATCCCCTAACATTTTTCAAGTGATGACGATGGATGAGAGCCTTGCCCAATTTGGGGATAGGAGATTGGCAGCTTCATTTTGATTAGGAATTTTGGAAGCACTAGGACCCGTAGTTGGTCAAACTTTGATGTAATAAATTTTGGACAAATATGTACTTAAGCCCGAGAGGCAACGGATATGTAATATGTATAACTTTAAATTTTTAGTTTGCTCTGAATGTATATTATTTGTTTACCGCTCCAAAGAAGAAGAAGAAGTGATGATACCGAGCAGGCGTGTGAAAAGAAAAAAATTTTCACGCTTCTGTAATTTGCCAGTCCTGGTTCTATCGCACAGCCGTTCAGCGCCGTTGCTCACGTGAAGCCTGCCCAACAGCCCACAGGCCAAAAGGTGGTGGTCACGATCCCTCGATCTGCATTGGCCAGATTCTGGGTCGTGAAATCTCGTGTCGTGGGGCCGACCCTAAGGCCGTCCCTTCTTTTTCCATTCCTGTATCATAGTACTAATATGAAATGTACTAAAAATTTAAAACAATAATCAACGGAAGTCTTTCAGTACAGTAATCAGCGGAAGTCTTTCATTACAATAATCTACGAAAGTCTTTCAATACAATAATCAGCGGAAGTCTTTCAATACAATAATCAACGGAATTCTTTCAATACGATAATCAGCGAAAGTCTGTTCAATACATAATATGGTTCTACAATAATCAAAATAAGAACCAGACATAACCAGTACCCGCGGGTGGTGAATACATGGGAGAACTAAATATAAACTAGTACAGTTCCTCAAAATGTCCTTCTACGCTCTTAGACTCCTACTGGGGTCTTGCAGCATCGCTACCTAGAAGGTGGTAAGTAAGGTGGAATGAGCTACAAAAGCTCAGTAAGTAAATACAGATCTTCGACGCTGGTATTGGTGATCATAAAAGAATATGAATCCATGAATAAGAATATGATAGCCAATCATATGAAGTAAGATGTTGTGATAGACAATGAGAATAGTTGTCATAATGGCCAATGGATAGTGGGTCACAATGTACAATCAAGATGTAATGGATATAACATCAATATGGAACTCTCAACAACAATATATCAACATGAATATGCTGCCACAATAAACCGTTCACAATTAAATCAATAAAGAATGTCTCTCAATATAAGATAAGGCATAAGGGATAGTGTCATTCAACAATCGTAGTCATATCAATCATATAAGAGATTCATTTACACTATTCAGGGTTCGGCACGCCCTCGGTCTTTTAGGGCCCGGCATACCCCTTAGTGGGAACTCCAATCAAACCAAACTCCAATCTATTGCCAAGTGTCTGTTCACAAACTAGACCCGTAGGTCTCCAGTAGATCAGAAAGCATCAGATGGATATCGTGACCGAGCACGAATCCAGTACACATAAACATATCATGATTACAGTGATTCCATAAAAGTATAAAAATGAAATATCATATATACAGTGGAAGTGTAACAGTAGGCCTTTCAAGGCATGGTGTAACATGGTAACAATGATATAGCAGTCAATCAACGTCAACAAGATAGAACAATATCACATTGTGGAAAACAATAATATCGGGTGCGTTCAAGAGTGCAAGTTTGGCAGTAAAGTGAATAAACTTGGCTTTGGAAACACCACATGGAAGAGAAAGGGAATTTACTTACCTCTAAATGCAGTTCTAAGTCAGTATTCCATGAGTTTGCCTTTCCCTTTCGAGTTCCCTATATGTCAATAGATCCGTCTCAAAATTAATGTTATTCATCAAATTTTATGCCTTGCTATCATAAGTATCTCTTAAACTAATTTAGACTCTACCATTGAGTCCGGAATGCCGAAGAAAGTCGGTTTAGGCTTTTGTGGTATTCCATTGGGCTCGGGTAGCAGTAGGGGTATTTTGGTCATTTAGTGTTTCTATGGGTCTTTATTTTTTGGGACCTCGTCTCGTGACACGGAGCTCACCATTGAACTCGGAAGATCCAAGATAGTAAAAATACACTATTAACTTGTTTAATTTGGACAACGGGCTATTTCACTATTATTTAATTTAATTAATAAATTTTATTTTATTTAATATATATATATATATTTGTGGGAATACATTGGCACGGGATTGTCCTGTCCAACTGGTCACACGCACTCTGTTCTCTCCCTAGGTAAACGGTTCGATTCCCAGGGCTGCGCCCTTTTGTTTAATTTTCTTGATTTAATTTACATTAATATTTTATTAAATTCCAAGGGATTCAGGACACAAGTGCCCTCGTGGCATAGTGGTCCGCACAGTGATTATAGGGGCTTCCTTATGCGCGTGGTTACAGTTACAATTCCTGGGGGCAGCAATTCCCCTTTTATTTTTCTCAACAATTTGGTTGCCAAACGATGGACAGTGACATAAAACACGGACAGTGTATCCCATTCCCACAGTGAGTTCAATTTAATTCCCCTACCCCTGTAACCAAACAGACCCAATCTGTTCTTTAAAACATAATTGAAATGACACAGTTTCAGGGTATCCAACACGCGCGGGTGGGTCGGACCTAACCCAACCTGAATTGGTCTAGACCCAAGGCCCTGAATAGCTCATTCTTCTCCAGTGGGTGTCCAGTAGGGTTTCCGGCATCCCTTCCAGCGACGGTGACTATTTTCGATCAGATTTTTGCATAAATTTAACATGGTTTGATACCTAATCGTATGGTGATTTCATATATCCTATCAAAATTGGTTTTCATCTACTGTTGGGTGTCGAAGTAGTGAGTTCCAGCCGAGTTGCGATTTTTCAGTGACCCGCTTTTTGCTATTATTTTCTAACTGTTTTGCTTTTTTCCTTTTTCAAATTTCTTCCTGCACTCAAGGGGATTAATTCCCTATCATAAAATTCAGGTTTAAAGCCTAATTTCACAAAAACTGAATCTAACACCATGACCTGCAACTCAACACTTCTCCCTCATCTCTACATCATTTTTACTGATTTTTCTTGCAATATAATCCCCTTTACATGCTCTACAAGACCCAATAATCCAATCTAAACTTCATGCTTTAATATCTTAAAAACATAAACTAAATTTTACCTACCTATTTTTGATTTCCTATGTGACAGTATTCCCTTTTCTCTGCTTCTGTTCTCCCTTTATTCTCCTTCTTTTCTCCTTCTTTTATGTTTTCTACTTAAATATCACATGCATATATATACAACAGACTCATCGCCTTCAATATCTCTCTCTCTCTCTACCTGCCATTTCGGCAGCCTTCTTTGACCCTTTTCTTTTCTCTTTCTTGCTTCCTGATTCACTTGATACTATGTATACATATTATATAATATATCTTACACACATCACACCTCCCATTTGCACCTTCGTGTCGGCAGCCTTGCTGCCTTCACCACCTTCACATGACACACACAGTGACCTACACACACCCACACAGTGACACACACACACACACAATCACACACAGCCATACACAGTGATACACACACACTGTTTCCACTTTCCTTCCCTTTTCCTTTTTATTTTCTTTTTATTTAATATACATACATGTACATTATACAACATTTATACATATATATACACATATACGTATATTTATACATTATTTGTACGTCCATATATATACATGTATATCCATTTCTAATAGCATATACATACACTCATTTTACTTAAGCTACACATGCATGCAAATGTTCACATACGTGGAAATACGTGCGTATACGCATTACGAGGCTAGGCCCTATGTTGCTCGGCTATTGCCTAGCAATGTCTGTAAAAATGAACCATTCACATTCCAATACCATTCAGTTACTATGATATCCTGATATAGAGCTTTAATAGCTCGATTTACAACTGGTGTTACATTACTCAATCGAGGTCTACCTTGGTATACGTGCCATATCCCGGGTTGGGATATTTCAGATTCTAAGTGGGATGCATGGGCCACTGAGGCCCATGTGACCATATACAGTCAGAATATAAATAAATTAGTTAATTAATTAAATTAAGAAAATAAATTTAATAAGAGTAATTAAAGATAATTAAACCGTAGTCCAAAACAAATCAAAGATTAGTGTTTTCTTTATGTATCAAACATTATAAAGCCAATGGAAGGGTCTGTGTTATGAGACGGAGTCTCAAAAGATAAATACCCGTGCAAGTACCAAATAACCAAAATGCCCCTAAGTCAACAAGTGAGTCAAACGGACTCCGATTAAAGCAAACGAATAGTGAATTTTTATTATTTCGGGAATTTCGGACTCAACGGTGGAGTCCAATTTTTGAAACTAGGTCTCAAGAAGTAAGAACATGTAAAAGTGCAAAATGACTATTTTTCCCTTTTTAGTATAAATGTCCGAATGGAATTCTATGAAATCCTAAATCGACTTTGTTCGACGTTCCAGATTCAATAGTAGAGTCTATTCTAGTAAAAGAGACATAAAATTTGATGAATAATATAGATTATGAAAAGGTAAACTGAGATATATTATCTATTGATGAAATAGGAACAAGAAAGAGAAAGGAAAGGTGGCTTGATTGAATAGAGAAAGAAAGGAAATGGTTTAAAAGGTAAGTACTATCTGATCTCTGCATGTGATACTTCCAAACACTGTCAACAGTTTTTCATGTACTATCTATTGTATTCTATACATGCCAAAAAGTTTATTGAGTTCACATTTGATATTGTTCTATCTTGTAAAAGGTGTTTATTGACTGTTATATATCTTGATCATGATTTCTGTACACTCTGTACATAGGCCTCGAGGGGCAAGACTTATGATCTCAGCAGCCCAGTTTACATTGGCCTATTAAGGCAACAGTTTTATTCTCGCTGCTGAGAAAATTGTTATTACATTTACTTTTCATGGGATTTAGCATGATGTCGATATATTATAAAGTGTCGAATTTGTGCTCACTCACAAACTCCATCTGATGCTTACTAGACCTATGGGTCGAGAAAAGGGAATTTAAAGTGGCAATTAAAATGTCATTTAAAGTGGGATCTACGAGGTCGAGTACTAAACCGACAGGTTAAGTGCTAGGCTGAGAGATCGAGGAAAAAGGGAACAAAAAGAGGTTAAGGGGGTATACCAGGCCCCGAGTTAAAGTGCATCCACATTTGTGGTTATCAGTAAATTAGCCATCTCATTGCCATTGAATTTAAAGTTTATCAAAATTAATTAAGGTTTTCCAACCATGGAAGTTCATAACTTCCTTAGTATCACAAATTTTGTTATTATTTTTACTTTCTCCCACAATCACAATTATTCTCATGGTACCTTAAGGAATTATGTACCCTTTTTAACATAGTTATTGTCCTCGCAAGCTTTTCTGGACGTTTACTATAAGTTCAGTCTCTTTGATCGTTAGATCACATTGATCCTCAAAAGTTATTCAGAGTCATTAATCATTTACCTTTTGAAATAAACTTAGTTAACTCGATAGAGTATTGCTCCCAATTGGGTCACATCGTCACCTAGATCAACAAGATCTATTGAATTTTCCCTAGTGATCATTCATTATGTGTCAATCTTCTTTTAGAACCATTATATTTCATAATTTTGACTCTGATAGTCTCGCTCAACAGTGATTGCCTCTCAGGGCTCTATTTGTCTTTACCATATCGAGGTTTATCTATGACTCACTCAAAAGTCCTCACATTTATGATATATCATCAATCCATTTGGAGTCTCAAACTCCTTATGTCACTATCCATTAAGTCTTCTAGAGACTATCTATTCTATTGCTTTGTTATCAGATCCGCAGACTTTCCAAAATTTCACAATTCCAACTCTATGCCATTCTACATCTTCCAAAAGAGCATTAGATGTTGCCCTTGTTCAGACTATAGTTTCCTATAATTCACTGATCAACTCATAACTCAATTATCTAAAAGTCATCAACTTTGATACTAGTATGATTCTTCCCAAAAATCCTTAACCTTTGCCCTTGAGCATACTACTATCTCCTAAAAGTCACTATTTATTTGATCATCTTAATCGCCTAAGAATAATCAAAGTTAGTCATGGTATAGTCTTTCCCAAAGACCATTAACCTTAGTACCTAAACACATTGTTGTCTTTCAAAATCACCGATCATTTAATCATCTAAATCGTCCAATAGTCATCAAGTACAATATTGGTATGACCTTTCCCAAATAATCATTAACCTGTAGCTCTGATACCACTCTTGTGGTATCAGCCGATCCCTATCAATCCAACCTATAGCTCTAATACCACTTTGTCGCAACTCGCAACCCACCCTATGCAGATTAAGGGCCGTGACCGACACTGTCACTCGGACAGGCCGTACAAAATCAAATGAATTACATAAGAGTGGTAATTTTTTTCTTTTATTAAATGTGGAAGCTACACATATGCACTCATCTGATAACAAATCGAACTCTAACAACCATCAATCAGGATATCTCCAAGTACGATTTTGATCATCATAAATCACCATTTAAGTCTAACATCATGTCTAGTGTTACAATATCACAATATCTAATATTAAGATCAATGGTACAGGATATACACTCAAATTATGACTTGGAGCTATCAATCATAAACATTGCCTACAAGCACATCATTAGCTCCACTAATCATCATCATATTGCCTTTCCTTGCATATTGTGTTACTTGAAAAAATTTTATAATTCTGGAATGAGCTAACTTAGCTCAATAAGTAAATTCTCTTGCTCTGCCATGGGTCAGGGTTACTTTAAATAAGAGTATGCAACAAAATGGCAAGCGAAAGGATATAACAAAATAGTCAGTCACAAGGAAAGTGAATCATTAAGAATGACCTGTGGGTCTAAAAAGGCACATCCCAAAGTAGCTTGAAAAGGCCATGTAAGCAATTTAGAAAGTCAACAATAGGGATTTAGCACATACAATAATCAACTGCCAAAAATCATAAGATATCAAATCGAATCCAATGATAAGGTTGAAAAGCGTATCCACAATCAAAGAGTGCATCATCAGATTATGATCAACGTGCAAGATATGTGATACGAACAAATGAGTCTAATAGATGCTATCAACAAATAGGGCCTGACTACCCCCAAACAATACTTATTTAGGTTCACCCTTTATTTGAGTTTTCCTGAATAGCACCAAGAGCTCTTATTAAATATCATGTCCTTCATGGACTAAGTGTTGGGTATTATTCCTAATCACCGACCCGTAAGTCCTCACTAGTATCTAAAGAATCAAGATGGGCGCTGTGATAGACACAACTCCCAGCACTCATAATGATATCACAATTAGATGAATTCCACAAGGAATGTATATATATATATGGAATATCAAATTCACAACAAATGAGAGACACGGTAGTTTTCCAATATCCAAATCAAGGGTTATAGAAATGTACAAGCAATCACATCAAGATATTAGGTAATAGGAATCTCAACATATCTACAAGAAAGTATAAGTATCAAAGTTGTGAAAATCATATAACTATTAGATGTGTATAAAGAGTACAAATTGGCAGCATAGAGAAAAACATAATTGTGACAAGGTTGAGGAATACCACACTTTAGAGTTCGGGTTTACTTATCTTGGGTTCATAGCATTGCATTCCCAAGTGGGTACCATAATAGCTATCCTATAGCTTTCTTTCCATTTTCCATCGCTTGGATGATCCTATAATCATAGATCAAAAATACATCGTATAATTAATTAGTATTCATTCTAATTCCAAACATTGCTATTCAGTGTTTTAAGCTCTTTTGAACTTAGTCTATTCAATTAAGGCTCTTCAAATTCTCAATTTAGGGTTCCTTGATGCTTTATAGATTATTTCGCCCTTCAAGGGCAAATTGGTACTTTATATTTTTTAATGTCCCATATTTTTTTGTAAACGATTTACATATTCAGGCTTCATTTTGAGTCTAATTGGTCCTTATAACATTTACATGGACTTTTTAATTTCATTTTTACACTTCTAGTAATCTCATTAAGTTCTAAGGACGTATTTTTCATTTTTTAGTTTGTTATCGAGTCTTATTTTTTATAAATGACGTCATCATCAAGTCCAGAATATTGAATATAATTAATTTATGTTATTTCAGATCTGAATTTGCCTATATGTGACTTATATTAAGCCTAGGGGCATTTTCATAATTTTATACTTTCACGTGTCATACTTTTTGGTACTTTGTTTACTAAAACAGACTTTACCATTGAGTCCGGAATGTCAAATAATGTCAAAGTATGTCAACTTTAAGATTTAACTAGCTTTAGGACATAATTGAAATTATTTGGCCTATTTTTGGCCTAAAGGCATTTTAGTCTTTTCTCTTATAATTAAAAGGATTTAAATTTAATATTTAATTAATTTTCCTAGCCAATCCGTAATTAATCAAAATTATTAGGGTTATTTTATAATTAACAGAAATTTTTGAGGGTCCAATTGTAATTTTTTGAAACTATTTAAATAAAATCCATTGGCTTAGTTATGTTTCAAATGAACCGGTCCAAGCAATATAGAACCAACCGATTCATTACATCATGCTGACATCATCATGTCGTCAGTCCTATTTTTAGTTTTAATTCTTTCAAGCAAAATGACGTCGTTTCAATAAACCTTTAAACCCAATTACATGCGGGTCAACCCAGACTCGATATCTGACCTGACTTGACCCGTTGACTGACTGAGTTACTTCTCTTCTTCCCCAATTCTCCAGCAAGGGTTCCGGTCACCTTTTTCTAGCACCGGCAACCACCACTGATCGATTTTCGACCACAATCCAACAGGGTTCAAACCTATCTTTCTTGGGGATTCCATATGTGGTGTTGAAATTTGATTCCATTGCAGCTTGGTCATCGAAATAGGGAAATATAGTGGCTACTCCAACGAGACTATCTTCCTCTATTTTGAAGGGTTAAAGACATGGTTTTGATCCCATTTTCTTCCTATTGGTTTCTGGAAGTGTGGGGAACACCTTCCCGTTCCCAAAACACAATAAATCATGCCCTAAACCATCTGTGCAATTTCTCTCTCTCTCTCTCTCTCTAAATTGAAATTTCACATTTGTTGATGTTTCCTTGACCATTTTAACTGATTCAAATTGCAACGCACTCCAAATTTCATGTTCTTTTGAGCCGTGAAGTCGATTTTTAAGTATAAACTATGCTTGATCAAAAGCCTAGTTTTTCCATATTTTGGGTTTGAGTTTCTTAGGGTTTTCCTAAGGCAATTTCATGCCATTTCCTTCCAATTTTCATCCCCTCATCATACTAAACACATGGATGCCTTTCTTTTTCATCAAACATCACATATTCACAAGATTTCCTAGAGAAAGAAAGTTTGGGTTTTTAAAGATTTACCTTCTAACGGCATTGTTTTTGCTTTCTTTGGGGCTCCTTTTTGACTTGTTAGGTCTGGTTCAGGTAGCCACGCACTTCCCCTTCCTTTTCTCTTATTCTTCTTCCCTTTTCTTCTCTCTCTCTCTAGATTTCCTCTCTCTATCGAATCTTTCTCTCTCTAGCCAAACTCCAAGATGGAGTGTCTAATTTTCTTCTAACCTACACGTAATATGCATATAGTATATATATATATATATATATATATAATAATAATAATAATAATTAAGTCTTTGAATGAAATTTAATTGGATGAGGTGAAGGTCCAATGGGGTGTTGACACCTCAGCTTTTGAACATGCAGACTTATAAATTTATATGGGTTATATACAATTCTTGTGGGATAAATAGCACAAAAGTACTGTAGCTAAGTTAGTTATATTTTTTGGTATAAGTTTTCTCCCTCTTTATGGTCTTGGGTTCAAGAATTTGGGCCAATACTTTTGCCCTTCTTTTTTTCCTTCTTATTCTTTATACCTTGTTTGGCATTTTTCACTTAATCTCTTTTTTTCTTGTTACATTAATCTTGTCTCTTCTTTATGTACTTGTATTACTTATTTATTTTTCTCATGTGTCGATTTCATAAATCGAGATCTTATCAAATTTTCATAGCCTTTATTGTCTTGTCTTGATGTATTTAAATGTATTTTAATTATTATAATAGTCCATTATAATTATTGAAATAATCCTGATTAAACGCGCTCCATTCATGCATTATGTTAATCTTACTCAAGTTCATTTCGTGCACAAATTGTTCATATTTACTCGTATATTAATCCTCGATTAATACTAGTCGTAACCTCTTATCAAGTCATGACCCTTTGTAATATCCCGACCTGGGATACGGCACAGGTACCGAGGTAAATCGATCAAATAGTGTAACTTGGACTGTTAAAATGTGTATATCATGGTATTTCATGAAAATGAATGATTGAAAACTGTAAATGATGAAAATGTATAACTAGTGCTGGGCAACACCCGAGCACCCGAGGACATCGCATCGTAATACGTGTATGCACGTATTCCCATGCATGCATACACGTATATATGTGTGTAGCCCGTTTAGAATGAGTGTATGTATATATGATTAAAAATAGATTTATATGCCTACATATGGATATATATACACGTATAAAATATGTATTTTATATGTATATATATATAAGTATAACATAATGTATTATACATATATATATATGTGTGTGTGTGTATATGTATATATATAAGAAATTAAAAAGAAAAGAAATGAGGGAATGGGAAACTGCCAATAGCAGTATATGGGTGCCGTGTGTGTGGGTGTATGTGTGTCGTTGGGTGAAGTGTGTGTGTGTGTGTGTATGTGTGTATGTGTGTGGTGTATGTAATATAATATATATAAACACACACAAGTCTCTCAAGCCATAAATGCAAGGTTGCATTTGGCAGAGAGAATGTCATAACCCTAGGTCAAGGAAAGGGGCCATAGAAGGAGGAGTAACCGAGAGAGAAAAAGTGGGAAGTGACAAGGGTGATGGAAGTGATGAGGGTTCTCTGTATGTGTATATAGGGGACGTACATAGAGACAGAAAAAAGAGAAACATTTCGGGAGGAACTGAGCCAAGAAAGAAGGAGAAGAGGAGAAGACCCGAGAGAAATACAAAAAATTTAGGTGAGTTATTCACCTACTGTTTTGATGATTTAAAGCATGATAGTTTGGTTTAAAGCTAGGGTCTTGATAAGCATGAGTTAAGCTTTTAAATGCAAAAAGAATGATAGAAAAATATGCTAAAATGACTGAGAAATTCACAGTTGCAGGTTTGTAGAGAATAATCGGAACCTTAACATTTCATGCATTGAACTTTGTTTAAATGACCCAAGTATGACCCTATGAAGTGCAGAAAACCATTAGAACCAAATAGGGGTCCAAACAGTCGAGAAACAAGCATGAAATTGAGAAAGTACAGTTGGCCGGAGCCACTGTTTTTCTCTATTTCGTGAGGAATTAGTGGGTCAAGTTGAAAACTAAGTTTAGAAATAAGATCTACATGAAAAATAGAAGGAAATAACATTTAAAAATGGTTGCAAATTGACTGAAATTTAGTAGCCGTCGCAGGAGAAGAAAACTGTTCATGCCGGAACCCTACCGGAGTAATGGGGAAGATGACCGTGAAGTCGTGAGGCTATCGGGTTAAAATTAAACTGGATCCGAGTTCGGATCGGGTCAGGGACCCAACCGAAAATAAAATGGGAAGTGAAACTGTGTCGTTTTATGTTTGAATTTTAAATGAATTGGACTGTTTGGTTACGGTGATAAGAAATGTGAAAATTGGGTTTGGGGTTATTCCAACCATGGATAGCATAGGAGAACTGGTTATCTTGTTCCGGTTCTCAAGATTTGACTGAACCGTTTGGTTCAGTAAGGGGGCAGACCGGTTTAGGGTTTCTGGTTATGAACCAACTGGTTCAAACCGCAACTCTAAGAATTTGTGAACCGGCCCCAAATGTTTTAGAAAATCTCACTAAGGCCCAAATAGGAAAATTAATAAAATATTAATTTTTACAAAAATGCCCCTATTTCAAATATGGGTCAAACGAAGTCCAAACAATGCAAATGAATAGTCAATTTTTATTATCTCGGACATTCTAAGGTCAATGGTGAGGTCCGTTTCACAATACAGGGTCTCAAAAAATAAAATATACATAAAAGTGCAAAATGACCATTTTGCCCTTTTTAGTACAAATGTCCAAATGGAATTCCGTGAAAGCCTAAACCGACTTTCTTTGGCGTTCCGGACTCAATGGTAATGTCTAAATTAGTATTTGAGCTACTTATGATAGAAAGGCATAAAATTTGATGAATAGAAATTATTCTAAAACGTATTCACTGATATATAGGGAACTCGAAAGGCAAGGGTACACTCACGGATTTCTAATATAGAATCACAATAAAGGTAAGTGGATCACTCTCTCTTACATGTGGTGTTTCCACAAGCCAAGTTTATTCTTTTACTGCCAAACTCGTACTCTTAAATGTATTGATATCCTTGTGTTCCACAATTCGATGTTTTCTATCTTGTGTACATTTGATTGACTGATGTATCATTGTTATCATGTTTCACTGTGCCTTGTAAGGCCTACTGTTGTATCCTTATTAAATGAATGATATTCCATTTTTATATTCTATGGAGTTACTTATGATCATGGTATGTTTATGAACACGGGAGTTGTGCTCAGTCACAACACCCATCTGATGCTATCTGATTGATTGGGACCTACGAGTCAAGTCCGTGAACGAAAAAATGGCAATTCACTGGAATTCACTAGGGGGTATGCCGGGCCCCAAAAGATCGAGGTTCTGCCGAGCCCTAAAACAGAATAACAACATCTCTTATGACTGACAGAACTTGATTGTTGAATGGCACTATCCCTTATGATTCTTCAAGTCTTGAGGGACTTGCATTGATTGATTTGATTGTGATCGGTTCATTGTGGTAGTACTTCATTGTTGTTATATTATCATTGAAATTCTTCATATTGATATTACACCAATACTTCTGATTGTGTATTGTGATTACTGTTCATTGGCCCTCGTGGCAATTGCTTCCATTGGCCCACGTGGCAATTGTTTTCATTGGCTATCACAGCATCTCTTTCCTTATGATTGGCTATCACTATCTTATTCAAGGATTCATATTGATCATCGATACCAGTGTTGGAGATCTGCATTTACTTACTGAGCTTTGTAGCTCATTCCACCCCACTTACCTGTCACATCCCGAATCCCCACCCTACGCGGATGTCGAGGACGTGACTGCCTAGTCGGTCGCGACGCGACCAACCGAAGGCAAATTCTGAACTTTCCGACGAATTGCACTCCAACTGTAGGGTCAGATGCAGCGGAATTTAAAACTTTTTCTTTGTATCACGGGAATGCAACTCACTTATCCATCATAAGTATATGTATCACAGAGCAAGACTAAATCCAGTCAGTCAACAATTCTAATTTCAGAGCATATCTAAAATCAGGCATATAACAACATAGCAGATCTAATATCTCTAGAGTACCATTTAGTTCCGTGAGCCATGTTCCAATATTTAGTGCATGTCAATCAAGTTAGTCGTATCATATCACTTACCTGGATATACGGATTCGATTCACAAGAATGTAAGTCTCTACAAATCAGTGCCATCTGATCCTTATTTGCAATGCCACTTGGCCTATTCACGTCATGTCAGAGTACCTTCTAATCCAATGGAGATAATTCCTGAAAAATGTCAGAATAATGGGGTGAGCTTAAATAAGCCCAGTGAGTAACACAGATTCCCTATCATGGGTTTCAAAACCAGTCCTTGCTTCCAAGGCACGTGGATAATTTAATCATTTCAAAATAACAATTTTCTAAATCCATTTCATAAGCAGTCTAGTACAATGGAACAAGATTGCACAAACAATACAAACGAATCGGAACATAACATAACCAATCGAACAAAAAAAACAATAACCATTGCCAATATATCGTTCAAGACACAGACACTTCATTAACGGAACGAATCACAGCTGAGACTGAGTGGGAACAATAAGTCAATCAAGACAGAGACATATCATCGACGGCTAAAACATAGCGGATCTGAACAAGGCATCAATCAAGACGAAGGCATACCTTCAATAGCTAGAACATAACGGAACTGAACAAAAACAATATACTAATCAAGACACAAGCACATCATGAACGGAACGAAACATAACGGAGCTGAGTAGAAACGATATAACAATCAAGTCGGAGACATATCACTAGCGGAACGAATCATGACCGAACTGAACAACGTTTTAATCAAGACAGGGGCATGTCATTACGGGTAGAACATAACGGAACTGAACAATACATCAATCCAAACAGACCTATTATCGACCGGCGGTACACAATGGAATCGAACGTATCAATCAGGGACATAGACATAGCATTAACGGATAGCACATAACCGAACTGAACGGAATTCCTAATTCAAAGGACACAATCACATCGTGTGAAATGTAGTGCAAAGGGCCTACATTAAGTACGTACATTTAAACAATATAGTATTTAGACAGTATACTATACAAGTAGTACGGTACGACAAAATATCGTTCTTTGCCTATATCACATGGTTAGTTTAATCATTTCGGGAATAATGGTTCAATACATCCATTTATCTCAATAATTCAAAACAGGCAAAACAGTACGGGATGCTAGCACAGTGATCAGGAATATAGTCAATTATTTAAAAAGACTAAAACCAAGTCATAAGTGATATAGTACGAAAAGGCATGCATTTAAATAATTGCACTTAAATAATTGCATTCAAAACAGATCAATAAATCAAGGGACAGAATCAAAACAGTGTCAGAAGTTACTCACTAACTTTACGCTTATTCCCTTGCATAAATAATCCGATAACCTCCAGGTACGTCAAGCATCTCCATGTATATCTTGAATAATAATCATCAATCACAGACAGATCAGAACTCATCCATTCAGGTCTCATTCGTCATCTTAGGTATCTATCGGATTACCTAAGATAGCCTAGTAGCCTATCGCCCTTCCATTGGGTCTCACCCGAGGCTATTTCATTCTTTAATTAGGCTTAGCAATTATTAGGATTATATCCTAAGTCATTTAGACTTCAATTGTTATCAGTCAGGCACTCATTCAACCTTAGGGGCAAAATGGTAATTTTACCATTCTTGTCCCGGACCCTGTTATGGTCCTCAGAATATCCCATATATCGTATATATGAAGTTTTAAGTCTTTTAGACTTTAATCGGTATCGGTTGGGTACTTATTTAGCCTTAGGGGCAAAATGGTAATTTTGTCATTTTTGCCCCGGACCCTATCATGGTTCTCAGAACGTCCCATATATCTCATGTATAAATTTGTAAGTCCCTTGGACTTCATTTGGTATCTGCTTTAGATCGTCGGGACACATCGGTCATTTCTCGTTTTACGCGTTGACTGTCTCGGAGTCTTATTTAGCCTTTCAGTGTTCATAATTATCCCTATGATAATTTATCATATCAGTTTGACCTTTATTCGACCTCTACTTTGCACTTACAGTGCTCAGGGGTATTTTGGTCATTTTACGTTTTGTGTAATTCTGACCCCAATTCGTCATCTAATCAAGTATACAGTCTCACCAGTGTCTGGGCTCCTACCGGTATCAGTTTCGTCCCAATCGGACTTTGTTTAGGTCTCGTACGGTATCAGGGGTAATTTGGTAATTTCATGTGTCGTATTTTTCGGCACGTCAGTTCATAAAATGGACCTCACCATTGGGTCCAGAGCATCCAACATAGTGAAATTGGACTGTCTGTTATGTTTAATCGGCCCTGGCTATCATTAAGGGCAATTCAGTCATTTACACCTACGTGTCTGTATTTTTTTCGGGACCTCAGTTCATTAAACGGACCTCACCGTTGAGTCCAGAATGCCCGAGATAGTCAAAATAGGCTATCTGATATTTTTATTTGGGTCTGGGTACCATCAGGGGTAGTTCGATCATTTAACACTTACGGGTCTATATTTTTCGGGACTGTATTTCCAAAATCGGACTGTACCATTGAGTCCGGAATGCTTGAAATAGTGAAAATACACTATTTATTTAATTTATTTGGACTCCGTTTGACATATTTAATGTCTAGGGGTAAAATTGTAATTTTACCTATTTAATAAAATAATTAAATAATTATTTTATTATTTTATTAATTTATTCAGGGCTTCAATGTATAAATTTTCAAAAGTCTGGGCCACTATGCAATTCTGTCAAACAGTAGGGGTAAATCCGTAATTTTAGGAACTTTAGGGGTCAAAATATAATTACATAATTTAGGGGTTCAAGCCCCTTGGTTTTAGGGTTCAAAAATTGAACCGGTCCAGAACTCTAGTGAACCAACCGGTTCACTAACCCTCAGTGAACCGGAATTAAATATTCCTCTTATCCCCTAATTGGCCCTTATCCGTGTTTAGGGCTACGCCCAAACCAATTTTTCCCTAATTTCGGATTTATTAACCGTGTTGCCAAACAGCCGAAGTCAGGTTTTAAATTTAAAACCTTTAACCTCAAACGGTGTCGTTCCACTTAATTCGGTGGCATCCCTCTTCGCTCAACACGTGTCCGAGTTGGCCCGGTTGACTCGGCTCAAGGCAGCGAGTCAACTCGGTCGTCTTCTTCATCAAATTACCCTCGGTTGCCCTAGTTTCTGCAGATTTCTTCTTCTATTTCGTGATGTTCCAAGCACGGATTATTCCTGCCTTCAGTCCCAATTTATTTCTGGGTATCATGCCAACAATTTGGCATTCATTTGGTGGCTCGAAACAATGCATGGAGCTCGGTTCCTCACCATTATCGTGGGACCTGCAACTCCACTGTATGCCCTCATTTCTCCATCAAATTTGATGGTTTTTGTTTCTTTGTGACCGTATATCCATGAGGGTTCAATCTCCATTCCAAAATCATGGTTTAGAAGCTTGTTTCAGAGTTTGGGTTTGTTGGCCGAAAGCAATAGCTTCGATTTTGAGGGCCTTCCCATGCGATTTTGGGTCGCGGATGGTGATTTTTAAACACCTACTGGGGTCTAGTGTAAGGCTCGGTTGGCCAAACTTGGTTTGGTCTCGGTCGTTTCAGACCTGCTACAGGGAAGCTCTATCCATGGCGGTTTCACTCACGGGTTGGGGTTCTAGGCCATTCCGACCCTACTCAGTTGTTCTAGAGCAATCCTAGGCCTCTCAGTAGTGCATACATATAGTTTATATGGCTCAAACTATCAAAACAGTAACAAAATCCAAACAGAAAGATTTTCAGTTTAGGGATTTTACCTTGGTTCAGGCCACTGCTCCTATATAGCTCAGTTTTGACCCCCTTGGTTGCCACAGTTTAGTCATGCCCCCTGAATCCTCTCTTCCTTTGGTGCATCTCCATGAATGTCACCATGTACATACACCCATTTGCATGTACACTCTCACTCATGCAAGAACCCTTTCCTCTCAATGGCAGATCCGTCCATACACCAACACTCATAGGCAGTTTTTTGGTTTTTTCCCCAATTTGAGACACAGGTACAACATATACAAATATATATATATATATATATATATTTTATAATCACTTGGTTGCATGCTTCTCTATTGGTGGGGGTGAGGGGTCCAATCAGATTATTTATATATATATATATATATTTACATATATATATATAACATATATTATATGTCTTATATGTGGCTGCATGAAACCCCATTGGTCCATGTGGGTGGCAAGTTGGGGCAATTCAGTGTTATATACCATTAAGTTGTGTATATGGGCACAAAGGTGCTGGTGGCCACTTGGTTTAATTTTTGGATGGAATTCATTCTCTCCATAGGTCAAGGGTTCAATTCCCCTTGACCACCAATTTGGCCATTTTTCACCATTTTGGGCTAAGGCCCTGTTTGGCTGCGCATTAATTCAGTTTCTGATGTTTGTCTCATAACTTTCATTCCGTAACTCCTTTTTCGATGCGGTTTCTTCCGAGAGTTTCATATTTCAGTTATCTACAGTGTCAGAGGTTCCGTGTCATTTATTAGTCATTCGGGATTTTCGTGGTTAATTAATTCGAATTCTGTCAGTGTTAAATTGACATTATCTCACCTAATTAATGGATAATTAGGTTCGGGTATTATACCCTATTCTCGGACATGTTTAATCATTCTATTGGTCTAGTGTGACCACCGGGAGATTAAGGTTAATTTCCTTAATTATTCCTAAGCCGGTACTAATTAATAATTAATTATTTAATTATTAATTATACAGAGTCGGGGTGTTACACCCCCCCATTTCAAGTAATGACGCTGCGAGACCCCAGTAGGAGTCTGAGAGCGTAGGGGGACATTTTGAAGTACTGTACCAGTCTATGTTAGTTCTCTCATGTATTCACCACCCCCAGGTGCTGGTTACGTTTAGTTCTCATTTTGTCTTATGTAGAACTATGTCATGTATTTAATAGACTTCCGCTGTTTAAATTATTTAAAAGACTTTCGCTGGATTACTGTAATTGATAAAGACTTCCGCTGTTCATTGTTTAAAATTTTTAGTACATTGCATATTAGTACTATGATACAGGAATGGAAAAAGTAGGGACGGCCTTCGGGTCGGCCCCGCGACACGAGATCCGCATAGGGTGGGTTTCGAGTCGTGACACCCTTGGCATTAAATTGCATTCTCAAATCGGTCATTTCTAATTTAGAATTAATTATTTTCATCATTTATACCTTTACTTTCGTATTTATGGGTCACTAGTCATAACTAGTGTTGCCTATTGTTATTAAGCAAATTAACTCATGATAATCGTCATTGTCGTTAATTGCTTGGCTTAATTGAGTAGGGATCTTACACTTAGTGACGCTAAAGCCAGTTAAATTTCAGAGAAGGCCTACTATGACTTTCTTTGACATTCCAAACTCAATTGTAGAGCCCAATTTAACAAACGAAGCACCCAAAATTAGGCACGTGAAAGTGTAATATTATGAAAATGTCCTAGACTTAAAATAAGTCACATATAGGAAAATTAAGATTTGGAAAATCCTAAATTGATTATCTTCGACATTCCAAACTTAATGGTGATGTCCTTTTTAGAAAAATAAGACCTGGTAACAAATTAAAAAATGACCAATACATTTTTAAGACTTAATGAAGCTAACAGAAGGGTATAGATGGAATACAAAGACCTATATTAATTTTTGAAGGACCGTTTAGAGTAAAAAATAAAGTTTGTTTAGGCCAACAATGAGCCGAACAATAAGGCACAAAAAAGGGAAAATGAACAAAATGCCCCTAAAGACCAAAGTAAACTACACAATGAACTATGAGTTGTTGGAAACCCTAATTAAAGACCGTGAAGGAATCCTAAATAGTAAGATTAAGTCTATAATAGATTCAGAACACTAAACAAGGAAAGAATTAAGTTGAGATGTGTAATGGTATCGTATTAACGTATTATGATCCATGATTTATGATCAGTAAGGAAATAGGAATAAGACGAGTGTCAAGCAAGTTGGGTAAACAAGTAACTGACTTTAGACCACAGGTGGGTAACCCTAAAACTTGAAGTTGAGAAATTTTCCATGAAATGCAGTTCTTTACAACTTTATAACATTACATATTTATGGGTCATATACATATCATGTGGGTATCATAGCCCAAAAGTGCTGATAGCCTAGTGGTTATCTTTTTGGCATAAGTCTTTCTTTTATTACTTGGTCTTGGGTTCAAAACTTGGCAACTCTATTTTTTTACTTTTTTTGTTCTTTTTGTTGCATTGGTGGAGGATTCTATCCTTTTATTTAATAGTCCCTTCATTCAATACTCTTAGTTTATATATCTCTTATTTACTTGATGTATTTTACGTTCATGAATATTTCTCTTTTATATAGTTGACTTAATTAACAAGATTAGTTGTGATACTTTCTTAAACATTCATGTATTTCTTGATTAATTTCATCATCATTTTTCATATTCATTTCTTCTATTTTAATTCTCATGAGAATTATCATTGTGACATTATTGTTATGATCTAATCATACACTAATGTTCTCTTAAAGTTTACTAAACATCCCTAATTATATAGTAATTAGGTCGGGATGTTACAATAAAACTCTGAATAAAATTGTAAAATGATGACTATGTCCCTGAGACTTAATTAAGCTGTTTGAAGAGTATAAAAAGTAGAAATGGACCTATACCAATGTTTCTAGGAGCTTCCAAGTCTAAAAATGAGTATCGTTTAAGTTAATTAGGTACCTAAGACACAGGATAAGAATTGTAAAATTACCATAATACCTATACAACTTAATTAAGAAAACAAATGAACTTAAAAGTAAAAGAGGGACCCACCCTAAGATTTAAGGACCCTCTCCAATACACATGTATTGGCCAATTTTTCTACGCACATTTTGAGATGCCCATAGGCCTTAATCTTCATCTTGGATTCTAGACACTCCTCCCTCTCTCTCTCTCTTCCAAGTCCATCTCCAAGATCTTCAACATCCCCTAAGAGTTCACTACTAACTCTTGGCTAGTGTGTGAATGGTTCAACCCCCTCACAGTTGTATGCCAAATGTATGATGACTCCACCATCACCGACTCGTTTAAATCCAAGGCCTCCCAACTCACATTCGGGAACCGCTTGATCCACCACATCATTACCTATAATATCCTTTTAGTTGTTGGTGGATGAGACGACATCTCGTACATGGACATGTTCCTTATTTGGTGTGTCTTAAACCACCAAAATGTTGACCTTCCCCACATCATCCTCCGCCATAAAAAGAAAAGAGGTATCCTTCCATATGAAAACCACCTCACTACACTCTTCAAACACTACCAAATCAACCTTGGCCGTGAAATTGACATTTCTGCACCATCCCACATAGACATTAACACCAAAGAGACTTTTAAGCCTATGGGCCATAAGAAAATCAAGCACTGTTGGGTTCCCAAAACTACTCCCACTTCACAACCTAAACAAACCTAAGAGCCTTACTCTTTCACTCTCCCTACCACACAAACCTCTACTCCTCTTCCTCCTCCTCCCCCGACTCTATCCCCGAACTCCTCCTCCCTCATCACTCTCCTACGAGAGATAGATTACGATCTCTGAAACCAACTCTAGACCGTTAATGTCAAGCCTTGAATTTTCATAAACTCGGGGAGTGAGTGAAATGAATTAAGAAAAATTAATAAAAGACCATTAAATGGATTTAGTTGATTACACGTTTGTTTTCCCATGTTTTTCCAAAATTAAGAATGCAAATTTGCTACTAGACTTACCTAAGATGGGTTTCAAATGCTAATCAAATATCTCTCCCAATCAATGGTCAAAATAGTCTAAGTCATATTCAAGCATAGCCCCAAGATAGCCCTAAAAACGTCTCTAATGTGTCTTGGAATAATGGCCCAAATAGGCCCCAAATGCCCTAAGACATAGGCCAAGAATAGGTTAAAAATCCTACCTAAGGTGGTCTAAGGAAGTGTCCAAACATGGCCCATAAGAATGGCCAAACATGGTCTTGAATAATAACTAAAATGTGCCCCAAAAAGGTGCCCAACATGGCTAGTATAATGGCCAAAAGTGGCCAAAAAGGGGTTCCAAAAGGTGGTGTCAAACATAGGAAAGAATGGTCTCAAAATGGCCTTGGAAGGCAAGTCATGGCATGCCCATGACATGCCCAAGCAGCAGGTGCGCGCACGGGCAAGGCAGCAGGCGCATGGGGCATGGGGGGGTGGCACGGGCTGGGCTGTTGTGCTGTTCCTATTTCACTGTAGCTACAGTGTATTTGTTGTAGCCTATTCCTTCATTTTCTGAATTTTTTTCCAAAGTGTTGTAAGCTAATATTTCCAATTTTCTACCTACTTCCTCAAGGTTTTAACCCCCACGTTTTGGCACTTTTCTTATTTATATGTGAGGCATTTTACACACCTAATGACTCTTTTTAATTCACAAAATTTTGACATGGTCTCCTTTATCCATTAAGCTATTTTTCTCATCCCATTCCTCCTCGTCATCCTCCTCAACACCAATATAACACCTAATGAACAATTATTTATACAATTGTGTAATTCTACCATTCATAAGCATATTTTAAAAACAAGTAACTGCATGGAGCTCCATGCTCCTCATTTACATTCAATACTCAACTTGTCATTTGGGTTTAAGCCCTTACATCATAAAATGGCCCAAGGCCTATAGTCCATCGTCATCCAAATTAAACACAAGTTATTTGGGCTTATGCCCATACATAAAAAATGTAGCCCTTAGGCCAAATGTTCTTTATGGTCCATTTCCCCCTCCATACTTCAAGACTTCATCAAGTCTCATGTGCCAGGAGTCTCATTTGTAATATGTAATCCCGTATAGTGTAAGCACGACAACCCAGTATGACATAATGCTAATATGAACAACAAAGTTAAGGTGTGGCATGTGCAAAGTGTATAGTTATAAGCTACATCCCCTCCAATTCAATGATGCAATTCAATGGCAATATGCATGACACACGCATGCAACTCTATGCCCACCCATGCCTTGCTTCACGGTCTGCCCCCATCAGTACGCGAGTACTATCATTGGCTAGATTTTGGATTTTTCACCATAGGATCAACACCCTCATAATGCATAGCACCGAAATACTCAACAAACGCCAAGTATGCCAAGATGCCTTGATTTTTCTATGCAATTTCAATGAGGTATTTATGAAACACATGGGGTATGCCTTAAATAATGCATCATACATAAAGCAAACTATAACTTTTAAACCATAAAACTTTATCTACATGAACTTAGCATCTAATCTAATCAATTACACATATAATCATGTTATATGTTCACAACTTAAACAAATTCTCAAAGATTACACAAATACACAAACTATCAATACATTGAGCAACCATAACTTTCAAACTACAAGACTTTGCCTACATGAACATAAGCTAGAATGCAATGAATTATACATATATTCAAGTTGCATGTTCATCACTTCACCAAATTCCCAAAGAATACATAAGTACACAAAGTATGAACCCTAGGTTTTCAAAGCAACTATATGCTAGGTGGTTTTATAAAAACACTCCTAAACTTAATCCTATTATTTACTTAGAAAAATATCATACTTGAAAGGGTTTTTCTCAACCCTAGGGAGTTGTGCTCGTTGTTTAGCTAAATCAATCGGTAAGAATATAGCCCTTGAGGTGGGGAACAACTTCCTAGAACGAAGCCTTGTGAAATTCCAAAGCTAGAGATAAGTTTTGGAAGGTAGAAAGTTGAAAAAATCTAGGTTTTCTTCACCTTTTTCTCCATGCACGACCTACTGTATATTCTAAGATCAATTCTGAGAATTTTATGTCTTAAGTGTTATATTTATACTCAAGGGGCTAAGAGGTAAAAAGACTATTTTGCCCTTAATGAGTTGCGGGGCCCCGTTACACTACAACCCGTCCCAAAATGCCTCAATTCGATATTCTGCTTTAACCAAAGTTCTTAAAATTATTTTAAATGATATTTTTCAAAAAAATTTACTTTCGCTTGTTGGCGGGTGTTGTCACATCCCGAACCCCACCCTACGCGGATGTCGAGGACGTGATGCCAGTCAGTCGCCACGTGACCAACCGAAGGCAAATTTCTGAACTTTCCAGTGAATTGCACTCCGACTGTAGGGTCGGATGCAGCGGAATTTAAAACTTTTTCTTTTGTCAAGGGAATGCAACTCATGTATTCACCGTAAGGTTATGTACCACAGAGCCAGTCTAAAATCCAACAGCTAACAATTTTAACCTCAGAGCATATCTATAATCCGACATATAACAACAGAGTAGAACTATAATCTCTAGAGTACCGTTTAAATCCATGAGCCATGTCTATATTTAGTACATATCAGTCAAGTCAGTCGTATTACATCACTCACCTGATTAAACAGATTCAATCCTCAATAATCCGGTCTCCACAGATCAGTGCCATCAGATCCAATTGATATCATTCCTGAAAAATGTTAGGGAATGGGGTGAGCTTCGAAAAGCCCAATGAGTAACACAGGTTCCCTGTCAAGGGTTTCAAAACCATTTCTTGTTTACAAAGCACAAGGGTAGTTCAGTTGTTTCTGAAATAGCAGTTTTATAAATCTACTTTAAATGCAGTTTCAGTAGAATAAAGCAGGACTGCACAAAATAAAACAATAGATCAGGACAGACAAAACATGACAGACTATATCAAGTATAACCATACAGAACAGAACACAACAGGTTAGAACGGAGCAGAACCGAGCAGAGCAGAACATAACAAATCAGAACAGGATGAAGCAAAGCACAACAAATCAGAACAGAGCA
Source organism: Nyssa sinensis (assembly GCA_008638375.1). Taxonomy (NCBI): domain Eukaryota; kingdom Viridiplantae; phylum Streptophyta; class Magnoliopsida; order Cornales; family Nyssaceae; genus Nyssa; species Nyssa sinensis. The sequence goes on along the minus strand of CM018036.1, from coordinate 36,206,388 downwards.
GGTCAGAACGGATCACAATAAAACATAATAGAACGGAACGGAACAGAACATAACAAGTCATAACCGAACAGAACGGAATAGGTCATAGCAAATCATAACCGAACAGAACGGAATAAAACATAACAAATCAGAATAAAACAGAACAGAACATAATAGAACGGAGTGGAAACAGTATATCAATCAAGGATACATGTATATCATCAACGGAAAGGAACAAGACAAAACTGAGTGGAAACAGTATATCAATCAAGGATACAGGTATATCATCAACGGAAAGGAACAAGACAGAACTGAGCGGAAACAATACGTCAGTCAGAGATACAGGTACATCATCAAAGAACATGATAGATCAGTATTGAGCAGAACAGGACGGGACAGAACAGAACGGAACAGATCGAAACAAAGCAAACAGGTCAGAATGGAACAGATCAAACATAACAAATCAGAACGGATCAGGACTGAACAGATCAGACAGATCAAATCAGGACGGATCAGGACGGAACAGATCAGACATAACGGATCAGGACTGAACAGATCAGACATAACAAATCAGGACGGATAAGGACGGAACAGATCAGACAGATCAAACAGAACAGGTCAGGACAAAACAGATCAAACAGGACGGGTCAGACAGATCAAATAGAACAGGTCAGGACAGATCAGACAGAACGGGTCAGACCGGATCAACAGAACAGGTCAGACAGATCAAACAGAATAGGTCAGGACAGATTAAACAGAACAGGTCAGGACAGATTGAACAGAACAGGTCAGGACAGATTAAACAGAATAGGTCAGGACAGATCAAACAGAACAGGTCAGGACAGATTAAACAGAACAGGTCAGGACAGATTAAACAGAACAGGTCAGGACAGATTAAACAGAACAGTCAGGACAGATTAAACAGAACAGGTCAGGACAGATCGAACAGAACAGATCAGTTAAAACATCAGAGTAACAGAACAGATCAGTTAAAACATCAGTGTAACAGAACAGATCAGTTAAAACATCAGAGTAACAGAACAGATCAGTTAAAACATCAGAGTAACAGAACAGATCAGTTAAAACATCAGAGTAACAGAACAGATCAGTTAAAACATCAGTGTAACAGAACAGATCAGTTAAAACATTAGTGTAACAGAACAGATCAGTAATGAGCAGAGCAGAACAGTATAGCAGAATAAACAGTACAGTATGCACAGATTAAACAGTGCAGTATGCTCATATAATGCTCAAGACTGAGGTGGTACCAAGAGTCAGTTGTTCTTTCAGTAAAAACAGTGATAGGTTTATTGTAGTGCAGAACAGAGGAATCAGACAGAGTAAAAATCATGCATTTGAGTCAGGGCATGAAATCAGTGTATCAGATAAAACAGTACAGTACAGTATTTAAAATACAGTAACTAGACGGTGTGCTTATACACCAATTCAGGAGTCAAGGTTACTCACAACTGTTACAGTCATCTCCTTGCATAAACAATCTGATAACCTCCAAGTACGTCAGGCATCACCATGTATATCCTGAACAATCATCATCAATCACAGACAGATCAGAATTTATTCATTCAGGTCTCATTCGTCATCTTAGGTGTCTATCGGATTACCTAAGATAACCTAGTAGCCTATCGCCCTCTCATCGGGTTTCATCCGGGGCTATTTTATTCTTAAATTAGGCTTAGCAGTCATCAGGATTATAACCTAAGTCGTTGGACTTCAATCGTTATCCGTCAGTTACTTATTCAGTCTTAGGGGCAAAACGGTCATTTGTCACTTTTGCCCCGGACCCCTATCAAGGTCTTCAGAATGGTCTTTATATCTTAAATATAAAGTCATACGTCTTTTAGACTCCAATCAGTATCAGTTAGGTTCTTATTTTAACGAAAGGGGCAAAATGGTAATTTTGCCATTCTTGTCCCGGACCCAGTCGTGGTCCTCGGAATATCCCATATGTTCTATATATGAAGTTCTAAGTCTTTTAGACTTAAATTGCTATCAGTTAGGTGCTTATTTAGCCTTAGGGGTAAAATGGTAATTTTGCCATTCTTATCCCGGACCTTATCATGGTCCTCAGAATGTCCCAAATATCTTGTACATAATTTTCTAAGTCCTTTGGACTTCGTTTGGTATCCGCTTTTGGTCATCGGGACACATTGGTCATTTCTCGTTTTACGCATTGACTGTCTCGGAGTCTTATTTAGCCCTTCAGTGTTCATAATTATCCTTATGATAATTTATCATATCAGTTTGACCTTTATTTGACCCCTACTTTGCACTTACTGTGCTCAGGGGTATTTTGGTCATCTTACGTTTTGTAAGATTCTGACTCCGAATCATTATTTAATCATGTTTACAGTTTCACCAGTATCTGGGCTTCTATCGCTATCAATTTCGTCCCAATCGGACTTCATTTGGGCTTCGTACAGTATCAGGGGTAATTTGGTAATTTCACGTGTCATATTTTTCGGCACGTCAGTTCATAAAATGGACCTCACCATTGGGTCCAGAGTGTTCGACATAATTAAGTTGGACTATCTGTTATGTTCAATTGACCCTGGGAAGCATCAGGGGCAGTATGGTCATTTACACTTTATGTGTCTGTATTGTTCGGGACTTCAGTTCGTTAAACGGACCTCACCGTTGAGTCCAGAATGCCCGACATAGTCAAAATAGACTGTCTTTTATTTTTATTTGGGCCTGGGTACCCTCAAGGGCAATACAGTAATTTACACCTACGTGTCTGTATTTTTCGGTACATAATTTCCCAATTTGGACTGTACCATTGAGTCCAGAATGCTTGAAATAGTGAAAATGCACTATTTATTTGCTTTATTTGGACTCCGTTTGACATAATTAATGTCTAGGGGTAAAATCAAAATTTTACCTAATTAATAAAATAATTAAATAATTATTTTATTATTTAATTAATTTAGCAGGGGCTTAAATGTATAATTTTTCCAAGATGTGGGCCACTGTGACATTTCCCAAAACTGTTGGGGGTCAATGTGTAATTTTAGAAAGCTGTGGGGCCAAAACAGAATTTAATAAAATATAGTTTCAGAACCGTTTGGTTCTAGGGTTCACCAAGTGAACCGGTCCAAATTTCCCTAAACCATCCGGTCTAGTTACCTTCAGAGAACCGGGATATGATATCCCTCATATTCCCAATTTCTTTCTTATTCTCGGTTCGGATAGGCCCCAAATCAGTTTCCCAATTTCTGATTTATTAACTCAGTTGCCAAACGGTCCGAATTCAATTTTTTTTTTAAAACACATCAGTTTAGCCAAACGGTGCCGTTCCATTAAAACGGTGGCACGGTCGTTGGCCGACACGTGTCTGGGCCAACTCAGTATGACTCGGCCAACTCGGCCGAGTCGACTCCGTCTTCCCCATCGAATGCCCCACTGTTGCCCTAATTTGCAGGTTCGGTTTTTCTCAATTTCGTGCTATTTCAAGCACGGTTTTCAACATGTTTTGGTCCCAAATTGTTCTTAGAGGCTAGAGCAACAACTTGGCATCGATCTTGAGCTTCGAATCCAAGGATTAAGCTCGTTAGAACCGATTATTGCGCAGAATTTCAGTTCGGCCGTGTGGCCTTGTTTCTCAACCAAATTGCACAATTCTTGGCTTGTTGTGACCCTTAGTATAGGGGCTTCAATTCCCCATTTATAAATTTCAGTTTAAGAGCCTATTTTCGAGTTTGGGTTCCATGGCCGAAAGCAATAGCTTCGGTTTTGAGGGCTTATACCCAAGTGTTGGGGTCGCGGTTGGTGATATTTGAAACCCTCTCAGTGTCTAGATCAGTTCTAGACCATCAAAACTCAGTTCGGTTGAGGTCATTTCAGACCTGCTACAGGGAGCTCCATCCATGGCGGTTGGGTCACGGCTTTAGGTTTTAAATGCCTATTCGACCCTCTCAGTGGTTCTATAACCCTCCCAAGCCTCACAGTAACATCTATATACGGTTCATATGGATTAAAACCATCAGAAACAGTTCCAGATTTAAACAGAAAATTATGGCAGTTGGTTGGTTTACCTTGGTTCGGTGGCTTCCTTTCCTCATGGCTTGGTTCAGGCAAGACCTCAACGGTTGCCTCAGTTCAGTCAGAATGCTCAGTCCTCCTCTTTCTCCATAGGGCATCTCCATGGGACACACACACCATGCATAAACATGCACAACATCTCTCATACAAGTAGCTTTCTCTCTCTTCACCCATGGCTATGGCCCTCACACTTGGAAGATCTCACTCTCACAGGTCAGTCCTCACACACCCACGGCTACACAGTTTCCAGATTTCACACAACTTAATTATTTTCCAAGATTTTCCCCCAATTCTTTACATATTAGGTATAGTATATACACCTATACATAGCCATATATGTACATGTTGTAGGATTCAGTATAGGGCAGAGAAATGATAGGGCCTATTCAGGCAATCATGTGGGGTTTGCATGGATTGCCATTGGTCAGTTTGGGTGGCAGCCTATTCAGAATTGTATGTATATACATTTCATTGTATATATGGTCACAAAGATGATAGTAGCCTAGTTGGTTATTTTTTTGGATGAGGTTTCTTTTCACTCAAAGGTCAAGGGTTCAATTCCTTTGGCCTCCCATTTGGCCATTTTTCCCATATTTTCGGTTAAGGCCACGTTTGGTTGCACAGAAATTCAGTTTCAGTATTTCCTTCATAACTTTCATTCCGTAACTCCTTTTTCGACACGGTTTGTTCCGGGAGTTTCATATTTCAGTTATCTACAGTATCAGAGGTTCCGTGCCATTTATTAATCATTCAGGATTTTTCGGGTTGGCTAATTCGGATTTCGTTAGTGTTAAAGCGGTGTTATTTCGCCGAATTAATCAGTAATTGGGTTCGGGTATTTTACCCTTTTCCTCCAGACATATTTAATTATTTTATCGGTCTATCATGACCGTCGGGATTATGATTAATTCCCTAGATCATTCTATGAGCCAGTATTAATTAATAATTAATAACTAATTATTAATTACACAAAGTCGGGGTGTTACAGGTGTGGCCGGGTCCACCCGGCCACACGGGATGCCCTTTTTGGTCTATTTTTTCAACTATCTCTGATTAAGATCCAATTCTCATGTGTCACGACCCGAAATCCTCCTCGCACGGACCCCGAGTCACGACCGCCGCCCCAAGACCCGAAGGCCTCGGGACAAGGCTCGCATCTGCTGCGGTATCGAATAGATGTGCTTCATGTGGTTGCGGAAGCGTAAAAAACTTTTTCTTTTCTTTTCTCATTTTGAAATTTGCACATCCGTCCGATACTGCCGCTATTCACAATGGTACACATGATCATACATTCAGAGCATAATAAAACTTAAGAACTTTAAAATTACAACATGTTTAGTTACCCCATAGGGCTTAATTGTAACACCCCGACCCTGATTAAGTAATGATTAGTTACTAATCATTTATCTGAACCAAACATAAAGAATAATTAGAAAGCTAACCTAATTAGGAGTTGACCAGAAGAAACAGCGTCGAAAAATAAGTTACAGAATAAAAGTTAAGTAGGAAATAGTGAAACTGCATTAATGCGCAGCCAAACAGGGCCTAAGCCCGAAATATGGAAAAAGGACCAAAAATTGTGGCCAAGAGGATTTGATCCCTTGACCAAACTGGGCAGAATCTGTTTTACCAAAAAAAATTACCATCTAGGCTAGGAACACTTTTGTGTATATATGTGCAAAGATATATATTTAAATACCATTCAGATTTGGCCATTCCCCAAAGTGGCCAATGGACAATCATGCAACACCTCAGCATGCATCATCCTAAGCCCTAGCCATCATGCCCCTCACCCCATGATTACACCTCCCTCCCAACCAAATTGCATGCAATACAATCATGCATTTGGGCAGATGAAACATCAAGAGGAGACTTGATATGTATATACAATCTCCATATATGCATGGAGAAAAAGCAGATCTGCCATTTAGAGAGTGTTGATATACTGTTTATAGAGAGAGAAAGTGGTGAGAGAGAGAGAGTGAGAGAAATATACACAAGTGTGTGTGTGCATTGGTGAGCCATTAAAGGAGCTTAGAGGAAGCCAAGGACTGCACGGAGGGGATCAAACCCAACTGTTGAGGCTTCTGTTTGAGCACAGCCGTGAGGGAGAGACCACTGTTCAAGGTTAGTGTTCAAAATCTTTTTTTTGGAAATTTTCCTACTAGATTTAGCTACTGTTTTATAGCTTTTAGGATCTGTTATTGCATGTGTAGTATTTTAACTTGAGAACTGGGTTGTTTGCGAATGATTTGAACCTATAAAACTGCCCAAAACACTGAAACTGTACAAACCGCCATTGATGAAGCTTGAGTTGCAGGTCTGATTCGACCTCAACTAAATGGCCCTTTGACGGTCAATAGATGAAATAGAACACCGTAGGACCCTGATAAACATCATCCGAGACCTAGAAATCTAGGTTAGAACCCTCAAAATCGACATTATTCTTTTCGGCCCAAAAACGGAATCTCTAAATCAGGCCCCTACACTGAGATTTAAGGATTGGTATTCGAAGCCCTTATTGTAAGGATTGCAGAGGATCAAACCTCGTGCAAAATGGTTGAGAAACAGGGCCGTATGACCCAACTGAAACTCTCCACGATAATCGGTTGAAAGAGACCTCCATTGTTGAGCTCGAAGCTTGAAACCGATGCCAAACGAATGGCCTTACTTCCAGAAGTCTTTAGGATCAAAAACAATAAGAATCATTGCATGAAAATCCCACGAATTTGAAGAAGAAGATTCTGAAATTTCTAGGGCAACAGTGGCCCTATACGGGTAGGGATGATGAACAGTAACGGGTCTTGGATCGGGTCTTCGGGTCGGGCCCCGACCCGAATAAAAACGGATAAAACCCATTAAACCAAACTGTGTCGTTTTGATAACTGATTTTAAATTTTAAAATTTTAGGGCTGACGTCAGCACGTTACCTTGAACCGGTTAGAACCGGACTGGACCGGTCTGGTTCAGTTGAATGTAGACTGAACCCCTTGGTTCAGTTTATACTTTTTGGAAATTACGAAACAGCCCCAACAGTTTTAGAAAATTCAACTCTGGCCCAATTTTTGGAATTTTATTCCATTTATACCCTTGATAAATTAATAAATAATAAATTAAATTATTTAATTAATTTATTAATTAAATAAAAATGACCAAATTACCCCTAGGTCATAAATAAGTCAAACGGAGTCCAAACAAACCAAATGAATAGTGTATTTTCACTATTTCAAGCATTCTGGACTCAATGGCAGAGTCCGATTCAGAAAACCAAGTCCCAAAAAATACAAACACGTAGGTATAAATGACTGTATTGCCCCCAATATGCCCGACGTCCAAATAAGGCGAGTTATTAGTGCATGCTTATTATCTCGACACTTCTGAGATCAACGGTGAGGTCCGATTCACGAGACGGGACTCCGAAAAATATGACGCACAAAATGACCAAACTACCCCTAAGGTACCCGAAGCCCAAATGAAACTAAAAGATAGTCTATTTTGACTATGTCGGACATTCCAAACCCAACGGTGAAGTCCATAACACCAAAATAGGTACTAAAAATTTAGTCACGTGAAAAATAAAACTCATCAAGTCACCGCGAGTTGACCAGTAAGACCAATCCTAGGAAGTTAGGATACGTCAGGCCTAAAATTAAATGAAAGAGCATGAATAGGTAACGATTTAAGGTAAATGTGAAGTTAACGAGTTCTTTATAATTTTCTTAGGAAATACAAAGGAAAGGGAAAAGCCCACCAGTAGTGCAAACCCAGGGAATCAAGGTGAGTAACCTCACATTTGAAGTGGAGATTTAATTCCACGGATTTGAATGATGTTTTAAATATCAAATTTTGTCTTTACACAATTCCGTTTTAAATATTCTGTTATGACATGCTTCTTGAATAATTTATTACTGTTCTTTGAGATATACTTCAGCATGTCTAAAATTTCAATTTCAAATGTTATTATATATCCTGAATTTACATGTTTCACGTATTTCAATACCCTATCATGAGATTATGAACTGTATGTTTTGAATGCTTTTAAATGCATCCACACGAAGGAATTATGGGTTAAATGCTTTTAAATGCAAGATAAATTGTGCATAAGCACCACGGATTTCTATCGGGTTTCTTAGGAACCCAACTACGATACGAATAAATGCCAGGTAGCAGGATCTAATCCCCCAGGCATATGAGATATCTCCACGAAAAGTAAAATGGGAATCTGGTTCGAAACGGATTCTGTTAATGAAAGTGATAAGGTGTGTGTTGAAAATGGAAGCAGGCTTTTTCCTCATTTTCACCATGCATATTTACATGATTTGAAATTCATATACTTTATTTCGAAAGTACAAGTTAGCTTGAATACTTTAATGTTTCAAAGCCATTGTTTAAAGAATGCATGTGCTCTATGTTCCAAGTATACGAGCAATTGGTAGTGAGTATTTTACAAAATTCTTGCGTGCGAAACCACTACCAATTGAAACCCATGACAGATGTTAGAATTACTCACTGGGCTTCTCGAAGCTCACCCCATTCCCTAAATTTTTTCAGGTAACGATGATGAATGGGAGCCTTGCTCCATTTGGGGATGACGACTAGTGGCTTTAATATGATCAAGGACTTTTTGGAAGTACTAAGGACCCGTAGATGGTCGAATTTTGATGTCGTACTTTTGGACAATTATGTATTTAAGCCCAAGAGGCAACCAAATATGTACTTAAGCCCTTGAGGCATTCGAATATGTATCATGTGTAAGACTTTAAGTTTTAGTATGCTCTGATGTGATTATTCATGTGTGCCGCTATGAAGAGTGACAGTACCGGACAGCTGTGCGAAAGTTTTTAAACAGACTTTTAATAAGGAAAGAAAAAAAAAAAGGGGTTTTCACGCTTCCGCAAATCAAGGCCGCACCGATATCCGATACCATCGCCCATGTTTCGCCTTGCCCTCAGGCTCCCGGGCCTGAAGGCGGCGGTCGCGATCCGAGATCCGCACAGGGTGGGTTTCGGGTCGTGACAAGAGTGGTATCAGAGCACTAGGTTAACTAAAACAAACTTAGTGACATTAGAGGAATTAGGAACAGAACCATAAGTTAGGTAGACTTTAGGCTACCTAAGATATGTAAAGGTGTGTGACGAAATGTGAAGGCGGGGTATGGGACCCGCGTTATAGGATACAGATATGTGAAGTATGTGACGTGAAGTAAAGGCGGGGTATGGGACCCGTAATACATGAAATAGAGATGTGAAGTATGTGATACGAAACGATGGCGGGGTATGGGAACCGTAGTACATGAAATAGAGATGTGAAGTATGTGATACGAAATGAAGATGGGGTATGGGACCCGTAGTTAGATAAGGTAGTGTAATGAAGACAAGAAATAAATGTAGGTTATAAAACACCACAGAATCAAAGATAGTGATATAATAAACCTCGAAACATGAGATAAGTAAATGAAAACCTTATGCGATGATGAAAAACTAACAGAAATATGTGTTTTTCAGCAAAAATGGTAAACACCAGAAGAAACGCGAGGAATTCAAATGACAGACTCGACCGAGTTGAACATATTCTAGAGGCAATGGCTCAGAACATAGTTAACATGCAAGCACAAGTCAGAGCGCCACAACCGGTGCAAAATCCTGAGCCACAACCAAATCCAGGACAACCTACTGAAACAGTCAACACGACGAGTTATAAAACGTTCCAGGGTTTTAAACCCCCTAGATTTGATGGTCTAGATATGATAATCGATGCAGAATCATGGGTTCGGGAGATGGAACGTATATTTACGGTTATGACATGTACTGAAGAGCAAAAGGTCTCTTTTGCTGCTTTTACCTTTAAGGATGGAGCTCATGAGTGGTGGCTGCTAGAGAAAGAAAGGGAACCGCCAATGACCTGGACAAGATTTCTAGAAGTGTTTTATGACAAATACTTTCCAAGGTCATTGAAAAACCAAAAAATAGCAGAGTTTGCAATTCTGACCCAGGGAACAATGACAGTGGCAGAATACGAGACTAAGTTTATGAGATTAGCCCGATTTGCACCCCACATGGTCCAAACTGAAGATCTGAAGGCTAGGAAGTTTGAAGCTGGCCTCAAGGATAGTATCAGATACCGACTTGAACCATTCAAACTCCCTACATATAATGCAGTAGTAGATCGTGCTAAGATTTTTGAGAGAGCGGGTAATGCCTTATCTCAAAAGAAGGACAAAAATAAAGTAGGCGCCACTTCCCAACAAATGAAAAAGACAAAGGCAGGAACCAAGAGTATGACTACTGTCAATGAGAAGGGTGACGGTAGCCAGAAGTCAGGAGAGATTCCTACCTGTCCTACTTGTCAGAAGAAGCACTTTGCGCCCTGTCGACAGTACTCAGGAGTCTGCTACAGATGTGGCCTACGTGGGCATCTTATCAAAGATTGTCCCAAAGGAAATTCAGCTGTCAAGGAGCCTACCGCGATAGCTTCATCTACTACGCCATAAGTACAGGCTGCAACTACTGAAAAACCAGGAGGAGGCAAAGAACCTATGAGGTACGGGCGAGTGTTCAACATATATTCTAATGCTGCACAACCTTTAACATGTCAATTAGGTACATATCTTAATGCTTACATTACTGCATATAGACTTGTAGCTTATTTTCGACTACTTAACACATGAATGTGATAGACCAAAATAACGTAAAGAGACTAGAACCCCGGAAATAAGAACACTCGAGTTTTGAGGACAAAACTATTTTAAGGGGGGAAGGATGTAACACCCCGACCCTGATTAAGTAATGATTAGTTACTAATCATTTATCTGAACCAAACATAAAGATTAATTAAAAAGCTAACCTAATTAGGAGTTGACCAGAAGAAACGGCGTCGACAAATAAGTTATAGAATAAAAATTAAGTAGGAAATAGTGAAACTGCATTAATGCGCAGCCAAACAGGGCCTAAGCCCGAAATATGGAAAAAGGACCAAAAATTGTGGCCAAGAGGATTTGATCCCTTGACCAAACTGGGCAGAATCTGTTTTACCAAAAAAAATTACCATCTAGGCTAGGAACACTTTTGTGTATATATGTGCAAAGATATATATTTAAATACCATTCAGATTTGGCCATTCCCCAAAGTGGCCAATGGACAATCATGCAACACCTCAGCATGCATCATCCTAAGCCCTAGCCATCATGCCCCTCACCCCATGATTACACCTCCCTCCCAACCAAATTGCATGCAATACAATCATGCATTTGGGCAGATGAAACATCAAGAGGAGACTTGATATGTATATACAATCTCCATATATGCATGGAGAAAAAGCAGATCTGCCATTTAGAGAGTGTTGATATACTGTTTATAGAGAGAGAAAGTGGTGAGAGAGAGAGAGTGAGAGAAATATACACAAGTGTGTGTGTGCATTGGTGAGCCATTGAAGGAGCTTAGAGGAAGCCAAGGACTGCACGGAGGGGATCAAACCCAACTGTTGAGGCTTCTGTTTGAGCACAGCCGTGAGGGAGAGACCACTGTTCAAGGTTAGTGTTCAAAATCTTTTTTTTGGAAATTTTCCTACTAGATTTAGCTACTGTTTTATATCTTTTAGGATCTGTTATTGCATGTGTAGTATTTTAACTTGAGAAATGGGTTGTTTGCGAATGATTTGAACCTATAAAACTGCCCAAAACACTGAAACTGTACAAACCGCCATTGATGAAGCTTGAGTTGCAGGTCTGATTCGACCTCAACTAAATGGCCCTTTGACGGTCAATACATGAAATAGAACACCGTAGGACCCTGATAAACATCATCCGAGACCTAGAAATCTAGGTTAGAACCCTCAAAATCGACATTATTCTTTTCGGCCCAAAAAAAGAATCTCTAAATCAGGCCCCTACACTGAGATTTAAGGATTGGTATTCGAAGCCCTTATTGTAAGGATTGCAGAGGATCAAACCTCGTGCAAAATGGTTGAGAAACAGGGCCGTATGACCCAACTGAAACTCTCCACGATAATCGGTTGAAACAGACCTCCATTGTTGAGCTCGAAGCTTGAAACCGATGCCAAACGAATGGCCTTACTTCCAGAAGTCTTTAGGATCAAAAACAATAAGAATCGTTGCATGAAAACCCACGAATTTGAAGAAGAAAATTCTGAAATTTCTAGGGCAACAGTGGCCCTATACGGGTAGGGACGATGAACAGTAACGGGTCTTGGATCGGGTCTTCGGGTCGGGCCCCGACCCGAATAAAAACGGATAAAACCCATTAAACCAAACTGTGTCGTTTTGATAACTGATTTTAAATTTTTAAATTTTAGGGCTGACGTCAGCACGTTACCTTGAACCGGTTAGAACCGGACTTGGACCGGTCTGGTTCAGTTGAATGTGGACTGAACCCCTTGGTTCAGTTTATACTTTTTGGAAATTATGAAACAGCCCCAACAGTTTTAGAAAATTCAACTCTGGCCCAATTTTTGGAATTTTATTCCATTTATACCCCTGATAAATTAATAAATAATAAATTAAATTATTTAATTAATTTATTAATTAAATAAAAATGACCAAATTACCCCTAGGTCATAAATAAGTCAAACGGAGTCCGAATAAACCAAATGAATAGTGTATTTTTACTATTTCAAGCATTCTGGACTCAATGGCAGAGTCCGATTCGGAAAACCAAGTCCCGAAAAAATACAAACACGTAGGTATAAATGACTGTATTGCCCCCAATATGCCCGACGTCCAAATAAGGCGAGTTATTAGTGCATTCTTATTATCTCGACACTTCTGAGATCAACGGTGAGGTCCGGTTCATGAGACGGGACTCCAAAAAATATGACGCACAAAATGACCAAACTACCCCTAAGGTACCCGAAGCCCAAATGAAACTAAAAGATAGTCTATTTTGACTATGTCGGATATTCCAAACCCAACGGTGAAGTCCATAACACCAAAATAGGTACTGAAAATTTAGTCACGTGAAAAATAAAGCTCATCAAGTCACCGCGAGTTGACCAGTAAGACCAATCCTAGGAAGTTAGGATACGTCAGGCCTAAAATTAAATGAAAGAGCATGAATAGGTAACGATTTAAGGTAAATGTGAAGTTAGCGAGTTCTTTATAATTTTCTTAGGAAATACAAAGGAAAGGGAAAAGCCCACCAGTAGTGCAAACCCGGGGAATCAAGGTGAGTAACCTCACATTTGAAGTGGAGATTTAATTCCACGGATTTGAATGATGTTTTAAATATCAAATTCTGTCTTTACACAATTCCATTTTAAATATTCTGTTATGACATGCTTCTTGAATAATTTACTACTGTTCTTTGAGATATACTTCAGCATGTCTAAAATTTCGATTTCAAATGTTATTATATATCCTGAATTTACATGTTTCACGTATTTCAATACCCTATCGTGACCTTATGAACTGTATGTTTTGAATGCTTTTAAATGCATCCACACGAAGGAATTATGGGTTAAATGCTTTTAAATGCAAGATAAATTGTGCATAAGCACCACGGATTTCTATCGGGTTTCTTAGGAACCCAACTACGATACGAATAAATGCCAGGTAGCAGGATCTAATCCCCCAGGCATATGAGATATCTCCACGAAAAGTAAAATGGGAATCTGGTTCGAAACGGATTCTGTTAATGAAAGTGATAAGGTGTGTGTTGAAAATGGAAGCAGGCTTTTTCCTCATTTTCACCATGCATATTTACATGATTTGAAATTCATATACTTTATTTCGAAAGTACAAGTTAGCTTGAATACTTTAATGTTTCAAAGCCATTGTTTAAAGAATGCATGTGCTCTATGTTCCAAGTATACGAGCAATTGGTAGTGAGTATTTTATAAAATTCTCGCGTGCGAAACCACTACCAATTGAAACCCATGACAGATGTTAGAATTACTCACTGGGCTTCTCGAAGCTTACCCCATTCCCTAAATTTTTTCAGGTAACGATGATGAATGGGAGCCTTGCTCCATTTGGGGATGACGACTAGTGGCTTTAATATGATCAAGGACTTTTTGGAAGTACTAAGGACCCGTAGATGGTCGAATTTTGATGTCGTACTTTTGGACAATTATGTATTTAAGCCCAAGAGGCAACCAAATATGTACTTAAGCCCTTGAGGCATTCGAATATGTATCATGTGTAAGACTTTAAGTTTTAGTATGCTCTGATGTGATTATTCATGTGTACCAGCTATGAAGAGCGACAGTACCGGATAGCTGTGCGAAAGTTTTTAAACAGACTTTTAATAAGGAAAGAAAAAAAAAAGGGGTTTTCACGCTTCCGCAAATCAAGGCCGCACCGCTATCCGATACCATCGCCCATGTTTTCGCCTTGCCCTTAGGCTCCCGGGCCTGAAGGCGGCGGTCGCTGATCCGAGATCCGCACAGGGTGGGTTTCGGGTCGTGACATTAATACATAATGGTGTACCATCTCACTAATACAAAAGAGATTAACTTAAAACTTTATAAGTCTTTCCAAAAACACTTCCAGTCCTGCAATAGCTGCTTACACTCTTCACAAAATGGGTAAACTCTAACATCAACCTCTTCACATCAAGACTACTGTCAGTCACCTGAAAGGCGGTAGATATAAATCCAGGTAAGCTAATCTAAGCTTGTGAGTAATTCCTGCATTCGTCATGGGGTTTTCAACTGGTAGTGGTTTAGTACACGAGAGTTTATAAAATACTCACTACCAATTACTCGTACATTTTAGAACACAGAGTATATGCATTCTTAAAACAAATAGCTTTGAAACATTTAAAGTATTCAAGCTAAATACACATTTCTTCAAATAGAGCATATGAAATTTAAAAGCATGCAAACACGTATAATAAAATGGGGGTAAAAACCTGCTTCCATTTCCAAAAACGTTACATCAAAACATATAAACATGTATAGGAAAATGGGGGTAAAACCTGCTTCCATTTCCAAAAACATTTGTCATCATTTCTCTTTAATTAGGTGGAATCTGTTTCGAACTAGACTCCCATTTTACTGCCAATACTGTCGATCTCATTTGCCTGGGGGATTAGATCCTGCTACCGGGCATTTACTGTTGAATCCCGAAGGATTTCAACCATCATAGGGGGTGCTTTAAACACCATTTATCTTGTAAAACATTTATCACATGGCTTCTTCAATAGATACTTTCATGAGTATTTAAAACATGAAATGTATAACTTCTACAATAGAACTTCAAATACTTGAAATAATCAAATTCAGAACATTTATGAAAATTTGGCATTTTAAACCCAGACATGCTGAAACATAATTAAAAAGAAAAATCGTGATTCAAACCAAACACCCAGCATGTCACAATACAATTTATGAAAGTAGAAAACATTTTAAAACAGGAATCATATGATACTGAATTTGATATTCGAGGCTTCAAATAAATTGAACTTAAAACTTCTTCAAATTCATGGAGTTAAATCTCCACTTCAAAGGCAAGGTTACTCACCTCGGTCCTTAGGGTCAATGCTAATAATGTTCTTTCCCACTTCCTCTGTAGTTCCTAAGAACAATTCATATATAATCTTGTTAACTTCACATCACTACAATATCACTTACTGATGCTATTCATCAAATTTTATGTATTTTTGTTTAAGACACTTCTTTTGGTTGAATAGACTCTACCATTGAGTCCGGAACGTTGAATATAGTCAATTTAGGCTTTCTTAGAATTTAATTCGACTTAGGACATGTTAGGGGCAATTTGGTAATTTATACCTTAACGTGTCTAAATTTTTTGGAGTCCCGTCTCATGAAACGGTCCCCACCATTAGATTCAAAATGTTTAAAATAGTCAAAATCCACTATTTATTTATTTAATTTGGACCTCGTTTGACTCATTTATGGGGCAAGGGCATTTTGGTCATTTTGACATTTTTACGGGTCTTAAATTTTTTTGGACCTCATCCCATGTTGTGGACCTCACCAATGGACTCAAGAGGTCTGAGATAATAAGAATACATATATAACTCATCTCATTTGGACACCGGGCAATTTTTGACTATTTAATTTAATTAATTAACTTAATTAAATTAATTGTGTCAAGTGTTATGTATACATATATATTTAGTTTGCATAACATGATCCGGATGAAATGGGTGGCAAGCTGGCCAGCGTGTCACCTCCCTCCTAATAGACACTATGTTCGAATCCTGTTAGGTGCAAAATGCACCGTTTTATTTTTTTGATTTTATTATATATATTATGTATATAAAATTTGCCCCATATGTGACACACGCGCACGCGTGACCGAGTTGTAAGAGAGGGCAGTCGCGCGTGAGGTCAAGGGTTCGAACCCCACAGACCTGAAATTTTCCTCTTTTATTCAAAACTCCATACGGTTTTATATATATAAGTATCAGGGCCCCTATACGACGTCGCTCCATTTATTCGGTGGCTAGCCCGTAGCTCGACACGTGTCCAAGTCCACCCATCATTCTAAACGTTTGCGAGTTGACTCAGTGTCGTCTTTCCCGTTTGACCCCTACTGTTGCCCTAGATCCCGAAGCTAAAGACCTTCAATTTCAAGCCATTTTACTCAAGGGTTCCTTTCTGTTTTTGATCCAAATGGTTCCTGAAGTATTAGAGACTAGATTGGCATTTGTTTTTGGGGTTAAATGGGTTTAACGAGTTCGGCCAAGGGGTTGATAATCCCACCTGCAACTGGTTGGTAAATGTCACGACCCGAAACCCACCCTGTGCGGATCCCGCATCGTGACTGCCACCCTCAGGCCCGAGGACCCTTGGGCGAAGGCTCACATAGGCAGCGGTATCGAACAGATGTGCGACACATGATTGCGGAAGCGTGAAAAACTTTTTCTTTTCTTTTCTTATTTTTAAATTACGCACATCCGTCCGATACTGCCACTCCATACATAACATACATGGTTACACATTCAGAGTATAACTAAAACTTAAAACTTTATAAACAATAAATGTTTAATTGCCCCGTGGGGCTTACACATAACAGGGTACTGTTTTACTAATACAAAAACTCCATACTTAATGTTCGTAGTACTAGACAAAAACTACTTGAACATAGTCTTCCAAAATCAGCAGATTCATCATTGTCGTCCTCAAGTAGAGACTGCTGCTAATTACCTGAAAGGGGGGTCCGAACAAAGTCCGGGTAAGCTAATCTAAGCTTGTGAGCAATTCCAGTATTCGTCATGGGGTTTTCAATTAGCAGTGGTTTTTAGTACATAAGAGTTTGTAAAACATTCACTGCCAATTGCTTATACAATTTAGAATACAGAGTACATGCATTCTTAAAACAGATAGCTTTGAAACATTTTAAGTATTCAAGCTAAATTCATACTTCGTCAAATGGAGTATATAACTCGAAACATATGCATTTCAATTAGCTTGAAAACATTTAAGATATCCAAGCGAAACTCGTACTTCATCAGATAAAGTATATAAACTTTAAATCACATAAATATGTATTTGAAAATGAGGGTAAAACCTGCTTCCATTTCCAAAATCACTTTGTCATCTTTTCTCTTTAATTAGGTGGAATCTGTTTCGAACCAGACTCCCATTTTACTGCCAATACTGTCGATCTCATTTGCCTGGGGGATTAGATCCTGCTACCGGGCATTTACTGTTGAATTCGAAGGATTTCAACCATCATAGGGGGTGGTACTTAGTACCGTTTATCTTGTAAAACATTTATCACATAACTTCTTCAATAGATACTTTCATGAGTATTTAAAACATGAAATGTATAATTTCTACAATAGGACTTCAAATACTTGTAACAATCAAATTCAGAATATTTAACATAATTTGGCATTTAAAACTTTAGACATGCTGAAATATGTTTTAAGAAAACTATGATAGATACCAAT
The DNA here is from genome assembly GCA_008638375.1 of Nyssa sinensis. Classification (NCBI taxonomy): domain Eukaryota; kingdom Viridiplantae; phylum Streptophyta; class Magnoliopsida; order Cornales; family Nyssaceae; genus Nyssa; species Nyssa sinensis. Next base: position 36,188,473 of record CM018036.1, on the reverse strand, counting down.
CACTGAGCATGTCATAATGAAGTTATAAAACAGTACAATTAAAAACTGAATCATGTAAATACTAAATTTGAAACTTCAAATACTTCATATCTTTGAACTTAAAACGTTTTCAAATCCATGAAGTTAAATCTCCAATTCAAACACAGGGTTACTCACCTTGTACTCCTGGGTTTGCTTTATTTAGGCGCCTTTCCTTTGGCTTTCCTCAACCTGTGAAGCCATTCTTGCAGCGTTTCAGTGTCTTCCTGTTTCTTAATTTTTTTCGCTGCCAGTTGCTCCTTGGTTATGGTCTTGTAAATGAAGGGGCGAACGCAGACCACTTCATTTGTTTTGGAAATTCGAATATGTTTCTGAACTACCTGGAGTTGCTTCTCTAGCTTCTCCCGGAAAACTTGCTGTTTTGGATCATTTGCTATTTGAGCCCTTGTCATCATTGGGAGAACTTCTCGTTCTTGGTTCATTTTTGTGTCTATTTAATTCTCTGCTTAAAACACAGTTTAACGTGTCAGGAAAATAGATTTCTACAATCATACTCTTCTGGTAGCTCCATTAACCTTAATGTAAAGTTATTTATTTGACATGTTTACGTGTTGTGTCTTTTCGTATTTCATTTCTCGTACTTGCCTCTGTCACATCTCGAACCCCACCCTACGCGGATGTTGAGGACGTGATGCCAGTCAGCCGCCATGCGACCAACCGAAGGCAATTTTTGAACTTTCCAGTGAATTGCACTCCGACTGTAGGGTCAGATGCAGCGGAATTTAAAACTTTTTTTTTTTTTGTCAAGGGAATACAACTCATGTATTCACTGTAAGGTTATGTACCATAGAGCCAGTCTAAAATCCAACAGCTAACAATTCTAACCTCAGAGCATATCTATAATCCGACATATAACAACAGAGCAGAACTATAATCTCTAGAGTACTGTTTAAATCCATGAGCCATGTCTATATCTAGTACATATCAGTCAAGTCAGTCGTATTACATCACTCACCTGATTAAACAGATTCAATCCTCAGTAATCCAGTCTCCACAGATCAGTGCCATCAGATCCAACAGATATTATTCCTGAAAAATGTTAGGGAATGGGGTGAGCTTCGAAAAGCCCAATGAGTAACACAGGTTCCCTGTCAAGGGTTTCAAAACCATTTCTTGTTTACAAAGCACAAGGTAGTTCAGTTGTTTCTGAAATAGCAGTTTTATAAATCTACTTTAAATGCAGTTTCAGTAGAATAAAACAAAACTGAACTAAACGGAACAACAAATCAGAACAGACGGAACAGTGCATGATGCCAAATATCAATGAGAGTATAGGCAATTAATTCAAATATCAGAACAGATCAGTACTGGGCGGAACATAACAGGGCATAACAATAATATATCAGTTAGGCACGTAATCAAGCCTACTTATGCCAGACCGCTCATAATCAAAATGGTACCCAGAGTCAGACACATCATAGCAGAACAAAATCAGATAGACCATAAAACGGAACAAGACAGACCGAACAAAATGATAGTAGGACGGGACAAAATCATGCCGCGTACAATACAATATAAAAGTTTGCACTTAAAAACATGCATTCAGACAGTTTAACTTTTAAAACCGTACAGTGCATCAAAATACAGTATCTATGCAGTAACTTATAAACCAAGTCAAGAATTCGGACAGATCATAACGGAACTGGACCATATATCAATCAAGACAGACAGATGATTAACGGACGGTACATGACGGGATCAGACGGAACAAAACACCAGTTCAAGTCACAGGCATAATCAAGGACAGAGGCATAACAGGACGGATCATAACGGGACAAAACAGAGCAATACGTCAATCAAAACAAGACATATCGGAACTGAACATGGCGGATCAAAACGGTACAATATCAATCAGGTCAAGTCATATCGGAACTGAACATGACGGAACAAAATGGTACCCAGAGTCAGACACATCATAGCAGAACAAAATCAGATAGACCATAAAACGGAACAAGACAGACCGAACAAAATGATAGTAGGACGGGACAAAATCATGCCGCGAACAATACAATATAAAAGTTTGCACTTAAAAACATGCATTCAGACAGTTTAACTTTTAAAACCGTACAGTGCATCAAAATACAGTATCTATGCAGTAACTTATAAACCAAGTCAAGAATTCGGACAGATCATAACGGAACTGGACCATATATCAATCAAGACAGACAGATGATTAACGGACGGTACATGACGGGATCAGACGGAACAAAACACCAGTTCAAGTCACAGGCATAATCAAGGACAGAGGCATAACAGGACGGATCATAACGGGACAAAACAGAGCAATACATCAATCAAAACAAGACATATCGGAACTGAACATGGCGGATCAAAACGGTACAATATCAATCAGGTCAAGTCATATCGGAACTAAACATGACGGAACAAAACGAAACAATATCAATCAGGACAAGTCTTATCGGAACTGAACATGACGGAACAAAACGAAACAATATCAATCAGGACAAGTCATATCGGAACTGAACATGACGGAACAAAATGAAACAATATCAATCAGGACAAGTCATATCGGAACTGAACATGACGGAACAAAACGAAACAATATCAATCAGGACAAGTCATATCAGAACTGAACATGACGGAACAAAACAAAACAATACATCAATCAGATCAAGACATATCGAAACTGAACAGGACGGAACAAAATGAAACAATATCAATCAGGACAAGTCATATCGGAACTGAATATGACGGAACAAAACAAAACAATACATCAATCAGATCAAGACATATCGGAACTGAACAGGACGGAACAAAATGAAACGATATCAATCAGGACATGTCATATCGGAACTGAACATGACGGAACAAAACGAAACAATATCAATCAGGACAAGTCATATCGGAACTGAACAGGACGGAACAAAACAAAACAATACATCAATCAGATCAAGACATATCAGAACTGAACAGGATGGAACAAAATGAAACAATATCAATCAGGACAAGTCATATCGGAACTGAACATGACGGAACAAAACGAAACAATATCAATCAGGACAAGTCATATCGGAACTGAACAGGACGGAACAAAATGAAACGATATCAATCAGGACAAGTCATATCGGAACTGAACATGACGGAACAAAACAAAACAATATATCAATCGGATCAAGACATATCAGAACTGAACAGGACGGAACAAAATGGTACAATATTAATCCGGACAAGTCACATCGGAACTGAACATGACGGAACAAAACGAAACAATATATCAATCAGATCAAGACATATCGGAACTGAACATATCGGAACAAAACGAAACAATATCAATCAGAACTTATACACCAATTCAGGAGTCAGGGTTACTCACAAGACACAACAGTACAGAACAAACCAGGACAGACCATACAACAGAACAAGACAGACCCGAACTGAACAGGAGAGCAGGACAGTACAAAATCATGTTACGTGTAATACAGTATAAAAAGTATGCATTTAGACAGTACAATATACAAAATAGTACAGTAAATCAAAATACAGTAACTAGACGGTGTACTTATACACCAAGTCAGAAGTTCCAGGTTACTCACAAACTGTTACGGTTATCTCCTTGCGCAAACAATCCGATAACCTCCAGATACGTCAGGCATCTCCATGTATATCCTGAACAATAATCATCAATGATATACAGATCAGAACTCATCCATTCAGGTCTCATTTGTCATCTTAGGTATCTATCGGTTTACCTAAGATAGCCTAGTAGCCTATTGCCCTCTCATCGGGTTTCATCTGGGGCTATTTTATTCTTAAATTAGGCTCAGCAGTCATCAGGATTATAACCCAAGTCATTTAGACTTCAATCGTTATCAGTCAGTTACTTCTTCAGCCTTAGGGGCAAAACGGTCATTTTATCACTCCTGCCCCGGGCCCTGTCAAGGCCCTCCGAATAGTCTTTATATCTTAAATATAAAGTTCTACGTCTTTTAGACTCCAATCGGTATCAGTTAGGTTCTTATTTTAACCATAGGGGCAAAATGGTAATTTTGTCATTCTTGCCCCGGACCCAGTCGTGGTTCTTAGAATATCCCATATATCGTATGAAGTTGTAAGTCTTTTAGACTTGAATCGCTATCAATTAAGGGCTTACTTAGCCTTAGGGGCAAAATGGTAATTTGTCATTCTTACCCCGGACCCTGTCGTGGTCCTCAGAATGTCCCATATATCTCATATGTAAATTCTTAAGTCCTTTGGACTTCGTTTGGTATCTATTTTTGATCATCGGGACACATCGGTCATTTCTCGTTTTACGCATTACTGTCCCGGAGTCTTATTTAGCCCTTCAGTGTTCATAATTATCCCTATGATAATTTATCAGATCAGTTTGACCTTTATTTGACCTCTACCTTGCACTTACTGTGCTCAGGGGTATTTTGGTCATTTTACGTTTTGTAAGATTCCGACTCCGAATCATTATTTAATCATGTTTACAGTCTCACCAGTATCTGGGCTTCTATCGCTATCAATTTCGTCCCAATCGGACTTCATTTGGGCTTTGTACAGTATCAGGGGTAATTTGGTAATTTCACGTGTCATATTTTTCGGCACGTCAGTTCATAAAATGGACCTCACCATTGGGTCCAGAGTGTTCGACATAATTAAGTTGGACTATCTGTTATGTTCAATTGACCCTGGGAAGCATCAGGGGCAGTATGGTCATTTACACTTTATGTGTCTGTATTGTTCGGGACTTCAGTTCGTTAAACGGACCTCACCGTTGAGTCCAGAATGCCCGACATAGTCAAAATAGGCTGTCTTTTATTTTTAGTTGGGTTCGGGTACCATCAAGGGCAGTACAGTAATTTACACCTACGTGTCTGTATTTTTCGGTACATAATTTCCCAATTTGGACTGTACCATTGAGTCCAGAATGCTTGAAATAGTGAAAATGCACTATTTATTTGCTTTATTTGGACTCCGTTTGACATAATTAATGTCCAGGGGTAAAATCGAAATTTTACCTAATTAATAAAATAATTAAATAATTATTTTATTATTTAATTAATTTAGCAGGGCTTAAATGTATAATTTTTCCAAGATGTGGGCCACTGTGACATTTCCCAAAACTGTTGGGGGTCAATGTGTAATTTTAGAAAGCTGTGGGGCCAAAACAGAATTTAATAAAATATAGTTTCAGAACCGTTTGGTTCTAGGGTTCACCAAGTGAACCGGTCCAAATTTCCCTAAACCATCCGGTCTAGTTACCTTCAGAGAACCGGGATATGATATCCCTCATATTCCCAATTTCTTTCTTATTCTCGGTTCGGATAGGCCCCAAATCAATTTCCCAATTTCTGATTTATTAACTCAGTTGCCAAACGGTCCGAATTCAATTTTTTTTTAAAGCACATCAGTTTAGCCAAACGGTGCCGTTCCATTAAAACGGTGGCACGGTCGTTGGCCGACACGTGTCTGGGCCAACTCAGTATGACTCGGCCAACTCGGTCGAGTCGACTCCATCTTCCCCATCGAATGCCCCACTGTTGCCCTAATTTGCAGGTTCGGTTTTTCTCAATTTCGTGCTATTTCAAGCACGGTTTTCAACATGTTTTGGTCCCAAATTGTTCTTAGAGGCTAGAGCAACAACTTGGCATCGATCTTGAGCTTCGAATCCAAGGATTAAGCTCGGTAGAACCGATTATTGCGCAGAATTTCAGTTCGGCCGTGTGGCCTTGTTTCTCAACCAAATTGCACAATTCTTGGCTTGTTGTGACCCTTAGTATAGGGGCTTCAATTCCCCATTTATAAATTTCAGTTTAAGAGCCTATTTTCGAGTTTGGGTTCCATGGCCGAAAGCAATAGCTTCGGTTTTGAGGGCTTATACCCAAGTGTTGGGGTCGCGGTTGGTGATATTTGAAACCCTCTCAGTGTCTAGATCAGTTCTAGACCATCAAAACTCAGTTCGGTTGAGGTTATTTCAGACCTGCTACAGGGAGCTCCATCCATGGCAGTTGGGTCACGGCTTTAGGTTTTTAATGCCTATTCGACCCTCTCAGTGGTTCTATAACCCTCCCAAGCCTCACAGTAACATCTATATACAGTTTTTATGGTCTAAAAATTATCAGAACAGTGCCAATAAATCAAAACAGAAAATTTGGTAACTTTAGTGTTTACCTTTTTAGACAGTGGCTTCCTCCTCAATGGCTCGGTTCAGGCTTGGTGGGGGTGTTTGTTCAGATCCAGTAGTGCCCCTCAGTTCCTTTTCTCTGGTGCATCTCCTTGAAGACACACATCATCCCTCACATGCACACATGTGTATACACATGCAAGGCCTTCAATTTCTCTACAGCCCTCTCTCTCTGGACTCTCTTATCCGTGCATACAACACCCACACTTCCTTTCTGATTTTGGACCCCCCCTCCTTTTCCTTCCACAAATGATAATATGTCTATATATATTATTACATATTACCATATATATACATCTCTTATATATATATAGATGTATATACATCAGAGAACAGTGGGATCTTAGGGCTGAGGTGGGCTGAGGGGGTAATCATGTGGGGTTTGCATGGGTTGCCATTGGTCAATTTGGGTGGCAGCTTGGGGCAATTCAGTGTTATATACCATTAAGTTGTGTATATGTGCACAAGGTAATGGCAGCCAAGTTGGTAAGTTTTTGGATAAAATTTATTTTCTCAAAGGTCAAGGGTTCAATTCCCCTTGACCACCAATTTGGCCATTTTTCACCATTTTTGGTTAAGGCCACGTTTGGCTGCACAGTAATTCAGTTTCAGTGTTTGCTACATAACTTTCATTCCGTAACTCCTTTTTCGATGCGGTTTGTTCCGAGAGTTTCATATTCCAGTTATCTACAGTATCAGAGGTTCCGTGCCATTTATTAATCATTCAGGATTTCCCGGGTTAGCTAATTCGGATTCCGTTAGTATTAAAACGGCGTTATTTCACCGAATTAATCAGTAATTTGGGTTCGGGTAGAATACCCTTCCCCCCCCAGACATATTTAATTATTTAATCGGTCTATGGTGTCTGCCGGGATTATGATTAATTCCCTAAATCATTCTGTAATTCGGTACTAATTAATAATTAGATAATTAATTATTAATTACACGGGATCGGGGTGTTACAGCCTCAATTTAGTTCTTTGGCAATATTTTCAGTTCATAGTCATCTAACAGATTCTATTCATCAAATTTTATGTCTTTTTCTTTAGACATTTCTTTTGGTCGAATAGACTCTACCATTGAGTCCGGAGTGTCGAAAAAAGTCGGTTTAGCTTTCCTAACATTTAATTCGGACTGTTATATGTAAAAGGGCAAAATGGTCATTTATCGTTTTACGTGTCATATTTTTCTGTACTTCGTTTCGTAATTCAGGACTCCATTATTGAGTCCGGGATGTCAAAGAAAGTCAGTTTAGACCTTCCCTGAATTCTAATTTGGCTTTTGAGGTACTAGGGGTAATTTTGGTCATTTTACCCCCTTACATGTCTTTATTTTCGGGACCTCATCTCGTGTCGTGGACCTCACCATTGGACTCAGAAGGTTCGAGATAGTAAGAATACACTAATAACTTGTTAATTTTGGTCAAGGGGTATTTTGGTCATTTACGCCTTTACGTGTCTTTCTTTTTCAGGCCCCGTCTCATAAAACAGGACCCTACCATTGATCTCAGAATGTCCAAAATAGTAAAAATACACTATTCTTATGTTTAATTTGGACTTCATTTGCTCTATTTATGACCCAAGGGCAAAATAGTAATTTAACTTTATTTATTAAATAATTAAATTAATTATTTAATTATTTAATTATTTTTCAGGGGCCTTATTGCATAAATTTTCCCTCAGTTGGGCCTCAGTATAATTTTTCTGAAGCCCAGGAGTCAATCCGTAATAACCAAAAGTCTTGGTTTATTTTATTTTGAATAGAACAGAAAACCAGGGGGTTCGGTCCAAGTATAAGTGAACCGGTCCGCTCTGGTTGTAAACCAACCGGTCTATCCGGTTTATTTACATGTGGCTGACGTCATGATGACATCAGCCCTAGCGTCCATTTAATTAAACCAATTGCAAAATGCCGTCGTTCCATTTATTCGGTGGCAAGCCCAGAGGCTGCCACGCGTCCTGAGTTAACCCACCCGTTTTAAACCGAGTGACGAGTTGACTCGTCGTCTTCCCCACTTCTCTATCACTGTTGCCCTGATTTCAGAATTTCTTTTCTTTCTATTTCGTGCAGTTTGGATCCATGGATCCTTACTGTTTTTGTCCCAAAATGTTCCTAAGGTATAAACAATTCAATTGGCATTCATTTTGGAGTTCAAAAGGGTCCCGTTTGATCGTTTTCAACCTTGATAATCCGAACTGTAATTCGGTCATACATGCTCATTTCTGAGCCAAAACCCTTGGGGTTTGATTCTTTGTGATCCATTTCTCATGGAGTTTCCTTTCCCATTCATAAATATCATTTTAACATCGAGTTTAAAGCTTTGGGTTTCAAACCCGTAGCCTGCAACTCAATGTTTGGAGGGCATTTCGTGAGCTTTTTGATCGCGGGTATAGGTTTTTAAGTTGATCGTGGGGTCTAGTTTAGCTTTTGATAAATCAAAACCAGTTTGGAGAACATTGGACCAGACCTGCTTCAAGCAAGGTCATCAATGGCCATAGCTTCTGGGTTCCACGTTTTTGAGTGTTTTAAAGCTAAAATTCCGTTCTTAAACTGATCTAAACATGTTCTTTATATCATATATATAAAATGAAAGCTTTAAATCAGTTTATACATAGAGAAATTCTAGAGAGAGAATTTTAAAAGTTTTGGTGGGTTCACCTTTCACCACTATTTTTCTCTTTCTTTCTTGCTCTAAAAACCCTTCTTCTCTTCTGATTTTCTTCCTTCCTTAGCTTCTCAGTCTCTCCCTCTTTGATCTTGTTCGTATGAAGTAAAGCATGCTTTGCATGCCTTGCTTTTAAAGAGAGAACCGACCTCTCTCTCTCTTTTTCTGGTTCATAGCCCTACACTAGCCCTCACTTCTCATTAATTTTGTTCTTCCCAAGTTTTTTGCTTTACATTAAATTTTGCATGATATTTATACATATAATATATATATATATATATATACACATATACACCTATATACAAGACAACACACACACACACCAGCCGACACACACACACCATTCACACACTGTTCACACTTTTACACATTTTTGCTTTATTCATATACATACTTACATACATACATGCTTTCACTTTACATACATGCATACTTCACTTTATACACATACATATTATATTTAATTAATATAATATTTCTTATACCTTAATTAATTAATAATTAAATTAATTAAATATCTTTTTTTATAAATCTCGTAATACGTGTCATATGACCCGGTATCCCGGGTCGGGATATTACAGTAAACCTTTGTCTCATCACCATTTTTAATGGCATTTGGTTCTGTGTGACCCTTAAGGTATGGGGATTCAACCCCCATTCTCAAAAACAGGTTTAGGTGTCTACAACTAGGACTAGGTTCTACGATCGAAACCTGCAACTCATTTTTTGAGAGTCATTTCTAGGGTTTTGTTGTCGCGGTCATGTGCTTTGGGGATGCCTGTAGGGTCTACTTTAGGTCTTCATAAGCTAAATGGGATTTGTTTGAAGTCGGTTCAGACCTGCTTGAGCAAGGTCTTCAATGGCGGTTTGTTCATGGGTTTTATGTTTTCAACTGTTTTTAAGCTCAAATTTTATGCTTGAACAGATCTAGATATAGTCTAAACATCATATATACATAAATCAAGGCTTAAAACAGTTCATACGTAGAGAAATTCTAGAGAGAGAAATTCAGGTGTTTTAATGGGTTTAGCTTCAAACGGCACCTTTCACTCCTCTTCTCCTTCTGAATCTCATCTCTTCTTCTGCCCAGAACTCCTCTCTTTCTCTCTCAGTGATAGAGTGAGTGTGAGTCGTGTGTATGCATTGTGTATGTATGTGTATATAATTATACACTTAATTAATTCAAATTCTGATTGCCCGAACAACTTGGTTAACTTGTGGCAACATCCATGCTCAGGTTTTTACTATTTTGGGGCAGGCTTTTAATCAGTCGGTTGTGTGTGTGTGTTTTGTTTTGGTTTTGTATACATACATATATATATATATATCATATATTAGCACCACACACTCACACCTCTCTCAACTACTTTCTGATTACACCATACCCTCCACTGTTTGCCTTTCTTTTCTCCCTCACTCCCTCTCAAATCAGCCATGCCTCATTTAATCCCTATGCATATTTATATATATATATATATATATATAAAGTAAGTTATAATCATTTATATGTTACACATTTATATTTACTTATTTTTTTTATATAGCCACTAATAATTAATTATTTTAAAATTTAATTATTCTCTTAAGTGTGTAATGTTTACACTAATCCTTCGTAACCTCTAAATGCGTGCCCAAATCTTGTACTCTTATTGATGACTGGCGGTTGCAGTAAAAATATAATTATCACGGAACCGACAAGTTGGTGATTGTAACGAAAGTGATGTACAGTTGTCCTGAGTTTTTAGGACTATTACTAAAAGTCCATGTGTCGGGTTTGAAACCGACCTCGTTACTTAAGGCGTCGATTTCTAATTTAACACAACGGCTTAATAGTCCCTAATTCGGGTCGGGGTATTACATCATAAGAGGTGTATTTTAACATTCTAAGCATATTTCCCTTATATAGCATACTCAAATTATGCTTCTAAACATGACTTATGTCTAAATAATGCATATATAGCGTCCTACCGGCAAATAGTGCATGAATAGTGTCCTACCAGCAAAACAAAAAATTTACCCTTGATTTTGTAGATCTTTGCAGTTAAATCCAACCTCTCTAAGAGATTGGCCTCCATAACCGAGAGAATTGAGGCAATAAAAAATGGCATGCACATCCTTAAGTTACTTGTTAGAATGTGAGCCCTTATATCCAAGACATTTTATTATTATTTAATAGATTTGATTTATTATTGAGTTTCATATTACCATATGTTTTGATGTTGCTTTATATCATGAGGTGATGAGTCCTTGAATTGTCATTAGGAGTGGTTTATCTGTATAAATGAGATTTACACATAAGAGATATGAACTGCTTATATAGGCAATTCTAGAATTGTTCGTGGCTATTGATAACACTAGACATCTTATCTGTGAAGCTGTAATACAATTAACATTTATATGATAAAGTGGTTTATCTTAACTATCAGAGTATTTGACTCTAGGTTATTGTATTGGTGTGTTGGGAATACACTGAACTGGATCACCATAAGAAACACATCATTTGGAATTGTCACCTTTGATAAGTTTCTTATTCACTATTCGCAGTAAGCTCTTAATCCTGAGAGGATACTGAACGCAAGTTTTGAATAGTGATGACTTTGAGTTACTGTAAAGATTTGAAAAATCAGGGTAAATTTTTCGTTTTTGCCAGTTGGGCATTATTCATGCACTGTTTGTTGGTAGGGCGTTATACATCCATCATTTAGGTATAAGTCATGTTTAGAGGCATATTTTTAGTATGCTATAGAAGTGAAATATTCGTAGAATGTTAAAATACACCCCCTGTAAAAATTTGAGCCTAATCAAAGATAGTTTCAAAAATGGACCATAAATGGCATCCTGGGTGGCCCGGGTGGACCCTACTGCTACTTGGCCGCAGGCGAAAATAAATTTTTTGGGACAATATCATTTAAAATAATTTGAAGAACTTTGGTTAGAGCAAAATGTCGAATTGAGGCCTTTCGGGACGGGTTGAAGTGTAACGGGGTCCCGAACTCATTAATGGCAAAATGGTCATTTTACCCCTTGGCCCCTTTATTATAAATAAGACCCCTTAGTGTAAAAAATACAGAACTTGGTCGAGAATACAACAGCAGGTCGTGCATGGAGAGAAAGATGAAGAAAACCTAGGGATTTGCAACTTTCAAGCTTTCAAAACTCATCTTTAGGCTTGGAATTACACAAGACTTCCTTCTAAGGAATTGTTCCCTGTGTCAAGGGCTACATTCTCACTAATTGGTTAGGCTACATAGCAGATACAACTCCCTAGGGTTAAGAAAAACCCTTTTAGGTATGATATCTTACTAAGTAAAGAATAGGGTTAAGTTTAGGAGTGTTTTATATGTTGATTGAGTGATTTACATGTTTACTTGTTGTTAGAAAGTCACTTAGGATGTAGTTGCTTTGAAAAACCTAGAGTTTAAATTTGTATACTTGTGTGTTTTTTGAGTTCTTTGAGAATTTGTCAAAACGATGAACATGCAACTTGAAGATATGTTTGATTCATTACATTGTGGCTTATGTTCATGTGAATAAACCTTGTGTTTTGGAAGAGATGGTTGTTTAATGCATTAATGCTTTGTGTAATTATGTGTTTTTTGAGAATTGGTAATATAGTGAACATGTAGCATGAGCATGTGTTTAAATTGATTGTAAATAGCATATGTTCATGTGGAAGAAGTTGTGTGGTTTGAAAGTTAGAATTTACTTTATGGATGATGCATGATTTAAGGTGTATACCATGCATTTGATAAAATGCCTCATTGAAATTGTATAGAAGAATCAAGGCATATTGGCATATTGTGATTCCTTGAAAACATAGTGTGGGTTAAGCACGTGGTGCTATGCATTATGAGGGTGTCGATCCTGCGGTGAAAAACCCAAAATTGGCCATTGGAAGTCGTTAATCCAACAGGAGCTCGCCCATGAAACGAGACATATAAGTGGTACTCGCGAATCCAAACGAGAAGGACTGTGAAACGAGACATTTGTTGGCCATAGAATTGCATGTGTGAGTCATGCATATTGCCATTGCATTGCATTGATGAATTGGAAGGCATATAGATTATAAATGCAGACTTTACATATTCCATGCCTTAACTTTGTTCCTTGCATTAGCATTATGTCATACCAGCAATTAAGCTGACCCCTCGTGGGATATCATATTACAGATGAGGCTCCCGGTACTTGAGACTTGAAGAAGTCTTGAATAGCAGAGGAGACGTGGACCATAAAGGATATTTGGCCTTAGGGTATAATTTTTGAGTTGTATGAGGGCATAAGCCCAAAGACATATGTAATAAACTTGTAAAAATCTTGTATATTATGAATACAATGGGTAAGGCCCTATATTTGTAATGAACGTGAGGTTATGACGTTTTAAATATCAAGCATATGTGTATGTATGGAGGGTTGTATATTTAAAATGATGTATGAGTACTTTGTGGAGTAAGAGAAGATATTCTTGTATTTAACTTCATGGTGGTGGATTTTGTTATGGAATATTAGGTGAAAAATGCTTAGAAAACAAAGGAGACTATGGTAAAAATTTTCAAAATATGGTAATTAGTTTGAGTGGAGCGGGAGAGCATGGTTAGACTTTCTAAGTAGGGGATTAAAAGACTTAAGAAGAAGGAAGAAAGGTAAAGAAATAAAAAATGGGGGTGATTAGCCCGAATATTATTTGAAGTCAAAAATGAGGGAAAAAGAATAAAATAATCAATTTACATGTTATAGGGCCCCACACCAAGTTCGGTGATGAAATAAATTGAAATGGGTATAAAAATATCAAAATCAAGATTTTTAGTCAAGGTTGGAAAATTGGGCACTGTAGCATTTTAGCTACTGGTTTACCGTAGCAATGAATAGTAGCTATAGTGAACCAGCCCTAGGATAGCCCCAACCCACGCCCCAGTCTCGCGCCTGTGGGCCACTGCGCCCTGCGCATGCCAGCTGCCCACCAGCCATGGGCATCCAGCCTCTTCCCTCTTGACAGCAGCCCTTGGCCACCTTTTTAGGCCATGTTTGGGCACCCTTTTGGGCCATGTTTGGCCACTTCATTGGGCCATGTTTGGCCAATCCTTAGGCCATGTTTGGCCACCTCATTGGCCAAACATTGGGCCATGTTTGGCCACTCTCATGGGCCATGTTTGACCACTTTCTTAGACAAATTTTGGTATAGTTTTTGACCTATTCTTGGCCCATGTCTTAGGGCATTTGGGCTCATTTTGGCCATTATTCCAAGACATTTTTAGAGACATTTTGGGGCTATTTTGGAGGCCATTTTTTAACATGACTTAGACTAATGTTGAATATAGATTGGGAGAGATATTAGAAGACCATTTTTGTTAAGTCTAATAGCAAGTTTTCATTTTTAAATTTTAGGGAAACATAGGGAAATAAATGTGTAATGAACTAAATCCATTAAATTGTCTTTCATTTATTTTTCTTATTGCGCTTCACTCACTCCCTAGGTTTGTGAAAATTCAAGACGTGACAACATGGTATCAGAGCTTAGATTCGAATACTTAGGGACTGTGGGGTATTGTTAAACACCATAGGACTCTAGATAAGAGCATGTGACTTCGTGTGAATGGTCGGTGGTATGAGATAGGACCTTGTGTGTTGTGTGGCTATTTATACTTGATGTATCACATGCATGATTATATATGTTAGTTGATGCTATGATATGATATATGTTTACGTGATTTGGTGTAGTGGGGTGCATGATATGGGTAATATGTATATTGGCATGACCGTGTGTGATAACCTGGTATGTGTTTACGTACATAATAGATTGATGCTTTTTTGCCTTCAGGATATCATGTAGCATTATGGGAGAATGCCATGGGCATGTGTATATTATATTGCTTAAATGGATTTTTTTTTTTTGGCGAAAGACTACATTTGAATTGAGTGAGAACTTGTTATTTGTTTATTGTAAACAATGGGTGGAGGTGGTAGAAGTGACATTTATGAGTTATGAGTAAGCAAGTAGGTTTACTGGATGTGTTAGGTTATCAGGTGATGATTGATGATCTCTTGTTTAAGGAGAATTGCATAAATATGAATAGTTTGAAAATGTTGGTATGGATTAGTCCAAGTTATGATGTAATTGAGTTTTGATTTCGTGCTTAGGATGAATATTGATAAATTCAAGTGATGTGAATCTGAAAGTTAGGGGTTGTAATGATTCCTTTATTGAATTGGAATATGTTGTTTTGTGGTGGCCTATGGAGGTAACCTAGTGATGGATACTATTGACTCACCTAGTCTTATAAGATGATCGATACTAGTTGTGATGAGAATAATGGATTGATTAAATGAACTTGTGAATATGAGCCTTATGAAAATAATGAGTTGCATAAAATAGGCCAAATTAAGGTGTGAATTATGAACCTAGTTCTAGCTTAGTTTATAAGATGGATTCCAGAATTATGATTGAATAAACTGGTAGATATTGATTGTTATTTTGGAGAAAATTATGTATTAGGTTAAGAGTTGGATGATACAAATTTTTGAATATGAATCTTGTGTTTAATATGTGAATTGTGTGAATATATTTGGAGTAAAAATATTGTGGTTGAGGCATTAGAACTTGAGAGCTTGGATTGTTATATAACTTATGAGTGAATGGTGATTTTCACTTGTCATTTTAAAAATGTGTGGGTAAAAAGTTATGAATGAATCTGATTGGCTTGAATAAAGTTATAAATGATTGTATTGTCTGGACCTAGATAATAAATATTATATTAGGGATGAATTAGTTGTTTGCTTTTCGGACGAGTATAGACGGCTACAGGGGAGAGAGTAACAGTGTGTACTCCTGAGGGAGATAACTTTTATTTCATGGGGGATAGTGGAGATTTCCTAGTGTCACCTTTGTGTGACTTGAGGAATTAGGGGAGGTCATAGCTATTTGTTGGCTTGTTTGATAGCAGATAGGAGTGGGATTACAAAGAGTGTATTACCGCCAGTAGTAGATGAGTTCCCAAATGTCTTTCCGGATGACTTAACTAGCCTACCTCCGAGACGAGAGATAAAGTTCATGATAGAGCTTATCCCAGGCACTATGCCTATTTCCATTCCACCTTACTGTATGGCTCCAGCTGAGTTGAGGGAGTTGAAGGAACAGTTGACTGATTTACAGGGTAAGGGTTTTAGTCGTCCTAGTACTTCACCATGGTGTGCTTCAACATTATTTCGAAGAAGAAGGATGGGACATTACATTAGTGTATGGATTATAAGAGACTGAACCAGGTTATTATCAAGAATAAGTACCCGTTACCGAGGATAAATGACTTGTTTGATCAGCTTAGGGGTTCGAGATGTTTCTCAAAGATCGATCTTCGATCGGGGTATCATTAGTTGAGAGTAAAAGAGGAGGATGTGGTGAAGACAGCTTTCTGTACTCGTTATGGCCATTATGAGCTTATAGTTAGCCATTCGGTGTGACGAATGCCCCGACGACATTTATGGACTTGATTCATCGCATCTTTAGTCGTTATTTAGACCAGTTTGTAGTGGTCTTTATTGATGACATTCTGATTTATTCACCTCATGAGGAGGAGCATACTTTTCACTTACGGACTGTATTACAGATTTTGAGGGAGCATCGTTTGTTTGCAAAGCTTTCGAAGTGTGAGTTTTGGCTTCAGGAGGTACAGTTTATAGGCCATGTTGTATCAAGTAATGGGGTGTCCGTGGATCCTTCTAGGATTGACTCTGTCATGAGTTGGGAAAGGTTAGACTTTTAGTTAATTGGACTGGCTTAGATTACATGATTATGTGTGTGCTTGTTACTTTAGTACGTGTAATTGTACAATGCACTTATTTTCTTGATTTGCTGGGGGTATGTGGTATGCTTGATTATTGATCAATTGTGGCTAGATGCTTATATCTATGTAGTAGACCAAATTATTTATGAGATAGGCTATATGTAACACCCCGGCCTTGCTTAATTAATAATTACTTTGCTAATTATTAATTAGACCGAGTTAAAGAATGATTAAGGAAATTAATTATTTTATCTGGATGGTCACGATAGGCCGATAAAATAATTAAACACGTCAGAAAGGAGGGTGTAATACCCGAACCTAATTATCAATTAATTAGGTGAAATTATGTTGTTTTAACACTGATGGAACTCGAATTAGCTAACTACGGAAATCCCAAATAAATAATAAATGACACGGGGCTTTTGATACTGAAGCTAACTGAAATACAAAACCCTCAGAAGAAACCGCGTCAAAAAAGGAGCAACAGAAAAAAAATTATGGAAGAAATAACTAAAACAGAATTTTGCGCAACCAAACAAGGCCTAAGCCCGAAATGTGGAAAAAGGGGCAAAAGTGAGGCTAAGGGGACTTGAACCCTTGACCTAAATGAGAAAGCACATGGCACTAAAAAAATTACCAAGTTGGTTGCCAACATCTTTGTGCCTATATATACAACAGAATTATATATAACACTAAATTACCCAAGTCTGCCTCCCAAATTGGCCAATGGCCATACATGCAAACCCCTCATCATTTCCTGAATCACCCCACATCAGCCCACATCATCCGACCTCAGCCCTATATCAACCCACATGGTCTCACTTAAACCCACAAGTGTATGCACATGGTGTACACTTATAAATGTATAAATTATACATTTGAGAATATACAAAAGGTGAGTGTGCTGTGTAAATCAGAACCTAAATGAGTGTGTGTGTGTGTGTGTGTGTGTGCGCAACTGTGTATATGTGGGTGTGTTCGTGAAGGCTGGGTAAGAGGGCTGCTAGAGAGAGAATAGAGAGAGTGAATGAAAGCTTGTATATGCAACTGTATGTGTGTTCATGGTGTGTGTGCTTTACTTAAGTGCACCATGAAGGAGGAAGGAACTGAGGGGACATGACTGACTAAGGCAACAACCGAAGATCAGAACTGAGTCACGGATAGGGAAGGAAGCTCACTGTTTGAGAGGTATAACCTCAAACTGTTTGGTTTTCTTTGTCAGAATTTCTGGTACTATTTGGTGTTGTTAAGCCCTATGACTACATGCATAATGTTGAGGCATGAAAATATAACCCTGAAACAGCCTAGAACACCAAGGCATGCCCAAAACTGCCATTGATGACCTTCCATACAGCAGGTCTGATTCGACTAGGATTAAACCTCTATTGAAGGATAGGGACTTCAACTAGATGCCATAGGGTTTTCACTACAACAAGGACCAGACCAAACGGCTTAAAAATGAGCCTTAAAACCTGAGTTGTAGGTTCCGGCCATGAAACCCAACCCTACAAATCTTGCCCTAAACCTGATTTTTGAGAATAGAGGCTTGAACCCCACGATCAAGTAGGTCAACATAGAAGCAATCCCATCTACTTTAGGTTAAAAACCAGCGTGTATAACCGAGTTGTAGGTTCGGTTATCTCCCCATAGACCGAACGTTTGAGCTTGATTCGAGGCTCAAAATGAATGCCAAGACGTTGGCCTAACTTCTAGAAATCATTTGGGATGGAAAACAGAGGAAATCAGTCTTTGAAAACCCACAAAACTGGAATTTAGGGCAACACGGGGGGGAAGAAGATAGAAGACGATGAACTGTGACTAGGTCGGTTCGGGTTCGGCGAGACCCGACCCGTCGCATAAACGGGCTTTAGTGGGACGGCACCATTTTGAGTTAAACGTTTTGTTTTAAAAACTGAAATAGACCTGTTTGGTTACGGCGATAGGAAATTGAAATTGGGGTTCAGGTTTGACCAAACCATGGATAAGGGGCCAAATTGGGATATAACAGGATATCATATTCCAGTTCTGCATGGTCTAGTGAACCAGCTGGTTCACTGTGTTTGAGGACCGTTCTAGGGTTACAACTTGTAAACCCAATGGTTCACTGATTTAAAAATTAAAGAAAAACCAGAACTTTAGTAAATTATACTTAGACCCTGACTGTTTTGAATATTCGTACACTGGCCCAGATTTTAAAGAATTAAATCAAATACACCCCTGAAAAATAAATAAATAATAAAATAATTATTTTAATTATTTTATTAATTGGGTAAAATTACTATTTTACCCTTGGACACTAAATACGTCAAACAGAGTCCAAATAAAATAAATGAATAGCATGTTTCTACTAATTCGGGCGTTCCGGACTCAATGGTAGAGTCCAATTTGGGAAACCAAGTCTCAAAAAATAAAAACGCGTGAATGGTAAATGACTGTACTACCCCTAATGATACCTAGGGTCAAATAAACACAAAAGATAGTCCAATTTAACCATGATGGACATTTTGGACCCAATGGTGAGGTCCGTTTAACGAACCGAAGTCCCGAAAATTACAGACATATAAATTATAAATGACTGAATTGCCCCTAATGATACCTAGGGCCAATTAAACATAAAAGATGGTCTGCTTTAACTATGTCAAACGCTCTGGACCCAATGATGAGGTCCGTGAGATCTAAATAAATTTCGAAGAATAGAGTTGGATGAACTAGGATAATTTTATATACGTGCTGATGACCAGTTATGTAATCAGATGGACTCTGATGATTGTAAAATTTTGTAGTTTAATATTTTGGGACATTCCAGATCCAATGACGGGATCCGTTTTGTGAAACGAGGTCCCGAATCCATAAACACGTGAAACGTCAAAATGATAATTTTACCCTTAGTATTCCAAAAGCCAGATGAATGTCAAGGGGGCATAGTCTGACTATTCTAGGGCACTCTGGACTCAATGGTGGAGTCCATACTAGTAAACAAAGTACCAAAAAATGTGACGCGTGAAAGTGTAAAAGGACCTAAGAACTTACATATGAGATATATGGAATATTTTGAGGACCACGACAGGGTCCGGGGAAAGAATGACAAAATTATCATTTTGCCCTAAAGGTTAAATAAGTACTTAACTGATGACGATTTGAGTTCAAAAGACTTGGAGCTTTATATTTAAGATATGTGGACTATTCTAAGGACCACGATAGGGTCCGAGACAAGAATGGTAGAATTACCATTTTGCCCCCAAGGTTAAATAGGTACTTAACTGATAACGATTTGAGTCCAAACGGTTTAGATCTTTATATATAAGATAAGTGGACTATTCTGAGGACCACGACAGGGTTCGGGACAAGAATGGTGAAATTACCATTTTTGCCCCTAAGGTTAAATAAGTACTTAACTGATAACGATTTGAGTCCAAAGGACCTAAGAACTTACATATGAGATATATGGAGTATTCTGAGGACCATGATAGGATCCGGGGCAAGAATGACAAAATTACCATTTTGCCCCTAAGGTTAAATAAATGCTTAACTGATAACGATTTGAGTCCAAAAGACTTAGAACTTTATAATTAAGATATGTGGACTATTCTGAGGACCACGACAGGGTCCGGGACAAGAATAGAAAAATTATCATTTTGCCCCTAAGGTTGAATAAGTGCTTAACTAATAACGATTAGAGTTTAAATGACTTAGATTATAATCTTAATGACTGCTAAGCCTAATTAAAGAATGAAATAGCCTCGAAAGAAACCCGATAAAAGGGCAATAGGCTACTAGACAATCTTAGGTAATCCGATAGATGCCTAAGATGATGAATAAGACATAAATGGATAAGTTCTGATCTGCTTGTGATTGATGATGATTATTCAGGATATACAAGCATGTGCCTAAGACAATATCTGGAGGTTATTAGATTATCGGTGCAAGGAGATAAGCGAACAGTTTGTGAGTAATTTGGAACTTCTAACTTGGTGTATAAGTTACACTGTCTAGATACTGTATTTTGGTTTACTGTACCGTTATATTGTTTAAATGCATATTTTTAAATGCGTACTCTTTTATAATGCATTACATGTGACATGATTTTGTACTGTCTTGCTCTCTTGTTCAGTTCAGGTCTGTCCTATTCTGTTGTATGGTCTGTCTTGGTTTTGTTTGTTGTGTTGTGTCTTACTCTTGGGCCCACTCCAGTTTACGTGGTATGGCATAAGTAGGCTTGATTATATGCCTAATCGGCATCTTGCTTTGTTATGTTCTGTTATGTTCCGCTCAATACTTGATTTAATTGCCTATACTCTTGATTGATATACTGGCATCTATACTGTTCTGTCTGTTCTGATCTGTTGTTCCATTTAGATTAGTCCTGCTTTATTCTACTTAACTGCATTTAAGTGGATTTATAAAACTGCTATTTCAGAGATAACTGAACTCTCCATGTGCTTTGTAAGCAAGAATTGATTTTGAAACCCATGACAGGGAACCTGTGTTACTCATTGGGCTTATTTAAGCTCTCCCCATTATCCTAACATTTTTCAGGATTTATCTCCATTGGATTAGAAGGCACTATGACATGACATGGATAGGCCGAGTGGCATTCCAAGTACAGGATCTGAGGGCACTGATTTGAGGAGACTTGGATTCTCCAAGATTGAATTTGGTTATTTAAGTGAGTGACATGACTTAATTGATATGATTAAATTTACTGATATTAGGACATGGCTCATGGAAATGGTACTCTAGACAGATTAAATATGCTCCGTTGTTATATGTCTGATTATAGATGTGCTTTGTGGTTAGAGATATTAGCCGTGTTATTTTAGACTTGCTCTGTGGTACGTACCTTTGCAGTATATAACGAGTTGCATTCTTAAGATAAAAAGTTTTTAAATTTCGCTACTCTGACCCTACATTTGGAATGCAATTCATCGGTAAGTTCAGAAGTTACCTTTGGTTGGTCGCATTGTCGGTCGGCAAACCGGCAAGGCAGTTAACTGGCATAACGTCCTCGACATCTGCGTAGGGTGAGGTTCGGGATGTGACACTATATGCTTAGTTATCTATAAGATAGGCTATAAGCTTGGATATCCATAGGATTGGATGCGTGCCTAGTTAGCTATATGATAAGTTATATGCTTATTTATGTATAGGTATATTCTTATGATGGATCCTATACTTAAGTGTTTATGTGGTAGGCTATGTGTTAGCTATTGAATGTTGCTTGTTGATTCTATATATCTATGCTAGGTTAGTGCCCGATATTCTTAGGTTACAGTATTACGACTATGATATCTATACAGACTGGATTGATATTAGTGCATGTATAAGGGTATGCTTAACCATGTAGTATGTAAGTGTGTTTTGATACCTGTGTGTATATATTTATATATTCATAGTTAAAATTGGTAAAGAGTTTCACAAGAATCTCATTTGTTTTGATACCTTATTTGATATATTGATTATTATGGTGATGAATTAGAATAACCTTAGATGAAATTGAGATATTTTTTTTTTTACCTTCTCTAATGTCTTGTTTTTTTTAAACCTTGATATATTGCCTTAGGTTTCATATCTGGAATACATAGACTACCTTGTCTACTTTTGGATATCTAATTGATATATATATATATATATATATATATGATTGAAATTAATAGTCTAATCTTTATTAATGCTTGATGTGTAGTCTCGGTTATATATATAGACTAAAGTAGATGATGATGACATTACTTTGAGATTATGTTTTTGATGTCTTGTGGATAATTATAGTACTTGAAGAATATTGGATTATTAAATTACATTGAGGTGCAGGTGATGTATTGATGACATCGTGATGGATTACTTAAATGATCGCATAGCTTAATTTGTGGTTAGTTAGATAGTCAACACATATGTTTGAGGTACCCTTGTGGGCATTGAGAATTTTATATTTTAATTATGTTGTATTATTGAGGTGGGTTATGATGATTGAATAGATTTGGAAAAATTGGCATTGATAGGCTATCATGTTTGAGGATTTCATTATGCATTGTGCCATGTGAAGTGGACCGTTACAAATGGTATCAGAATCGAACCCTAACAAGGAGTGTGGGGATGTCTGCACGTCCACCAAGGAGGATGAGGTTCCTTTGGGGGCGTGAGGGTAATGGGAGAGGGTAATGCATCCCACATCGCTTAGGGAAAGGAAGGGTGAAGGATGCATAGGTAAGGCTGCACGTCTTTATGTTACAACCCCTTTTGTATTACTTTTTCCAAATTTTGTCGAAGAGGTACATTTCTAAATTTTGACATGAAATTTATTTAAGGGGGAAGGATGTAAAGATCTAAAAAATCAGGGTAAATTTTTTGTTTTTTTCCGGTAGGGCACTATTCATGCACTATTTGCTGGTATGGCATTATACATGCATCATTTAGGCATAACTCATGTTTAGAAGCATATTTTGAGTATGCCATAGAAGATAAATATGCTTATAATGTTAACATACACCTCTTGTAAAAATTTGAGCCTAATTAGAGACAATTTCAAAAATAAACCATAAAGGGCATCCTGAGTGGCCCGGGTGGACCCCGCCGCACTAGACCTGTGAAGACCTGGAAAAAAATAAAATAAAAAATAAAAAATAAAAAAAAGAGAGAAATAGAAGCAACGAAAAGAGAAAAATAAAGAAAGAAAAAAAAAAGAATACAAAAAGAATGGGAAAAGAATACAAAAATAAAAAGGGAAAAAGTAAACAAGTGTGTGCAGCGTGTTGTGTGTGTGTGTCTTATATATTATATATTATACATATCTATACATATCAAGTGGACCAAGAAAACAGGAACAAGAAGAAAAAAAAGGAATAGAAGAGTCAAAAAAAGGAGGCAATGTGGGGCGGTGCATAGGTAATATAATATGTATATATATATATATGTGTGTGTGTGTGTGTGGTGGGTGTTTAAAAGTAAAACAAGAAAGGAGGAAAAAAAAAAGAAAAGAAAGAAATGAAAAAGTCAAGAAAGGGGGGCGGTAGAGCAGAGAGATGGCGTGTAGCAGAAAAGGAAAAGAGGAAAAAAAAAAGGGAGAAGGGAAACAGAGGGGCAGTACAGGTAGCTACTGCAGGAAAAATATGCATATGTATGTGTGTACAGGAGTGAGTACAGCAGGCAATAAAAATATATATTATATATGTGTGTGTCGTGCAGCAGTGCAGGTAGCGTGTAGTAGGGACAATTATATATATATATATGTGTGTGTGTGTGTGTGGTTGTGGCGGTGGAACAGCGAGACAGTGCAGGCATATTAGTATTAATATATATATATATATATATATCTGTGTGTGTGTGTGTATGTGTGTGACGGTGCAACAAAGGAAAAAGAAAAGAAAATAGAAAGAAAAGAGAGTGGAAAAGAGAGCAAGAAGGAAGAGAGGTAGCAGCAGCAGCAGCGCTGCACTGTGTGATGTGAGTTGTGGTGGTGTTTGTGTATCAGTGGAGCAGAGAGGCAGTAGCAGTTTAGGGGATGATGACGCTGCTGTTGGGAGCTTGGGTTTGGTATGGAGGTGTTTAGCAGACCTGGGCAAATGACCGGTAGGAGGAAGGAAAATGACAGTAGCGGTAGAAGCGGTGGAGAGTCCTTGGAGGGTTGTGGGTTGGAACCTGTAGCAGGAGCTGATGCACCAAGGCCTAATATGGTAGTTGCGGGAAGCAGACCTAGGGATGGATTTGGCAAGCTATGGATGTTGAAACTCCAGCAATGGAGAATGGGAGCTAGGTGTTGGAATTATCTGTAGCAAGTGGAGCTGCTACAAAACCTGATGCAGCAGGGGTTGTAGATAGAGAACAGCAGAAGCAGTTCGGGTGTAGTGGTTGCTGTAATACCCCGACCCGAGAATGTCGGGTAATGTGACACGTGTTACGAGGATATGAAAAATAGAGGTAAATATTATGCCTTTAAGATAATGATAAATTAAATTAATAAAATTAATTTATTAATATGAGAAATTAAGTATTTATTATAATTAATATAAAATATAATGGTTAATTAATAAAATGTAATTAATTGAATAAATAATTTAATAATAAATTAAACATGGAAAATTAAGTAAAAATATATATATATATATGTATATATATCAGCCGTGTGTGTGAGTGTGTTGTGTAATATGTATATTAAATGTCATATATACATATATATACATAAATATATGAGAAGGGAGACATGAAGTTAAGATAGGTAAGGGTGGCTTGTACTAGATGTATATATTATATGGTCATTAGGTGAAGATGAATAGGGGGAAGTATGGCCACTGATCTGATGGAGTAAGGGGGTGAAGTGAGGGGCAATTAATGGCCATTAAATTTCCCACTTATACAAATGGACAAACATGGTTTACACACCAAATCTCCACCCGATCAGCCATAGAGAAAGAGAGAAAGAGTTCTGGGCATTCAAAAGAAGGGAAGGGAGGTCTCGGAGGAAGGAGGAGAGAGAGAGAGAGAGCCACTGTCAGAGGTAAAACACAAAAACCCTCACTTTCTCTCTCTAGAAAATTTTCCTACACATGAACTGTTTTAGCTTCTAGATTTTATATATATGATGTTTAAAGTAGATAAACATGATTAAGCATGAAATGTAAGCTTGAAAACACTCAGAAACACCAAACCCAGAAGCTACGGCCATGGAAGACCTTGCTTGAAGCAGGTCTGAACCAAAGCTCACCAAACTGGATTTGGTTGATCAAAACCTAAACTAGACACTACGAGCAATATGAAAACCTATACCCGCGATCAAAAATCACAAGAAATGGCGTCCAACCATTGACTTGCAGGTTACGGGTTTACAACCCAAACCTTTAAACTCGCATTTAAATCAACATCTACGAATGAAATGCGAAACCTCATGAAGAGAGGATCACAACAAACCAAGTTTCATTGAATTTGGCTCAGAAATGAGCATGAACCGTGGGTTTACAGTTTGGATTATCCAACCTTCAAACGAGCTAATGAGACCTTTTTGATCCCTCAAATAAATGCCAAAAGACTCCATGATGTTTTAGAAACGTTTTGAAGTGAAAACAGTAGGACTTGGGTTGGCCAAAATCCATGAAATAGGAAAAAACAAAAACGTGCAACTAGGGAAACACTGGGGAAGAAATGGGGAAGAAGATGAATAGTGACGGTTCGGGTCAAAACGGGTCAAATCGGGTTCGGGTCGGAACCCGACCCGTCGTATAAAACGGTTAAGTGGGACGGCGTCGTTTGGCTTCTGTTTAAATTTTAAATTATTAGGGCTGACGTCATCATCACGCAATAAACCCAACCAGACCGGATTGGTTCAGTTGAAACTGGACCGGTTCATTTGAGATAGAACTGAACCCACTGGTTCAGTCCGAAAGTTTTAAAAAATTCTATTTTAACCCCAGAAATTCTACGGATTTACACTGTGGCCCAATTTTTGGAAAAATTATGCAAATATGCCCCTGAAAAAATAATAAAATAATTTATTAAATTATTTTATTAAATAAGTAAAATTACTAAATTACCCTTAGGTCATAAATAGAACAAATAAAGTCCAAATTAAACAAATGAATAGTGTATCCTTACTATTTTGGATATTCTGAGACTAATGGTAGGGTCTGTTTTACGAGACGAGGCCCGAAAAATAAAGACTCGTAAAGGGCTAAATGACCAAAATACCCCTTGTCCAAAATTAACAAGTTATTAGTGTAATCTTACTATCTCGGACCTTCTGAGTCCAATGGTGAGGTCCACGACACGAGATGAGGTCTTGAACATAAAGACACGTAAGGGGGTAAAATGACTAAATTACCCCTAGTACACCAAAAGCCAAATTAAAACTAAGGAAGGTCTAAATTAACTTTCTTTGACATCCCGGACTCAATAATGGAGTCCAAATTTTGAAACGAAGTACAAAAAAATATGACACGTAAAACGATAAATATCCATTTTGTCCTTTTACATATAAAAGTCCGAATTAAAATCTTGGAAAGCCTAAACTGACTTTCTTCGACACTCCGGACTCAATGGTAGAGTCTATTCGACTAAAAGAAATGTCTAAAATAAAAATACATAAAATTTGATGAATAGCATCTGTCAGATGTTATAAACTAAAAGTAATGCCAAAGTACTAATCTACGACGTATACGAAGACATGAATTACGAAAAGACACGACAACACATCAACCTTAGAATAAAATTTCTAACTCATAAATTGATCTTAGGTGATAATTATGGAAGAACAACGACCGAAGTTCACGATCATGACCAAGGCCCAAAGGGCTAAGGATCCAAAACAACAGGCCTCCATGCAAGAACTATTATATCGTCAGAGAGTGATTGACAGGTTCATCAGGATAGCCAAGGCGACGGAGGTCGTCTCGGTGAGCCCCTTCATTCACAGATCACCCACCATGGCAATGGTGGCAGAGGCTAAGAAAAAGAAAGAGGAAGAAAAGAAAAGGAAAGAGGAAGAAAAAGAAAACACCGAAACCTTAAACAAGTGGGTCAAAAGGTAATGCGTGTTTCTTATATACGATACCACTATAAGATAAGTTGTAGTTGACTTATGTAGTAAAGGAAAAAGTTAAGTTTTAGTTGATTAACTTCATTGTGAAATTTACGAGTCTTTTTCTAAAATTGTTTTAGGATAAGAGCAGATAAAGGCAAGAAGCCTCAGTAGAGTCTGCTGTGTGCGAGGTGAGTAATCTTGCATTTGAAGTGGAGGCTTTAACTCCATGGATTTCAACTGATATTTTAAGTTCAAGATATTTACGGCATTGATGTATATCAAACTCAGTATTCATGATTTCTGTTTTCCTAAATATTCTGCTTTGACATGCTTCACGATTATTTCTATATTATACCCGTAAATGTTTCCTTTTGAAAATGGTTAGCATGTCTGACTTCCTTAAATACTCTAAATTTGATTATTCCAAGTATTGAAGCATCACTGCAAAAGTTATATGTCACATGTTTTAAATACTCATGAGAGGCTTTTATATAAAAGTCATATGATAAAGTTTTGCCAGATAATAATAAGCACAGAGGTAGAGTTGTGAGTTCTACGGAACTCAACGGACCTATCATGTGCATCAGCATAGAGGTAGAGTTGTGAGTTTTACGGAACTCAACGGACCTATCATGTGCATCAGCACAGAGGTAGAGTTGTGGGTTCTACGGAACACTTCGGACCTATCATGTGCACATGCCTGGTAGCAGGATCTAATCCCACAGGCAATAAGATATCTCCACGTATACGTAAAACGGGAGTCTGGTTCAAAACAGATTCCACTGAATTAAAGAGAAAATATGACAAACGATTTTGGAAATGGAAGCAAGTTTTACCCCCATTTTCACTATGCATGTTTATATGATTTTAAGTTACATGTTCTGAAATACATATGCTCTTTTATGGAAATATATGTTCTAGCTTGAATACCTTGAATGTTTCAAAGCTACATATTTTAAGAATGCATGTTCTCTATGTTCAAGTATACGACCAATTGGTAGTTGAGTATTTTATAAACTCTCATGTACGAAACCTCTACCAATTGAAAAACCAGGACAGATGTAGGAATTACTCATTGGGCTTTTCGAAGCTCACCCCACTCCCCAACATTTTTTAGGTGACGATGATGGTTGGACCCTTGCTCAATTTGGGGAGCACTGATTGGCAGCTCCAGTAGGATCTAGAGATATTTTGGAAGTATTAGGACCCATCATTTGTCAAACTCTTGTAGTTGTAATTTTTGGACAATTATGTACTTAAGCCCGAGGGGCACATGGATATGTACTATGTAGAATCTTTAGTTATTATTATTATGCTCTGATTATTATATTTATGTGTACCGCTATGAAGAGTGGCAGTATCAGGCGGATATGCGACAGATGTTTTATTTTTAAAAGAAAAGAAAAAAGTTTTTCACGCTTCCGCAACCACAGGTCGCATCACTGTCTGATATTGTTGCTTATGTACGAGCCTCGCCCAAGGCCTCCGGGCCGAACGGTGGCGGTCCCGACTCGAGATCCGCATAGGGTGGGTTTCGGGTCGTGACAGTTGCTGTGAAAAAAAAAAATATAGGAGCAACAAGTGAGTTCTAGGTGCAAATTTTGGTGGAATAAGAGATCTGATTCAGCCGAAACCAGTGGCTGTCATCAAGTGATTGGGGGCTGCCATTGCAAGGCCTGAAGTAGCCGTTGTGGACTGACCTGGGTGGATAGAGAAAGAAGTAGCTGATGAGTTGATGTTGCTGGCTTAAAGTGATGTTGGGAGAGTTGATTGAGTTCTTGAGATAAACCGGAGCCGGAGAGATTTATATATATATATATATGTGTGTGTGTGTGTCATTTATCGAGGAGCAACGGTAGTATTGAATTGGATTGGTTCGATTGGATGATGAGGAAGCAGCTCTTGGATTTGGTGCAGGTGGAAAGATGGACATGACTGAGGGAACTCACTACTGTAGAAATTAGTCTTGGGTTGGAAAGTGATTGGAAGCAAAATAAGGTAAGTGAAATTTAAAGGTTATCAAATTTGTTTTTGAGATTTAGTGTACATTACATGTTAAAAAAATCATAGGGCCATGTAGTTGAATCTAAAAGAAAATAAATTAGGGCTGTTTAGATATAGAATTAAAATGAAATGAAAATAGGGATAAGCTATCCAAGGTTAGGCTCAAATTGTTGTTTGGTTATCCCAAATTTGAATAACACCTTGTGAAATTATAAGTCTACCCAAAAGTTATGATAATTGCAATTTCACCCATAGAAATAAAATAATATTTAATTTAAATATTTAAAGAGGGGAAATTACCAAAATGCCCTTGAGTTGAAAAGTAGTCCAACGGACTCCAATTAAAATAAAAGAATGGTGAAACTTTATTATTTCAAGCATTTCAGACTCAACTGTGGAGTCTGATTTGTGAAAAGAGGTCTTGACAAGTAAGAACCCGTAAAAGTGAAAAATGACCGTTTTGCCCTTTTTAGTTCCAAAATCAAAATTGAATTCCGAAAAAGCCTAAACCGATTTTCTTTGACGTTTCGGACTCAATGGTAGAGTTTATTTTAGTAAAATAGAAACTCATAAAATAAAAGCATAAAATTTGATGAATAGCATAATTCAAGTAGAAGTAGACTGAGTTATATTTAATGATTTTTAGGAACACTGAAAAGGAAGGAGAAGGCGGTTTGACCTTCTACATTCTCACTATTTGGTTCGACTACACGGCGGATAGGACTCCCAAGGGTTGAGAAAAACCTTTCTAGGTATGATATTTTACTAATGTAAGAAATAGGTTAAGTTTAGGAATATTTTATGAGTAAATTGAATGACTTGTATGCTTAACTGTTGTTGGGAAATTGTTTGGAATATATTGGTTGTTTACATACTTATGTGTTTCTTACATCCTTTGAGAATTTAGTGAAGTGATGAATTTGAACTGTAACCATGTGTTTAGATTGGCAGTATGAGAAATGTATTCATGTGGGATAAATTTGTGAGTTAAATATTATTGTTGCCTCGGGTATGATATATTGTTTAAAGCATGCTTCATTGAGATTATATTATTGTGTGGTGAAATTAAAGCATATTGGCATATAATGAATCCTTTGGAACATAGTGTGGGTTGAGCACATGGTGCTATGCATTATGAGGGTGTAGATCCTGTGGTGAAAAACCCAAAATTGGCCATTGCATTGGTGCCCAGATCTAGCGGATGCGGTCCGTAAATGAGACATGGGTGTGGCATAGAGTGCATGGGTGTGGCATGCATATTTTCATTGCATCGTATTAATGAACTGGAAAGCATCTAGATTATAAATGTAAACTTTACACATGCCACGCCTTAATCTTGTTTCTTGCATTAGTATTATGTCATACTAGCAGTTGAGCTGACCCATTCGTGGGATATCATATTTTAGATGATGACCCTACTACATGAGACTCGATGAAGTCATAATGAAAGGAAGAACTTGGAACTACATTTGGCCCGTGGGGCATAATTTGATGTTATACAAGAGCATAAGCCCTAGACTATTTCATGTTTATTTGTATGTAAAGAAACAACGGGCAAGGCATTATAGATTAGTATCGGAACATGAATTGGGTTAGTATTGAAATGCATGTAATTGTCCTTATTTATTTCCTTTTTGTTTATTTCGCTCACGCCTCGGGTTCGTGGAAATTTAGGGCGTGACAACGTGGAATCATAGCATAGGTTCGAATACCTAGAGACTGTGGGGTGCTGTTGAACACCATGAGACCCTAGAGGAAAGAGTGAGACTTAGTGTGAAATGTCGATAGTATGCGATAGGATCTTATGTCTTGTGTGATTATCTATATGTGAAGCATGCCTTGTTATGATTATATGTTAAATGATGCTATATTAAGATGCATGATGTATGAGAATTTGTTAAGTATATATTATGACATGCTACGCATATTACTTGTTAAGTGTAAGTTGTGGACAAGAACAAGACCGAGATTCTTTTAAATTCTTATGCCCGATGTAAAAAGAGGTGTTAAATTTTTTTTTCTTGGACTTGTAGACTCATACCACCAAGACGAGCTCTTGCTAGAGCTGGGCCACCTAGCCCGGGTAGACCTAAGGCTGCTGCCCCACCTCGACGTGGCAGACCTAAAGCTACCACTCCTGCTCATGACACAGTTGAGGAGATTATTGCTCCAGCTGATACACCCGTTCGTGGCATAGTTGAGGAGGTAGTTGCTCCTGGTCCTGCTCCAGTACCTGCCCCAGTGGAGGAGGTAGAGCAAACCATCGGTGCCAGAGACGTGGCAGCCATACTACAGGAGTGTTTTTGGGCCATACAGGAGACCTGGATTATAGGTGGCGAGACCCGAGATACCTTTGTGATGAAGGCGTTCCAGAGGATGAGACCTCCTACCTTCGCTGGGCAGCCTGACCCATTGGCTGCAGAGGAGTGGCTGAGACAGATTACTAGGATCCTAGACTCACAAGGGATCACCAAGCCACATTTGAGGATCCGATGTGCCACCTTCTAGCTTACAAATTTGTCCAGTTAGTGGTGGGAGGTAGCTACTGATCGGATAGACAGGTTCAGTGAGGGCTAGGATGTTTTTATGGCCATATTCAATGACCATTACTTTCCAAAGGCGACCAGGATAGAGTTTATGGAGGAGTTTGGGATACTATTTTAGAGAGATATGACAGTGACTCAGTATGAGTCCCGATTCACTACATTAAAGAGGTTTACCCCACACATTGTTGGAGAGGAGCGTCTGAGGATCTTTTATTTTGTCAAGGGGTTGAAGACCTCTAGTAGGGAGAGATTGGCCGGGCACATTATGGACACGTATGAGGAGGCGGTGACCAGGGCCACTAGAGTAGAGAGAGAGCTGGCTGACATTAGAGGGATCAGGGAATCCCAGAATCAGGGTAGGATAGCCACATCACAAATGTCTACACCTGCTCAGCCTACTATGCCTACCCTGACTCACACTGGTGGGAGACCGTTGAAGAGGTCCCGGACTAGTGCATCTTTTCCATCGACATCTCAGAGGCCTGTTCAGTTCTTAGCGCCCAACTTGTTATGTTTGTTGCTCCTCGAAGGTGTAACACCCCGACTCTGTATAATTAATAATTAAATAATTAATTATTAATTAGTACCGGCTTAGGGAATAATTAAGAAAATTAACCTTAATCTCCCGGTGGTCACACTAGACCAATAGAATGACAAAACATGTCCGAGAATAGGGTATAATACCCGAACCTAATTACCAATTAATTAGGTGAAATAATGTCAATTTAACACTGACGGAATTCGAATTAATTAACCACGGAAATTCCGAATGACTAATAAATGACACGGAACCTCTGACACTGTAGATAACTGAAATAGGAACTGATCGGAAGAAACCGCGTTGAAAAAGAAGCTACGGAATGAAAGTTATGAGGCAAACATCAAAAACTGAATTACTGCGCAGCCAAACGTGGCCTTAACCAAAAATGGTGAAAAAGGGGCCAAATGGGAGGCCAAGGGAATTGAACCCTTGACCTTTGAGAGGGAATGAATTTTTCTCAAAAAAATAACCAACTGGGCTGGTGGCATCTTTGTGACCATATATACAATGAAATGTATATACATACAATTCTGAATAGGCTGCCACCCAAATCAACCAATGACAACCCATGCAAACCCCACATGATTGACTGAATCACCCCTACATCAGCCCACCTCAGCTCACATGACTCTCTGATTTTCAATCACCTCAACCCTGCACATACATATAGAGATATATATGTATAAGTGTATAGGTATACTAGGAGAAAATGGTGATTCTCTAAAATGAAAATGTCTGCTATAATGAGAGACAGATCTGTTGGGGTAAGACACCTAAAGAGAGAGGGCTGCATGTGTGTATGTGTTCATGGCTTGAGAGCACATCCAAGGGTGTGCATGCATGTGAGGGATAATGGCATCTCCATTTGAGATGCACAAGAAGGAAGGGGACTGAGGCTACGGAGGTGCCAAAGGACACAAACGAGCCATGGAAAAAGGGTCAACCACTGTTTAAAAGGTAAACCCAAAAACTGCTAAAAATTTCCTGTTTGAATTTTGGGTACTGTTTAGATAGTTCTAATCCATGCAAACTGTATATATAAGCTCCTGTGAGTCTTAGAACTGTTCTAGGACAACTTAGAATGGTCGGAATAGCCTAGAACCCCAAAACCGTGAGTGAAACCACCATTGATGGACCTCGAATGTGCAGGTCTGAAACAACCCTCACCAAGTTGAATTTGGTTGGTCAAGACCTAATCTAGAGGTCACAAGGATTCCAAAAATACCAACCCGCGACCCTAGAGCACTGATTTGGACCCTCAAAACCGCAGATGCAGGCCTCGGGTTTGAAACCCAGACCTTGTAATCGACTCCTACACTGAATGCTCGTAATTAGGACCTCAAGCCCATGATGCAAGGATCATTTTGAGACAAACCGCATCAGATTTGGTGGAGAAATGAGGCCCCACGACCGCACTGAAATTCTGCGCGATAATCGGCCAAACAGCACCCCATGCATGGCTTCGATCCATAAAATCGATGCCAAACCGTTGGCATGACATCCAGAAGATGTTTGAAACCAAAACAGGCCGAAATCCGTGCTTGAAACTTCACGAAATAGAGAAATCGTGAAACTGTGAATTAGGGCAACACTGAGTTGTTCGTTGGGGACGATGGAGTCGACTTGGCCGAGTTGACCGAGTCGAACCGAGTTGGTGAGTTGACTCTGGACACGTGTCGGCCTGTGAGGATGCCACCGAAATAATGAAGCTGCGTCGTTTTAATGTTAACCGTTTTAATTTTAAATCGAATTCAGCCTGTTTGGCAACACGGATAAGGGGGATATGTTATCCCGATTTTCTGAGGGTCACCAACCGTTTGGTTCACTGGAGTTCTGGACCGGTTCAAATTTTGAACCTAAAACCCAAGGGGTTTGAACCCCTAATTTATAAAATTATGTTTTGACCCCTATAAGTTCCTGAAATTACGGATTTGTCCCCACTATTTTAAAGAATTACACAGTGGCCCAGACTTCTGAAAATTTATACATTTAAGCCCTGAATAAATTAATTAAATAATAAAATAATTATTTAATTATTTTATTAAATAGGTAAAATTACAATTTTACCCCTGGACATTAAATATGTCAAACGAAGTCCAAATTAAGTAAATAAATAGTGTATTTTCACTATTTCAAATATTCTGGACTCAATGGTACAGTCCAAATTGGGAAATATAGTACCGAAAAATACAGACCTGTAAGTAATAAATTACTGTACTGCCCCTGATGGCACCAGACCCAAATAAAAGTATCAGATAGCCTATTTTGACTATCTCGTGCATTCTGGACTCAACGGTGAGGTCCGTTTAATGAACTGAGGTCCCGGAAAATACAGACACGTAGGTGTAAATGACTAAATTGCCCTTAATGATACTCAGGGTCGATTAAACATAACAGACAGTCCAATTTCACTATGTCGGACACTCTGGACCCAATGGTGAGGTCCATTTTATGAACTGACGTGCCGAAAAATACGACACATGAAATTACCAAATTACCCCTGATACTGTACGAGACCTAAACAAAGTCCGATTGGGACGAAACTGATACCGGTAGGAGCCCAGACACTGGTGAGACTGTATACTTGATTAGGTGACGAATCGGGGTCAGAATTACACAAAACGTAAAATGACCAAAATACCCCTGAGCACTGTAAGTGCAAAGTAGAGGTCGAATAAAGGTCAAACTGATCTGATAAATTATCATAGGGATAATTATGAACACTGAAGGGCTAAATAAGACTCTGAGACAGTCAACGCGTAAAACGAGAAATGACCGATGTGTCCCGACGATCTAAAGCAGATACCAAATGCAGTCCAAGGGACTTACAAATTTATACATGAGATATATGGGACGTTCTGAGGACCATGATAGGGTCCGGGGCAAAAATGACAAAATTACCATTTTGCCCCTAAGACTAAATAAGTACCCAACTGATACCGATTAAAGTCTAAAAGACTTAAAACTTCATATATACGATATATGGGATATTCTGAGGACCAGAACAGGGT
Organism: Nyssa sinensis; assembly: GCA_008638375.1. Taxonomy (NCBI): domain Eukaryota; kingdom Viridiplantae; phylum Streptophyta; class Magnoliopsida; order Cornales; family Nyssaceae; genus Nyssa; species Nyssa sinensis. The sequence goes on along the minus strand of CM018036.1, from coordinate 36,153,240 downwards.
CCGGGATAAGAATGGCAAAATTACCATTTTGCCCCTATGGTTAAAATGAGAACCTAACTGATACCGATTGGAGTCCAAAGGACGTAGAACTTTGTACTTAAGATATAAAGACTATTCCGAAGACCACGACAGGGTCCGGGACAAGAATGGTAAAATTACCATTTTGCCCCTAAGGTTGAATGAGTGCCTGACTGATAACAATTGAAGTCTAAATGACTTAGGATATAATCCTAATAACTGCTAAGCCTAATTAAAGAATGAAATAGCCTCGAGTGAGACCCAATGGAAGGGAGATAGGCTACTAGGCTATCTTAGGTAATCCGATAGATACCTAAGATGACGAATGAGACCTGAATGGATGAGTTCTGATCTGTCTGTGATTGATGATTATTATTCAGGATATACATGGAGATGCCTGACGTACCTGGAGGTTATCGGATTATTTATGCAAGGAAATAAGCGTAAAGTTTGTGAGTAACTTCTGACACTGTTTTGATACTGTCCCTTGATTTACTGATCTGTTTTGAATGCAATTATTTAAGTGCAATTATTTAAATGCATACCTTTCCGTACTATATCACTTATGACATGGTTTTAGTCTTTTTAAATAATTGACTATATTCCTGATCCCTGTGCTAGCATTCCGTACTGTTTTGCCCGTTTTGAACTGTTGAGATAAAATGGATATATTGAACCATTATTTCTGAAATGATTAAATAAACCATGTGATATAGGCAAAGAACAACATTTTTGTTGTATCGTACAGCTTTGTATAGTATACTGTCTGAATGCTATATTGTTTAAATGTATGTACTTAATGTACGCCCTTTGTATCACATTCCACGTGATGTGCTTGTATCCTTCGAATTAGGAATTCCGTTCAGTTCGGTTATGTGCTGTCCGTTGATGATATGTCTGCCTCGATTGATATGTTTCGTCCGGTTCTGACATGTTCCGTCCGTTAATGATGTTAAGTCCGCCTTGATTGATATATGGTCCAATTCCGTTATGATCTGTCCGTTGATGATATGTCTTTGCTTTGACTAATGTTTTGTTCTGTTCGATTCTGTTATGTTCCGTTCATTGATAATGTGTCTGCCTTGATTGATATATGGTCCAGTTCCGTTGTGTATTGTCCGTTGATGATACGTCTGTCTTGATTGAAATATCGTTCAGTCCAGTTATGATTAGTTCCGACAGTGATGTGTCCCTGACTTGATTGTTATATTGTTTCTACTCAGTTCCGTTATGTTGTCCTGTTCATGATTTGCCTGTGTCCTGATTAGTGTATTGTTTCCGTTTAATTCCGTTATAATTTTATCCGTTTGCGATATGCCTTTACTTGACTGATGTATTGTTTCCGTTCGATTCCGTTATATTCCGTCCGTTGATGATATGTCTGGCCTGATTGATAGATGGTCTAGTTCCGTTATGTTTCCGTCCTGTTATTGGTATGCCTTGTCTTGATTGATCTTGTTCAACTCCGCTATGTTCTAGCCGTTGATAGTATGCCTCTGTCTTGACTGATTTATTGTTCCCACTCAATCCCGATTGTGATTCGTTCCGTTAATGACAAGTCTGTGTCTTGACCGATATATTAGTAATAGTTATTGTTTTGACTGATTGGTTATGTCATGTTCCGATCCGTTTGTATTGTCCGTTCGATTCTGTTTTATTGTACTAGACTGCTTATGAAATGGATTTATAAAAATAGTTATTTTTGAAATGACTAAATTATCCCTGTGCCTTGGAAGCACAAAACTGGTTTTGAAACCCATGATAGGGAATCTGTGTTACTCACTGGGCTTATTTAAGCTCACCCCATTATTCTGATATTTTTTAGGAATTACCTCCATTGGATTAGAAGGTACTATGACATGACGTGAATAGGCTAAGTGGCATCGCAAGTAAGGATCTGACGGCACTGAATTGTAGAGACTGGTTTATTGTGGATTGAACCTGGTTATTCCGGTGAGTGGTATGTTTTGACTGACTTGACTGATATATACTAGATAGACATGGCTCATGGAACTAATGGTACTCTAGAGATATTAGATCTGCTCTGTTGTTATATGCTTGATTTTAGATATGCTCTGAGATTAGAATTGTTGTCTGACTGGATATAGTCTTGCTCTGTGATACATATACTTATGATGGATAAGTGAGTTGCATTCCCGTGACACAAAGAAAAAAGTTTTAAATTCCGCTGCATCTGACCCTACAGTTGGAGTGCAATTTGTCGAAAAGTTCAGAATTTGCCTTTGGTTGGTCGCGTCGCGACCAACTGGCAGTCACGTCCTCGACATCCGCGTAGGGTGGGGTTCGGGATGTGACAATTGTGGTATCAGAGCAAATGTTGAAAGATAATTAAGATTATCAGAACTGAAGTTGGTAAAGTTTTGAAATCAACTAGTATCACAGAGCAATATCAGAGCATTAGGTTATGGATTAAGAACCACAGAGTACCTGAGCCATAGATTTTAAGTTCCACTTTTGGAGATCTGATGTGGAGTTATGAAAGTCTTCATAATAGACGATAGGCCTGTAATTCTGAGGCATCTGAGGACTGGGGATTTTCTGGGTCTGATATAAACTGGTGTAATTTAAGGTTGTAGACTTATGATACTTAAAGACATGTCCATACGAATAATTATGGACGTAGCAACCGAAAGGAAATAACGGTAGGTCTGTTGACTCCGGCATTGACACTTGTAATTATGGATAGCAAGTGAATCACTTGTGGGATCACATGTGATTAAATGATCCTAGTGGATGATTTCCACTTAATTGAGGATGACTACCCGATTGATCTGATATGAGATAAGTCTGATAATTGAATCTTGAGGAGATTATACAATTGTGGCTGTAAGGTATGACCGAATGGGAATAGCTGTATCTGATATGGAGTCTGTATGGAACTGATACAAAATATCTTCTTGATAGGAAAATAGTATCCCGAAAGATACGGCGGTCCGAGAGACAAATAAAAAGGGGAGATTATGATGACAGAATCTCCTAGATATGACCAACCAAGTTTTGAGGACAAAACTTTTCTGAAGAGGGGTAGGATGTAACACCCCGACTCTGTATAATTAATAATTAAATAATTAATTATTAATTAGTACCGGCTTAGGGAATAATTAAGAAAATTAACCTTAATCTCCCGGTGGTCACACTAGACCAATAGAATGACAAAACATGTCCGAGAATAGGGTATAATACCCGAACCTAATTACCAATTAATTAGGTGAAATAATGTCAATTTAACACTGACGGAATTCGAATTAATTAACCACGGAAATTCCGAATGACTAATAAATGACACGGAACCTCTGACACTGTAGATAACTGAAATAGGAACTGACCGGAAGAAACCGCGTTGAAAAAGAAGCTACGGAATGAAAGTTATGAGGCAAACATCAAAAACTGAATTACTGCGCAACCAAACGTGGCCTTAACCAAAAATGGTGAAAAAGGGGCCAAATGGGAGGCCAAGGGAATTGAACCCTTGACCTTTGAGAGGGAATGAATTTTTCTCAAAAAAATAACCAACTGGGCTGGTGGCATCTTTGTGACCATATATACAATGAAATGTATATGCATACAATTCTGAATAGGCTGCCACCCAAATCAACCAATGACAACCCATGCAAACCCCACATGATTGACTGAATCACCCCTACATCAGCCCACCTCAGCTCACATGACTCTCTGATTTTCAATCACCTCAACCCTGCACATACATATAGAGATATATATGTATAAGTGTATAGGTATACTAGGAGAAAATGGTGATTCTCTAAAATGAAAATGTCTGCTATAATGAGAGACAGATCTGTTGGGGTAAGACACCTAAAGAGAGAGGGCTGCATGTGTGTATGTGTTCATGGCTTGAGAGCACATCCAAGGGTGTGCATGCATGTGAGGGATAATGGCATCTCCATTTGAGATGCACAAGAAGGAAGGGAACTGAGGCTACGGAGGTGCCAAAGGACACAAACGAGCCATGGAAAAAGGGTCAACCACTGTTTAAAAGGTAAACCCAAAAACTGCTAAAAATTTCCTGTTTGAATTTTGGGTACTGTTTAGATAGTTCTAATCCATGCAAACTGTATATATAAGCTCCTGTGAGTCTTAGAACTGTTCTAGGACAACTTAGAATGGTCGGAATAGCCTAGAACCCCAAAACCGTGAGTGAAACCACCATTGATGGACCTCGAATGTGCAGGTCTGAAACAACCCTCACCAAGTTGAATTTGGTTGGTCAAGACCTAATCTAGAGGTCACAAGGATTCCAAAAATACCAACCCGCGACCCTAGAGCACTGATTTGGACCCTCAAAACCGCAGATGCAGGCCTCGGGTTTGAAACCCAGACCTTGTAATCGACTCCTACACTGAATGCTCGTAATTAGGACCTCAAGCCCATGATGCAAGGATCATTTTGAGACAAACCGCATCAGATTTGGTGGAGAAATGAGGCCCCACGACCGCACTGAAATTCTGCGCGATAATCGGCCAAACAGCACCCCATGCATGGCTTCGATCCATAAAATCGATGCCAAACCGTTGGTATGACATCCAGAAGATGTTTGAAACCAAAACAGGCCAAAATCCGTGCTTGAAACTTCACGAAATAGAGAAATCGTGAAACTGTGAATTAGGGCAACACTGAGTTGTTCGTTGGGGACGATGGAGTCGACTCGGCCGAGTTGACCGAGTCGAACCGAGTTGGTGAGTTGACTCTGGACACGTGTCGGCCTGTGAGGATGCCACCGAAATAATGAAGCTGCGTCGTTTTAATGTTAACCGTTTTAATTTTAAATCGAATTCAGCCTGTTTGGCAACACGGATAAGGGGGATATGTTATCCCGATTTTCTGAGGGTCACCAACCGTTTGGTTCACTGGAGTTCTGGACCGGTTCAAATTTTGAACCTAAAACCCAAGGGGTTTGAACCCCTAATTTATAAAATTATGTTTTGACCCCTATAAGTTCCTGAAATTACGAATTTGTCCCCACTATTTTAAAGAATTACACAGTGGCCCAGACTTCTGAAAATTTATACATTTAAGCCCTGAATAAATTAATTAAATAATAAAATAATTATTTTATTATTTTATTAAATAGGTAAAATTACAATTTTACCCCTGGACATTAAATATGTCAAACGAAGTCCAAATTAAGTAAATAAATAGTGTATTTTCACTATTTCAAATATTCTGGACTCAATGGTACAGTCCAAATTGGGAAATATAGTACCGAAAAATACAGACCTGTAAGTAATAAATTACTGTACTGCCCCTGATGGCACCAGACCCAAATAAAAGTATCAGATAGCCTATTTTGACTATCTCGTGCATTCTGGACTCAACGGTGAGGTCCGTTTAATGAACTGAGGTCCCGGAAAATACAGACACGTAGGTGTAAATGACTAAATTGCCCTTAATGATACTCAGGGCCGATTAAACATAACAGACAGTCCAATTTCACTATGTCGGACACTCTGGACCCAATGGTGAGGTCCATTTTATGAACTGACGTGCCGAAAAATACGACACATGAAATTACCAAATTACCCCTGATACTGTACGAGACCTAAACAAAGTCCGATTGGGACGAAACTGATACCGGTAGGAGCCCAGACACTGGTGAGACTGTATACTTGATTAGGTGACGAATCGGGGTCAGAATTACACAAAACGTAAAATGACCAAAATACCCCTGAGCACTGTAAGTGCAAAGTAGAGGTCGAATAAAGGTCAAACTGATCTGATAAATTATCATAGGGATAATTATGAACACTGAAGGGCTAAATAAGACTCTGAGACAGTCAACGCGTAAAACGAGAAATGACCGATGTGTCCCGACGATCTAAAGCAGATACCAAATGCAGTCCAAGGGACTTACAAATTTATACATGAGATATATGGGACGTTCTGAGGACCATGATAGGGTCCGGGGCAAAAATGACAAAATTACCATTTTGCCCCTAAGACTAAATAAGTACCCAACTGATACCGATTAAAGTCTAAAAGACTTAAAACTTCATATATACGATATATGGGATATTCTGAGGACCAGAACAGGGTCCGGGATAAGAATGGCAAAATTACCATTTTGCCCCTATGGTTAAAATGAGAACCTAACTGATACCGATTGGAGTCCAAAGGACGTAGAACTTTGTACTTAAGATATAAAGACTATTCCGAAGACCACGACAGGGTCCGGGACAAGAATGGTAAAATTACCATTTTGCCCCTAAGGTTGAATGAGTGCCTGACTGATAACAATTGAAGTCTAAATGACTTAGGATATAATCCTAATAACTGCTAAGCCTAATTAAAGAATGAAATAGCCTCGAGTGAGACCCAATGGAAGGGAGATAGGCTACTAGGCTATCTTAGGTAATCCGATAGATACCTAAGATGACGAATGAGACCTGAATGGATGAGTTCTGATCTGTCTGTGATTGATGATTATTATTCAGGATATACATGGAGATGCCTGACGTACCTGGAGGTTATCGGATTATTTATGCAAGGAAATAAGCGTAAAGTTTGTGAGTAACTTCTGACACTGTTTTGATACTGTCCCTTGATTTACTGATCTGTTTTGAATGCAATTATTTAAGTGCAATTATTTAAATGCATACCTTTCCGTACTATATCACTTATGACATGGTTTTAGTCTTTTTAAATAATTGACTATATTCCTGATCCCTGTGCTAGCATTCCGTACTGTTTTGCCCGTTTTGAACTGTTGAGATAAAATGGATATATTGAACCATTATTTCTGAAATGATTAAATAAACCATGTGATATAGGCAAAGAACAACATTTTTGTTGTATCGTACAGCTTTGTATAGTATACTGTCTGAATGCTATATTGTTTAAATGTATGTACTTAATGTACGCCCTTTGTATCACATTCCACGTGATGTGCTTGTATCCTTCGAATTAGGAATTCCGTTCAGTTCGGTTATGTGCTGTCCGTTGATGATATGTCTGCCTCGATTGATATGTTTCGTCCGGTTCTGACATGTTCCGTCCGTTAATGATGTTAAGTCCGCCTTGATTGATATATGGTCCAATTCCGTTATGATCTGTCCGTTGATGATATGTCTTTGCTTTGACTAATGTTTTGTTCTGTTCGATTCTGTTATGTTCCGTTCATTGATAATGTGTCTGCCTTGATTGATATATGGTCCAGTTCCGTTGTGTATTGTCCGTTGATGATACGTCTGTCTTGATTGAAATATCGTTCAGTCCAGTTATGATTAGTTCCGACAGTGATGTGTCCCTGACTTGATTGTTATATTGTTTCTACTCAGTTCCGTTATGTTGTCCTGTTCATGATTTGCCTGTGTCCTGATTAGTGTATTGTTTCCGTTTAATTCCGTTATAATTTTATCCGTTCGCGATATGCCTTTACTTGACTGATGTATTGTTTCCGTTCGATTCCGTTATATTCCGTCCGTTGATGATATGTCTGGCCTGATTGATAGATGGTCTAGTTCCGTTATGTTTCCGTCCTGTTATTGGTATGCCTTGTCTTGATTGATCTTGTTCAACTCCGCTATGTTCTAGCCGTTGATAGTATGCCTCTGTCTTGACTGATTTATTGTTCCCACTCAGTCCCGATTGTGATTCGTTCCGTTAATGACAAGTCTGTGTCTTGACCGATATATTAGTAATAGTTATTGTTTTGACTGATTGGTTATGTCATGTTCCGATCCGTTTGTATTGTCCGTTCGATTCTGTTTTATTGTACTAGACTGCTTATGAAATGGATTTATAAAAATAGTTATTTTTGAAATGACTAAATTATCCCTGTGCCTTGGAAGCACAAAACTGGTTTTGAAACCCATGATAGGGAATCTGTGTTACTCACTGGGCTTATTTAAGCTCACCCCATTATTCTGATATTTTTTAGGAATTACCTCCATTGGATTAGAAGGTACTATGACATGACGTGAATAGGCTAAGTGGCATCGCAAGTAAGGATCTGACGGCACTGAATTGTAGAGACTGGTTTATTGTGGATTGAACCTGGTTATTCCGGTGAGTGGTATGTTTTGACTGACTTGACTGATATATACTAGATAGACATGGCTCATGGAACTAATGGTACTCTAGAGATATTAGATCTGCTCTGTTGTTATATGCTTGATTTTAGATATGCTCTGAGATTAGAATTGTTGTCTGACTGGATATAGTCTTGCTCTGTGATACATATACTTATGATGGATAAGTGAGTTGCATTCCCGTGACACAAAGAAAAAAGTTTTAAATTCCGCTGCATCTGACCCTACAGTTGGAGTGCAATTTGTCGGAAAGTTCAGAATTTGCCTTTGGTTGGTCGCGTCGCGACCAACTGGCAGTCACGTCCTCGACATCCGCGTAGGGTGGGGTTCGGGATGTGACAGAAGGGGGGTATCATAGGGACCCATTACATGTTACCAGTGTAGACAGCCTGGCCATAGAATGGCCAATTGCCCAGGGATCCTAGCCAGAGATATGGAGCTGGACCGAGTCAGATGTCAGTTCCACCTCAGGCACAGAGTCAGGGTTGGGGAGCTCCACGACTTTGCTACACTTGCCACCAGACGGGCCATGTTAGGGCTAACTGCCCTCAAGGGTAGACCTCACAGAGCACACCGAAGCCCCATTATTACCAGCATACCCAGATACCTCTACCACAGTCACAGCCAGGCCACAGACCCCCAACACCATATCTCCAGTCTGCACCCTCCGCATTGAGTGTTAGAGCTCCCGCACAGAGGGGAGGAGGACAGTAGGGACAGAAAGGGGGAGACAGGCAGGGCCAGACTACCCAGGGCCGTGTTTATGCAGTAGCCATACCGGAGGCCTCTACTTATGGACCATTAGTGGTTCGAGGTACTTTCCTTGTATTTACTTCATGGGCCAGTGTATTGATAGACTCAGATGCATCGCATTCATTCATATCTACCATGTTTGCCATGTCATTGGGGTTAGATATAGATCGGTTGGATCCACCATTGCATGTTGATACACTAGTTGGGGGTAGTGTGATATTGACGATGATCTGTAGAGATTGCTCATTGGAGATAGCTGATCACACCCTTTACTTTGATTTCATTTTGCTTGACATGACTAGTTTTGATGTTATTTTGGGGATGGATTGGTTGTTTACCTACCGGGCTTGTAAAGATTGTTATAGAAGGAGAGTGACAGTATGTACTCCTGAGGGGGATAACTTTCATTTCACAGGAGATTGTGGGGATTTCTTGGTACCACCCTTATACGACTCTAGGAGTTGGGGAGGCCATAGTTATATGTTGGCTAGCTTGGTTGTAGGTGATAGTGGGATTACAGACAGTGTGTTGCCACCAGTAATGGAGGAGTTTCTTGATGTCTTCCTAGATGACTTGACTAGTCTACCACCGAGTTGGGGAGATAGAGTTCACAATAGAGCTTATCCCCGGCACTGTACCCATTTTTATTCCACCTTACTGCATGGCTCTAGCTGAGTTGAAAGAGCTGAAGGAGCAGTTGACTGACTTACAGGGTAAGGGGTTTATCCATCCTAGTACTTCTCCGTGGGGTGCTTCAGCACTATTTACGCAGAAGAAGAATGGGACATTGCGATTGTGTGTGGACTATAGGAGGCTGAACTGGGTTACTATCAACAATAAGTACCTATTACTGAGGATAGATGACCTATTTGATCAGCTTAGGGGTTCGAGATGTTTCTCGAAGATTGATTTTAGATCGGGGTATCATTAGTTGAGGGTACGGGAGAAGGATATAGCGAAGACTGCTTTTCGCACCCGTTATGGCCATTATGAGTTTGTAGTTATGCCATTCGGTGTGACGAATGCCCCGGCAGCATTCATGACTTGATGCATCACATTTTTAGTTCTTATATAAATCAGTTTGTCATGGTGTTTGTTGATGATATTTTGATTTACTCACCTTCTGAGGATGAGCATGCCTTTTATCTACGAACTGTGTTACAGATTTTGAGGGAGCACCGTCTATTTGCTAAGTTTTTGAAGTGTGAATTTTGACTTCAGAAGGTACAATTTGCTATAATACCCTGACCTGGGTTAACACATATACCGAGGTAAGTTGGGTTGGGTAGCGTACTATCAGTTGTAACCCGAGATGTTTAAACTCTATATTTTGATGAATACCGATTTCACTACACGATCTTAAAATGCGAACCCTGTCAGTTATGTGACCAATGCCGGGCCATGTCTAGTGACCCGGAACCCAGCCTCGTAATGCATGCACGCATACGTATACACATGCAATATATCTAAAATAAGGTGCATGTGTGCAATTACGAATTGAGAAAATATATGTATATATATACGTATAATTATATACATATGTACGTATAAAAATGGTATAGTATATATATATATATATATGTACATGCAAAATTATAAAGAAATAGAACAAAAGAAAAGATGAAAAAGAAAAGGCTGCCAAGGCAGCCGTATGTGTGAGTTAGGTGAGAGTTATATATATATGTATATATATATATATAAGATGACATCACCTAACCTAATCAACCTAACAAGTATGGTGTGAGGAATGGTGGGAATCAAAAAAGGTATGGCCTAAGGTGACTCTTGATCAGGAGAAGTGACCTTGGAGTGTGAACATAGGTAAAGAGTACACCTATATACACCTATATACACATATGGTGTTGGAAAGAAAATTAGAGAGAAAGGGGCACTAGGAAGGCTGTGTGTATCAAGGAGAAGCTCAGGAAATCGTGGAAAAGGTCTGGAGTGGAGAAGTGAGGAGAAGAAGCTTAACACCAAAGGGATCCGAAAATCCGAGGTAAGCCACTGTTTCTGTTTTGAAATTTTATAGCATGATTCGATTTCTTCTGAATATAGGGTCTAAACAAGCATGAAAAATGGTGTTGATAGGAACAAACCGTACTTCATTTGGTTCACAAATGAGGGAAAAAATCCTAGTTGCAGGTTTAGGGATAATTCGGGTTTTATGAGATCTGATGCATGAAACTTAATTTTGAGCTTGTAAGTGGGTAGGAAATTCAAACAGGAATCTAACGCAACAAAAATCAAGAAAAATGACCCAAAAATAACTGAGTTACAGTCGAGTAATCCTCATCGATGCTACGCCGAAAACTGGGAAAGAACAGTGATGGAAACCATAGTTTTCTTAGGTTTAAAACTACCTAAATGAAAGCTTAAGGCTGGGGGATTCATTTGGCGTGAAAAGATCGAAAAAGCAACAAAAATAAACGTTAAACAGTGAAGATTTGTAACTAGGGTTTACTGTTCCGGCGACTATGGCCGAAAAAACTGTCGCGGAAGATGACCGAAATGTCGGGGTGGCATTTCGGGTTAAGATGAATCGGGTTCGGGTCGGGTTGAGATCCGACCGACCGCAACAACTGGAGCCAACACTGTGTCGTTTTGTATATAAAATTAAAATGGATTGGGCTTGTTTGGATGCAGATATAGGAAATTGAAATTGGGTTTGGGGTTATCCCAACCATGGATAGCATAGGAGAACTGGTTATCTTGTTCTGGTTCTCAAGATTTGACTGAACCGTTTGGTTCAGTAAAGAAGCAGACCAGGTTAGGGTTTCTAAATGGTGAACCCACTAATTCAGACCGTAACTTTGGGAAATTATAAACCGACCCCCGAAGTTTTAGGAAATTCCACTATGGTCCAAACAAAAAAATTAATAAAATATTAATTTTTACAAAAATACCCCTAATTCAAATAAGGATCAAACGAAGTCCAAACGAGGCAAATCAATAGTCAAAATTTGTTATCTCGGACACTCTGAGTCCAATGGTGATGTCCATTTCACGAGATGGGGTCCCGAAGGATAAAATATCGTAAAAGTGCAAAATGACCATTTTGCCCTGTCACGACCCGAAACCCACCCTATGCAGATCTCGTGTCGCGGGGCAGACCCGAAGGCCGTCCCTACTTTTTCCGTTCCAGTATCATAATACTAATATGCAATGTACTAAAAATTTTAACAGTAAACAGCGGAAGTCTTTATCAATTACAGTAATCCAGCGGAAGTCTTTTTAAATAAATTACACAGCGGAAGTCTATTAAATATATGACATAGTTCTACAAAGTTCAAAATGAGAACTAAACCGTAACCAGCACCCGGGGGTGGTGAATACATGGGAGAACTAACATAGACTGAACAGTACTTCAAAATGTCCCCCTACGCTCTCAGACTCCTACTGGGGTCTCACAGCGTCATCACCTGAAATGGGGGTAAGTGGGGTGGAATGAGCTATGAAGCTCAGCAAGTAAACCAGATCTCTGACACTGGTATCGATAAGATACAAATCCATGAATAAAATATGATAGCCAATCATAAGAAGTAAGATGCTGTGATAGCCAATAAGAACAGTTGCCATGATGGCCAATAAATAGTGGGGCACAATATACAATCAGAAGTAATGAATAAGCAGTGATAAGATTTCTCAACAATAACCTGTCACAATAAAAGTACTGCCACAATAAAACGGTTTCAATCAAACCAATGAACAACGTAAGATAATCCATAAGAGACAGTAATCCATAAGGTACAGTAGCCATTCAACAATATATCCATAACAATAATCCAATGGAGATGCTTATAATCTGTAGTAGGGAATGGCAACCCCTCTGCGTAATTCGAGGCCCGGCATACCTCTCAGTTAAACTCACATCTTTTGCCACACGTCCGTTCACGGACTAATTCAGTCACAGAAGCATCGGATGGATATTGTGACTGAGCACAATTCCAGCATTTATAACATAGCATGATCATTTGTGATTCCATAAGGAGTATGAAAATGGAATATCATATATACAGTAAAGCATAACAGTAAGCCTTTCAAGGCATGGTTCAATATGATAACAATAGCACAATAGTCAATCAATGTCCACAAGATAGATCAATATCGCATTGTGGATAACAATAACGTGAGGTACTTTCAAGAGTACAAGTTCGGCAGTAAAGAATAAACTTGGCTTTAGAAACACCACATGGAAGAGAAAGTGATCCACTTACCTCTATCGTGATTCTACCTCAGAAATCTGTGAGTATACCTTTGCCTTTCGAGTTCCCTATACATCAGTGAGTACGTTTCAGAATAAATGCTATTCATCAAATTTTATGTCTTTCTATCATAAGTATTTCAAATACTATTTTAGACTTTACCATTGAGTCCGGAACGCCGAAGAAAGTTGGTTTAGGCTTTCAGCGGAATTCCATTTGGACTTTTGTACTTAAAAGGGCAAAATAGTCATTTTGCACTTTTGCGGTATTTTAGCCTTTGGGGTTCCGTCTCGTAAAATGGACCCCACCGTTGGACTTAGAACGTCCGAGATAATAGGTTTTGACTATTCATTTGCCTTATTTGGACTTCGTTTGACCCATTTTTGGATTAGGGGCATTATTGTAAAAATTAATATTTAATTAATTTTCTGTTTGGGCCTTAGTGAAATTTTTCAAAACATTTGGGGCCGGTTCATAAATTCCATAAGCTGCGGTCTGAACCAGTTGGTTCAGACCTAAAAACCCTAAACCGGTCTGCTCTTCCTTTGAACCAAACGGTTCAGTCCATTCAGAGAACCGGATTCCCATAACCCGATTCCCTATCCCTATCCATGGTTTGGATAACCTCAAACCCATTTCCCATTTATTATCCCAGTTACCAAACAGCCCAATCTCATTTAAATTAAAACCCAAAACGACATAGCTTCGGTCTATTTCATATCCGGTCGGGTACCGACCCGATCCGAACCCAAACCCGTCTAGACTTAACCCGATATCCCCCCACGCTTTTCCGGTCATCTCCCCCACGTCTCCGGTGAACTGTATTAGGGTTCCGTCACCTTCTCCGGTGACGGCAACCAATTTCGATGGTTTTTAAACCCATTTTCAATGCAGTTTTATTCCCTTCACTTCAAGGATCTCGACCCTAGCCTCGGCTTGCCCTAAAACCCTCCCTATCTTCACGAATAGGGAGTTATTTACCTCCGGCCGCTTCTCCGGCCGAGTCTTCCTTCTCTATTTCGTGACTAGTTAAGTCATGGTTTTTACTCTATTTTTATCCTATATGTTTCCTGTGTAATAGAGGACCAGTTTCTCATTATAAAAACCAAGTTTTAAACACAATTTCATGGAACCCGAGATTATTCCATCAACCTGCAACTCCAATTTTCTCTATGGTTTCTACACCATTTAGCTTCATTCTTTTTGCAATAATTTCTATATTTCATGCTTGTTCAGACCCTACAATTATATCTAAGCTTTATGCTTTAAATCGAAATAACAGAACTGAAATCAATTACCTGGGTTTCGGATTTTGAGCTCACTGTGACTCTCTCACCTTTCTGTTTCTGAACCAATCTCTCTCCCTTCTTCTCCCCTTCAGTTCCTGACCCTTCTTTCCTTTTCTAACCTCTCCTCTCTCAAACCCGTATACATATATATGTATATACAAAACACTCACCGCCTCTTCTCTCTCTACCTTATCTCTCTCTCTCTCTTGCAGTCATCCTTGACTGCAGAGAATTGCCCCTTAAATCTCCTCCATCCACGTACCTCATATCCTTACATATATATATATATATACATGTATTACTTACACACACCCACCACCTTTATCAAGGTCGGTTGGTGGGTTTCCCAAACACACACAAACACACAGTGATGCACACACACACACACACAGTGATGCACACACTGATATTTTCCCTTTTTGTTTTCTTTTCCTTTTTATTTATTACACATATACTTAAATACATGTATAACCATGTTATATATATATATATACATATCAATTACATACTTTTATACATGTATTTATAATCATATAAATACGTATAACGGTATTTCTAATCACGTATACAGACACTAATTTTAATCGAGCTATGTATCTATGTTCACGTATGCATGCATAGAAATACGTGCATGCACGCATTACGATGCAATGTCCTATGATGCTCGGGTGTCACCCAGCCTTGATCATTTATTCCTATCATTCCAGTCATTCATTTCCATGAAAATACTAAGATATACATATCTTACCGTTCAAGTTACATGTTTTAACCGACCTACCTCGGTATACGTGACGTATCCCGGGTCGGGATATTACATGCCCTTTTTAGTACAAAGGTCCAAATGAAATTCCACGAAAGCCTAAACCGAATTTCTTCGGCATTCCAGACTCAATGGTAAGGTCTAAATTAGTGTTAGAGATACTTATGATAGCAAGGCATAAAATTTGTTGAATAGCATTAATTCTAAGACGGATCTATTGATATATAGGGGACTCGACAGGAAAGGGCAAACTCACGGGATACTGATATAAGAACACACATTTAGAGGTAAGTGGATCACTTTCTCTTACATGTGGTGTTTCCACAAGCCAAGTTTATTCTTTTACTGCCAAACTCGTACTCTTGAATGTATTGATATCCTTGTGTTCCACAATTCGATATTTTCTATCTTGTGGACATTTGATTGACTGATGTATCATTGTTATCATGTTCCACTGTGCCTTGAAAGGCCTACTGTTGTATCCTTATTGAATGAATGATATTCCATTTTTATATTCTATGGAATTACTTATGATCATGACATGTTTATGAACACGGGAGTTGTGCTCAGTCACAACACCCATCTGATGCTATCTGATTGACTGGGACCTACGGGTCAAGTCCGTGAACGGACATATAGCAATTCACTGGAATTCACTGGGGGGTATGCCAGGCCCCAAAAGATCGAGGGTCTGCCGAACCTTGACACAGAATAACAGCATCTCTTATGACTATAGAACTTGATTGTTGAATGACATCATCCCTTGTGATTCTTCGAGTCTTGAGGGACTTGTATTATTGATTTGATTGTGATCGGTTCATTGTGGCAGTATGTAATATCCCGACCCAGGATACCGGGTCCTATGGCACGCATTACGAGGCCATGAAAAAATGTGTATAAGAATTATTACAATCAAGGAAATAATTAATTATTTACAAAAATAATTAATTATCCATATGAAATAATTATTTATTTATAATTAAATATATTATAAATACAAATTACATGGAAGGCATATATATATATATATATATTTATGTAATCAAGCATGTATGCATGTATGTACATAGATACATTAAAAAATACTTATATATATATATATATATATACATGTGTAAAGTGTGAACAGTGAGGGAGTAGTGTGTGTCGGCAGTGAGAGTGTGTGTGTGTGTGTTTCCATGTGTATTTGGTGTGTGAATATATATATATATATATATAATATACATATATACAAATATCATCAAAATTTAATGTAAAGCAAAAAAAATTGGGAAGAACAAAATTGATGAGATGTGAAGGCTAGTGTAGGGCTACGAAATCAGAAAGAGAGAGAGAGAGAGAACAGTAGAGAGAGAGAGGTCGGTTTCTCTCTTTAAAAGCAAAGCATGCAAAGCATGCTTGCTTCATACAAAAGAAATCAAAAGAGGGAGAAACTGAGAAGTTGAGGAAGGGATTCAAAGCAAGAAGAAAGGAAGGAACCGACTCAAAAAAGGTGAACCCATGAAAACGTTTCACTTTCTCTCTCTAGAATTTCAGCATGATTATGGACTGTTTTTAAGTTGTTTATGTAGATATAATGTTTAGATTATATTTAGACTTGTTTAAACATGAGATCTGAGCTTAAAAACACTCAAAAATGCCAAACCAGAAGCTACGGCCATGGAAGACCTTGCTTGAAGCAGGTCTGAAACCGTTACAGCCAAACTAGTTTTGGCTTATTAAGACCTCAAACAGAGACTATGAGGGTTTTAAAAACCCAAATACACGATTGCAGAACCAAAGAAAAACTCTCCAAAAATCAACTTGCAGGTTACGGGTTTGAAACCCAATACCTTAAACTTGATGTTAAACCTACCTTTATGAATGAAATATGAAACCCCTTTAACTAAGGAACAAAACAAGCCTAACCTCATTGAAAATGATTAAGAAATGAGCATGAACTGTGGGTATTATAGGTCTGGTTATCGCGACCTAAACCGAGTCTCTGAGCTATATTCAAAGCTCTAAATCGATGTAAAAATGTGCCATAAAGTATTAGGAAGTATTTGGAAAAGAAAACAGAAGAAATGGACTCTCAAAACATCACGAAACCGAACTGTAAAAAAATTAGGGTTTTGGATGAACAGTGTCGACCCTCGTGGGGAAGACAACACTGTTCGGGTCGAGTCGGATTCGGTTACGGGTCCGGGTCAAACCGGATCCAACGGGTCAGGTTTATTTTAAACGGCAGCGTTTTATTTGTTTAAATTTAAAACATTAGGGCTGGCATCATCATGATGTCAGCAACACGTGGCAAACCAGCTAAACCGGTTGGTTTACAATCAGACCCGACCGGTTCACTTTCAATTGGACTGAACCCTTTGGTTTTCTAAATTATTTAAAACTAAATAAACCAAAACTTCTTATATTTGCGGATTGACCCTTGAACTTCAGAAAAATACTACTGTGGCCCAACTGGGAGAAAATTTATTCAATTTGACCCCTGGAAAATAATTAAATTATTAATTTAATTATTTAATAGATAAAGTAAAACGACTATTATGCCCCTAATTCAAAACTTGACCAAATAAAGTCCAAATGAAACATATGAATAGTGTATCCTTACTATTTTAGATATTTTAAGACTAATGGTAGGGTCCGTTTTACGAGACAGGGCCCCAAAAAAAATAAAGACACGCAAAGGGGTAAATGACCAAAATACCCCTTGTCCAAAATTAACAAGTTATTAGTGTATTCTTACTATCTCGGACCTTCTGAGTCCAATGGTGAAGTCCATGACACGAGACGGGGTTCCAAAAAAATAAAGACATGTAAAGGGGTAAAATGACCAAAATACCCTAGTACCTCAAAAGTCAAATTAAAACCAGGGAAGGTCTAAATTAACTTTCTTTGACAGCCCGGACTCAATAATGGAGTCCAAATTTTGAAACGAAGTACAAAAAAGGAGACACGTAAAATTATAAATGACCATTTTGCCCTTTTACATACAAAAGTCCGAATTAAATTTTAGGAAAGCCTAAACCGACTTTCTTCAACGCTCCGGACTCAATGGTAGAGTCTAATTGACCAAAAGAGATGTCAAAAATAAAGAGACACAAAATTTGTTGAATAGCATCTGTCAAATGACTATAAATTAAAGTAATGCCAAAGTACTAATCTAAGGCATATACGAGGAAAATGAATTAGGAAAAGACACGACACGTAAATATGTGAAGTAAGTAAATTTAAATTAAAGTTAATGGAGCTACCAGAAGAGTATAATTGTAGAAAATCTATTTTCCTGACACGTTAAATTGTGTTCTAGGCAGAGATTTAAGTAGACACGAAAACGGACAAGAAACAAGAAATCCTTCCGATGATGACAAAAGCTTAAAGAGCGAATGACCCGAAACAACAAGTTTTCAGGGATGAGCTGCAATGGCAACTCCAGGTAATTCAGGGGTACATTCAAATTGCCGACACGAATGAAGTGGTCTCCATCAGCCCCTTCATTTACAAAACCATAACCAAAGCACAACTGGCTGAGAGAAAAATTAAGAAACAGGAAAACACAGAAACACTGAATGAATGGCTCCACAGGTAACACTATTATCCTTAAGTACATAAATGGCTAGTCTATGATATAGCTATGAGTTAGACTGATTTAAAAATTTGATTTTGCACAGTCTAGATATGGGTAAGATTTTAAGTTGAGTAAGTATATATGAGATTTATACAATCTTTCATAAATTATGATAGGTTGAGGAAAGCCAAAGGGAAGGCACCTAAATAGAGCTAAACCAGGAGTATAAGGTGAGTAACCCTGTGTTTGAAGTGGAGATTTAACTCCATGGATTTGAAAAGGTTTTAAGTTCAAAGATATGAAGTATTTGAAGTTTCAAATTAAGTATTTACATGATTCAGTTTTAAATTGTTCTATCTTTATAAACCCTATTGTGACATGCTTAGTAAATGTTTTCTTTACAGTTTTCTTAAAATACGTTTTCAGCATGTCTAAGTTAAAATACAAATCTTGTTAAATATTCTGAAATTGATTGTTACAAGTATTTGAAGTTCTATGGTAGAAATTATACATTTCATGTTTTAAATACTCATGAAAGTATCTATTGAAGAAGTCATGTGATAAATGTTTTACAAGATAAATGGTACTAAGAACCACCCCCTATGATGGTTGAAATCCTTTGGGATTCAACAGTAAATGCCCAGTAGCAGGATCTAATCGCCCAGGAAAATGAGATCGACAGTATTGGCAATAAAATGGGAGTCTGGTTCGAAACAGATTCCACCTAATTAAAGAGAAAAGATGACAAAGTGATTTTGAAAATGAAAGCAGGTTTTACCCTCATTTTCACAATACATATTTATATGTTTTAAAGTTTATATACTTTATCTGATGAAGTACAAGTTTAACTTGAATACTTTAAATGTTTCAAAGCTATTTGTTTTATGAAATGCATATGTTTAGAGTTATATACTCCATTTGACGAAGTACGAGTTTAGCTTGAATACTTTAAATGTTTCAAAGCTATCTGTTTTATGAAAGTCATATGTTTGAGTTTTATATACTTTTTTTAAGAAATACATGTTATGTTATATGTTTTGAAGTTCATGAGTATAAGTATAGATTGAATACTTTAAATGTTTCAAAGCTATCTGTTTTAAGAATGCATATACTCTGTATTCTAAAATGTACGAGGAATTGGCAGTGAATGTTTTACCAACTCTTATGTACTAAAAACCACCGCTAATTGAAAACCCCATGACGAATACTGGAATTGCTCACAAGCTTAGATTAGCTTACCCGGACTTTGTTCGAATCCCCCTTTCAAGTGACTTGTGGCAGTATTGATTTTGAGGACGATGATGATGAAGTCTGCCATTTTTGGAAGATTGGTTCAAGTAGTTATTTTCTCTAGCACTTAGATAGTTTCTGTTAGAAGACTCTACCAGCTTTAATAGTGTTTTGTACTAAAATGATATGATGTAATGTGTATAACCCTATGGGGTAACTGATGTAGATGGTTATGTGATATAAGTCTGTAATATTTTAGTTATACTCTGAATGTGTAACCATGTATGCTATGTATAGAGCGGCAGTATCAGACGAATGTGCGTAATTTAAAAATAAGAAAAGAAAAGGAAAAAAAAAAAAAGTTTTCACGCTTCCGCAACCACGTATCGCACATCTAGTCGATACCGCTGCTTATGCGAGCCTTCGCCCAAGGGTCCTTGGGCCTGAGGGTGGCGGTCGCGATGCGAGATCCGCACAGGGTGGGTTTCGGGTCGTGACACAGTACTTCATTGTTGTTATATTATCATTGCAATTCTTCATATTGATATTACACCCAATACTTCTAATTGTGTATTGTGATTACTGTTCATTGGCCCTCGTGGAAATTGTTTCCATTGGCCCTCGTGGCAATTGTTTTCATTGGCTATGACAGCATCTTATTCTCATTATTGGTTGTCATGTCCTCATATGAATTCATATTCTTTATTGATCATCGATACCAGTGTTGGAGATCTGCATTTACTTACTGAGCTTTGTAGCTCATTCCACCCCACTTACCCTTATTTCAGGTAATGACGCTGCGAGACCCCAGTAGGAGTCTAAGAGCGTAGGGGGACATTTTGAAGTACTGTACCAGTCTATGTTAGTTCTCCCATGTATTCACCACCTCCGGGTGTTGGTTACGTTTAGTTTTCATTTTGCTTTATGTAAAACTATGTCATGTATTTAATAGACTTCCGCTGTTTAAATTATTAGAAGACTTCTGCTGGATTACTGTAATTGATAAAGAATTCCGCTGTTCATTGTTTAAAATTTGTAGTACATTGCATATTAGTAATATGATACAGGAATGGAAAAAGTAGGGACGGCCTTCGGGTCGGCCCCGCGACACGAGATCTGCATAGGGTGGGTTTCGGGTCGTGACATAAGCCATGTGGCGTCAGGTAATGGAGTATCTATAGATCCTTCTAAGATTGACTTCATTATGAGTTAGAAGGGATTAGACTTTAAGTTGATCGGGCTGGGTAGGATTACATGATTAGGTGAGTGCTTGTTGCTTTAGTGTGTGAAATTTGTACAATTTGTGGTATGCTTGGTTATTGATGAACTGGGACTAGATGTTTATATCTATGCAATAGACCGAGTGAAATTAAGAGGTAGACTATGTGCTTGTTGTCTGTGAGATAGGTTATAAGCTTGGATATCGATGGGGTTGGATGTATACCTAGTTACCTATACAGCAGGTTGTATGCTTACTTATGTATATGTATATTCTTGGGATGGATCTTATACTTGGGTACTAATGTGGTAGGCGATGTGTTAGCTATTGAATATTGCTTGTTGATTCTATATATGTATGCTAGTTTAGTACCCGTTATAGCACTACGACTATGATTTTCATACAGACTAATTGTTATTAATGCACGTATAAGAGTATGTTTAAACATGTTTATATGTATGTGTTTTGATACATATGTGTAAGGATAGATGTATATACATTCATAGTTGAAATTGGTGAAAAGTTTTCCTAAGAATCTCAATTTTTATGAGACTTTATTTAATATATTAACTGGAACGATGATGAGTTAGAATAACCTTAAAGGAAATTGAGAAAAAAATTTTTTCTTTTCTAATGTTTTGTTTTTCCTTGAACCTTGATATATTACTTTAAGTTTCATAATTGAAGTACATAAACTACATTGTCCTACATCCGAATATCCAGTTAACATATATATGCTTGAAATAAATAGGCTAATCTTTATTAATGCATGACCCTTAGTCTCAGTTATCTATAGACTAAGGTGGATGATGATGGCTTTGCTTTAAGATTATGTTGTTGATGTCTTGTGAATGATTATAGTACTTGGAGGATATTAGATTATTGAATTACATTGAAGTGCGGGTGATATATTGATGACATTGTAATGGATTAGTAGATAATTGCATGCTTGAATAGAGGTTAGTTAGATGGTCATCACATGTGTGAGAGGCTTTGAGGTAGCATTGTACGCATTGAGTATTTTATTGTGTTGAATTATTGAGGTGGGTCATGATGCTTGGATAGATTTGGAAGATTGGCATTGTGCCTTGTGGAGTGGGCCGTTACAAATGGGATCAGAACCAGACCCTAGTAGGAAGTGTGGAGATGTCTGCACACTGCTGCGCACCCACTCAATTGAACGAGGTTCCTTTGGGGGAGAGGGTAATGCATTCCACATTGCCTGGCAGAGGGAGAGATGGATGATCCATAGGTAAGACTACACGTCTCCATGTTACAATGCATTTTGTATTGATCTTTCTAAATTTTGTCGAAGGGGTACATTTTAAATTTTGGGACGAAATTTCTTTAAGGGGGGAAGGATGTAAAGACCTGGAAAAAAAAAAGCAAAGAAAAAAGAAAAATAAGGAAAGAAAAAAAAAAGAATACAAAACGAATGGAAAAAGAATACAAAAAAAAAAAGGGAAAAAGTAAACAAGTGTGTGCAGCGTGTGGTGTGTGTGTCTTATATATTATATATTATACATATCTATACATATCAAGTGGACCAAGAAAACAGAAACAAGAAGAAAAAAAAAATAATTGAAGAGTCAAAAAGGAAGGCAATGTGGGGTGGTGCATAGGTAATATAATATGTATATATATATGTGTGTGTGTGTGTCGTGGGTGTTTAAAAGTGAAACAAGAAAGGAGAAAAAAATAAAAGAAAATAAAGAAATGAAAAAGTCAAGAAAGGGGGGGTGGTAGAGCAGAGAGATGGCGTGTAGCAAAAAAGGAAAAGAGAGGAAAAAAAAAAGGGAGAAGGGAAACAGAGGGGCGGTGAAGGTAGCTACTGCAGGAAAAATATGCGTATGTATGTGTGTACAGGAGTGAGTACAACAGGCACTAAAAATATATATTATATATGTGTGTGTTGCGTA
This sequence comes from Nyssa sinensis, assembly GCA_008638375.1. Lineage (NCBI taxonomy): Eukaryota > Viridiplantae > Streptophyta > Magnoliopsida > Cornales > Nyssaceae > Nyssa > Nyssa sinensis. The sequence goes on along the minus strand of CM018036.1, from coordinate 36,130,219 downwards.
GTAGTACAGGTAGCGTGTAATAGGGACAATTATATATATATATATATTTGTATGTGTGTGTGTGTGTGTGGTTGTGGCGGTGGAGCAAAGAGACGGTGCAGGCATATCAGTATTAATATATATATATATATATATATATATATATCTCTGTGTGTGTGTGTGTGATGGTGCAGCAAAGGAAAAAGAAAAAAAAAACAGAAAGAAAAGAGAGTGGAAAAGAGAGCAAGAAAGAAGAAACGTAGTAGCAGACTACACGTCTCCATGTTACAATGCATTTTGTATTGATCTTTCTAAATTTTGTCGAAGGGGTACATTTTAAATTTTGGGACGAAATTTCTTTAAGGGGGGAAGGATGTAAAGACCTGGAAAAAAAAAGCAAAGAAAAAAGAAAAATAAAGAAAGAATACAAAAAGAATGGAAAAAGAATACAAAAAAAAAAGGGAAAAAAGAAACAAGTGTGTGCAGCGTGTGGTGTGTGTGTCTTATATATTATATATTATACATATTTATACATATCAAGTGGACCAAGAAAACACGAACAAGAAGAAAAAAAAAAGAATTGAAGAGTCAAAAAGGAAGGCAATGTGGGGCGGTGCATAGGTAATATAATATGTATATATATATATGTGTGTGTGTGTGTCGTGGTGGGTGTTTAAAAGTGAAACAAGAAAGGAGAAAAAAATAAAAGAAAATAAAGAAATGAAAAAGTCAAGAAAGGGGGGGCGGTAGAGCAGAGAGATGGCGTGTAGCAAAAAAGGAAAAGAGAGAAAAAAAAAAAAGGAGAAGGGAAACAGAGGGGTGGTGAAGGTAGCTATGCAGGAAAAATATGCGTATGTATGTGTGTACAGGAGTGAGTACAACAGGCACTAAAAATATATATTATATATGTGTGTGTTGCGTAGTAGTACAGGTAGCGTGTAATAGGGACAATTATATATATATATGTGTGTGTGTGTGTGTGTGTGTGTGGTTGTGCCGGTGGAGCAAAGAGACGGTGCAGGCATATCAGTATTAATATATATATATATATGTATATATATCTGTGTGTGTGTGTGTGTGACGGTGCAGCAAAGGAAAAAGAAAAAAAAAATAGAAAGAAAAGAGAGTGGAAAAGAGAGCAAGAAAGAAGAGACGTAGTAGCAGCAGCAGCGCTGCAGCAAGTGCAGCATGTGTTGCACTGTGTGGTGTGTGTTGTGGTGGTGTTTGTGTTGCAGTGCAGTAGAGAGCCAGTAACAGTTTAGGGAATGATGTTGCTGCTTTTGGGAGCTTGGGTTTGGCGTGGAGGTGTTTGGCAGACCTGGGCAAATGACCGGTAGGAGGAAGGAAAATGGTAGTAGCGGTGGAGTGTCCTTGGGGGGCTGTGGGTTGGAACCTGCAACAGAAGTTACTGCACCAAGGCCTGATATGGCAGTTGCGGGCAGCAGACTTGGGGATGGATTTGGCAGGCTATGGATGTTGAAACTCCAGCAATGGAGAATGGGAGCTAGGTGTTGGAATTATCTGCAGCAAGTGGAGCTGCTGCAAAACCTGAAGCAGTAGGGGCTATAGATAGAGAACAGTAGAAGCAGTTCGGGTGTAGTGGTTGCTGTGAAAAAAAAAAATAGGAGCAACAGGTGAGTTCTAGGTGCAAATTTTGGTGGAATAAGAGATCCGATTCAATGGAAGCGCGTCGTTAACACTCCAAAAATAAATTAACCTTACTTCTTAACACAATAAACACAGTAGCTAGCTGAGTAAGGGTCGATCCCACAGAGAGTGTTCACAATTTATTTTTTATTTATTCCGACTAATTCTAAACTAAGATCCAATTAATAGCAAAACAATAAATGGGGGGATTGGAATTTTGATCAAACTAATTATGAATGAAAATTAAATTAATAACAAAAATCAATAAATTAAAACTTCAGTTCTTCGGTTCAATCTCACCCTCACAGTCAATGGAACAATCAATCAATGATAACACTATTCTATCCTTCAATTAATCTAATAATCCTAGGTAACAACAAGCTCTGCTACCCGAAATTTTCCTTAATTCCTCACTAATGAAACAAGCTTTTCACTAGATTCTAACCGTTACACAATTTAGAACAAGCTCTCTAAATTTAATATAATGGCAGCATTAATATCTAGGAAATTAGATTATTCTAAGCAACAATCAGACAAGCTCAGACTGTTTAACTTAGGACATGATAATCATAGCAATAAACAAAAGCTTGACCACAATCATCTATCACTATTTGCCACAATTGATTAGGAACCATATCAATTACGTAATATACTTCCTGAATCTAGCAATTGATAATAATCTGATCAATCTAACAAGCCTGATTAAATCAATCAAACTAAATATCAATAAAACAATTTAAACAGATTACCATGAACAGATTAAGAGAAGGAAGAAATAATATTACTGAATTGATTCAACCATTAAACTGTAATGAGGGTTCGAAATCCCCTAAAACTGAATTAAAAATTTAGCTTAACATAATTGAATAAGAAAATAAAACTAATAAATTACTGTCACTGTGCGCCGCTCCGCACAAGCTGTGCGTCTTCTTCTTCTGTTTCGTTTTGCGCCGCCGCCCAAGTCCCCCCTTATGCCCTCTTCTTCTTCTTTTTATTTCTTCTTTTCTTGGGCCCCACATCACTTCCTTTTTTCCTCTTTAGCTTGCGCCTGGGCCATAGCCCACTTTTGCTTTTAATTTTCTCTTCACCGTGCGCCCAGCCAAGCTGCACTAGCCACAATTGCTTTTCTTTTGTCTTTCTCTATCTCTTGACTTTTCAAACTTCTTCCTCTTTTGTCTTTTTCTTATACTTTTTCTCCTCTTGCTTTTGTTTCCTTTAGCCAGTTCCAGCACAAGCCCAGCCAACAAACCAACCCTAGCCCATTAAGTACACAGCCCACTGTTCAAAACTGATTTATTGAAATCTTCAAAATTTCTGAAACTTTCAAGCTATTTTTTCATTCAAAAACGACTGAATCTTGACTCCGACTCTTCACAAAAGTTGTAGCCCTCGAAGATTAGATAATTATAGGCTTTTAAAACACCTGATTTGGGCTTCAGAAACTCAATATATGGACTGTTGAAGTCGGCTGATCGGACAGAAAGTTAGCTGCGCGGACAGCTTCCCAGGCCTGATTTCGAAACAATGTTTGGAGGCCCAAACGAACTCGAATTTTTGCAAACCAGACCTTTCTGAAAAGCCCAAGACGTCCTCTACAAACTTCATGAAGACCACTTCCTCATTCTCGAATTCTAACATCATCCAAATCTCAAATGAAGCTATATAGGTAAAATCTGTCCAAAAACCAAAAATTACACAAAATTATTCTTTTACCATCAATACTTCCCTAATTCAATAAATGAATTAATTAGCTCACTTCAATAGAAAATATGTCACAAAAATAAATATAAGGGAATTAAAAATATGAAATATTATGCTCTCATCATTCAACCGAAACCAGTGGCTGTCATCAGGTGATTAGGGGCTGCCGTTGCAAGGCCTGAAGTAGCCGTTGTGGACGAACCTGGATGGATAGAGAAAGAACCAGCTGATGAGTTGATGTTGTTGGCTTAAAGTGATGTTGGGAGAGTTGATTGAGTTCTTGAGATAGATCGAAGCCGGAGAGATTTATATATATATATATATATATATATATATTTGTGTGTGTGTGTGTGTCATTTATGGGGAAAGCAGCAACAGTATTGAATTGGATTGGTTCGGTTGGATGAGGAGGAAGCAACTCTTGGATTTGGTGCAAGTGGAAAGATGGACATGACTGAGGGAACTCACTAGTGCAGAAATTAGTCTTAGGTTGGAAAGTGATTGAAAGCAAAATAAGGTGAGTGAAATTTAAAGGTTATCAAATTTGTTTTTGAGATTTGGTGTATATTACATGTTAAAAAAAATCATAGGGCCATGTAGCTGAATCTAAAAGAAAATAAATTGGGGCTGTTTAGATATAGAAATTAAAGTGAAATGAAAATAAGGATAAGCTATCCAAGGTTAGGTTCAAATTGTTGTTTGGTTATCCCAAATTTGAATAAGACCTTGTGAAATTATAAGTGTACCTAGAAGTTATGATAATTGCAATTTGATCTAGCGAAATAAAATAATATTTAATTTAAATATTTAAAGAGGGCAAATTACCAAAATGCCCCTTGAGTCGAAAAGTAGTCCAACGGACTCCGATTAAAATAAAAGAATGGTGAAACTTTATTATTTTGAGCATTTCGGACTCAACTATAGAGTCCAATTTGTGAAAAGAGGTCTCGAGAAGTAAGAACCCGTAAAAGTGCAAAATGACCGTTTTGCCCTTTTTAGTACCGAAATCCGAATTGAATTCCGCAAAAGCCTAAACTGATTTTCTTTGACGTTCTGAACTCAATGGTAGAGTTTATTTTAATAAAAAAGAAACGCATAAAATAAAAGCATAAAATTTGATGAATAGCATAATTTAAGTAGAAATAGACTAAGTTATATTTCATGATTGTTAGGAACACTGAAAAGGAAGGAGAAGGCAGTTTGACCTTCTAAATTCTCACTGTTTGGTTTGACTACACGACAGACACGACTCCCAAAGGTTGAGAAAAACCCTTCTAGGTATGATATTTTACAAATGAAAGAAATAGGATTAAGTTTAGGAATATTTTATGAGTAAATTGAATGACTTGTATGCTTAACTGTTCTTGGGAAATTGTTTGTAATATGTTGGTTGTTTATGTGCTTATTTGTTTCTTGCATCCTTTGAGAATTTAATGAAGTGATGAATGTAAACTGTAACCATGTGTTTAGATTGAGAGTGTGAGATATGTATTCATGTGGGATAAATTTGTGAGTTAAATATTATTGTTGCCTCAGGGTATGATGTCACGACCCGAAACCCACCCTATGCGGATCTCGTGTCGCAGGGCCGACCCGAAGGCCGTCCCTACTTTTTCCATTCTTGTATCATAGTACTAATATGCAAAGTATTAAAACCTCAAAACAATAACAACGGAAGTCTTATCAGTAATAGTACATCAGCGGAAGTCTTTCAATACACAATGTTAGCGGAAGCCTTTACAATACATAATATGGTTCTACATAAACAAAATAAGAACCAAACGTAACCAGCACCCGAGGGTGGTGAATACATGGGAGAACTAAAACATAGACTGATACGCTTCCTCAAAATGTCCTCCTATGCTTTCAGACTCCTACTGGGGTCTTGCAGCGTCATCACCTGAAATGGGGGTAAATGGGGTGGAATGAGCTACGAGAGCTCAGCAAGTAAAAACAGATCTCCGACACTGGTATCGATAAGATACAAATCCATGAACAAGATTATGATAGCTAATCATAAGAAAGGAGATGCTGTGATAGCCAATGAGAACAGTTGCCATGAAGGCCAATGAATAATAAGTCACAATGTTCAATTAGGAGTAATGGATACAACATCAACATGAATCTCTTAACAACAATACAACAACAAGAAGTACTGCCAGAATAAACCGATCACAATCAATTCAATAAAGAGTGTCTTCTCAGTTTAAGATAAGTCATAAGGAATAGTGTTATTCAATAACGTAATCATATCAATTCTTAGGAGATGCATTTACTCTGTTCTCAGGTAAAATGCCAATGCAAATGTAAATGAAATGCCAATGGAAATGCAATGAAAATGCCAGTCAATTGCCGGTGGAAAGCCTTTGAGGAATTCATTCCTACCACCTGTCCATTCATGTACTTGACCCTTAGGTCTCCAGTTAATACAGAAAGCATCGGATGGATATTGTGACTGAGCACAAATCCCGTATTCATAACATATCATGATTATTCATAATTCCATAGAAGTATAAGATGGAATATCATATATTCAGTAAAGACATAGCAGTAAGCCTTTCAAGGCATGGTTCACAATAAAGACATAGCAGTAAGCCTTTCAAGGCATGGTTCACATGATAACAACGACATAGCAGTCAATCAATGTCCACAAGATAGAACTAATATCGCATTGTGGATAACAATAACGTAAGGTACTTTCAAGAGTACAAGTTTGGCAGTAAAGAGAATAAACTTGGCTTGGAAACACCATATGGAAGAGAAAGGGAATTTACTTACCTCTATCGTGATTCTATCTCAGAAATCCGTGAGTGTACCCTTGCCTTTGGAGTTTCCTAAATATCAGTGAATACGTTTCAGAATAAATGCTATTCATCAAATTTTATGCCTTTCTATCATAAGTATTTCAAATACTATTTTAGACTTTACCATTGAGTCTGGAATGCCAAAGAAAGTCGGTTTAGGCTTTCGCGGAATTCCATTTGGACTTTGTACTAAAAAGGGCAAAATGGTCATTTTGCACTTTACGTTATTTTATCCTTTGGGGTCCCATCTCATAAAACGGACCCCACCATTGGACTCAGAACGTCCGAGATAATAAGTTTTGACTATTCATTTGTCTCATTTGGACTTCGTTGGACCCATATTTGAAATAGGGGCATTTTTGTAAAATTAATATTTTATTAATTTTTCCTGTTTGGGCCTTAGTGGAATTTCTTAAAACATTTGGGGCCGGTTCACAATTTCCAAAAGCTACGGTCTGAACCAGTTGGTTCAGGACCAGAAACCCTAAACCGGTCTGCCCTTCCCCTGAACCAAACGGTTCAGTTTAATTCAAGAACCGGATTCCAATATCCTGGTTCCTATCCTATCCCAGTTTCGGTTAACCTCAAAACCAATTTCAATTTACTATCCGTGTAACCAAACAAGCCCAAATCCATTGAAATTAAAAACCCAAACGACACAGTTTCACTTACCCATTTCATATCCGGTCGGGTACCGACCCGACCCGAACCCAAACCCGGTTCGTCTAACCCGATATGGCCCCCGAACTTCCGGTCATCTTCCCCGATCATCTTTCCGGTTACAGTCACCGGAATAGTGAACCCTAGCTACCGATCTTCACTGTTTCACCCCTATTTTCATTGCTTTTTAAATCTTTCTATGCCAAATCATTCCCCCCAGTCTTAAACTTCCCTCTAGACCATTTTAAACCTTAGAAAACCAAGGTTTCCATCACTGTGCTTTCCCAGTTTCTGGCCAATTTTCCGATCAGCTTTATTTCTCATTTTCCTTATGATTTCTTCATCATTTTTCATTCTTTCTTTTTCATTTAGTTTTCTACACTTGTAAGGGTTAGATCTAGGTTATTTGAACACCATTTTATGCATAAAATATTAGAGAAGTCCAAGCTACCCGAATTATCCTTATACCTGCAACTCCGTTTTTCTACCAGATTTCTCAACCATTTTACATGGTTCTTTTTGCTAAATGTTCCTTATTCTATACTTTTCAAGACCCTATCAATAAAATTCAACTTCATGCTTAAAATCAGAAATTTAAAAGCTTGATAAAACTCACCAATTTTTCTGGGTTTCTGCTCGCAGTGACCCTTAGAACTCCTCTTGCTCTCGTTTCCAATTCTCCCTTTTCCTCTACTCCTTTTCAGTGTCTTTGATGTTCTCTCTTTTCTGTTTCTTAGCCAACACGACTCACACACATATATATATATATATATATATGTATACACCGTACGACCTCTTTCTCTCTCTAGCTTATCTACTTGCACCAAGGTCGGTGGCCTTGGTGCTTCCTTCTCAGCCGCACAGCACACACACACACACACACAGTGACATACTCACTAGTCACGGTGCACATGCAGCCCCTTTTCTCTTTTGCCTTTTCATTTTCTTTAATATTTCCATTTAGATATATATATATACATGTATTTTGTATACCTATACATATATATACACACTATACATTATACCTTATGTATTTATTTACACAGATATCAATACATATCTTATACGTGAGCATATATCCATATATGTGCACATATATCCATTTATGACAGTGTACGCATACACTAAATTTTGACGAACTATGTGTATGTGAAATATGGTTGTGCATGGAAATGCGTTCATGCACGCATTACGATGCAATATCCCGGGGTGCTCGGGCGTTGCCCGGCACTGGTTATACACTTAATCATTTATAGTTTCCATTTATTCATTTCCATGAAATACCTTAACATAGAGCTTAAAACCGCTCAGGTTATGCTATTCAGTCGACTTGCCTCGATAAACGTGTCGTATCTCGGGTCGGGATATCACATTCTTACCTCCTTAAAAATAAGTTTGTCCGCAAACTTAACAGTTCTAACTTCGGTGGTTCTCGTGGTTTCCGTGGTTCTTCTAACATCATAGCCTAACTGAGTTAGGCGTTTCATGTTTGCTGAGAATCAAGTTTTACTGTCACATCAGATCAAGTTTTATTGTCACATCAATTTATTGTAAGATTCTTTCTATAATTTTCGAGCGTACCTCGAAATCCTCATGTGAATCTGAATTCCTTTCTAGGGTTTCCATTGGTTCTCGTACATGAACAAAATTTATAAAATTTCCTAAACATGGTATTTAAAATTTTATTCATTCAGTCTACTAATATACCTAGGGTATATATATCATTTCCATGTATAACTTTCAGTGATAATGACTCTTTCAAGAGTCGCCATTAATTCAATCTCATTTACCAAGTAAATATACATATCTTATAACAGTAGGTAATTCATTTTAAAGATTTACAAATCTTTACATTTCTATCATGAAATCACTCAACTCATCAATGCCCTTCAAATTCTATAAGATGGTAATACGTCAATCTAATACTTATACATCTATGTTACGTACTCCACTTGTTTCATGTATAACATCTATCATCAATCATTCTCCTTGTGGAACTGGAACAGTTAATATATAACTTAAGAGTTCTGTCTCTATGTTCAACTAGCAGTAAATGTTGAAGCTATAAATCAGTATGTAGAGTAATCATCTTAACAATATCGAGCATTTTGTAAACAACTATAAATACCTGTGACTACTGGTACAGTAGCCAAATCATTCTCCCAGTTCACTATAAAAGATCAATGGTCAGTATTCACATATGAGTCTATTTATCATATCAGGATTTACTCTGACTAGATGTTATTGTTAACTCCACACCCTTTTCAATGTACTTCTATTCCATGTCAATATTACTGTCAAACTCACCACTTTTCAAAGTGTCATATTCCCAATTCTATGTTACATTTTATCCTTCAATGCGCACTAATTGTTTCCTTTGTTCATTATGGAACATAATTCCAGCTCTCACAAATTTTCACAGTATAGAACAATCATTTAATTCGTAAACATCAAGTGCATAATCCGTAAATAGAAATTCAATTTTCAATAACTATCGTAACACAGAACGACCATCAAATCATAAATATCAAGTCTATAAGCTAGGATATAGCAATTTGATTCTCAATGTCTCCCTCAATATAGAACAATCGTTAAATTATAACTCAATAAACATCAAGTACATGTTTCTATAAGATAAAACAATCATCAGGGTTTTCTAAATGTCATTTCTTCTATATCACTAAACTCAACTTCCAAGCATAGGTCAATCATTGAGAATACATGTGATCCTGATCTGTATCTCGTGTTTTCTATGTTTAATATTTCTAACAATAATCCTCGTGGTAACCGTAAAATGGTTCAGTAAATGGCCCTAAGTTCACATGCTTTTCTGTTTAACATTTTCCAATAATAACTTCCCTGATATAATAAAATCAGAAATCAATCATCCAAGTGTTCAGTTGCTAAATTCAGTTTAGCAATTATATGATAACACAACCGAGTGTGTAAGGATCTTATAAGTGTCTAACAGGTTATAAATAACTGGACGGGTACCTTTAGCTATCTGTGTAGGAGGTTGATCTTTCCCTGATGCCACAGAGACTGGTGAGGTGGGTGTGGCACTGGTCGTAGCCTTGGCTTTCTGAGGGCAATTCCTTGCGAAGTGTCCATCCTGTTCACAGTAATAACAAGTGTTTGTATTTCTAAGGCATTGCCCCTTGTGAGATTTTCCGCAGGTAGGGCATTGTAGGGGAGTTAGGTGTCTAATTGTTACTTCTTTTTGGTTAGGCACCCTATGTTTGACTTTTCTCTTTGCGATTCCTTGTTTACACCGTGTGGTGATCTTTACTGGTGCTATCACTTCGATGCACGTAGTTGACTGTTGAGGTTGGGCTCGAGGCAGAGATTTGAGAATCTCTTCCATAAGGTATTCAATTCGGTCTAATTGATCACTTCCTGTCTCAGCATTCTTGGTATGTCCCATTGCTGAAAACAATAAGTTTAGATAAGCATTTCTATATAGATCTACTCGTTCATGGTCTAACCGAGTTAGTATAACTAACCGAGTCAGTATAACCTACCGAGGTATTCCTGTTTGTTAACCTTGTCTATAAGACAACCCGTCCAATGCATAGAATAACAATCAATGTTCACATGGAATCTATATCATAGAGACTTCTGTTCTATCTATTGACTCCAACTCTAAGTGATCTATGCAATTCATAACTATCGATGTATTTATTGAAATAACCATGTCTGTAAGATAACTAGTAAAGAGAACCTATAAGATATCCAGTCAATGGATGAGAGAATAATCAATGATCGTATAAAATCTATATAAAGGATATCAGTTACATCTATTTACTTTAGTTCTAAACGATCTATAAGTAATGGATTATTCCTCGCGTTAACCATGTCCGTAAAAGATAACCAATGAAGATAACCAATGAGATGACAAGTCAATACATAAGATGACAGTCAATGTTCGTATAAGGTAAAACGTCAGTCTTGTCTATCCATTCTAATTCTAGTCCTATCTCCCATGACTCACAATCGAACCTATAGCTCTGATACCAAGCTGTCACGACCCGAAACCCACCTTATGCGGATCTCGTGTCGCGGGGCCGACCCGAAGGCCGTCCCTACTTTTTCCATTCCTGTATCATAGTACTAATATGCAAAGTATTAAAACCTCAAAACAATAACAGCGGAAGTCTTATCAGTCATAGTACATCAGCGGAAGTCTTTCAATACACAATGTTAGCGGAAGCCTTTACAATACATAATATGGTTCTACATAAACAAAATAAGAACCAAACGTAACCAGCACCCGAGGGTGGTGAATACATGGGAGAACTAAAACATAGACTGATACTGTTTCCTCAAAATGTCCTCCTATGCTTTCAGACTCCTACTGGGGTCTTGCAGCGTCATCACCTGAAATGGGGGTAAATGGGGTGGAATGAGCTACGAGAGCTCAGCAAGTAAAAACAGATCTCTGACACTGGTATCGATAAGATACAAATCCATGAACAAGATTATGACAGCCAATCATAAGAAAGGAGATGCTGTGATAGCCAATGAGAACAGTTGCCATGAAGGCCAATGAATAATAAGTCACAATGTTCAATTAGGAGTAATGGATACAACATCAACATGAATCTCTTAACAACAATACAACAACAAGAAGTACTGCCACAATAAACCGATCACAATCAATTCAATAAAGAGTGTCTTCTCAGTTTAAGATAAGTCATAAGGAATAGTGTTATTCAATAACGTAATCATATCAATTCTTAGGAGATGCATTTACTCTGTTCTCAGGTAAAATGCCAATGCAAATGTAAATGAAATGCCAATGGAAATGCAATGAAAATTCCAGTCAATTGCCGGTGGAAAGCCTTCGAGGAATTCATTCCTGCCACCTGTCCATTCATGTACTTGACCCTTAGGTCTCCAGTTAATACAGAAAGCATCGGATGGATATTGTGACTGAGCACAAATCCCGTATTCATAACATATCATGATTATTCATAATTCCATAGAAGTATAAGATGGAATATCATATATTCAGTAAAGACATAGCAGTAAGCCTTTCAAGGCATGGTTCACAATAAAGACATAGCAGTAAGCCTTTCAAGGCATGGTTCACATGATAACAACGACATAGCAGTCAATCAATGTCCACAAGATAGAACAATATCGCATTGTGGATAACAATAACGTGAGGTACTTTCAAGAGTACAAGTTTGGCAGTAAAGAGAATAAACTTGGCTTGGAAACACCATATGGAAGAGAAAGGGAATTTACTTACCTCTATCGTGATTCTATCTCAGAAATCCGTGAGTGTACCCTTGCCTTTGGAGTTTCCTAAATATCAGTGAATACGTTTCAGAATAAATGCTATTCATCAAATTTTATGCCTTTCTATCATAAGTATTTCAAATACTATTTTAGACTTTACCATTGAGTCCGGAATGCCGAAGAAAGTCAGTTTAGGCTTTCGTGGAATTCCATTTGGACTTTTGTACTAAAAAGAGCAAAATGGTCATTTTGCACTTTCCGTTATTTTATCCTTCGGGGTCCCATCTCATAAAACGGACCCCACCATTGGACTCAGAACGTCCGAGATAATAAGTTTTGACTATTCATTTGTCTCATTTGGACTTCGTTTGACCCATATTTGAAATAGGGGCATTTTTGTAAAATTAATATTTTATTAATTTTTCCTGTTTGGGCCTTAGTGGAATTTCTTAAAACATTTGGGGCCGGTTCACAATTTCCAAAAGCTACGGTCTGAACCAGTTGGTTCAGGACCAGAAACCCTAAACCGGTCTGCCCTTCCCCTGAACCAAACGGTTCAGTTTAATTCAAGAACCGGATTCCAATATCCTGGTTCCTATCCTATCCCAGTTTCGGTTAACCTCAAAACCAATTTCAATTTACTATCCGTGTAACCAAACAAGCCCAAATCCATTTAAATTAAAAACCCAAACGACACAGTTTCACTTACCCATTTCATATCCGGTCGGGTACCGACCCGACCCGAACCCAAACCCGGTTCGTCTAACCCGATATGGCCCCCGAACTTCCGGTCATCTTCCCCGATCATCTTTCCGGTTACAGTCACCGGAACAGTGAACCCTAGCTACCGATCTTCACTAGTTTCACCCCTATTTTCATTGCTTTTTAAATCTTTCTATGCCAAATCATTCCCCCCAGTCTTAAACTTCCCTCTAGACCATTTTAAACCTTAGAAAACCAAGGTTTCCATCACTGTGCTTTCCCAGTTTCCGGCCAATTTTTCGATCAGCTTTATTTCTCATTTTCCCTATGATTTCGTCATCATTTTTCATTCTTTCTTTTTCAATTAGTTTTCTGCACTTGTAAGGGTTAGATCTAGGTTATTTGAACACCATTTTATGCATAAAATATTATAGAAGTTCAAACTACCCGAATTATCCTTATACCTGCAACTCCGTTTTTCTACCAGATTTCTCAGCCATTTTACATGGTTCTTTTTGCTAAATGTTCCTTATTCTATACTCTTCAAGACCCTATCAATAAAATTCAACTTCATGCTTGAAATCAGAAATTTAAAAGCTTGATAAAACTCACCAATTTTTCTGGGTTTCTACTCGTAGTGACCCTTAGAACTCCTCTTGCTCTCGTTTCCAATTCTCCCTGTTCCTCTACTCCTTTTCAGTGTCTTTGATGTTCTCTCTTTTCTGTTTCTTAGCCAACACGACTCACACATATATATATGTATACACCGCACGACCTCTTTCTCTCTCTAGCTTATCTCTCTCTTTCTCCCTCTCTCTCTCTTCCCTACAGTCATTCTTGACTGCCGTGAACCGCCCTTTGATCCTCCATCACCCGCGTACCATGCTTGCTCTATATATATATACACAATCTACTTGCACCAAGGTCGGTGGCCTTGGTGCTTCCCTCTCAACCGCACAGCACACACACACACACACAGTGACATACTCACTGGTCACGATGCACATGCAGCCCCTTTTCTCTTTTGCCTTTTCATTTTCTTTAATATTTCCATTTAGATATATATATATATACATGTATTTTGTATACCTATACATATATATACACACTATACATTATACCTTATGTATTTATTTACACACATATCAATACATATCTTATACGTGAGCATATATCCATATATGTGCACATATATCCATTTATGACAGTGTACGCATACACTGAATTTTGACGTACTATGTGTATGTGAAATATGGTCGTGCATGGAAATGCGTTCATGCATGCATTACGATGCAATATCCCGGGGTGCTCGGGCGTTGCCCGGCACTGGTTATACACTTCATCATTTATAGTTTCCATTTATTCATTTCCATGAAATACCCTAACATAGAGCTTAAAACCGCTCAGGTTATGCTATTCAGTCGACTTGCCTCGGTAAACGTGTCGTATCTCGGGTCGGGATATCACATATGATATATTGTTTAAAGCATGCTTCATTGAGATTATATTATTGTGTGGTGAAATCAAAGCATATTGGCATATGATGAATCCTTTGGAACATAGTGTGGGTTGAGCATGTGGTGCTATGCATTATGAGGGTGTAGATCTTGTGGTGAAAAACTCAAAATTGGCCATTGCATTGGTGCCCTGATCCATCGGGGGGAGGCCCATAAATGGGAATTGGAACTCAAATCCAGCAGATGCAGTCCGTAAATGAGACGTGGGTGTGGCATAGAATGCATGGGTGTGGCTTGCATATTTTCATTGCATCGTATTAATGAATTGGAAACATCTAGATTATAAATGTAAACTTTACACATGCCACGCCTTAATCTTGTTTCTTGCATTAGTATTATGTCATACCCGCAGTTGAGCTGACCTACTCATGGGATATCATATTTCAAATGACGACCCTGCTACATGAGACTCACTGAGGTCTTAATGAAATAAAGAACTTGGAATTACATTTGGCACGTGGGGCATATTTTGATGTTGTACAAAGGCAAAAGCCCTAGACTATTTCATGTTTATTTTTATGTAATGAAATAATGGGCAAGGCATTATGGATTAGTATCGGAACATGAATTGGGTTAGTGTTGAAATGCATGTAATTGAATTTATTTATTTCGTTTTTGTTTAGTTCGCTCGCACCCCGGGTTCGTGGAAATTTGGGGCGTGACACGACCACAGGAGAAAATAAATTTTTTTAAAAAATATCATTTAAAATAATTTTATGAATTTTTGTTAAAGCAGAATGTCGAATTAAGGCATTTCGGGATGGGTTGTAGTGTAACGGGGTCCCGAACTCATTAAAGGCAAAAGGGTCATTTTATCCTTTGGCCGCTTTACTATAAATATGACCCCTTAGAATTTGGTCTGAGAATATAGCAGCAAGTCGTGCATGGAGAGAAAGATGAAGAAAGCCTAGGATTTTTCAACTTTCAAGCTTCCAAAACTCATCTTTAGGCTTGTAATTTCATAAGACTTTGTTCTAGGAAATTGTTCTCCACATCAAGGGCTACATTCTCACTAATTGGTTTGGCTATACAGTGGACACAACTCCCTAGGGTTGAGAGAAACCCTTTTAGGTATGATATCTTGCTAAGTAAAGAATAGGGATAAGTCTTGGAGCGTTTTATATGTTGATTGAGTGATTTATATGTTTACTTGTTGTTAGAAAGTCACTTAGGTTGTAGTTGCTTTGAAAAACCTAGAGTTGAAAATTTGTATACTTGTGTGTTCTTTGAGTTCTTTGAGAATTTGTCAAAATGATGAATATGTAACTTGAAGATATGTTTGATTCATTACATTGTGGCTTGTGTTCATGTGAATAGACCTTGTGTTTTGGAAGAGATGGTTGTTTAATGCATTGATGCTTTGTGTAATTATGTGTTCTTTGAGAATTGGTAATATAGTGAACATGTAGCATGAACATGTGTTTAAATTGATTGTAAATAGCATATGTTCATGTGGAAGAAGTTGTGTGGTTTGAAAGTTAGAATTTACTTTATGGATGATGCATGATTTAAGGTGTATACCATGTATTTGATAAAAAAATCCTTATTGAAATTGTATAGAAAAACCAAGGCATATTGGTATATTGTGATTCCTTGAAAACATAGTGTGGGTTGAGCACGTGGTGCTTTGCATTATGAGGGTGTAGATCCTGTGGTGAAAAAACTCAAAATTGGCCATTGGTAGATGCTAATCCAACTGGGAGTTCGTCAATGAAACGAGACATATAAGTGGTACTCGCGAATCCAACGGGGAAGGACCGTAAATGAGACATGTGTTGGGTATAGAGTTGCATGTGTGAGTCATGCATATTGTCATTGCATTGCATTGATGAATTGGAAGGCATATAGATTATAAATGCACACTTTGCACATGCCACGCCTTAAGTTTGTTCCTTGCATTAGCATTATGTCATACCAGCAGTTGAGCTGACCCTTCGTGGGATATCGTATTACAAATGAGGCTCCCGGTACTTGAGACTTAAAGAACTCTTGAAGAGCAGAAAAGACATGGACCATGAAGGATATTTGGCCTTAGAGCATAATTTTTGAGTTGTATGAGGGCATAAGCCCAAAGACATATGTAATGTACTTGTAAAAATCTAGTATATTATGAATACAATGGGCAACTTCATGGTGGTGGATTTTGTTGTAGAATATTAGGTGGAAATGCTTAGAAAACAAAGGAGACTATGGTGAAATTTTTTAAAATATGGTAATTAGGTTGAGTGGAGCGGGAGAGCATGCTTGGACTTTCTATGTAGGAGATTAAAAGACTTAAGAAGAAGGAAGAAAGGTAAAGAAATGAAATATAGGGGTGATTAGCCCAAAAATTATTTGAAGTCGAAAAATGAGGAAAAAAGGGTAAAATGGTCAATTTACATGTTATAGGGCCCCACACCACGTTTGGTGATGAAGTAAATTGAAATGGGTATAAAAATATCAAAATCAAGATTTTTGGCCAAGGTTGGAAAATTGGGCACTGTAGCATTTTAGCTACTGGTTTACTGTAGCAATGAATAGTAGCTACAGTGAACCAGCCCCAGTCACGCTTGCACGCCATGCCCCTACCTAGTTCGCGCGTGCGCTTGCTGTGCCTGTGCACTTGCGCAGCACGAGCAGGGCCCAACAACCATGGGCATCCAGCCTCTTGCCTCTTGACACTAGCCCTTGGCCACCTTTTTAGGCCATGTTTGGCCACCCTTTTGGGCCATGTTTAGGCACCTTTTTGGGCCATGTTTGGCCGCCTCATTGGGCCATGTTTGGCCACTCTCGTGGGCCATGTTTGACCACTTCCTTAGACAAATTTTGGTAGACCTTTTGACTTATTCTTAGCCCATGTCTTAAGGCATTTGGGTTTCATTTGTGCCATTATTCCAAAACATTTTTAGAGATATTTTAGGGCTATTTTGGAGGCCATTTTTGAACATGACTTAAACTAATGTTGAATATAGATTGGGAGAGATATTTGATTGACTGTTAGAAGGCCATTTTGGTTAAGTCTAATAGCAAGTGATGCTGCACTTTTTGACTCGCAACACGTGAGGGTTCCGTGACCTGTAGAACACTCAGAAAGATGATCAGAGGACCACCGGATTGGCTGCCGGCGGTAGCCGCTCCGATGCTTAAGTAAGTAAGGGAATTGAAAGACTGTATTGAAAGTCAAAGAATGAGCATAAGAATCTAAAGCGTACCTCTAGGGTTTAATATATAAGCCGTGGTTCTCCTAATTTTGATTAGGTTTTGCCGCCACGAATATCGGGACTTGATCATCGGAGATTTGCAGTTACCTTGTGGAGCATTGAATCGTAGATGGAGATAATCATAGATAGTAGTTTCCGTGTTGAAGGCTGTTTCCTTATTCCCCGCTTAACGGCTGTTAAGGAAACCATATATGCAGTGTCGAATAAATATTGTCCAGAACAGGAGGTCTGGAAGATGTACATGAGAATATCCTGAATGCTTCATCTGCACTGTATGACCGAGTTCATCGGTTCTGAATGATATATAAATAAGAATGCCCCGAAGGCTTATGGCTGCTCTGTATGATAGACATATATGAGAATACCCCGAAGGCTTGCAGCTGTTCTGTATGACCGAAATATATGAGCTCTGTAGGATCGAGATTTGTTAATCTGATGGGCACACGTGTCTCAAACTGATTGGTGTGTCTGTTTATGGTATATCAGCTACTCCCCCCCCGAGCCCTTGTCAAAAGCTAGGGTTTTAACTAGGGTTGAGGGTTTTGTGAAGAGTCATACGGTTTGCCTTCCCATTTCTCAAGACGCCGGTTTAATGCGTCATTTATTGCGCAGCCGATACTTGAGAACTCATCATTACTCTCAACCGTTGTGTCGGCTCGTCTTGGAAGGCTCATATCTCGAATGTGTATATAGAGAGAGGGAAAGGCCTTTCATACCTTTCTACTTTGGTGGAGGTTTCTCCATCTGTGGAGGAGCTTGACCAACTTAGGGCCAATCTGGATGAACTGGGACTCCAGTTGGGTACTGCTCGGTCGGAGGCTCATGACTCTGCGGAGAAGTTGAAGGAGTGTCAGAACTCCTTGACTGTGATGGAGTCGGAGAGGAACCTTGTCGTTGAGCGGGCGAGGAGGTTGCATGTGGAGATGAACGGCTTGCGGTACCAGCACCGTAGACAGCTCGATGAAGCCATGGAGCAGGCACTGATGGACAATGAGGATGAGATGAGGTCGAAGATGGAAGGAATGGCCCATCGCTTGATTACGTTTGGGTTTAATAACTTCCGCTCTCGGCTTCTTGCCAAGTTTCCCGACCTAGATGTCTCCTTTATTGTGCCGCCTGGATCTGAACCTCCAGAGGTCAACCAGGACGAAGTGGCTGATGTCCTCCCGGCCGATCCTACGGAAGTGGTTGCACCGATTGAGGTGGTTGATCCTGTACCTGCCGAACCTTCTCCTGTCGTTGATCCTGTTCCTGCTGATCAGGCTTAGGATCTATATTTTGTTATCTTTCAATGTACTTGAGACATACATTTGTTTAATGGAACAGTCTTTTGGTTAATGCTCGCCTCTTTGGTTATATTGTTCTGTAGCATTTGTGCGTATCTTTGAGTTTTGTGGCTCTGTAGTGCCTTAACATGTGGTTGATGGTAATAATCGTTGCAAGTTGCATTGCTCTGGAGTTTAGTGTATACCAGATCAGATTTTCCTCTGCAGGAAGCTGTGTTCCGAACTTCTTTACTTGCCTTAGGTCAGTAATTGGAGACTTCTTTTTTGAAGTATTTCAAAGCTGACCGTTCTGAATTCGGGGACATGATAATAAGTGGATACCTTTGTGGTTGTAGTTTGGTTGATCAGATCTTCTGCCTCCAGATCTGTTAGAAATCAAGAAACGTCATAGTTGATGGACCTCTGTTGTACACGTGGCCCTGTAAGTGTTAATGACATAGAGAAACCGTCACGTCACATTCATGGGAAAGATTAAAAGCCTGTGAATTACGTGTATGGCCCTGCCTTTTGTTTCTCCCGAGAAGGTGGTTTAATACTCCATTTATTGCACCTTCGCCATTTGGGATTTCGAAGCTAGCACTTCGCTTAACCGTTGTGACGGTTCAACTGGGTGGCCTTTGGTCTTCCAGTGTCTATATATATGGAAACGAGGGCATATGGTTGTGCTCAACCCTTCTGCTCCCCGAATAGTTTGTAAGAGAGGTTTTTATATGCTGCCGGAGTTCTTCCACTCGTTCAGAGATGATGGATGATTCCTTGCCTGAGTTGGGAATAATTAAACTGTGGCCAAAAGTTAACCCTCCCCTATTTTCAGTCTCCAAGGAAGGATTGAAGGAGGCACAAGTCTTCTTGTTTCCTCCGATATCTAGTCGAGATTTCTCCGATTGGTGGTGGTCCCTCCCTGATTCAACCGAGGCCTGGAGCGTTGGTGATGAAGACGAAGGTGAGTTGCCTCCTCTTCCTTACGCCCTGTCAGAGACCCTCGCTCCAAGTGGCTGGGGTGAAACAGACGGTGTGAAGAAGAAGATTAAAGGTGGGTTGCCTCCTCCCGCTTATAACTTGGCAGTGACAACTGCTCTGAGGGAGATGAATGGGGGCCGCCTCCTCCCCTTTGTGACTTGGCAGGAACCTTTGCTTCAATTGGCTGGGGCGTTATGCCGATTACAAAGGTGGAGAACGAAAAGTCTTCTGAGGCTCAGAGCCCTCATCATCCGTTGGTCATGGGACCAGTGATAGTGATGATGAAATGGCCTGGGCACTACTTGATGCAGACTGGGGTTCAGGGTTCCTTCCTTTCAAATGGAGCCGATGAAGGCGGTTTTGAAGGTTTTGGATCTTATGCCCCTTTATCATCCCAGGAGAAGAGCCATTATGTTGCCAAGCGTAGCTTCTGTAATAGCTTCTGTAGTAGCTTCTGTAATAGCCTCTGTAGTAGTGTCTTTGTACTGATGTAAATCTTTTGAGTTATCAATAAAGTTGAATTTCTTCTTCTCAGATATGATATTTTCTAGTGAATGTGCTCTTTTGAAACTTAAGCACTTTCTAATGCATTGCCGGTTGTTCTGAAAATAAATCAAAAACTTAGAAAAATGCCAGAATCGAAGTACTTCACCTTTGGTTGAAACCATGGTACTGGTTTGTTTGACAAATAAGCCAAATAATGTAAGTGTCAGATCCGAGGTATTCCGTTCTAGGAAACTTTAGTTGACAGATGCTCGGAACTTCTGCCTTTGGATAGACTGGATCACAGAATTCGCTAGTTGAAGATGGACCAGGCTCGGAAGGCCTGTGCATTAAAGTAGTCTAGGCTCGATAGGCCTGCATATTTTATGAACCAAGTATTTAAGATCTGTATAGCATGGACCAGACTCTGAAGGTCTGTGCACTATAGATGGACCAAGTCGTGAAACTTGTGCATTAATATATGGACCAAGCCATAAGACTTGTGCATTAATAGATGGACCAGGCTCTGAAGGCCTGTGCATTAACAGATGGACCAGGCTCTGAAGGCCTGTGCATTAATAGATGGACCATGTCACTGACCCGAAACCCACCCTATGCGGATCTCGTGTCGCGGGGCCGACCCGAAGGCCGTCCCTACTTTTTCCATTCCTGTATCATAGTACTAATGTGCAAAGTACTAAAACCTCAAAACAATAATAGCGGAAGTCTTTTCAATACACAATGTTAGTGAAAGTCTTTACAATACATAATATGGTTCTACATAAACAAAATAAGAACCAAACATGACCAGCACCCGAGGGTGGTGAATACATGGGAGAACTAAAATATAAACTGATGCATTTCCTCAAATGTCCTTCTATGTCTTTAAACTCTTATCCGGGGTCTCGCGGCATCAGTACCTGAAATGGGGGTGAGGAGGGTGGAATGAGCTACAAGAGCCCAGCAAGTAAATACAGATCTCCGACACTGGTATCGAGGATCATAAAAGAATATGAATCCAAGAACAAGAATATGATAGCCAATCATAAGAAATAAGATGCTATGATAGCCAATGGGAACAGTTGCCATAAGGGCCAATAAACAATAGAACACCATGTACAATTAGGAGTAAGGGACATAACATCAACATGAAACTCTTAACATGTGAACAGTGGCAAATGAACAGTGGGATGACAATGTGTAATCAGTAGGAATGGCATAACAATGTCCTGGAATTCTCGACGATAATACAATAACAAGAAAGTACTGCCATTATAATTGATCACAATAGATCAATAAAGGAATATCTCACAATACTAGATAATCACAAGAACAATGTAATTCAACAATTATAGTTGAGCAATCGTATAAGAGATGCTTTTGTTCTGTGTCAGGGCTTGATATGCCCTCGGTCCTTGGGGGCCCGGTTTACCCCCTTCAGTGCATTCCAGTGTATGGCCATATGTCCGTTCACGGACTCGACCCGAAGGTCTTCAGTGAATTTAAAAGCATCGGATGGATATTGTGACTGAGCACAAATCCAGTATACATAAACATTTCATGATCATACATGATTCCATAGGAGTATATAAAAATGGAATATCATCAACTCAATGGAAACATAACAATAGGCATTTCAAAGCACGGTTCAACATGATAACAATGGTACAACAATAAATCAATGTCCACCAGATAGAACAATATCATATTGTGGAGACAATAACATCAGATACGCTCAGGAATACAAGTTTGGCAGTAAAAGAATGAACTTGGCTTGATAACACCACATGGAAGAGAAAGGGTATCTACTTACCTCTAATGCATTGCTAAATCAGTCTCCTGTAGGTTTTCCTTTTCCCGTTGAGTTCCCTATATATCAGTAAATACGTTTCAGAATAATTTCTATTCACCAAATTCTATGCCTTGCTATGATCAGTATTTCTAATACTTATTTAGACTTTTATATGTCTGTTGTTTTCGGAACCTCTTTTCATAATTTTGACATTACCAATAGATTTGGAAGGTTCAGAATAATAAAAATTCACTAGTTCTTTAATTCAATTGGAGTCCATTTGACTCACCTATGAAGCAGGGGTATTTTGGTCATTTTTACAAGTCGTAACTCTTTGGGACTCCGTCTCAGTGAAACGGACCTCACCATTGGACTCAGAGCATGCGAGATAATAAAAATTGACTATTCATTTGCCCTATTTGGACCTCGTTTGACCCACTTTTGAGTCATGGGTATTTTTGTAAAATTAACATTTAATTAATTTTTCTTTTTGGGCCTTAGTGTAATTTTTCAAAACATTTGGGGCCGGTTCATAAATTCCATAAGATGCGGTCTGAACCAGTTCGTTCAGACCCTAAAGCCCTAAACCGGTCAGCCTTTCTCCTGAACCAAACGGTTCAGTTTCATTCAAGAACCGGAATACAATAAACCCAATTCCCTATCCCTATCCATGGTTCGGCTAACCCCAAAACCCAATTCTATTTATTATCCCAGTTACCAAACAGCCCTAAATCCATTTAAACCAAAAACCCAAAACGACACAGTTTGGCTCCGTTTTTATTTCCGGTCGGGTACCGACCCGATCCAACCCGGATCCGTCCCCGAATAGACCCACGCTTTTCCGATCGTCTTCCCCACGTCTCCGGTAGGTTTCCGGCGTGCACTGTCGTCCTCTCCGGCGACGGTGACTCATTTTTAATCATTTTTTAAGCCGTTTTCAATGCCGTTCCATTCCTTTCCCTCCAAGGATCTCGACCCTAGCCTCGACTTGCCCTAAAGCCCTCCCCATCATCACGAAATAGGGGTTTAACATTTTTGGCCGATTTTCTGGCCATGTGGATTCTTCTATTTCATGGCATTTAAATCACGGTTTTGGCTCAAAAATGTTTCTAGTGTGTTTCTACACTTGTGTAGGTCATTTCTAACAACTCAAAACAAGTTTTTAAACATAAAGTTCATGGAACCCGATTATCCTCCCGAACCTGCAACTCTAATTTTCTCTATGGTTTTTACACCATTTAGCTTCATTCTTTTTGCAATAATTTCTATATTTCATGCTTGTTCAGACCCCACAATTATATCTAAGCTTTATGCTTTAAATCGAAATAACAGAACTGAAATCAATTACCTGGGTTTCGGATTTTGAGCTCACTGTGACACTCCCACCTTTCTGTTTCTGAACCAATCTCTCTCCCTTCTTCTCCCCTTCAGTTCCTGACCCTTCTTTCCTTTTCTAACCTCTCATCTCTCAAACCCGTATACATATATATATATATATATATACAAAACACTCACCGCCTCTTCTTTCTCTACCTTATCTCTCTCTCTCTCTCTCTCTCTCTCTCTCTCTCTCTCTCTTGCAGTCATCCTTGACTGCAGAGAATTGCCCCTTAAATCTCCTCCATCCACGTACCTCATATACATATATATATATTTACATATATACATATATCACATATACACACACCACCAAGTCGGTTGGTGTGGTTTCCCAAACACACACACACACAGTGATGCACACACACACACACAGTGATGCACACACACTGATATTTGTATTGGAACTTCCCTTCTTTCCATTTTATTTCCTTTCATTTAATTATATTGTATTATAATATATATATATATATATATCATCCAACCGTATATATATATGTATATATAATATTCATAATCATTTAAATTTACTTAAAAAAATTATGCGTCGACATTCACTTGCACGTTTTTCAGTAATTCGGCTTCCGGTGCAACGGCACCCGGACACCCGTGACTAGTTTGCCTCTCGTACCTGTGCATCGTAATTAAACAATACAGTCTATTACGCATCCAATTTTATTTATGTCATTTCACGGCTTATAATTCGGGATTACATTTTATAGCCCGGTCCAGCCCGGTGCACATGCTATATCCCGGGTCGGGATATTACATTCTTACCCCCTTAAAAATAAGTTTGTCCCCAAACTTAACGGTTCTAACTCGGTGGTTTTCGTGGTTCCTTTTACATCACGATATAACTTAAATAAGCTGTTACATTAACTAGATAAAGATTTTCTACTGAGAATCAAGTTTTACTGTCACGTTAGATCAAGTTTTACAGTCACATCAAATCAAGTCTTACTGTCACATTTGTAACTGTACTATCCTCTTTATAATTCCACGTATGCTCCGAAACCTTCCCATGAAACACAATTCCTTCCTATGGTTCTTTTCGGCTTCTGTAATTTAAGATATCTTTTGATGAAGGAAATTTTAAAATTTCTAAACGTAGCTTGACAAAACTCCATCCATTCAGTCTACTAATATATCCAATGTATATATATCATTTGAAATGATATTATGTGGAACTCATAGAGTTCACATCGGCTTCTATGTGTCATTTCCTCTACAATAAATCTGTTACTCTACTAATCGTTCCTTGACCTCAAGTCAGCTATGTAAGAGTATTTGTATCCCTAGTCCATATTTCACATGTCCTGTATCTAACACGTTTCAATGATAGTTCTCTTGACGGTCACGTAAGCAATGAGTCAATGGTCCAGGCGTTCAGTTTCTATATTCAGTTAGTAACATATGGAAACACATTAAATGTGTAACATAACATAGAAGATAGACCAATCATAAGTAACCCTAAAAGTATCATTTTCCAATAATGTATTTTGATTAACTATTACTCATCACCTGTATCACCTTTCAAGGTGTCATTCCTTTATCTAGATATCACCGTTAATTTATTACCTTTTCAAGGTATTTTCATTTCATTTAGATATTACTGTCAGATTCACTACTTTTCAAAGCATCATGTTTCCAATTCTATATTACATTCTATCCCTCAATGAGCACTAATCGTTTCCCTCGTTTATTATGAAACCTAATTTAATTCTCACAGATTCTCACTGTATAAAAAGATCAACAAGTTCCTAATCCGTAAATAGAATTTCAATTCTCAATAACTCTCGTAATATAGATTGATCGTTCGATCATAAACATCAAGTCTGTAGACTAGATATAGTAATTTAATTCTTAAGGCTCCCTCAGTACAGAACAATCATCAACCATAACTTAATAAATATCCAGTACATGTTTCCATAAGATAGAACAATCTCAAGGATTTCTAGACCCAATATTACTATGATTCCTTCCAAGCTTAACTGCTATCTCCCATTGAAACCTCATTGATTAGCTATATCTTACTCAAGACTCTTCATATTTCCCGGTACGTCATCAATTTATTTAGAATATCAACTCCCCTGTACTTACCCCCTTAAGTTCCCTTATATATATAACAATCATCAAATTGTAACCCCATGGATATTAATTATGTACCTTCATAAGACAAAATAATCATTACGGATTATTTATTTCATTATTGCTATGATGCCCTCCAATTTCTCTTAAGTATGACTACTATTTTCTACTCAAGTTTCACTTCTCTGTCTATATCAGTTATCGAAACCTCCTTCAGTATTGTCAATGTCAAATCTCAAGAATTCTCATCACTTATCCTTAAGTACACTGCTATCCTTAAGGGTCACTAGTCCATAATCATCAATTTTCATTTTAATATGTAGTCGTTTTCCAAGACTAGTTAACTTTTAATATCTTAACTTGCTTTTGTCTTTCGACAGCCCCAATTCATTTAATGTGTTTCAATAACCAAGTTCTTTCTTGGATCAGTTAAACTATACACTTATGGTCTGTACCTCCTATATTCTATGTATATTGTTCATTTCTAATGATTCCATAGTGTATAGTATTTAGTGATAATGATTCTTGCAAGAGTTGACATTTATTCAATCTTGTCTATCTAGTAATCATTTCTATCTATAACAGTATGTAATTCATTTTAAAGATGATAAATCTTATATTTATTCTATCATTGTTCCCTGAAACTTATTAATTATGAAATCACTCGGCTCATCAATGTCTTTTAATTTTTCAAGTGAATAATATGTCAATCTAACACTCGCGTATCCATGTTACGTACTCTACTTGTTTCATGCATAACATCTATCATCAGTCATCATCCCTGAACAGTTAACATATAACCTAAGAGTTCTGTCTCTATGTTCGGCTAGCGGTAAATGTTGAAATTATAAATCAGTATGTAGAGTAATATTTAATAATATTGAGCATTCGTAAACAACTATAAATAATACCGGCGACTACTGGTACAGTAGCCTAATCATCTCCCAATTCGCTGTAAAAGATCAATGGTCAGAATTCACATACAAGTCTATCTATCATGTCAGGATTTACTCTAGTTGGCATTAGTAATACCAGTGCATCAATCTCATCTCCCATGAATTACTATTACAACTTTTTTAACACCAAATCTTTTTGATATCAGCTGAGCCTAAGAATTTGACTTAATGCTCCAATCATTTCCTAGCATCACTAGGTTTGGTAGAATAGATGTAGTGATATTGTAGCATTCTAATCCTCAAGTCCTCTGGGGTATACGTCGTTCTAATAGTATCATAAAGGATTCGTAGTATCCAGATTGGGTAAGGTAGCACTGTGTGTTTCTCAGTTACCCTAGTTACATGATAAGGCGGTCGTTCCTCACCGGTAACAGAGGTCCTGATAGCACATCAGTGACTGTCAATTTTCCACATTTTCTCTTTTAACCGTTTACAATTGCCGTTATCCATTTTCATAATTTATATTTACTCCTAATCTTCAGTCTCGATCTCTTCTACATCACTAGACCTAACTTCCAAGTATAGGTCACTTGTTGATAATATTCGTGATTTTGCTCCGTATCTCATGTTCTATGCTCAATATTTCTAAACAATAATCCTCAAGGTAACCATTAAAGTTCTCGTGTTTCTCTGTCTAACATTCTCCAATAATAACCTTCCAGATGTAATAGAATCAGTAAATCAATCATCCCATGTTCAATTACTAAGTTCAGTTCGGCAATTACATGGAAACACAATCAAGTGTGTAAGGATCTCTTAAGGTCTAAATAGGTTATAAATAACTGGAAGGGTACCTATGACTATCTGGGTAGTAGTTTAATCTTTCCTTGACACCAACAAGACTGGTGAGGTAGGTGTGGCACTGGCCGTAGCCTTAGCTTTCCGAGGGCAATTCCTTGTTTACCCTATGGGGTGATCCTTAACGGTGCCACTATTTCGATGTACATAGTTGTCTGTTGGGGTGAGCTTGAAGCAGAGATTTGAGAATCTCTTCTATAAGGCGCTCAATTCAGGTCTAATTGATCCTTCCCTATCCCAATATTCCTAGCATACACCATTGCTCTAAACCATAAGTGTTAGATAAGTATTTCCATAAAAGTCTACTCGTTTATGGTCTAACCGAGTCAATATAATCTATTGAGATATTCCTTTTTGTTAACCTTGTCTATAAGATAACCATCAATGCTCAAAATAACAATCAATGTTCACATGAAATCTATATCATAGAGACTTCAGCTCTATCTATTGATTCTAACTCTAAGTGATCTATGTGATTCATAATCGTCGATGTATTCCTTGAAATAACCATGTCTATAAAAATAACTAGTAAGGATAACCCGTAAGATGTCCAGTCAATCAATAAGAGAAAAATCAAGGATCGTATGAACTCTATATAAGGAAGGTCAGTTACATCTATTCATTCTATTTCTAGTCCTATCTCCCATGACTCACAATCGAACCTATAGCTCTGATACCAAGCTGTCACGACCCGAAACCCACCCTATGCGGATCTCGTGTCGCGGGGCCGACCCGAAGGCCGTCCCTACTTTTTCCATTCCTGTATCATAGTACTAATGTGCAAAGTACTAAAACCTCAAAACAATAATAGCGGAAGTCTTTTCAATACACAATGTTAGTGAAAGTCTTTACAATACATAATATGGTTCTACATAAACAAAATAAGAACCAAACATGACCAGCACCCGAGGGTGGTGAATACATGGGAGAACTAAAACATAAACTGATGCATTTCCTCAAATGTCCTTCTATGTCTTTAAACTCCTACCGGGGTCTCGCGGCATCAGTACCTGAAATGGGGGTGAGGAGGGTGGAATGAGCTACAAGAGCCCAGCAAGTAAATACAGATCTCCGACACTGGTATCGAGGATCATAAAAGAATATGAATCCAAGAACAAGAATATGATAGCCAATCATAAGAAATAAGATGCTATGATAGCCAATGGGAACAGTTGCCATAAGGGCCAATAAACAATAGAACACCATGTACAATTAGGAGTAAGGGACATAACATCAACATGAAACTCTTAACATGTGAACAGTGGCAAATGAACAATGGGATGACAATGTGTAATCAGTAGGAATGGCATAACAATGTCCTGGAATTCTCGACGATAATACAATAACAAGAAAGTACTGCCATTATAATTGATCACAATAGATCAATAAAGGAATATCTCACAATACTAGATAATCACAAGAACAATGTAATTCAACAATTATAGTTGAGCAATCGTATAAGAGATGCTTTTGTTCTGTGTCAGGGCTTGATATGCCCTCGGTCCTTGGGGGCCCGGTTTACCCCCTTCAGTGCATTCCAGTGTATGGCCATATGTCCGTTCACGGACTCGACCCGAAGGTCTTCAGTGAATTTAAAAGCATCGGATGGATATTGTGACTGAGCACAAATCCAGTATACATAAACATTTCATGATCATACAAGATTCCATAGGAGTATATAAAAATGGAATATCATCAACTCAATGGAAACATAACAATAGGCATTTCAAAGCACGGTTCAACATGATAACAATGGTACAACAATAAATCAATGTCCACCAGATAGAACAATATCATATTGTGGAGACAATAACATCAGATACGCTCAGGAATACAAGTTTGGCAGTAAAAGAATGAACTTGGCTTGGTAACACCACATGGAAGAGAAAGGGTATCTACTTACCTCTAATGCATTGCTAAATCAGTCTCCTGTAGGTTTTCCTTTTCCCGTTGAGTTCCCTATATATCAGTAAATACGTTTCAGAATAATTTCTATTCACCAAATTCTATGCCTTGCTATGATCAGTATTTCTAATACTTATTTAGACTTTTATATGTCTGTTGTTTTCGGAACCTCTTTTCATAATTTTGACATTACCAATAGATTTGGAAGGTTCAGAATAATAAAAATTCACTAGTTCTTTAATTCAATCGGAGTCCATTTGACTCACCTATGAAGCAGGGGTATTTTGGTCATTTTTACAAGTCGTAACTCTTTTGGGACTCCGTCTCGTGAAACGGACCTCACCATTGGACTCAGAGCATGCGAGATAATAAAAATTGACTATTCATTTGCCCTATTTGGACCTCGTTTGACCCACTTTTGAGTCAGGGGTATTTTTGTAAAATTAACATTTAATTAATTTTTCTTTTTGGGCCTTAGTGTAATTTTTCAAAACATTTGGGGCCGGTTCATAAATTCCATAAGCTGCGGTCTGAACCAGTTGGTTCAGACCCCAAAACCCTAAACCGGTCAGCCTTTCTCCTGAACCAAACGGTTCAGTTTCATTCAAGAACTGGAATACAATAAACTCAATTCCCTATCCCTATCCATGGTTCGGTTAACCCCAAAACCCAATTCTATTTATTATCCCAGTTACCAAACAACCCTAAATCCATTTAAACCAAAAACCCAAAACGACACAGTTTGGCTCCGTTTTTATTTCCGGTCGGGTACCGACCCGATCCAACCCGGATCCGTCCCCGAATAGACCCACGCTTTTTCGATCGTCTTCCCCACGTCTCCGGTAGGTTTTCGGCGTGCACTGTCGTCCTCTCCGGCGACGGTGACTCATTTTTAATCATTTTTTAAGCCGTTTTCAATGCCGTTCCATTCCTTTCCCTCCAAGGATCTCGACCCTAGCCTCGACTTGCCCTAAAGCCCTCTCCATCATCACGAAATAGGGGTTTAACATTTTCGGCCGATTTTTCGGCCATGTGGATTCTTCTATTTCATGGCATTTAAATCACAGTTTTGGCTCAAAAATGTTTCTAGTGTGTTTCTACACTTGTGTAGGTCATTTCTAACAACTCAAAACAAGTTTTTAAACATAAAGTTCATGGAACCCGATTATCCTCCCGAACCTACAACTCAAATTTTCTCTATGGTTTCTACACCATTTAGCTTCATTCTTGTTGCAATAATTTCTATATTTCATGCTTGTTCAGACCCCACAATTATATCTAAGCTTTATGCTTTAAATCGAAATAACAGAACTGAAATCAATTACCTGGGTTTCGGATTTTGAGCTCACTGTGACTCTCCCACCTTTCTGTTTCTGAACCAATCTCTCTCCCTTCTTCTCCCCTTTAGTTCCTGACCCTTCTTTCCTTTTCTAACCTCTCATCTCTCAAACCCATATACATATATATATATATACAAAACACTCACCGCCTCTTCTCTCTCTACCTTATCTCTCTCTCTCTCTCTCTCTCTCTCTCTCTCTCTTGCAGTCATCCTTGACTGCAGAGAATTGCCCCTTAAATCTCCTCCATCCACGTACCTCATATACATATATATATATATATATATATATATTTACATATATACATATATCACATATACACACACCACCAAGTCGGTTGGTGTGGTTTCCCAAACACACACAC
Source organism: Nyssa sinensis (assembly GCA_008638375.1). Taxonomy (NCBI): domain Eukaryota; kingdom Viridiplantae; phylum Streptophyta; class Magnoliopsida; order Cornales; family Nyssaceae; genus Nyssa; species Nyssa sinensis. The sequence goes on along the minus strand of CM018036.1, from coordinate 36,099,416 downwards.
ACACACACAGTGATGCACACACACTGATATTTGTATTGGAACTTGCCTTCTTTCCATTTTATTTCCTTTCATTTAATTATATTGTATTATAATATATATATATATATATCATCCAACCGTATATATATATATATATATATATATATGTATATATAATATTCATAATCATTTAAATTTACTTAAAAAAATTATGCGTCGACATTCACTTGCACGTTTTTCAGTAATTCGACTTTCGGTGCAACGGCACCCGAACGACCCGTGACTGTTTGCCTCTCGTACCTATGCATCGTAATTAAACAATACAGTCTATTACGCATCCACTTTTATTTATGTCATTTCATGGCTTATAATTCGGGATTACATTTTATAGCCCGGTCCAGCCCGGTGCACATGCTATATCCCGGGTCGGGATATTACAGACCAGGCTCTGGAGGCCTGTGCATTAATATATGGACCAAGTCATAAGACTTGTGCATTAATATATGGACCAAGTCATAAGACTTGTGCATTAATAGATGGACCAGGCTCTGAAGGCCTGTGCATTAATAGATGGACCAGGCTCTGAAGGCCTGTGCATTAATAGATGGACCAGGCTCTGGAGGCCTGTGCATTAATATATGGACCAAGTCATAAGACTTGTGCATTAATATATGGACCAAGTCATAAGACTTGTGCATTAATAGATGGACCAGGCTCTGAAGGCCTGTGCATTAATAGATGGACCAGGCTCTGAAGGCCTGTGCATTAATAGATGGACCAGGCTCTGGAGGCCTGTGCATTAATAGATGGACTAGGCTCTGAAGGCCTGTGCATTAATAGATGGACCAGGCTCTGAAGGCCTGTGCATTAATAGATGGACCAGGCTCTGAAGGCCTGTGCATTAATAGATGGACCAGGCTCTGGAGGCCTGTGCATTAATAGATGAACAGTTTTAAGGAAGTAAAAGAAAAAATCTTCATTGATAATACTTCCGCAAGTGTTCTACGTTCCATGACCTAAGAACAGGTTTCCCAGTCATGTCTTCAAGCCAGTAAGTGGTAGGTCGAACGACCTTCGTTACTTTGTAGGGGCCTTCCCAATTTGGTGACAACTTTCCCATGGTGGGATCCTTGGTGTTCTGAAAGACTCTTCTTAAGACGAAGTCTCCAACTTGAAAGCTGACTGTCTTGAGTCCTATCTTGGATTTATTGACCATTCTTTGTTGGTAGGCTTCCATCCTGATGCTGGCCTGATCCCTTCTCTCTTCGAGCAAATCCAAGTTCTCCATCAGCTGCTGATCATTGGATTCTTGCTCAAAGGCCTCAGTCCTCAGAGTTGGCATACCGATTTCAACCGGAATTACTGCTTTTGTCCCATAGGCTAATGAGAAGGGTGTTTCAGAGGTGGGAATTCTTCTGGTTGTACGGTAGGCCCAAAGGACTCCTGGGAGCTCTTCTGCCCACTTCCCTTTGGCTTGTTCCAACCTTTTCTTTAACCCATCAAGGATTGTTCGGTTGGTGACCTCTGCCTGCCCATTTGCTTGTGGATGGCCTGGAGAGGCAAAGTGCTGCCTGATGTTGAGATTTTTGCAGAATGCCTTGAAGCCTTTACTAGTGAATTGTGTCCCATTATCCGAGATAATTACACGTGGTATGCCAAACCTGCAGATAATGTTCTTCCAGGTGAAGCTTTCAACTTGCTTTTCTGTAATATGCGTTAAGGCTCGGCTTCGGCCCATTTAGAGAAGTAGTCGATAGCCACCAAGAGGTACTTCCTGTTTGGAGGTGCTCGTGGTAATGGGCCCACAATGTCCATTCCCCATTGAGCAAAGGGCCAAGGACTAGGAATCGGGATGAGCTCGTGCTGAGGCTGGTGTTGGTACGAGGCGAATCTCTAGCATTTGTCACACTTCCGAACATATTCTTTAGCCTGTTTCAGCATGCCGGGCCAGTAGTAGCCCTGTGATAGAGCTCGATGGGCTATAGTTCTACCCCCATTGTGATTCCCGCAAATTCCCTCGTGAATTTCAGCCAAAACATATTGCGACTCGTCTGAAGCCAAACACTTTAACAGAGGTTGAGAATACGACCTCCTGTAAAGTTTGTTGTTCAGGATCAGGTACCGAGCCGCTCTGATTCGGATTCTCCTGGCTTTGTTTTTATCCTCTGGGAGGAGCCCGGATCTTAGATACTGGAGGATTGGGGTCATCCAGCTCTGGGTCTGTTCATCAATTTGAGCAACTGATGCTTCGTCAATGCTGGATCCTGGCTGAAAAGAGATTTTAACGGTGGAGTCTATTTCGGACTTGAGGCGGGAGGCCATGTTGGCCAGAGCATCTGCTCTACAGTTCTGACTTCTCTCAATCTTCCGGATAGTGAAAGTCTGGAAGGAATGCTTTAAGTGGTTCACCAGCTCGGAGTACCGAAGCATCCTGTCATCCTTAATGGAAAACTCTCCCAAAACTTGGCCTACTACCAGTTGGGAGTCAGAGAAGACATCGAGGTTCTGAGCCTCGTATTCCAGGGCAAGCTTCATCCCCAAGATTAGGGCCTCATATTCGGCTTCATTATTAGAAGCTCTAAATCCCAGGCTGACTGCTTTTTCTGATGTGAGTCCATCAGGGGACTGTAGTACCAGTCCTACCCCTGATCCTTGATCGGTTGACGATCCATCAATATACAGCAGCCAGGTTCCCGTAGTTTCGGTGATTTGTGCTTCGTTCTGCAGTGCCGGGGTGAACTCGGCTATAAAGTTGGCTAAGGCCTGCCCTTTAATGGAGTTTCGGGGTACATATGTTATGTCAAACTCCCCTAGCTCCACAGACCACTTGACCAATCTTTCCGATACCTCAGGTTTCCTTAGTATTGACTTTAGAGGATAGGCAGTTGGAATCTCAATTAGATGGGCCTGGAAGTAAGGTCGAAGCTTCCGGGCTGATATGACCAATGCATAGGCCAGCTTCTCTACTTCTGGGTATCTTTTCTCCGTGTCAAGTAGTGCCCTACTGACGTAGAATATAGGCCTCTGTACTCCTCTGTCCTGTCTGATTAGTGCGGAACTGATCGCGTTCTCAGAGACCGCAAAGTACAGGAGCAGCTTTTCTTCTTGTACTGGTTTTGACAGGAGCTCTGGAGAGGCTAGATACTCCTTTAGTTCTTGGAAGGAATGCTCGCATTCTTCTGTCCATTGCAAGGCCTTGTTGCCCTTTAGAGCTTTAAAGAAAGGTAGACAACGATCAGTGGACTTGGATATAAATCTGCTCAATGCGGCGACTCTGCCGTTCAGTGCCTTAATCTCCTTTCTGGTCTTTGGCGACTTCAGTCCAATCAGGGCTTGGATCTGAGTGGGATCTGCTTCGATACCTCTTTGAGAGACGATGTACCCCAAGAATTTTCCCTTCGTAACTCCGAAGGTACATTTCGAGGGGTTGAGCTTCATCTTGTGCTGTCTGAGGATATCGAAGGTCTGGGCCAAGTGCTGGAGGTGGCTGCCTTTCTAGAGGCTCTTTACCAGCATGTCGTCGATGTATACTTCCATGGTGCTGCCAAGCAGTGGGCTGAACATCTTGTTCACCAACCGTTGGTAAGTGGCTCCAGCATTCTTTAAACCGAAAGGCATCACTCTGTAACAGTAGAGTCCTCTCTCGGTTATGAAGGCAGTCTTTTCCTGATCTGGAGGGTACATCTGGATCTGGTTGTATCCAGAGTAGGCGTCCATGAAACTCATTAGCTCATGCCCTGCAGTGGCATCAACCAGTTGATCTATTCTTGGCAGTGGAAAGCTGTCCTTGGGGCATGCTTTGTTGAGGTCTGTATAGTCAACACAGACTCTCCACTTGCCGTTCTTCTTCTTGACAAGCACAGTGTTGGCTAGCCACTCGGGATAGAAAACTTCCCGTATCATCCTGGCGTCCAGCAGCCTCTGGACTTCTTCGTTTATAATCCGATGCCGTTCGGGAGCGATCGGCCTTCTCTTCTGTCTGACTGGGGGGTGATCTGGATCTACCATCAGTTTGTGAGTTATCAGATTAGGATCTATCCCCTCCATGTCCCTGGTCTCCCAAGCAAAGATAGAGAGGTTGTTCTTCAGAAACCTGACTATCTTTTCCTGCTCGGTGGGCGTAAGGTCTGGGCCGATATACAGATAACGCCCCTCTACTTCTGAACTGACCAGTATTTTGATGGGCTCGCCAACCGGCTTGGCTCGGCTGTCACGTCCCCTTGGGCTCAGGGGCTCTTCAACGTCGGATGGGCAATCTTCCACCTCGGGAGTGTGAGTGAAAACCGGATTTGCACAGTCCCGAGTATACTGTAATTGCTATTTCGGAGCTGTCTCCTTGAGGGCAATAGCGTGACATTCTCGTGAGGTTGGCTGACATCCCCGGACCGAGTGCACGCTCTGATTGTGGACGTACTTCAGACACTGATGAAGGGTCGAAGTGACCGCCCCTATCTGGTGTAACCAGGGGCTCCCGATGATGACGTTGTATGGAGACTTCATGTTCAACACCATGTATTCAGAGATGGTGGTCTTCTGCCCTTCACCTTCCCCAATAGTGGTAGGAAGGTCAACTCTCCCCAGTGGGGTGCTAAGATTGCCATCAAAAGCTGCCATTACGGCAGTGGTGGGCTTGACGCTGTCCTGGTCTATGCCCATCCGCTTAAGCGGTTCATAGAATAGAATGTTGACTGAGCTGCCAGTGTCGACTAGGACTCTTCTAGTCTCGAAGTTGGCGATTCTGAGGGTGATAACAAGGGCATCACTGTGAGGGCAGTGTACCCCTGCTAGATCTTGCTCGGTGAAATGGATATCTGGCCCTGGCTTGAGCCTCTTTTCGACGTTGGAGACCTGCAAGAAGTTTGGGGCGGTTCTGGCCTCCCGAGCATATCTTTTTCTTGCCCTGTTGGACATCCCTGTAACAGGGGAGTCAGCATGGAGGATGTAGATAACATGGTTGTTCTGCCTCTGAGGCTCGTTCCGTCCTTCCCGCTGCTCTTGCCTCTGTTCAGGCCTCTGATCTGGCCGCTGTTGAGGCTTGTCTTCTTGGGGGTTCTGCCTTCTGTCTTGTTTGACGAACTCCCGAAGACGTCCCTTCTTTATGAGCTGTTCTAACTCATATCGGAGGGTCCTGCAAGTGTTAGTAGTATGTCCATGATCTTTATGGAAATTGCAATACTTACTTTGGTCCCGCAGGCTGGGATCTCCTTTGATTGGCTCTGGCCACCTCAGGTTCTCCCGATCTCGGATCTGCCGGAGTACCTGGTTCGGAGTGGTGTTCAAAGGCGTGAAGTTGGTGAACTCCCTTGGTGTGGAGTTGTACACAGCTCTGGGAGCTGTTTTCTTCTCTGGGCTTCTGGCCCTCTTTTTGTTGGAGTCTCTTCTGTGATCCTCCTTCTTATGGTCCTCCCGCTTCGGATTATCCCTCTGGGTCTGATCCTTGCCCTTCTGGGCTGAGCGGTTGGCTTCTTCCAGGTTGATGTATTTTTTGGCCCGATCCATCAATGCCGCCATATCGGCTGGGGGGCTCTTTGTCAAGGAATCTCTGAAACCACCTTGGGCAAGCCCGACAGTAAGGGCCGCAACAAGGAATTTCGGGCTGCAATCCGTGATCTCAGTGAGCTCGGTGTTGAAGCGGGCAATGTAGGCCCGGAGGGATTCCTCCCTGGTCTGCTTAACATTCAGCAGGAATTCTGGCCCCCTTCTGAGCCTCCTGCTGGTCATAAACCTATCCAAGAACTGCCTACCGAGCTCGTAAAAGCTGGCAACGGAATTCGGAGGGAGGTTGTGGAACCACTTCAGAGCTGTTCCCTTCAGGCTGGTGATGAACGTTCGGCACATGAAAGCATCTGAGGCTCCGTGAAGGGCCATCGTATGCTGATAATGAGATAGGTGATCTCCTGGATCTCCAGACCCGTCGTAGAGAGTAAATTTGGGCACCACGAACTTCCTAGGCCTCTCTTCGGACATGATGGCGTGAGTGAACGGAGTGGCTAGTCTTCCGAGCAGCCTGGCCAGTTCGTCCTGCTCTAGAGGGTTCTGAGGTCCTCTTAAGCCGATTGTCTGGTCCATAGACTCGGCAATCTCCTCTACCCTTCGCGGGTCTCTGAGTCTGACATCTTGTGAACCCTACCTGACAGCCTCGGCTTCAGGGTAGTAGGGTGGAGTGTGCCCTTCGGATGGAGGAGGAATCCGAACCGGTAGGACTGGTGCTGCATGATAAGGTTCCTGTGGTGCCAGGGGTGCTCCCGAAACCCTAGGAGTTGGGGCTCGAGTAGTGCTCCGGTAGTGCACGTCGGGAACAAAAGCGGATGTTCCCCAGCCAGGGACTGTTGATGGCTGTGGATCTCGGCCAGCGTGAGCAACGCCTGAGGGGTGCCCAGGCTGGTTAGTGGGGGCCTGCCCACGAAGTTCTTCATTCTCCGTGGCAACCGGGCGTTGCGTTCCTGCAACGAAGTTGACCGGCGGGCTAGGAGAAGCAGCCGCTTGGTTCTGCGTGAGCGTTGCCAGCGTTCTAGTGATGGCCAGCAATTGCTCCTGCACCAGTTCATTGTGTCGTTTTATTGCTTTGATCTCTTGTCGCATAGGGTTGGCAGCTGGTCCCCTTGTGCGAGGAGCAGGCGGCTGACGCTGAGCGTTTTGCGAACTCTGAGTATTCTGTCATGGTCGGAGATTTGGTGCCATGGTTTTTCGGTGGGGAAAAAGATGAGTTTACGAATAAAGCACGTAGAGATTAGTCGTTCCCACAGACGGCGCCAAACTGATGCTGCACTTTTTGACTCGCAACACGTGAGGGCTCCTTGACCTGTAGAACACTCAGAAAGATGATCAGAGGACCACCGGATTGGCTCCGGCGGTAGCCGCTCCGATGCTTCAGTAAGTAAGGGAATTGAAAGATTGTATTGAAAGTCAAAGAATGAGCATAAGAATCTAAAGCGTACCTCTAGGGTTTAATATATAAGCCGTGGTTCTCCTAATTTTGATTAGGTTTTGCCGCCACGAATATCGGGACTTGATCATCGGAGATTTGCAGTTACCTTGTGGAGCATTGAATCGTAGATGGAGATAATCATAGATAGTAGTTTCCGTGTTGAAGGTTGTTTCCTTATTCCCCGCTTAACGGCTGTTAAGGAAACCATATATGCAGTGTCGAATAAATATTGTCCAGAACAGGAGGTCTGGAAGATGTACATGAGAATATCCTGAATGCTTCATCTGCACTGTATGACCGAGTTCATCGGTTCTGAATGATATATAAATAAGAATGCCCCTGAAGGCTTATGGCTGCTCTGTATGATAGACATATATGAGAATACCCCGAAGGCTTGCAGCTGTTCTGTATGACCGAAATATATGAGCTCTGTAGGATCGAGATTTGTTAATCTGATGGGCACACGTGTCTCAAACTGATTGGTGTGTCTGTTTATGGTATATCAGCAAGTTTTAATTTTCAAATTTTGGAAAAACATGGGAAAATAAATGTGTAATAAACTAAATCCATTAAATTGTCTTTCATTTATTTTTCTTATTGCATTTCACTCACTCCCCAGGTTTGTGAAAATTTGGGGCGTGATAGTTTCCAATGAGTGAGGTCTTTTAAATCAAAACCTCGGTATCTTGGGAAATCATTATTTAGACTCTGGGAACACATATTCTCAAGGTGGAGTCTACACTCTATATATTAGAGAGATGGATATCACCTTTGTTCTAATTCAATGGGTTAATCACTGAAATTTGGATCCGGTCTTTTCAGTAAATTATTTATTGAAATGATGACCAATTGCAAATGATTAATAATTACTGAATTTAGTTCTTAAAATAATTAGGGAATTAATTTGACAGTATAATCTTGATTATTAGTATCCATGTAGAGGGGCCCACTGCAAAGGTATAGTGTATATGAGTTTACTCTATTCTACTAAGTTGGAATGCAATTTCAATTATATAGGAGTTAATTAAAATTAATTAGTCAATTAATTTAATTATGCGATAATTAAGATTTAATTGACTAATTGGAAGCTATCTTAGTGAGACCCACTAGATCCCTTCTCTTGCCCGAATTAAGCCCTATATATATGATATGTAAGGAGTCGTTTATCATATGTTTTTGTGCTAGATGAAAATAAGAGACAGACCACTCTTCTGCGATACGATTTACCTAAGGGAAAAGAGGAGAAAACCTAGAAGAAAAAGATAAGGAAGATTGATCAATCTCTTCAAGAAGGCTTCTTCAACAATCAAGATTATAAAAAACAAGGTAATTCTAACCTCTCTTTTTAAGATTGTATGATTCATGTAAAGAAAAAGATCCAAATATATTTTTGAAATCGCTTCTACTGTGGTTACGAACCCAACAATTGGTGTCAGAGTAACTTTACATGAATCCATCAATTTTGAAGGTTATATTTACTTGTTCTAAACCTATTCATGGACTCCAATTAAAATAAATGATTATTTTAGAATGGGATTTTGTGGTACAATTTATTTGATACAAGGATTTGATCCTTGTTTGAGAATCTTGATAATTAAATTTAATACTTGATAGGTATAAGATACCCATAGTGATAGAGTGATCAAGAAGCTTCCATGATAACAAGTTGGAATTTGGAAACAAAAAAAAAAAAGACTTTTTTTCTCTCTCACGGCTAAATTAAGAAAAAGAAAAGAAAAAGAAGGATGTTATTTACTAGGATAGGGTGCATGGGTATGTTATAATGGCCATGTTGATTTCCAAAGAATACTGTATAAAAAAAATGTAGTGAATCAATTGTCTTTTGCATTAGAATTCATATGATAACTCGTGCTAGAAGGAATAAGATTGTGTCAGGCTATTCAGTTGCCAGATATTTGATGAGAAAATTGAGGTGTTCATAAATCTAAAAATGACTACATGCGCATCTAGTGCAGTGGAGACAAGCTACCTTTAGCCATCCTATCCTTAACTAGGATCATATATATATATATATATATATATATTTGTGTGTGTATTATATATAATATTAGATATTAGATATAATCTATATATACAGCTAATTAAAAAAATTATATTAATTTTTTCTAATCATGTGTTTTGATTGGATATTAGATACCCAAATTTATTAAATTATTTGGGTAAGAGCTCAATTATTTAATATATTCATCTTTTTATATTATAATGGGTTTGTGATATCCATGGGTATTTTATACCCAAATATGTTGGATTTAAAATTATATAAAATATAGGTTAAAGTGAGACTTGGCTTATAGGGGTTCTCGGATACGAGGATTAAATCTTAGTATACTCTAAGATATACATGAATGATGTATATGATTATTCACATATTTAAATGCTTTAATATTTTATTTCTCATATTTAAATAGTTCATTTATGTGAATGGATGTAACCTATCTCTCATAGCTAGCCATTAGGAATTATATAATTTAATTGGTTTTGGGGTAATTGTAAAGGGCAATGGACCTGAAAAGTTTTCCCGCGAATGGGCAAGCTCCGTTGGTTTCCCTAGACTATTAATTTTTAATTTTAGATTAAAATTTAGCTCACGTATGTGGGTATAGGTTCTTCTTGTATTTATTTTATTTTTGAAGAAAGAGCTAAAGGATAGGAGCCATCAAGAAGACCAATGGAAGTACAAATCCTGTTATCAAGAATTTTAGTTGGCCATGAGAGATAATTTTAATTTTATGCTTGCATGTTTATTTTCACAAAAACACATGATTAATTTTGATCTATGAATAGGTTAATATAATTATGCATGTGTTGTATAATAAAAATCCTCAATTTATAAAAATAAGTGGGAGAGGGATGCTTTAGGAAAGCTCCCATGGTCTTCCATCATCGGCCCATAGTGAGACAAAAATAGGTGCCCTAAGCCATCTTCGAGTGACCTCCCCACGGAGGGTGACTATCTAGTTGGTTATAATTATGGACCTCTTAGGATAAAACAGAAAGAGATGGGGTGAGGGTGATCTCCCCACGGGGACACTACTTGCAACGGTTGTCTTTTTATTTGAGATGATGGTATACACTTGATCAAAAGGGAATGATATTCTCCCCATGGAGTGTGTCATTGTCTTTTGAAGACCAAAGGATATTGAAAAATATGTTTCATTTGACATAACATGTCTAAATAGTGAAATCATATAGGATATGATGGTCCTCCTAATCATATGAATGACATTGTCATCCCCACGAAGCGCGTTGTTTATAAGGTTAGGTTCCAATGCATTCATTGATAGTGGCTTGAGGATACCATTATGCATTTATGAGAACAAAAGTTATTTTATGATTCTCAGATGTCTTCATTTAACGCACTTGCTATCATCTTGAAAGAAAATAAATTGACTAAACCTAACTATGTGAATTGGAAACGAAATTTGGACATTGTCCTTACTGTAGAGGGGTACAAATATGTGATTACTGTGGATAGCCCAAACCTTCTAAGGGCTGATGCTCGCCAAGAGGACATTGACTGCGATTCTAGATGGGTCAAGGCTGATGAGATGGCACATTGATATATCTTAGCTTCGATGTGAAGTGTTTTACATCATCAACATAAGAGTTTCCCAATAGCTAGGGATATGATCCTTAACTTAAAGGAGATGTTTGGGGATTAAGGGCATCCTACTAGGCGGAATGCCATGAGAGCACTCATGAACACTAAGATGGCTGAAAGAACTCCAGTAAGAGACCATGTTTTAAAAATAATTGAATTTTTAAATGTGTTGGAAGTTTTAGGAGCTGACATTGATGGTGAGTCCCAAATTGATATTATACTTGAGTCGCTGCCTAACTCTTTTAATCAATTTAAGTTCAACTATAACATGAACAAAATGAATTTGAGTTTGGCTGAGCTTCTGAGCTCTTTACAGGCAGCAGAGGGTATTATCAAAAGCTATCCTAATGCTCATGTGGCTAAGGGTTCTTTTTTTAAGCCCAAGCCCAAAGGTAAGGGCAAGTGGAGGAGGAAACAGAACCCCTAAAACTCCAAGGAAAATATGGGTCCTAAAGGGGGTGCTGGTAAAGGGAAGAAAAGGGCAACCACAGGGGCAACCACTAAGCCCAAAGGAAAGTGTTTCCACAGTGGGGTCATGGGGCATTGGAATAGAAACTGTCCAGATTACCTAGCCAAAAAAAAAACACAGGTATAATTGAATCACTTGTTATTGAAGTAAGCTATATAGCAGGTACTTTAGATTCCTTATGTGTAGACTCCGGTGCAACTAATCACGTCTGTAATTTGTTGTAGGGGTTTCGGAAGACCAGGCGACTAAGTGATGGAGAGATTATCTTGCACTTGGGAACAATAGTAAAAGTTGTTGTGGTGTCAGTAGGAGCAGTTAGTTTATGTTTTTCTTCAAATAAGACACTAGCACTTTATGATTGCTGATATGTGCCTGGCATTAGAAGGAACTTATTATCAGTTTCAAGTTTAATAAAACAAGGTTATTCAGTATATTTTAATTCAAATATTATTATTAAACATAATAGTTCTTTTATATGCTCTGGCACAACAGTTAATGGTCTTTATTTGATTACTCCTAGGATGTATGAGATACATGACACCAAAGAGAATAAACCATCACAAAGTTTACCACTTAAAAGAAAAGTTTCTTCTACTAATTCAACTTATCTTTGGCACTTGAGGCTAGGTCATATTAATCTGGATAGGATTAAAAGACTGGTAAAGGAGGGTATTCTGTCTTCCTTGGTTGTTGAACCACTACTAGTCTGTATATCCTTTTTTGAGGGAAAGATAACTAGAAGACCCTTTGCTTCAAAAGGAAACAGGGCCAAAGAAGCATTGGAGTTAATCCATATCGATGTGTGTGGACCCTTAAATATTAGGGCTAGAGAGGGCTATGAGTATTTCATCACTTACTGATGATTACTCTAGATATGGTTATGTCTATCTATTGCACCACAAGTCAGAAGTTTTTGAAAAGTTCAAAGACTTTCGGGTAGAAGTGGAAAAGCAATTACATAGAAGCATAAAATCACTTCGATCTGATCGAGGTGGGCAATATCTCTTTAGTGACTTCAGTCACCATTTGTTGGATAATGGGATTTTGTAATATCCCGACCCGGGATACCGGGTCATATGGCACGCATTATGAGACAATGAAAAAGTTGTGTAAAGGTTTTTACACTAAAGATAAAAATTGATTAATTAAATAATTAATTAATTAATTTATTAGAATATATTTAATTGTTTAAATTAAATTCAAATAAACACATATACACACATTATGGTGTAATGTGTGTGTGTATTATCAAGTGTGTAAAAATATGTATATATATATATATATATAAATACATGTATACAAGGGAGGATATATATATATATATATATATATATAAATTATATAAATATATGAACAGTGTGTGAACAGTGCAGTGTGCGTGTGTGTGTCGGCTAGTGTGTGTTTCTTCACATGTAAGTGTCTGTATTATATTATATGTATATATATATGAAATATATTGCAAAAATCAAAGAGAAAGCTGAATAGAGAAAAAGTAAAATTAATTGGTGTAAGAAAATTAATTGAGAAGTGAAGGATTTCGGCCATGAGGTCATGAGGGAAGAGAGAGAACAGTAGAGAGAGAGAGAGGTCGGTCACTTTCTCTATAAAATTCCAAGCATGCAAACCATGCTTTCTTCTTGCAAAAGAAACCAAAAGAGGAAGAACTGAGGAGAAAAGATGAAGGGTTTTAGAGCAAGAAAGCAAGAGAAACCAGTGGTGAAAGGTGAACCCACCAAAACTTTTAAAATTCTCTCTCTAGAATTTCTCTATGTATAAACTGATTTAAAGCTTTCATTTTATATATATGATGTTTAGAACACATTCTTATCATAACGAGCATGAAATTTAAGCTTAAAAACACCTAAGATCACAAGACCCATAAGCTACGGCCATGGATGGACCTTGCTCAAGCAGGTCTGAATCCGTGGTGATTAAATCATGTTTGGGTTATTGGAACCTCAACTAGACTCCAAGGGTATTTTAAAAACCTACACCCGCGACCATAAAGCTCAAGAAATGGACCCCATATGGTGACTTGCAGGTTACGGGTTTGGAAACCAAACCCCTAAACTCTGTGTTAAATCCATTTTCACGAATGGGGAATGAAACCCCTTTAACTAAGGAACAAAACAAGCCAAGCCTCATCGAAAATGGTCAAGAAACGAGCATGAACTGAGGGTGATACAGGTTTAGCTATCGTGACCAAAACCGAAACTTTAAGCCATATTCGAAGCTTCAAATCGATACAAAAACATGTATTAAGATGATAGGAAGAGTTTGGAAAAGAAAACAGAGAAAATGGCATTGTAAAACATCACGAATATCAAACTGAAAAAAATTAGGGTTCGGTGTGAACAGTGTCGATCTCGTGGGGAAGACGACACTGTTCGGGTCGGGTCAGGCTATGGTTCGGATCGGGCCTGGGTTAAATCCGGATCCATCTGGTGATGGGTTATTTAAACGGCAACGTTTTGTTTAAACTTTAAAACATCAAGGCTGACGTCATCATGACGTCAGCATTATGTCATAAAACCCACTGAACCGGTTGGTTTACAACCAAACCGGACCGGTTCACTTATTCTTGGACCGAACCCTTTGGTTTTCTGTTTTATTTAAAATGAAATAAACCAAGACTTTTGGTTATTACGGATTGACCCCTGGGCTTTGGGAAATTTTACTGAGGCCCAACTGATGAAGATTTTGTGCATTGAAGCCCCTGAAAATAAATAAAGTAAAATTACTATTTTACCCTTGGGTCATAAATAGAGCAAATGAAGTCCAAATTAAACATATGAATAGTGTATCCTTACTATTTTGGACATTCTGAGATCAATGGTAGGGTCCGTTTTACGAGCCGGGGCCCGAAAAAAATAAATACACAAAGGGGTAAATGACCAAAATACCCTTTGACCAAAATTAACAAGTTATTTGTGTATTCTTACTATCTTGGACCTTCTGAGTCCAATGGTGAGGTCCACGACTCGAGATGAGGTCCCGAAAAATAAAGACACGTAAAGGGGTAAAAAGACCAAAATACCCCTGGTACCCCTAAAGCCAAAATGAAATCAGAGAAGGTCTAAATTGACTTTCCTTGACATCCCGGACGCAATAATGGAGTCCGAATTACGAAACGAAGTACAGAAAAATGTGACACGTAAAACGGTAAATGACCATTTTGTCCTTTTACATATAACAGTCCGAATTAAATGTTAGGAAAGCCTAAACTGACTTTCTTCGACACTCCGAACTTAATGGTAGAGTCTATTTGACCAAAAGAAATGTCTAAAATAAAAAGACATAAAATTTGATGAATAGCATCTGTTAGATGACTATGAACTGAAATAATGCCAAAGTACTAATACTAAGGCAAGTACGAGAAACGAAATGCGAAAAGACACGACACGTAAACATGTCAAATAAATAACTTTAACTTAAAGTTAATGGAACTCCCAGAAGAGTATAAATTGAAATAAATTCAATTTCTAACACATTAAATTATGTCATAGGTTACAAGTACGAGTTAAATTAAGTACCTATGAAATTGTGAAATCGTTTTAGGATCTAATACGATTTAAGCATAAGTTAAGGAATATCGAGATGATATTACAATGAATGTGAAGTTGATGAGATGTTTATGAATTGTTCTTAGGAACTACAAGGAAAGTGGGAAAGCGCATTTTTTAGCACTAACCCTAAAGAATCAAGGTGAGTAACCCTGTGTTTGAATTGGAGATTTAACTCCATGGATTTGAAAAAGTTTTAAGTTCAAAGATGTGAAGTATTTGAAGTTTCAAATTCAGTATTTACATGATGCAGCTTTTAAATTGTACTGTTTTATAACTCTATATGACATGCTCAGTGATTGGTATTTATCATAGTTTTCTTAAAACATATTTCAGCATGTCTAAAGTTTTAAATGCCAAATTATGTTAAATATCCTGAATTTGATAGTTACAAGTATTTGAAGTCCTATTGTAGAAATTATACATTTCATGTTTTAAATATTCATGAAAGTATCTATTGAAGAAGTTATGTGATAAATGTTTTACAAGATAAACGGTACTAAGTACCACCCCCTATGAAGGTTGAAATCCTTTGGGATTCAACAGTAAATGCCCGGTAGCAGGATCTAATCCCCCAGGCAAATGAGATCGACAGTATTGGCAGTAAAATGGGAGTCTGGTTCGAAACAGATTCCACGTAATTAAAGAGAAAAGATAACAAAGTGATTTTAGAAATGAAAGCAGGTTTTACCCTCATTTTCAAATACATATTGATGTGATTTAAGTTATATACTTTATCTGATGAAGTACGAGTTTTGCTTGGATACCTTAAATGTTTCCAAGTTATTTGAAATGCATATGTTTGAGTTATATACTCTATTTGACGAAGTACGAGTTTAGCTTGAATACTTTAAATGTTTCAAAGCTATTTATTTGAAATGCATATGTTTTGAGTTATACACTCTATTTGACGAAGTACGAGTTTAGCTTGAATACTTTAAATGTTTCAAAGCTATCTATTTATGAAATGCATATGTTCGAGTTATATACTCCATTTGACAAGTATAAGTATAGCTTGAATACTTAAAATGTTTCAAAGCTATTTGTTTTAAGAATGCATGTACTTTGTATTCTAAATTGTATAAGCAATTAGTAGTGAATGTTTTACAACTCTTATGTACTAAAAACCACTGCTAATTGAAAACCCCATGACGAATACTGGAATTGCTCACAAGCTTAGATTAGCTTACCCGGACTTTGTTCGGACCCCCCTTTCAGGTGATGCAGCAGACAGGGTCTTAAGGACAACGACGATGAGTCTAGCTGTTTTTGGAAGGATATGTTTAAGTAGTTCTTTTGAAGAACCTATGAACATTAGTAGTATGTTTTGTATTAATAGACAGAGTAAGAATATGTAATAAGCCCTCAGGGCAACCGAATATGTATTGTATTAATGTATGAAGTTTTTAAGTTTCGTTATACTCTGAATGTGTAACCATGTATGCTATGTATGGAACAGCAGTATCGGACGGATGTGCATAATTTAAAATGAGAAAAGAAAAGAAAAAGTTTTTTCACGCTTCCGCAATCATGTGTAGCACATCTATTCGATACCGCTGCAGATGCGAGCCTTGTCTCGGGGCCTTCGGGTCTCGGGGCGGCGATCGCGATCCGGTAATCCGTAGAGGGTGGGTTTCGGGTCGTGACAGATTTTATCCCAGTTGTCTGCACCTGGCATGCCTCAACAGCACGGTGTAGCAGAGAGGAGAAACATGACACTTTTAAATATGGTAAGGTTAATGATGATTTATTTTGATTTGCCTATATTCCTTTGGGGCTTTACGTTGGAGATAGCATTATATATTCTGAACTCAGTTCCAACTAAGTCTGCTCCCAAGACTCCAATAGAGCTTTGGACTGGGCGCAAGCCAAGTCTAAACCACTACCAGATTTAAAGGTATTGTCACGAGCGGAAGCCCACTCGGGGGCCGTCGGACAAGGCTCACATAAGCAACGGTGCCAAACAGCAGTGCGACTTGTGTTTGCGGAAGCGTGAAAAACTTTTTTTTTTCTTCTTTTAAATTTTTCTACACATCCGCTCAATACTGTCACTCTTCAAAACGGTATACATGATTATACATTCAGAGCATAATAAAAACTTTTGAGGTTTATTATACAATACATATCCAATTGTCCCTCAGGACTTAGTTACATAACTGTTGAACATTTACTATAACAAAAAGCGACTAACTACGAGTCCGTAGTACTTCCCAAACTACTAATCTTGTATGGAGCTTTCTACGCCCTTCCTCAAAATGGGCAAAGCTCAAACTGTCTTCATCATCAAAAGTCGAGATTGCTTTCAGTTACTTGTAATGTGGGTCGGATAAATTCGGGTAAGCTAAACTAAGCTTGTGAGTAATTCCAGCATTTGTCATGGGTTTTCAATTGGCAGTGGTTAGTATAAGAGATTTTATAAAACATTTATAAAACATTCACTACCAATTATTCGTATACTTTAAATATAAAATATATGCATTCTTTAAAACAGATAGCTTTGAAACAATTAAAAAATTCAAGCTAAACATGTACTTCTTAAACTATATCATAAAAGAAACTTCAAAACATGTAGTTATGTCAAACAAAATGGGGATAAAACCTGTTACCATTTTTTAACATAACATCTTATCATTTTCATTAGTAGAATCTGTTTCGAACCGGACTTCAGTTTTACTTCCTTTGGAGAATCTCATGCCTATGGGATTAGATCCAGCTACTTGGCATTTTACATGTCAATTGAGTTCCGAAGAACCCAAAATCAATCTTAGTGCTTATGCACGCTTTATCTTGCATTACCAGTGGCAACAGAAGGCATATAAAACATTTACAAATAGATGCCATTCAAAACATTAAAACATGACCTCCCTGTAGTTGCATTTAAATACATTTAACACATGACTTCTTCAAATAGGTACTTTTATGAGCATTCAAAACATGATGTTTATGGCTTCATGATAGAGTCTCCAAATACTTGGAATATGAAAATTTAGAATATTTAAAGAGATTTGGCATTTTGAACTTAAACATGCTGAAACATATTTTTAATGAAAACTGTAGTAGAAACCATTCACTGAGCACGACACAAGAGGGTTTTATAAGAATAGAAATACTTTAAAACATGGATTAAGTAAAATATTGAATTTGATATTCAAATGCTTCAGATATTTTAAACTTTAAACTTCTTCAAATCTATGGAGTTAAATCTCCACTTCAAATACAAGATTACTCACTTTAAACTTCGGGGTTGGTGCTACTGATGTGCCTTTCCCTTTCCTTTGTAGTTCCAAAGAACAATTTATAAAGAGTCTATAAATTTCTCATTCACTTCAAATATCACCTATTGATGCTCTTAACTCATTCTTAGATCGTATTAAATCCTAATTTTTATCTTAGGTGTTATACTTTAAAGTATACTCTTCTAGTAGCTTTATTAAATTTTAGGTCTGATTCTATAACTTCACGTGTTTACGTGTCATATTTTTTTGTACTTTATTTCATAATATGGACCTCACCATTGAGTCCAGAATGTCGAAGAAAGTCAACTTAGACCCTCTCGGACTTTCATTTGGCTTTGGGGGTACTTAGGGTAAAATGGTCATTTTGGTACTTCTATTGTATTTTATTTTTTTGAACTCTATCTCGTGAAACGGACCCATTCATTGGCTTTAGAATGTCTGATACATAAAGAAAACACTAATCATTTACTAATTTTGGACTACCGGTTAATTATCTTTAATTATTCCAATTAAATTGATTTTCTTAATTTAATTAATTAATTAATTAATAATTTAATTTATATATATTTCGGTAACATATGGACACATGGGCTTCAGTGGACCAGTGGCCCATGTATCTCATTTAGACTTCTTCCCTTCCCTTGGTCTTCTGTTCGAACCGCGAGGAGCAGCCCCCGCTATTTTTTTCTCTGATTTTTTAAACCAAACAACGGATAGGCCCAAATTGAGGATAGGCTATCCCAAACCTTGTTCAGCATAACCAAATTAATTTCATAACCTAACAACCAAACTGACCCAATCCTATTTTAATTTAAAAACCTTTATTTCAAAAACGATGCAGTATCACTCCTATATAACACCAAACGACGCTACATCAGAACCCACTATTCATCATCACCCTCGACATTCCGGTGAAGCTCCAGTAGGGTTCCGTCATCTTTTCCGGCGACGGTGACCTTTTTCCAGTAGATTTTTAACCTTTTTAAAATGGTTTTCTCTTCAGTTTTTCATAGGGAACTGAAATCTAGGTTCAGTTTTTGATTTACACCACTAAATCTTCACGAAACAAGGAAAAAGTGGCTCCGGCTGTAGCACCCTGACCCGATGAAGAACTATTAAGTCACTAAATATTAATTAGTGAGGGAAACCTTAAGTAATAAGGTCAATTTTGAACCCCAACACACGCGTACGTTTAGTAAAGGTTCCGAGAAACCAGGATGAATGTATATCACTTCTGTTGCAATCACCAATTTGTTTCTGTTCATCCCATTGAGACTATACACTTTCATTCTAAAAGCCAACCTCGAATCGAGACATGAAAAATAGATTGCTACGTCGGGTAGATTATCAAAGTATGTACATGGATATATAAATATATTTATATATGAGAAATTGTGAAATATAGATATTGATGTATATACATACATAAATATGCATGTTAAATTAATAAGTGACTATTCAAATTCATATAAAGATATATTATATATATAATATGATTATATAAAATATATAAATATACATATTTATATAGGAATATAGGAATATAAAGTTAGGTGTAATATATATATATATATATATATATACTTACAAACAAAAGAATGAAATTGTGTTTAATATAATACAATTGAGAAGAGAGGGAGGCGGTGGGCACTGCTCTCCATGCCTCTCCCATGTGAGCTGCTTGTGAAAAATAATGATGAGAAGAGAGGTGGCAGCCATGGATGTGTGCCATGCAAATTCTAATACCAACAGGTGGCAAGGCCACCGACTCCATGAGTAATTAATAGGGAAATAAAAGGTAATGAGAACTGGAAATGGAAAAGGAGATGTGAGCAAACAGCAGCAAGAAATTGAAGGAAAGAACTAAAGAGGGAAAACTGTGATCAACTGAACAGGTAAATCTCGGTTCAGTTATATTTAATTATGGTTTTGATCTACTACATATAATTATAGCATCTCAAACTACCTAATATAGGCTTTAAATCGCAAGAGAAATGGTCGAAAATAACAAAAAATAAATTGAGAAACTTGGAGCTACAGGTGAACAAAATCTAAAACTGTGGAGTATAGGTCTGAACCGAGTTGAACCAAACCTATATTGGTGTATTGGGGCTTCAACCCGACCTCATTAATGTGTCTAAAACACTAGTTCGCGACCTAGACTCTAAAGGATTGCACCTCAAAACCCTAGTTGCAGGTCTTGGCCAGAGAACCCAGTTTCAATTTTAAATGTTTAAACCTGACCTTGTGAATGGGAATGGAATCCTCAAACCTTGAGGGTCACACAGAGCCAAATCTTATTAAGATTGGTGACGGAATGAGGATTTATCATGTAGTTACAGGTTCGGCTATCAAAAGTTAAACCGAACTCATGAATTGGTTTCAAAACCTTAGATGGATGCCAATCTCTTGGGCAATGTTCTAGAGATGGATTAGTGTAAAAACAGAAGAATTTAGGTGAATCGATTAGCTTGAAAATGAAGCTTTTAAGCTTCGAAAATTAGGGTTACAATGGGTAATGAAGGAGGAAGACGACCGAGTTGACTCGACGTTTAAAACGAGTCAACGGGTTAACTCGGAACACGTGGTAACCTACAGTGTAAACACCAAATTAGTGGAACGGTGACGTTTCATTTAAGTTTAAATTTTAAAGGACTAGGGCTGACGTCAGCATTACAAGTTGAACCGGACCGGTTCAGTTAAATTGAAACTGAACCCACTAGTTCAGACCGGAAGAGTTCAAAATTCAATTTTGACCCCAATAATTTCTGGAAATGCCACTGTGGCCCAATGAAATTAAAATAATATTATTTAAATAAGAAATATTTCAAAAATGCCCCTAGCCCTAAATAGGGCAATCGAAGTCCAAATAAAGTAAATCAATAGTGTATTTTGACTATCTTGGACGTTCCGAACCCAATGGCGGGGTCCGTTTCACAAGACAAAATTTTGAAAAATAAAGACACATAAAGGAGTATAAAATGACCAAATTACCCCTAGTGCCCCTAAAATCAAATGGAAGTCCGTGAAGGTCTAAATTGACTTTCTTCGACGTTCCGGACTCAACGGTAGGGTCCGTATTATGAAATGAAGTACGAAAAAAATGTGATACGCAAATATTCAAAGTATAAAAAATCAAACCTTACAAAGTAATGGAACTACCAAAAGAGCATATATTAAAAAGATAGTACTTAAGGTTAAAGTTAGGGTTTAATACGATCTAAGCATAAAGTAGGGACATCAATAGAAGATATTGGAGTACCGATGAAGTTAATAAATTTTTATGAATTGTTCTAGAAAATACAAAAGGAAAAGGGAAGGCGTCGAAGTAAACGCTGAGCTTGGAGTATAAGGTGAGTAACCCTGTATTTGAAGTGGCAGTTTAACTCCATGGATTTAAAGAGGTTTTAAATTCCAAAAGATTTGAAGCATTGAGTATTAAATTCAATATTTCATGATTCATGTTGTAAAGATTTTGCTCTTATAAATCTTGTTATGACATGCTCAATGAATAATTTCTATTACTGTCTTCTCTAAAAGTAGTTGACATGTCTACATATTCTGAAGTTTCTTTTTCAGAAGTCATATTTTAAATGCTCATAAAGCACCTATTGAAGAAATCATATTTCAAATGCTATAAATGCATATGTTTGAAGAAGTCATATTGTAAATGTTTTTGAAAAACATTTATTGAAGAAGCAGTATTTCGATGCTCGTTAAAAAGGCATCCAAATGTGCATAAGCACCCCATGTGAGGTTGAAATCCTTTGGGATACGACCGTTGAAATGCCCAGTAGAAGGATCTAATCCCCCAGGCAATGAGATATCTCCCATTGTAGCATTGCAGTAAAACGGGAGTCTGGTTCGAAACAGATTCCACCTAACCAAAGAGAAAAGATGACAAACACTTTTGGAAATGGAAGCAGGTGTTTACCCCCATTTTATTATGTACGTTTATATGCTTTGAAATGCATATATTCCATTGAAGAAATGTGTCTTTAGCTTATTAACTATAAATGTTTTTAAGCTATCATTTGAAATCATACTATTAAACATGGAAGTAGGTTTTACCTCTTTCGATTATGCATGTTTTAAAATGCATATACTCTATTGAAGAAATGTGTATTTAGCTTGAATACTTTAAATGTTTCAAAGCTATCCTTATGAAGAATGCATATATTCTGTATTCTGAACATACGAACAATTGGTAGTGAGTATTTTATAAACTCTCGTGTGCTAAACCACTGCCAGTTGAAACCCCATGACGAATGCAGGAATTACTCACAAGCTTAGATTAGCTTACCCAAATTTTATTCGGACCCCCCTTTCAGGTGACTGACGGCAGTTTTGATTTGAAGTCGATGATGATGAATCTGCCATTTTGGGAGAATGATGAAGTAGGCTTTTTGGAACCTTATGAACTCTAGTAGTACATTCTCTATTAATAGACATTATAGGAATATGTATTGAGCCCTCAGGGCACTGGACATGTAATATTATACAGTCTTGAGATTTAGTTATGCTCTGAATGTATTATAATGCATACCGCAATGTAAAGAGCGGCAGTACCGGACGGACGTGCGTAATCTTTAAACAGAAAAGAAAAGAAAAAAGTTTTTCTACGCTTTCGCAACCACGTGTCGCACATCTATTCGATACCGTTGCTTATGTTCGCCTTGCCCTAAGGCCTCAGTCGAAGGGCGGCGGTCGTGATTCGGGATCCGTACAGGGTGGGTTTTGGGTCGTGACACTAACCAACTGTATTTTTGAAATTTCAAACTTGTTCTTTGATTGTCTTTATTCCTTTCTTTTCAATTTTTTCCTGCACTATAGAGGATGGGTTCCTCATCATTTGAATGAAGTTTAAGCCATTTGAATGGGTTCCTTATTCATGCATACCTGCAACTACTGTTTTCTACCTCAGTTCCATGTTATTTTTCTTGCTTTTTCTTATAACTAAATCCTCTTTCTATGTTTTACAAGGTCCCACACTTCAAACTAATTATCATGCCTTTAAATTTAAAAACATAATCAAGCTCGACATACCTATTTCTGAATTTTTCTTCTCCTCTCTTCGATTTCTACTTATCTTTCTCCTCTTCTAAACTCTCTGAATTCCTCAATTGCTCTCAGTTTCTCCCTTTTTCTCTTTCCTTTTCTGTTTTCTCTATCAACTGACATGTACCTATGTATATATATAACTTTAAACTGCCCTTCCTCGATTTCTCTCTCCTCGCTCTCTTTCTCTTCCCCTCTCTCAGCCCCTTTTCTTGACCCCCTTCTGTTTTTCTTCTTCTTCAACTTTTGCATTTAATACATTTTGATATTTTGTGTTATATATGTATATTATATTGTAAACACACACTAACACATAGAATCTAACACCAACCTTATTTTTTTCACGTTTTTGCCCGCAGTATTCTACTTCTGAATTCTCACTTCTGTTTTTCCTTGTCCTCAGTTCTCTTACTTTTTTTTTTATTTTCTTTCTATTTCACCCCAAGCATACGTGTATATATATGTAAACTATCACTGCCTCTCATTCTCTCTTCTTTCTTTCTCTGCCTCTTATTTCTTTTTCTTTATTCACGGTTAGGAATTCTCTCTTCTTTTAAAACTCTATCCATTAAGTCTACTATTATATCTGGGGTATATATCACTCCAACAGTGTCACGACCCGAAACCCACCCTCTGCGGATTTTGCATCGCGACCGCCACCCTCAGGCCCGAGGACCCTTGGGCGAAGGCTCGCATCTGCAGCGGTATCGGATAGATGTGTTTCAAGTGGTTGCGAAAGCGTGAAAAACTTCTTCTTCTTTTTTTTTCTTTTCTTTCTTATTCCAAAATTTGCACATCCGTCCGGTACTGCCGCTCTTCACATTTCGGTATACATGTATCATCATACATTCAGAGCATATCTAAAAACTTAAAGACTTTATAATATTACATACCACTGCCTTGAGGGCTTAATACATATTTTGTACCGTTTACTACTACAGGAGTTCGTACTAAAAATTCACATGGCTTCATAAGGAAACCACTTAAGTACAACTTCCCAATATGGCAGATCCATCGTCTTCGGCTTCAAATCAAAACTGCCTTTTGTCATTTACCTGAAAGGGGGATCCGAACAAAGTCCGGGTAAGCTAATCTAAGCTTGTGAGTAATTCCTGCATTCGTCATGAGGTTTTCAACTGGTAGTGGTTTATCACTTGAGAGTTTATAAAATACTCACTACCAATTGTTCGTACAATTTAGAACACAGGATATATGCATTCTCAAAACGGATGGCTTGAAACATTTAAAACATTCAAGCTATGCTTATACTTATGAACTTCAAAACATATAACATAACATGTCATCCTTAAATAGAGTATATAAAACTCGAAACATATGCATTTCATAAAACAGATAGCTTTGAAACATTTAAAGTGTTCAAGCTAAACTCGTACTTCAGTTAATAAAGTATATAAACTTTAAAACACATAAATATGTATTTTGAAAATGAGGGTAAAACCTACTTTCATTTTCAAAATCACTTGTCATCTTTTCTCTTTAATTAGGTGGAATCTGTTTCGAACCTAGACTCCCGTTTTACTGCAATGCTACAATGGAGATATCTCATTTGCGTGAGGGATTAGATCCTGCTACCGGGCATTTGACAATCAATTGAGTTCGTATGTAACCCAAGATCTTGTCTGGTGCTTAAGCATCGTTATCTTGTAAAACTTTTATCACATGACTTCTTCAATAGATACGTTCATGAGTATTTAAAACATGAAATGTATAACTTCTGTAATGAAACTCCACTGTTGGGAATAATCAAATTCAGAATATTTAAAGAGATTTGCATTTGATTTAGACATGCTAGATATTTACAAGAAAAGAGCTGAATATAAAACATTCATCAAGCATGTTGTAACAGAAGATTTTAAAAGAACGGAATCATATGAAGACTGAATTTGATATTCAAAGGCTGCAATAACTTGAACTTAACACTTCTTCAAATTCATGGAGTTAAATCTCCATTTCA
Organism: Nyssa sinensis; assembly: GCA_008638375.1. Lineage (NCBI taxonomy): Eukaryota > Viridiplantae > Streptophyta > Magnoliopsida > Cornales > Nyssaceae > Nyssa > Nyssa sinensis. Next base: position 36,074,586 of record CM018036.1, on the reverse strand, counting down.
AATACAGGGTTACTCACCTCGGTCCTTTAGGGTTAGTGCTAAAGTGCGCTTTCCCACTTCCTCCGTAATTCCTAAGAACAATTCATAAACAGTCTCATTAACTTCACATTCACTGCAATATCATCTATCGATGTTTCTTAACTTATGCTTCAATCGTATTTCATCCTAACCGATTTAACTCATACTCCTAACCAACGACACAATTTATTATGTTAGAAATTTAATTCATTTCAACCTATACTCTTCTGGTAACTCCATTAACTTTTATTTAAAGTTATTTACTTCACATGTTAACGCGTCGTGTCTTTTCATACTTTATTTCTTTGTACTTGCCTTAGTTTAATACTTCGACAATACTTTAGTCTTTAGTCATCAGACAGATGCTATTCATCAAATTTTATGTCTTTTTATTTTAGACATTTCTTTTGGTCGAATAGACTCTACCATTGAGTTCGGAGTGTCGAAGAAAGTCAGTTTAGACCTTCTCGGCTTTTAATTTGGCTTTGGACATGTCGGGGGCAGTTTGATAATTTACACCTTAACATGTCTTATTTTTCGGTGTCTCGTCTCGTGAAACGGACCGCACCATTGGGTTTAAAGCGTCCAAAATAGTCAAAATACACTATTTGTTTATTCTATTTGGACTTCGTTTGACCCGTTTTAGAACTTGGCAATTTCATAATTCTATTTAAACTAATAATCCTTAAAGTCTAGCTAACTCGAAGTGCTTTATTTAAAAATAAACATTACCTCCATAGGACGCCTATCTCCTTTTCGAATTTCATCCTCGTGACCTCAGTGAAGTCTCTCTTTTCAATGAAACATTCCTGGTGATCTCATTGAGACTGTACACTTTCACTCCAACCGCCAACCTTTGGAGAATTTGTAGTTGAGTGTCATGAGCCCTAACCATGTGTCTTGCTCCTACCTGAGTCCCCCAATGGCAATTCACTCTCGCTCGTCAGTTTTATTTCAACTATGCTTGTCTTGGGTATAAGAGGCACTAACAAGAAATCAACAAGCAAAGCATCAAGCTTTGTAGCTACTGCACCTCCCTTAGATATAGAGAGTAGTCAATCTGCGACAAGAACTCAAAAGCCCTCACTCTCATCTTTTAATCATTCTGTATTAGCCTTGGCATCACAATCACCAAACACCTCACCCATGAAGCGCCAACTAAATTTTCATTTTGTGGCCACTAGATTAACCCGCTGACCTGCTGATTCTGCTTCATGGCTGGACGGCAGCTCTACTGCATACGTCCCTCTTGCACCGTTGCACAAACACACACACACACACACACATATATATATATATACATACATATATTGATCTCCTACAGATTCTACTCTAACACAACAGCAGTAATCACGGCCATAGATGAAAACCCCAACCCAAACACACAGCAACCTCATATATTGCCCATAAGGCCTCAAACTGCTCAAAGAAACTAACACTGCAACTATAGAAAATTTAACAAAACAGCCACACCAACACTATAACAGCCTAGATCTCATCGATTTTGAAACCTCAATGTCACAGATCGTGAAACCCAGTAGCTAATCCCAGCGGTAATATTTTCACTACCGTAGCAACATAAGGTCCACCCTCTTCTGTTAACTCAACCCGTAACCACCGAATCATCAAAACCCATACAACCATGCCATCATCGACATCTTCCAACCTCGACCAGATCTTGCGATCCGACTGGTTGCCGCAGCTCCTCTTTCTCTTTCTATTTTCTCTCAACTTTTTCTGGGCAAAACCCCATGTCTCTCTCTACCTCTGTTCCTGTTGCTCTCACGCAACCCACTCGACATCACTGTTACTTCTCCCCCACTGCCTCATCTATCTCCCTTTCTCTCTGGCGCTACAACACGATACACACATAACACATATTATATGCCCGTATCCCTCTTGGCCGAAACTTCCTGGAAGTTTCCTTTCATCTTTTCTCTTTCCCACTTTCTGTTCTCACTTGATTTATATATATAATATACATATTATACCATATACATGTCATGCCCGACTACCGACACATTTCCATTTCTTTCCATCTTTTCTTGTTTCTTTTTTTTTTTCTTTTTGCTTGTTTGCTGCTTAAACATGAGATACTATATATATTATATTATAATATATATTAAACACACACACACCCCCCCAACGCATGTACCATTTTCATTCCATATTATATTTATTTATTTATTTATTTTTATTTTTCTTATCATTCTATTATTATTATTATTTATATTATCCAACGTACACTTGTACATATATGAATTTAGATATATCACTAAATTCGCACTCTACTCATAATTGCATTTTCGACGCTCATTTTGTATTCGATATTTTTATGTCATCAAATATCCATTTCTTAAAATATCGGCAAGTTTGGCATAAATTTGTGGCTCGATATCGTCATTATTTCTCTTACCAATTTTGGTTCCCCTTTTGCTATTTTCTTCACTTATGCCTTGTTTGACATTTAATTTATTTATTTTAACTCCTTGTGAGTGTAAATTTAATATTTACTCTTTTATGTACCAATTTTACGAATCGTAATCGTATTTCATCTTCCTTTGGAGTCGACCTTCATTTTTAAGGTCTCAGAATTATTTTAAAATTGGCATCCATTTCTCGTTTAATTTCTTAATTATTCTTTTAAGGTCACAATTTAATAATTCGTGACTTACTCATTATTCAATCTGGTCGGGGGTATTACAAACAGTGTCATATGGAACTCATAGAGTTCATAGGTTTCTAAGTGTCATTCCCTCTATAATAGGCAGGTTCAACTAATTGTTCCTTGACCTCAAGTCAACTGTTTAAAAATATCTGTGTCCCTGGCATGTATTCCATGTGTTCTGTATCTAACATGGTTCAATAATAGTTCCCTTGACGAACATGTAAGCAATGACTCAATTGTCTAGGTGTTCAATTTTTTACGTTCAATTAGCAATCATATGGGGACATACTTGAAGGTTTAAAAATAACATAAAATATAAACAGGTCATAAGTAACTAGAAGTGTACCTTTGGCCACTGATGTAGTACTAGAACTCAGAAATTCCCTGATTCCTAACTTTTTAAGGAAGGTACTTCCTATTGAAGGTCTTTGTAATTGTTGCCAATTTCGTTAGGTTCTTTCAAACTATCTTTCATCTCTCAATTCATAGCTACATCTATTCAATTTTCGTGTATAAGTATTCTAATTAACTGTTACCTGTCACATGTAGCGCCTTTCAAGGTGTTACTACTCTGTCTAGATGTTATTATTAATTCTACCTATCTTTCCAAGGTATTTCCATTCCATTTAGATATTACAGTCAAATGCATTGCTTTTCAAAGCGTCATATTTCCAATTCTATGTTACATTCTATCTTCCAATGAATACTAACCATTTTCCTCGTTCATTATGGAACGTAATTCAATTCTTACTAATTCTCACAGTATAGAACAATCATCTAATCTTAAACATCAAGTTCATAATTCGTAAATAAAAATTCAATTTTCAATAACTCTCGCAATATAGTACGATCATCAAATCATAAACATCAAGTCTATAGTTTAGATATAATAATTCAATTCACAACAGTTCCCTCAATATATAATAATCATTAAACTGTAACTCAATAGATATCAAATACATGCTTCCAAAAGATAGAACAATCATCAAAGATTACTAATTCAATATCACTATGATTCTTTCCTAGTATAACTACTATCTCCCATTCAAGCCTCGCTCATCTGTCTATATGAATTATCGAAACCTCCTTCAATATTTTCAATGTCAAATCTCAAGAATTCTTATCAATTATCTTTAAATACACTACTATCCTTAAGGATCACTAGTCAATAATCATCAACTTTCATTATAACATGTAGTCTTTTTCCAAAACTAGTTAACCTTTAGTATCTTAACTTGCTTTCATCTTCTGACAGTCACAATATCCATCTGATGCTTTCTGATTTACATGGAGACCTACGGGTCAAGTCCGTGAATGAATATATGGCTATTCATTGCAGTTTGTTGATTGGAATTTTGATGGGGGTATGCTGGGCCCCAAAAGACCGAGAGTTCTTGCCAAGCCCTAAACAGTGTAAATGCATCTCTTATATGATTGATATGACTATGATTATTGAATGACACTATCCCTTATGACTTATCTTATACTGAGAGACATTCTTTCTTGATTTGATTGTGATCGGTTTATTGTGGCAATACATTCTTATTGTTATATTATCATTGAGAGTTCCATGTTGATGTTACATCCATTACTCCTGATTGTACATTATGACCCATTGTTCACTGGCCATTATGGCAACTGGTCTCATTGGCTATCACAATATCTTACTTCTTATGATTAGCTATCATATTCTTATTCATGGATTCATATTCTTTTATGATCACCAATACTAATGTCTGAGATCTGTATTTACTTGCTGGGCTTTTGTAGCTCATTCCATCTTACTTACCATTTTTTAGGTAGTGACGCTACAATATCCCAGTAGGAGTCTGAGAGAGTTAGAAGGACATTGTTGAGGAATGTACCAGTTTATGTTTAGTTCTCCCATGTATTCACCACCCACAGGTGCTGGTTGTAACTCCCCGACCTAATTAATTAATAATTAGTTCACTAATTATTAATTAGAAACAAAATAAAGAATGATTAAGAAAATTTATCGGGACTTCCCGATAATTACGAAAGACTAGTGGAAGAATTAAATAAACGAAGAACTAATGTAATATGTTCATCTAATCATTTGGAGCAAAATTTGAAATACCGTGATTATAAAATTAACAAGCCTCGGGAACCGCAAAAAAATAGATACGGTGCAAAGCTTAGAATATTGAGGCCAACCTGGGTAGGAAACTACGAAAAGAAACCACTTCGCAAAAAGAGAAATAAAAAGAAAGATATGAAGTAAAAATCCAAAATATGCATTTTGATTTGCCAAACAAGGCATAAGATAGAAAATGGCCAAAAGAGGCAAAAAGAGTTGGACATAGGAATTGATCCCTAGATAAAAAAGAGTAAGGAACTTATTCCCAAAAAGTTAACCACTTGGCCACAAGCACTTTTGTGCTTTAATATACATAAGATATATATTTATGTACCATAGAATGGTTAAATTCAAAACATCAAAAGTGAGGTGGTAGCCAATCATTAGACCACCACCATCACCAATTGTATTTCATGCAGCCAACCCAAAATATAAAATATGTTTATATATATATATATGTACATTGCGTGTGAGGGATTGAAACTCAGAAATCAGAACTGTATGTGTGTGTGTGTGTGTTCATGTAGACCTAGAGAGAGATATAGAGAGAGAAAGAGAGTGATGTAGAGAGGTCTGATGAGAGAAGAAAGGGAGGCTACTGTACCTGGGAGAGTGCACTAAGGCTGCAGCTGAAGGTGGAAGAAGAAGAAGAAGAAGGAGCAGATCAAGGAGGAACCTAGAGAGAGAGGGAGAGAATTATAGAGAGAGAGAGGGAGAGAGGTTCGTGAAGAGGGGGAGAGGAGTTTGTGAAGAGAGGAAAGTGAAGCCCTCACTGCATGCAAGGAGAAAGAAGAGCTACTATTCTAAGACAACTACAGTGGCTGCTGTGAAAAAGAGAAGATGCTACAGCCATGCATGTTGGCCATGGAGGAAAATGAGAGCCTTTAGGGGTTATGCATGAGACCAAGGTAAGATGTCAACTCCCTTATTCTACTGTACCTGCGATTAGGCATCAAAATTAGTAAGAAAATTGGAAGAGAAATATAAGAAATTGGTTTTGTAAACCACGGCTGAAATCAGAGAAATTTAACGAAAATTAAATCCACTTTTGCGATTAGCAATGTGTAAGAAATTGTTCGAGGATGCTAGCAGACTTGAGATAATGTAAAATGGTCAAAAAATGACCATTATATGGTCAGAAAACTAGAAATGGCACATGGCCAGACAACTGGTTTGGACGGCTAAAATGGGGGACTGGTTGCACTCCAAAATGTTACCAAGAGGTTGCTAAATGTCTTAGGAGTAAATCGGTGTAAAAATCTCCAAAAACTGACGTCCGAATTACAAGAATAAGGAAAAAGAAACCTGTAATCTCCGGCACCGGCGCTGGAGACGACTCAAGAACAGTGCTGGAATGTTAGGTGAGGGAGATGACGTTGTTGGGCTGGAATTGGGTCGGATCGGGTCAAGGACCCGACCGAGCACAAATAGGGTTAGTTCAACGACACCGTTTGCTGCTTGGTTTAAGTTAAATTTGGACCGTTTGGTCATGAATGTAAGAAATTGAAATTGGGAACAAGGAATTAGCCCGACCGTGGATAAGGAGATGAAAGGGGTTATTGGATTCTGGTTTAATAAGAAGCTTGGATCGATCGGTTCAATGGAAATGTGAACCTGTCTAGTGTTTTGATTTGGGAACCCACTGGTTCAGTGTTAAATTCTAAAAATAAATAAACCAGAACTTTTAGGAATTTCAATTTGACCCCAAACTTTTAAGAAATTCTGTTATGGCCCAGATTTTGAAAAATTAATTTAAATAAGCCCCTGAAAATAAATAAATAATAAAATAATTTATTTAATTATTTTATTAATTAGGTAAAATGACTATTTTACCCTTGGATACTAAATGAGTCAAACGAAGTCTAAAATAAATAAATGAATAGTATATTTTTACTATTCGGGCATCCCGGACTCAATAGTGGAGTCCAATTGGTGAAATCTAAGTCCCAAAAGATACAGACACGTAAATTATAAATGAATGTATTGCCTCTAACAATACCCAATGCTAGTAAGACATCAAAGATAGTCCATTTTAATTATGTCGGACATTCTAGACTCAACGGTGAGGTCCGTATTAACAAACGAAGTATCAAAAAATGTGACGCATGAAAATAAAAATTACCAAAATCCCCCTGGTACAATACGAAGCCAAAATAAAGTCCAAATTGGATGAAATTGATACCGATGGAAGCCCAAATAATTATGAACTCACAAATGTGACTAAATAATGATTCAGGGTCAGAATATCATAAAATAAGAAATGACCAAACAACCCCTAAGCATAGATAATACAAAGTAAAGGTCGAATAAATTTAGGAAGAAGGCCAATTTAATGTAAAGCTTAATTATGGGGCTAAATAAGACTCTAAAACAGTTAGAGTATAAAATGAGAAATGATCGATGTGTCCCGATGATCTAAAGCAGATACCAAGTAAAGTCCAAAAGACTTAGAACTTTACATGTAAGCTATCGGGAATATTCTGAGGACCACGATAGAGTCTAAGGCAAGAATGGCAAAATTACTATTTTGCCATAAGGTCAAATAAGTGCTTAATTGATAACGACTGGAGTCAAAATAACTTAAAATATTATTCTGATGGCTACTAAGCCTACTTAAGGAATTTAATAACATAAGTTGAAACCCAATGAGTGGATAATAGGCCAATGAACCTAATTAGGGGATCTAATAGACTCCTAAGATAATGAATAAGACATGAATGAACGAATTCTGATCTGTTTGTGATTAATGATGATTATTTAGGCTATGCAAGGATATGTTTGAAGTATCTAGAGATTATCAGAGTATTTGTAAATGGAGAATGCAATACTAAGAAACCGCGGTAAGTAACTCCTATGCTTTACTATGGGTTATTTCTCAGCCAGTCACATTTATCTTTTTATGCTGCCAAATTTGTACTCTATCACTACCTGTTGAACTTGATTTCTCCATTTTAAAGCCAATCGATTTGTGATCAATTATTCATATCTGTACTTTAGATTTGACTTGCTTGCCTATGTCTTTTGTGATCATGACCTATTGATATTTGAGCATATTTATACCATCATGTATACCATGTCATGATTTTGTAATATATCTTATTGATGGAAATCTTGTTGATCCACATCCCGTATGGAAATTTATTGATCATAATATTTGGTATGTGCTCGGGGTTGTGCTCAGTCACAATGGCCCATCTATTCTCAGATGCAGGGTGGACCCTTTGGGGTCTGTTGTGTCCTTCGGGACCTGTAGTAAAGGAGCTCTTGCACTTTTTAGTAAGCCCGAGGAACTGAGGCGGATCTAAATATGTGTGTTTTTGGGGGTATGCCAGGCCCCGTTTTGTTGACGCATCTGTTTTGTTAGAATTCGATAATTACGTTTTTGCATTATTGGATGATCACATTTTATAGCCTGTGAATGATCATATTACTTGCAAGCATGAAATACTTTTGATTGGCTAACGTATTATTGGTGGCAACAATTTATTGTGTTAAGCTAGGATCTCTTTTAACTGCTCATCTCTTGTATTATTCCTTGTGGGAATAAGCCTTTTTGGACCCTCGGGTCATTGTTGTGTATCTTGGTGACTGGCTATCAGTTATCCTTTTCTTCTATTATTCTTGTGAACTAACCCTGACCCATGGCAAAGCTAGGAATTTACTTACTGAGCTTTGTTAGCTCACCCCTTATTTATAACCATTTTTCAGGTAACTTATGACGGATGATATGCAGTGAGATAACTAGCAGAACTAGTGAAGCACAAATGATTTACACTGACGATATGAACTCCAAGTCAAGTCGACTATGTACTCTATAAGGTTAAGTTCACAATTTGTATTAGAAAATTACATCATTAGTGATGAGGTTAGCCTAGTATGTTGGATCATTATAATTAAATTGTACTTGGAGACATTCTGATTGTTGATCATTGGAGATGAGTTTTGATCAGCTAAATTGTATTGGTGTAACTTCCACTTTAAGTAATTCATTGATATAGAATGGATGTATTCGGGCATGTATATTGATACTCTAGAGATATTTGGTGACTGATTCTAGACGTGCTCTGATGTGTTTAGATGAGTTGCATTTTCAATTTAAAAAGGTTTTAATTTCCGCTGGTTTGACCCTACATTTAGAATGCAATTCATTATAAAGTTCAGAAGTTGCCTTTGGTTGGTTTCATTGTCGGTGGAGAAAACTAACAAGGTGGCCAACTGGCATCACGCCCTCGGGATCCTCGTAGGGTGGGTTTCGGATCATGATAAAGTGGTATTAGAGCTTAGGTTAATGGTCTTTGGGGAAGACCAAGTCGTGATTGAGGTTGATGTTTCTTAGGTGACTAAGGTAATCAGATGAGCAATAATCGTCGGGAGACAATAGTAGACTTCTGAGCGAAGTTGATGATCTTGAGAATTCGAGGACTATGTCAGAGTTTTAGGTTATTGAATTCTTTGGAAAGATCATACCAACATGGGATTTGAGGATTAGTTTATTTATACGATTGAATGATCAGTGGCTTTTAGAGGACAATAGCATGTTTAGGTACTAAGATTAATAGTCTTTGGGAAAGAATATGCTATGACTGAATTTGATGATTCGTGGACAATGAGATGATTAATTAAATAGTGACTTTTGGGAGATAGTAGTATGCTTAAGGGCAAAGGTTAAGGATTCTTTGAAAGAATCATAGCGATATTGAGGTTGTTGATCTTTAAATTGTTGAGTTATGTATCGACTAGTAAATTAAGAAAGCTGGTCCGAACAAGGGTAATGGTTAATACTCTTATCAAAAGATATAAGGTGACATAGAGTTAGAATTGTAAGACTTTGAAAAGTTGATGGATCTGAAAAAAATTAATATGAGAAATAACCTGAGGAAGACTTAAAGGATAGTAACATGATGAATTTGACACTCCGAACAAATTGATGACATATCAGAAATATGAGGATTCTTGAGTGAATCATAAATAGACCCTAACAGGGTAAAGACAAATAGAGCCTTGAGAGATAACTACTAAATAGGCGAGACTGTCAAGATAACATTATAATGTGATGACTCTTAGGAGACTACCACATGATGAATAATTATTGAGGAGAAATTCAATGAATTTTGTTGAACTAGATAATGGTCTAACCCAAATGTGAATAATACTCTATCGAGTTAGCTGAGTTGCTTCAAAAGGTGAATGATTGACGATTCTAAATAAATTTTGAGGATCAATGTGATCTAATGGTTAAAAAGACTAAATTTGTAGCAAATGTCCAGAAAGATTTGTGAGGATAACAATGAAGATACATGATCTTTGAGATACTACGATGATAATTGTGATTGTGGGAGAATGTAAAGATAACTAAAACTGTGATATTAGAGGGAGTTGTGAACTTCCATGATTATAAAAACCTAAATTAATCGTGATAACCTCTAAATGCCAAATGTAATAATCTAATGACAAGATGGCCAAATTGCTTAAGCAACTCTAAAATTTGATATGAAGTCCAAGAGTGGACAAGATTGTGAATAACAATAATTGTAGATGAGTTAGTATGATGTTTAACCTTCAGTTACAGATAAAACTAATCACATGATAGTGTGACTCTCAGGTCGCAGAGTGCATAAAGAACTCCCCATATAGTTGAAAAAGGTTTTCTGAAAGAACCACTTTGTTAAAATTGAATAACGATTGGGGAAGAAATGTGACATGTAATGAAAACCGAATATGATTGTCGAGTACAAAAAACTAAATACCCGAATGATGTTTTTAACAAAGGTAAGGAAAACCAAAATAATAACTATGAATTAAAAAGTCATGAGACTTTGAAATTCAGATTGTTCAAATGATATAAAAGGTTCATGGTGAACCAAATATGATCTTATAGTTATGAACGCCTACAAAAGTAGATTTTCACACAAAGAATTGATAACTAAGGTAAAAGACCGCCCAAAGAATTTTAATAAGTCTGTTAAGACTTAAAGAAGAAATGAACTAAACATAGTTGCTATACTTTAACCCATAAAGGAATGGGAGAACAAAAATCTATGGAAGGGTCAATTGTGAACAAAAGATAAAAAAGACATCAGTGCCAGTCTTTAAAAATTGAAAGAAATGGAGGAGCTAATCTCCTCAACCTATCTAATTGATAAAAAGATGTATACGTAAGAATTCGCAAACAGAGGCAGGTATGCCAATGAAATAATACAAAATAAAACGAAAGAGGATGGTAAATCTTCAACTTAAGTGATTGTTAGAAATGGGCACGTGATCGAGAATCACAAATGAGTACTACGAATGAAACTAAAAGTTACTCTTACGTGAAATAAAATGTCGTAATACAATGAACCATCTTGGCACATGATGCGCCACATGACACCAACGGAGGCTGGAAAATCATGAACGGTAAAGTAATCATAACTTAGTGTTAAATGGAAACCTATATGATGACTAGGTATAGGATTAGTCGAAACAATAGTAATAGTGGAGATAGCCAAATAATTGTAAAAGATGACTCTGAGTGAATAATGAAAGCATAATGGATCCATAGCTTCATGTTTGAAGTCTAAAGAAATAAACATTTAAATGTTAATGCAGGGAATTGGAACCTTAAGTTGAAACTTCGAGGAAGTTAAAAGTAAAATTTTGCCCTTTGAGATTACAAATGGAATTAAACGAAGAAGAGTATGAAAGGATTGTGAAACTCGTATAAAATATTTTCTTGTCGGAGAAACAATATCTAAAATGCTGTGACAGTCCGAGAGACAAATTAAAAAGGGGAAACTATGATAATAAGAGTAGTATGAAGAGAGGTTAAAAGCCTCCTAGATATGAACGACTAAGTTTTGAGAACAAAAATTATTTTAAGAGGGGTAGGATGAAACACCCCGACCTAATTAATTAATAATTAGTTTGCTAATTATTAATTAGAAACAAAATAAAGAACGATTAAGAAAATTTATCGGGACTTCCCGATAATTACGAAGGACTAGTGGAAGAATTAAATACACGAAAAGTAATGTAATATGTTAATCTAATCGTTTGAATCAAAATTTGAAATATCGTGATTATAAAATTAACAAGCCTCGGGAACCGCGAGGAAAATAGATACGGTGCAAAGCTTAGAATATCGAGGCCAACCCAGGTAGGAAACTACTAAAGGAAACCGCTTCGCAAAAAGAGAAATAAAAAGAAAGATATGAAGTAAAAATCTAAAATATGAATTTTGATTTGCCAAACAAGGCATAAGATAAAAAATGGCCAAAAGAGGCAAAAAGAGTTAGACATAGGAATTGATCCCTAGATCAAAAAGAGTAAGGAACTTATTCCCAAAAAGTTAACCACTTGGCCACACGCACTTTTGTGCTTTAATATAAATAAGATATATATTTATGTACCATGGAATGCTTAAAGTCAGAACATCAAAAGTGAGGTGGCAACCCCTCATTAGACCACCACCTTCACCAATTGTATTTTATGCAGCCAACCCAAAATATAAAATATGTTTATATATACATATATATATATATGTACATTGCGTGTGAGGGATTGAAACTCAGAAATCAGAACTGTATGTGTGTGTGTGTGTACGGCAGTGTATGTGTTTATGTAGACCTAAAGAGAGATCTAGAGAGAGAAAGAGAGTGATGTACAGAGGTCTAATGAGAGAAAAAAAGGAGGCTGCTGTACTTGGCAGAGTGCACTGAGGCTGCAGCTGAAGGTGGAAGAAGAAGAAGAAGAAGAAGGAGCAGATCAAGGAGGAACCTAGAGAGAGGGGGAGAGAATTGTAGAAAGAGAGAAAGAGGTTTGTGAAGAGAGAGAGAGAGAGAGAGAGAGAGAGAGAGAGAGGAGTTTGTGAAGAGAGGGAAGTGAAGCCCTCACTAGATGCAAGGAGAAACAGGAGCTACTGTTCTAAGACAACTATAGTAACTACTATGAAAAAGAGAAGATACTACAGCCATGCATATTGGCCATGGACGAAAATGAGACCTTTAAGGGGTCATGCATGAGACCAAGGTAAGATGTCAACTCCCTTATTCTACTATACTTGCGATTAGGCATCAAAATCAGTAAGAAAATTGGAAAAGAAATAGAAGAAATTGGATCTGTAAACGACGGCTGAAATCAAAGAAATTTAACGAAAATTAAATCCACTTTTGTGATTAGCAATGTGTAAGAAATTGTTCTAGGATGCTAGCAGACTTGAGATAATGTAAAATGGTCAAAAAACTACCATTATATGGTCAGAAAACTAGAAATGGCACATGGCCAGAAAACTAGTTTGGACTGCTGAAATGGGGGACTGGTTACACTCCAAAATGTTACCAAGAGGTTGCTAAATGTCTTAGGAGTAAATCGGTGTAAAAATCTCCAAAAATCGATGTCAGAATTACAAGAAACTGATAAAAAAAAAAAACCTGCAGTCTCCAGCACTAACACCGGAGATGACTTAGGAACTGTGCCAGAATGTCGGCTAAAGGAGATGACGCTGTTGGGCCGGACTTGGGTCGGGACCCGACCGAGCACAAACAGGGTTAGTTCAACGACACCGTTTGATGCTTGGTTTAAGTTAAATTTGGACCGTTTGGTCATGAATGTAAGAAATTGAAATTGGGAACAAGGGATTAGCCCGACTGTGGATAAGGAAATTAAAGGGGTTATTGGATTTCAGTTTAATAAGAAGCTTGGACCGGTTGGTTCAATGGAAATGTAGAACCGGTCTAGGGTTTTAACTTGGGAACCCACTGGTTCAGTGTTAAATTCTAAAAATAAATAAACCAGAACTTTTAGGATTTTCGATTTGACCCCAAACTTTTAAGAAATTTTGTTATGGCCCAGATTTTGAAAAATTAATTTAAATAAGCCCCTGAAAATAAATAAATAATAAAATAATTTATTTAATTATTTTATTAATTGGATAAAATGACTATTTTATCCTTGGACACTAAATGAGTCAAACGAAGTCCAAAATAAATAAATGAATAGTATATTTTTACTATTCGGGCATCCCAGACTCAATGGTGGAGTCCTATTGGTGAAATTAAGTCCCGAAAGATACAGACACGTAAATTATAAATGACTGTATTGCCCCTAACAATACCCAAAGCTAGTTAGACATAAAAGACAGTCCATTTTAATTATGTCAAACACTCTGGACTTAACGGTGAGGTTCGTATTCACAAACGAAGTATCGAAAAACGTGACGCGTGAAAATAAAAATTACCAAAATGCCCCTAGTACAATACGAAGCCAAAATAAGGTCCAAAGTGGATGAAATTGATACCGATGGAAGCCCAAATAATTATGAACTCACAAATGTGACTAAATAATGATTCGGGGTCTGAATATCATAAAATAAGAAATGACCAATCTACCCCTAAGCATAGAAAATACAAAGTAAAGGCCGAATAAATTTAGAAAGAAGGCCAATTTAATGTAAAGCTTAATTATGGGGCTAAATAAGACTCTGAAACAGTTAGAGTATAAAATGAGAAATAACCAATGTGTCCCGATGATCAAAAACAGATACCAAATGAAGTCCAAAAGACCTAGAACTTTACATGTAAGCTATCGGGAATATTCTGAGGACGACAATAGGGTCTAGGGCAAGAATGACAAAATTACTATTTTGCCCTAAGGTCAAATAAGTGCTTAATTGATAACGACTGGAGTCAAAATGACTTAAGATATTATTCTGACAGCTACTAAGCCTACTTAAGGAATTTAATAACATAAGTTGAAACCCAATTAGTGGGTAATAGGCCAATGAACCTAATTAGGGGATCTAATAGACTCCTAAGATAATGAATATGACATAAATGAATGAATTCTGATCTGTCTATGATTAATAATGATTATTCAGGCTATGCAAAGACATGCCTGAATTATCTAGAGATTATCAGAGTATTTTTAAATGGAGAATGCAATACTAAGAAACCGAGGTAAGTAACTCCTTCGCTTTACTATGGGTTATTTCCCAGCCAGTCACAGTTATCTTCTTATGCTGGCAAATTTGTACTCTATCACTACCTGTTGAACTTGATTTCTCCATTTTGAAGCCAATCGATTTGTGATCAATTATTCATGTCTGTACTTCGGATTTGACTTGCTTGCCTATGTCTTTTGTGATCTTGACCTGTTGATATTTGAGTATATTTATACCATCATGTATACCATGTCATGATTTTCTAATATATCTTATTGATGGAAATCTTGTTGGTCCACACACTTATGTCTCGTTGATGAGATTTTGGCTTTTCACATGATTGTGCATCCCGTGTAGAAATATATTGATCACGATATTTGGTATGTGCTCAGGGTTGTGCTCAGTCACAAGGGCCCATTTATTCTCAGATGTGGGGTGGACCTTTTGGGGTCTGTTATGTCCTTCGGGACTTGTTGTGTCCTTCGGGACCTATAGTAAAAGAGCTCTTGCGCTTTTCAATAAGCCCGAGGAACTGAGGCGAATCTGAATATGCGTGTTTTGGGGGTATATCCGGCCCTGTTTTGTTGACGCATCTGTTGTTTAGAATTCGATAACAACTTTTTTGCATTGTTGGATGATCATATTTTATACCCTATGAATGATCATATTATTTGCAAGCATGAAATACTTTTGATTGGCTAACGTATTATTAGTGGCAGCAATTTATTATGTTGAGTTGGATCTCTTTTGACCGTTCCTCTCTTGTATTATTCCTTGTAGGAATAAGCCTTTTTGGACCCTCGGGTCATTGTTGTGTATCTTGGTGACTGGCTATCAGTTATCCCTTCCTTCTATTATTCTTGTGAACTAACCCTGACCCATGGCAAAGCTAGGAATTTACTTACTGAGCTTTGTTAGCTCACCCCTTATTTATAACCATTTTTTAGGTAACTTATGACGGATGATATGCAGTGAGATAACTAGCAGAACTAGTGAAGCACAAATGATTTACACTAACGATATGAACTCCAAGTCAAGTTGACTACGTACTCTATAAGGTTAAGTTCACAATTTGTATTAGAATATTACATCATTAGTGATGAGGTTAGCCTAGTATGTTGGATCACTATGATTTGTACTTGGAGACATTCTGATTGTTGATCATTGGAGATGAGTTTTGATCAGCTAAATTGTATTAGTGTAACTTCCGCTTTAAGTAATTCATTGATATAGAATGGACGTATTGGGGCATGTATATTGATACTCTAGAGATATTTGGTGACTAATTCTAAACGTGCTCTGATGTGTTTGGATGAGTTGCATTTTCAATTTAAAAAAGTTTTAATTTCTACTACTTTGACCCTACATTTAGAATGCAATTCATTATAAAGTTCAGAAGTTGCCTTTGGTTCGTCGCATTGTCGGTGGAGAAAACTAATAAGGTGGCTAACTGGCATCACGCCCTTGGGATCCGCGTAGAGTGGGTTTCGGGTCGTGACACTTGTTATGTCTGGTTCTTATTTTGCTTATTCTAGAACCATATTATGTATTGTAAAGACTTCTGCTGATCATTATATTGAAAAGACTTTCGCTGATTTTATTATTGATAAGACTTCCGCTTATTATTGTTTCTAAATTTTTATTACATTGCATATTAGTACTATGATACAGGAATAGAAAAAGTAGGGACGGCCTTAGGGTTAGCCCCGTGACACGAGATCTGGATAGGGTGGGTTTCGGGTCGTGACATGCATGTACACTCATATATTCTTACTTATAATGTACGTATGTATTTAAATTTGTGTATATCTGTACATTGCCCAATACTTGGTCTTTTGATCTACTATTTCAAATCTCGTAATGCAAGCTAGTTTGCTCAGGTGTTTTTGGGTCAGGGTATTACAAGTATCCAGCCTATGTGCTGAAAGGAAAGACTAGCAAGTTGGAACCAAGATCAGAATTGAGTTATTTTATTGGTTATTCTAAAGGGATAAAACGCTGGCTCTTTTATAATCCTAGTGAGCAGAAGGTATTCGTTAGCATGAATGTTGTCTTTCTAAAGGATGATTATATTATGGGTCAGAAGCCCAAGAGTAAAATCACCATTGAAGAAACATTAGATGCTTCTTCTATTCCTCAAGCAAATGATAATTATGGACTAGATGCCTCTATTCCAACATCTTCTATTACACCAAAGCCACGTCATAGTGAGAGGACTGTCAGGCCACCTAATAGGTACATGCTCTTAGGAGAGTCTATCGTAGATGAATATGTTTTAGATCCCAGTAGCTACAATAAGGCAATCTCTGATAAAGATTTGGGACTTTGGCAAAATGCTATGAAAGTTGAAATGGAATCTATATATTCTAATCAAGTCTGGGAACTTGTGGAACCACCTACCAATATTAAACCAATTGGCTGTAAGTGGATCTACAAGAGAAAGAGAGGACCCGATGGATCAGTTGAGACTTTTAAAGCTAGACTGATGGTGAAAAGGTTTACTCAAAAAGAGGGTATCAATTATGAGAAAACTTTTTCACCAATTGCTATGCTTAAGTCTATTCGGATTCTCTTATCCATTGCAGCTCATTTTGATTATGAGATTTGGAAAATGGATGTCAAGATAACATTCTTGAATAGCTATCTTAAGGAAGACATCTGTATGATGCAACTAGATGGTTTCATAGCTAAGGGCCAAGTGCATATGGTATGCAAGCTACATAAGTCCATTTATGGACTTAAGCAAGTTTCTTGAGGTTGGAACATCCGATTTGATCAAGCAATCAAGTTAGTTGGTTTTGATCACAACCTAGATAAACCTTGTATGTGTAAGAAGAGTCAAGGAAGCGTGATGATGTTCCTAGTTTTGTATTTGCATGATATACTACTTATTGTGAATGATGCAGGGGTGTTTTCTATGATAAAGGTTTGGTTAGTGAATCAGTTTGATATGAAGGACTTGGGAGAAGCTAGCTACATCATTGGGATTAAGCTTTTACGAGATCAAAAAGAACAACATGTTAGGATTATCTCAAACTGTATATATGGACAAAATTCTTATCAAGTTTGCAATGCATAACTCCAAGAAAGGCTTATTGTCTTTTAGGCATGGATTACCTCTGTCCAATAATCAGTGTCCTAAGACACTTGAGGAAGAGGAACACATGAAGGTGGTTCATTATGTTTTAGCTGTAGGAAGCCTTCTGTATGCTATGCTTTGCACGAGACCAAATATTTGTTTTGCAGTGGGCATGGTTAGCAGATATCAATCTGATCCAGGGCCAAATCATTGGACTGTCGTGAAACATATACTCAAATACTTGAGAAGGACTAGAGATTATATGTTGAGATACGAAAGTGGTGATCTAGTTCTAGTTAGATACACAGACTTTGACTTTATGTCAGATCAGGACTCTAGAAAGTCAGTCTCAGGATATATGTTTACTCTTGGTAATGGAGCTGCAGCTCAATCTAAGAAGCCAAGAAACTACAAGGGTGGAAAGCACATAGAGCGCAAGTATCACCTCATTAGAGAGATTGTTCAGCGTGAAGACATTGTCATCACCAAGGTTACATCTGCAGACAATCTTGCAGATCCTTTCACTAAGGCTCTACCTTCTAAAATTTTTGAGCTTCATGTGGATGGGATGGGTGTCAGATGTTATGGGAAATGGATGTGAGTGCAAGTGGCAGTTTGTTAGGATGTGTGCCCTCATATCTAAGATATTTTATTATTGTTTAATAGATTTGATTTATTATTGAGTTTCATATTACCATATGTTCGGATGTTGCTTTATATCATGAGACGATTAGTCCTTAAATTTTCATTATGAGTCGTTTATGTGTATAAATGAGACTTATACATAGGAGATATGAACTGCTTATATAAGCAATTCTATAATTGTTCGCAGCTATTGATAGGACTCGACATGTTATCTGTAAAGCTGTAATATAGTTAACCTTTATGTGATTAGGTGGTTTATCTCAACCATCAAAGTAGTGGACTCTAGGTTATTGTATTGGTGTATTAGAAATACACTGAACTAAATCACTATAAGAAACACATCATTTGAAACTGTCACCTTTGATAAGTTTCTTATTCACTATTCGCAATAAGCTCTTAACCTTGAGAGGATAGTGAACTCAAGTTTTGAATAGTGATGACTTTGAATTACCAACGAGTGAGGTCTTTTAGATCAATAACTCGGTATCTTGGAAAATCATTATTTAGACTATGGGAACACATATTCTCAAGATGGAATCTACACTGTATATATTAGAGAGATGGATATCACTTTTGTGCTAATTCAATGGGTTAATCACTGAAATTCGGATCCGGTCTTTTCAGTAAATTATTTATTAAAATGATGACCAATTGTAAAAGATTAATAATTATCGAATTAGGTTTTTAAAATAATTAGGGAACTAATTTGACAGTATAATCTTGATTATTAGTATCCATATAGAGGGGCCCACTGCAAAAGTATAGTGTACATGGGTTTACTCTATTCTACTAAGTTGGAGTGCAATTTCAATTATATAGTAGAGTTAATTGAAATTAATTAGTCAATTGATTTAATTATGAGATAATTAAGATTTAATTGATTAATTGGAAGCTAACTTAGTTGGACCCACTAGATCCCTTCTCTTGCCCGAATTAAGCCCTATATATATGATATGTAGGGAGTCGTTTATCATAAGTTTTTGTGCTAGACAAAAATAAGAGGCAGCCCACTCTTCTGCGATCCGGTTTGCCTAAGGGAAAAGAGGAGAAGACCTAGAGGAGAAAGAGAAGGAAGATGCATCAATCCCTTCAAGAAGGCTTCTTCAACCATCAAGATTATCAAGAATAAGTTAATTATAACCCCTCTTTTCAAGATTGTATGATTCATGTAAAGAAAAAGATCCAAATAGATTTTTGAAATCGTTTTCGTTGTGGTTATGAACCCAACAGTTGATGCTTTCTATGGGCATAATGAGATAACGCAAAGGGGGACCAAGCTTGAAGTGCTTGAGGTCAAAGATACTCTCTAGAAAATCCTAAGCACAAGGCACAAGCCTTGTCCTCCCTAACAACCCTTGGCCATTTTTTAAGATGACAAAAGAGGAGAAGAAAAAGGATAAAAAGGAAATAGGATTTCTTTTTGTATTTTATTTCCTGTATTTTCTTTTTTATAAAGAAATACTTGTATTCTCATGCTTTGAATTGTAAAAGTTCAATACATCAATGAATAGAATGCATATTTTTGTCATATCTCTTCTTTTATGTTTTGTGCAAATTTGTGTGTTTATTCATAATATCTAAATGCATAAGCCAGGCATGAAAATGTGATATAACTCTCTAACCCTAATTTGGAATGATTACATATTGCTAGGGGGAGAAATAGAAAATGATGCCTAACTGTTTAATCTATTCATATTAAGGAATGAATTCATGTTTACAAGTTGATAGGGGAACATAGTATGAAAAATCAAAATTTTCTATCAATCCTTGTTTTACTATTTGCATTTAACGAGGAACAATGTTTTGTCATCATAAAAAAATTTGAGATTGTTAGCCTTGAAAGTTTTCAACCAAAGACATCTCGGTAATTTTGATGATAACAAGGCATTGTCCATGTGGACTAATATTTTATTCTAGTGACAATGTAAATAGGTCCTTTAAGTCAAAGAAGATTGTTGACCAAGAAATGACAAAGTCCATCAAGCTTAAGGATTCCACTCAAGTATAAGCTTCAAAGTTAAAATAAAATCAAGGGGGATGCTCTCTTGATAATTCAAGCAAATGGATACACTCAAGCCCAAGGAATCAAGACAATTCAAGAGAAGACTTTTTATTTTCTTTATTTTGGGTTTTGATTAATTTAGGATTAGATTGATCATTGCTCATAAGCTCTTATTATTTAAAATGATCAACTAGAACAAACCCTAAAATAATTTTTCAAAACAACACATTACTATACTTCAAGTTTTGAAAGATCAAAAGGTTTTGAAAATAGTACACTGTGAAAAATAAGCAATAAGGCAGTTTCTGTCAAAACTAGTCAACTAATTCTTAAAAATTATTTTACACTAAATAAATCAGTCGATCAGTTCCTAGAACTAGTTGACGGGGTAACCCTTTTAAGAAAATAGCCTAACATAGTCGACCTTTTAGAAGATTCAGTTAACTAACTTTTAAAGGATAAAATAGTGTATATCAGAACTAGTTGACTGATCCTAAGAACTAGTCGACCAATTGTTCTTGAACAATTGAACCTCAAACCCTTTGGACAAATCAGTTGATCTGATCAATCGACGAGATCTTGATCTAGTCGACTGGTTGATAATTCAATTAATTAAATTTGTCGATCTAACACTTCAAAATTCAAATTTTGAATAGACAAAAATTGGGGGAAACGACTCTATTTTGAAATATAATGACCATATTCATTTGAGGGTTATAAATAAAGGTTTTCTAAAATATTTATTGTTATCTCTTTACAAGCTTATACTTCTACATCTCTATTCTTTATTTTAAGTCCGACTTTTGAAAAACTAGATCTAGAAATTCTACTCATCTTAAATACTCTGAACTTGTCTACTCATCTTAAATACTCTGAACTTGCCTGATATGTCTATAGAGAGTGAGCATCTATTGTACCAATCTACCCTTAAAAAGATTGCTTGCTAGTAAACAAACTTTTTATCTTCTCATTGCGGTGAGATTTGTAGGTAAGCGCTACCCTTGTAAGAAAAAATAGGATATTTTACTAGATAAAGAGTTAGGAGCTCTAATTGTAAAGGCTTGAGCTCCTCCTACAAGGAGATCAAGATAGTGGGAAAATGAGATACTTGAGTCAAGGACGTAGGAAATTTTCTGAACCTTGTAAAAATTGCTATGTTTACTATCTCTTTCTCTCACTACTCTTTTACATACTTATGCATTTCTAGCATACATTTTAAATTTTGTAAAAGTTGTCAATATTTGCTAAATACCCAATGCCATGACCCATAATCCGCCATGTGCAGATGAGTGGCCCGCGACCAGGGGCAACAACCCGTAAGCCGTCCCCCACCAAAGGATCTCAAACACCAATTAAATAATCATTAATTGCATGCCATGTCATTAGCTAATATAATATCATCATCAGAGTATAATTGTACATGCCAAAATAAAAATAAGTGTTTAGTTACAGATCCTCAAACTACCAAAACATACCTAAGACGTGGACACATGGGAGAACTAAGACTACACTACATTAATCTATTACATTGATAGCAAAAGCGTTCATTATACTTACAAAAGGGACAATTTGTAGCAAAATGGGGCGTCTACTTAATGTGCACGTCTAACGGTCCTTCTACAATTCGCTGCCTTGAAAAAAAAAAGTGACATAATTGGAGTAAGCTAACTTAGCTTAGTAAGTAAATTCCCTTGCTTTGCCATGGGTCAGGGTTAGTCCAAAAAGAAAGATATGATAATAGCAAATGAGGATATGATATCACAATAGCAAACAAGGGGTACAATGTCACAATAGCCAGTCACCAAAAGTAAGAATCAATAGAAATGACTCAGTTGGTCCAAAAGGGACATCCCAAGGCAGAATAAGCAAATCAACAATAAGGATTGGCCTATACAATGGTTAGCTGCCACAAATCACAAGATAGCAATTCGAGTCTAAAGATGGACAAGCAAGCATGTCATTAATCAAATAATATATCAACAGATAATCCAAGGATAGATTCACAAGGCATATCAATATCCAAAGAATACATCATCAAACATATCTAAAGATAGGCTCGCAAGGCATATCAATAATCCAAGAGTGCATCATCAGAATATCAATAAATGATAAAAGATACTAATAAAATAGATGTTGTCACAAATAGGGCCCGGCATTCTCCCAAAAGTGCTCATCCAGGTCCACCCTACTATCGGGCTACGGGATAACACTAAAGCTCTGTACATATATCATGTCCTCCGTGCACGAAGTATTGGGCATCATTCCCTAAACACCGACCCGTAGGTCCGAAAGCATCCATGAATCAGATGGACGTTGTGACATATCACAACTCCAAGAACTTATAATAATATCATGATCATCAAAATTTCACAAGTGATGTACATATTTATGGAATAACAAATTCTCCGCAGTGAAAGGTATAGAAAATTTCCAATATCCAGGAAAAGTATAGAAATGAACAAGTAATCACATTAGGATATTGGCAATCAAATTCTCAACAAATCCATAACGTAGAATAGGCATCAAATTGTGGAAATCAACAATGGTCAGGTATGTATGGAATACAAATTGGCAGCATTGAAAAAATAAAACTGACATGGCTAGGAATTACCACATGTTAGAGTTCGGGTTTACTTACCTCAAAATAGTTTCTCCTCTTTTCACAAGGAAATCAAACTTCTTTTTCTTTCCCTTTCGATGTCCCTATAAACCAGGAAATATTATTAAGTTCAATATCATTCATAGACTTAATCTGATTTTCATTAATAAGCTACAGTATTTCAATCTAGTGTGTCTTATTTTAAGTTTATCGTTCCTTTTACTCCCCCTCTTGGTCGCATCGTTATAGTATTACGTTGTCCTAAAAATAGCCGGAAAAATGGACTTTATTTGGCCTTTAGGACATTTTTGGGATTAACTTAGTTTGTCTGTTCATATTTTTTGAGATTTTATTTTTTCAATTTGGACACTGCCATTGAGTCCGAAATGCCAAAAAATGTTGAGTTATACTGCCTTTTTATTTTATTTGGACACCGAGAATATTTTACTAATTTAAATTAATTTAATTATTTTGTATTATATTATATATTTATTTAGGTCCTATTTTAACTAAGTGCCTCAGTGGCACAGTGGTTCACACACGTGAGTTAAGTCTCACATGCACGCACACGTCAGGGGTTCGAAACCCATTGACTGTAGGTTCCTTTCTTTTTTTCTATTTATTTAAAAACTAAATAATGGATAGGGGCATTAAATGTGGATAGTGTATCCCTGTTCAGAACAGGGTTATTAAATTGAATTTATTATAAGCGTAGCCAAACAGACTCGATTCTGTTTTAATTTAAAACTTATCCTCCAAACGGCACCGTTCCACTAAAACCCATTTATGCGATGGGACCTGACTCTGACCTGTTCATCATCTTCTCCACTCGCGAGGCTATTGCAGCTCTAACCTGCATAAATCTTCATTTCCTATTTCGTGCATCTTCAAGCCCTTTTTCTCCCCATTTTTTAACTCGACAGTAGCTTATAGTCCTCTACCCTAACTTTTCTCGTTAATTTGGAGCATGAAATCGAGCCCAAAAGCTCGGTCATATTCAAACATGGTGTACTTACAACTCGACTGTACATCCTCATTTTTGCACCAAAATGCACGAGGTTTGGCCTGTGATGAGCCTCACTTCATGGGCTTTCGTTCCTCGATCCAAAAATCAACTTTAGGGTTCATTTTAGGGAAATGGGTTTGTAAAACTATGGCTGTAACTCAACTTTTAGGAGTCTTCTTCTAGGTATTTCAGTCGCGGCTTAGGGTTTTTATAACCCTTGTAGTATCTAGTTTAAGTTCTAAGTATCAAAAATAAGTTTAGTGAACATCGATTCCATGCCTTTCCTGGGCTTAAACCATCCTATTTTACATTCTAATCCCTTACAACACGCTCCCTAATTACATGCATGTTACTCAAAATCATTAAACATCCCAAAATAGTGCTATATTACTCTTTAAATCTAGGAGGAAAAAATCAGAATTGAAAACTTTTATACCTTCTAATGGTGACCTCTTCTCCTTTAGGCTCAAGCTACTAGAACCGAATTCCAATCCTCAAGGTGGGTGTAAGTGGCCTTCCTTTTTTCCTCCGCCTTCTTCTCTTCGTCTTCTTCTTCTTCTTGTTCTTGTGATGTGGTGTATGTCATGCCATTGGGTGGAGGTGTGGTCTAATGGCATGCTGCCACCTCAATTTTGAGTGTGCATAATTGAAACTTATTTGGGCATATATATATATATATATTTCAAAGGTTATATAGCACAAAGTACTCACAGCCCAACTATCATTCTTTTTGGGCTTAGGACCTCTTCTCTTTTTGGTCTAGGGTTCAAACCCTCTGGCCTCCTTTTTGGCCTCATTTTTCCTTTTTTCCTACTTATGCATCGTTTGGCATTTTAGGTATTTTTCTTCAAATTTTGAAAGTGTGCCTTAAGCGCTTTAAAAATCCCTTAGTATTATCACCTTGCTTTTCATTTTTGTGTGCTAAATTTTTACGTCATAAATATTTTTTTTTTTGTCATATTATATCGTGTTTTATTTGACCAAAAATATTTCGTATTTATCGATAAATTTGATTTAATTTGTTTTATTCTTGCATAGTTCCAATTTGCTCAATTTTTCTTCGTGTACAAACTTTAATATTTACGGCCTAATAGTTCCAATTTAAGATGTCAAATAAATTAATATATAATTAATCTCATAAAAATGATATATTAAGGTAAATTACTTTGCCTAATTGGGTTGGGATATTACATCCTCCCCCTCTTAGGAAAGTTTGGTCCCCAAACTTAGCGTACCTCATAACGCAAAAATTTATAGGTACATGGCGCGAATCTCACCCTCTCACTCCCAAGTGGTTTCCTTAATCTGATGATTTCTCCACAGTACTTTCACTAGTGGAATAGTCTTGTTCCACAAAACTTGTTTCTGGTAGTCCAAGATCTGTACTAGCTGCTTAACATAAGTAAGATCCTCTTAGACATCCAAGGGCTCGTGCTCAACCACTTGGTCTGGATTGTGCAAGTACTTCCTCAGCATAGAAACATAAAAGACATTGTGCACATGCGCCAACTCTGATGGTTGGGCAAGTCGGCATGCCACCAGTCTGACTCATCCTATGACTTCAAATGGTCCAATGTAATGAGGTTCTAGCTTCCCTTTCTTTCCAAATCTCACCACGCCCTTCATAGGCCATACTTTCATAAACCCATAATTGCCCACTTCAAATTCCAGGTTTCTTCTTCGGACATTGGCATAACTGTTCTGGCAGCTTTGAGTTGCTAATAATCGTTGCTCGATCAACTAGATCTTTTCTATTGTCTGTTCTACTATCTCTGGGCCAAACAACTTCCTTTTCCCTACCTCTGTCCAGTACAAAGGAGACCTGCACTTCCTGCCGTACAATGCCTCATATGGTGTCATACCAATACTGGACTAATAGCTATTGTTGTACGTGAACTCCACCAGCAGTAGCTATTCCTCCCAACTTCCCTTGAAGTCCACGACATAGAAACGTAGCATATCCTCCAAGGTCTGAATCGTTCTCTCAGACCATCCACCAGTCTCTAGGTCATAGGCGGTATTGAGATTAAGTTCCGTACCCATTGCTTTCAGTAAGCTTCTCAAAAATTGAGACACAAATCTTGGGTTTCGATTAGATACTATAGAAAGTAGGACTCCATGTAATCGAACAATCTCTCGAATATAAAGCGCTGCCAATCGCTCTAGTGTCTGAGCCATCTTGGTCACAAGGAAGTGAGTTATCTTTGTTGGTCTGTCCACAATTACCTATGTGGAATCACTCTGCTGCAGTGTCTTGGGTAACCCCGTCACAAAATCCATAGTGATGTGTTCCCATTTCCACTCAAGTATCAAGAGTGGTTACAAAAGTACATTGGGCTTTTGATGTTCGGCTTTGACTTGTTGGCACTTAACACATCGTGCTATGTACTCAACAATGTCCCTCTTCATGCCTAGCCACTAATAAGTACTTCGGACATTGTGGTACATCTTGGTGTTTCCTGGGTGTCTAGCAAACTTCAAGTTGTGCGCCCCATCAAGGATCTCTTCTCTAATCCTGGGCACATCTAGCACACAGATTCTATCTTGAAAGCATAACCATCTCAGATAACAAATTTTAGATTCTCGCCTGCTTCAGCATCTTCTCGGAGTTTGACCAACTTCTCATCTTGGGACTGCAGCTCCTTAATCTTATCCACAATTGTCAATCTAACTGACACATTGGCAAGCATTGCTCTGGAGTCTGGCAGAACCACTTCTATCCCTATCATCTTTAGTTCCTTTAGCAACTCCCATTGTGTAGTCAATAGACAAGCAAGACTCCTTGATGACTTCTTGCTAAGAGCATCTGCCACCACGTTAGCTTTTCTTGGGTGCTACTGTATGTCGACCTCATAATCCTTTATCAACTCCAGCCATCGACGCTATCTTATGTTGACCTCTCTTTGTGTGAACAGATACTTAAGGCTCTTGTGGTCTGTAAAAATCTCACACGTCGCTCCATAGAGATAATGCCTCTAGATCTTTAGTGCAAACACAATGGCTGCGAGTTCAAGGTTATGAGTTGGGTAGTTCTTTTCATATGGTCTCAATTGCTATGAGGCATAGGCCACTACCTTGCCCTTCTACATTAGAACACACCCCAAGCCTTTGTATGATGCGTCACTAAAGATCACAAAGCCTTATGTCCCTTCCAATACCGTCAGAATCGGAGTTAACACCAAACGGTTCTTTAGTTCATGGAAACTCTTCTCCCTTTCTTCAGTCCACACAAAATGAGTATTCTTCCGAGTCAGCTGGGTGATTGGTGTTGTTATCTTGGAAAAGTCTTTGACAAACCTTCTGTAATAGCCAGCCAATCCCATGAAACTGCGGACTTCTGTGACACTAGTTAGCTAAGGCCAATTTATAATGGCTTCTATCTTTTGGGAATCCACTAAGATCCCGTCTTTAGTGATCACGTGTCCAAGAAATGAGATGTTGGGGAGCCAAAACTCACACTTCTTCAGTTTGGCATACAACTTCTGCTTTGTTAGTTTCTATAAGGCTTTTCTCAAATGTACTTCGTGTTCTTCTGGGTTCTTAGAATAAACTAAGATATCATTAATAAATACAATCATGAAGTCATCTAGATATGGCTTGAAAAATCTGTTCATTAAGTCCATGAATGTAGTTGGGGCATTTGTTACCCCAAAAGGCATTACTAAGAACTCATAATGTCTATACCGGGTTTTAAATGCCATCTTTTCCACATCTGTAGGCCTGACTTTCAACTAATGTTACCCTGACCTCAAGTCAATCTTTTAGAAGACTTATGCCCCTTTCAACTGATCAAATAAACCATCTACCCTTGTAGAGGGTACTTGTTCTTGATGGTGACTTTGTTCAACTCTCTATAGTCGATGCACAGTTTCATAGTCCCATCCTTCTTCTTAACAAACAACACTGGGGCATCCCATGGCAACGAGTTGGGTCGTATAAAACCCTTGTCGAGTAACTCTTACAACTGTAATTTTAGTTTCTTTATCTCTACTGGTGCCATTCGATAAGGGGTCTTAGATACAGGTAAAGTGCTGGGAAGTACATCAATGTTGAACTCAACTTCTCGATCAACAAGCATTCTAGGTAGATCATCCAAGAATACATCCAGAAACTCTCTTACAACAGGGATCTAATCTAGTATGGGCTCTTGTGAATAAGTGTAAATGACGCTACATAAGAAACCATGGCATCCCTTGCAAAGCAAATGCCTAGCCTGGATGGAAAAGACAAAATAGGGCGGAGAGGCTACTCCCTTCGCCACAAATACGATGCCCAGCTACCTTTGATTCTGAATAAGGACTCTCTTGGCTACACAATCGATGGTAGTGTGATTCGTAGTCAGCCAATCCATGCTGCGATGATCACATCAAATCCATAAATCTCTGAGGGTATCAAATCACTAACTAACTAGGCACCCATGACTTCTATATCACATGATCTATGTATTACCGTTCCCAATAGTGATCCTCCCAAAGGAATTGTAACAGTCAACATGTAGCCTAAGGGTTCAACGTCTAAGTTCAACTTGGCAGAAAATGTGGGAGCTATGAATAAATGTGTAGAACTAGTATCAAATAGTACGTGTGCAGGTTGGGAACAAACTGAAAAAGTACCTGCGACCACTGAGGTGGTAGCCTGAACATCACACGATGCTGGTTGTTCCTTGGTCCTTCATTTCTAATTTGAGATCGTGCGACAGAGGCTGATGCGGTAGGTGCAGAGCTAATCATAGTCTTGCTACTCTTGGGACAATCCCTCATGAAATGTCTAGTCTGACCGCAACCGAAACATGCATTGGTGTGCTTGTGGCACTATCCCCGGTG
The DNA here is from genome assembly GCA_008638375.1 of Nyssa sinensis. Lineage (NCBI taxonomy): Eukaryota > Viridiplantae > Streptophyta > Magnoliopsida > Cornales > Nyssaceae > Nyssa > Nyssa sinensis. Next base: position 36,045,732 of record CM018036.1, on the reverse strand, counting down.
GAATCTCTAGCAGGTGAGGCATTTAGGTGCACCCTCATTGCTGTTGTTAGCCTTTCGTTGACTAGGCCCTACCTCTGTACTGTGCGAGCCTACACCTGGTTTGAAAAATGAGGATCTCTGTCCTTTGTCTCTAGTGCCCCTAGATCTCTAATTCCTATTTCTCTTGGCGTATTCCTCCCCACTACATTCAATGATCTTTGTTGTCGCCACTACGTCGCTGTAAGTAAGCAGTCGTTAGGGCTTGACTCTGTCCTTGATAGCCCACCTCAATCCACCCTCAAACTTGTGCACCTTCATGCATTCCATATTGATGACATTGGGAGCAAATCTGGCCAACTTAGTGAATTTGGCCTCATACTCATCTACTATCATACCCCCTTGCTGCAGTACTAAAAACTAAGCAATCTTCTGGTCTCTAGCCTCTTGGGGAAAATACTTATCGTTAAAGACCTCAGTGAACTATTGCCAGTTCATATTAGGTTCCCTTGCCTCTTCTAATATCCACCACCGAAGAGCTGCTCTCTTAAACATGTACGTAGCATAAGCCACCTTCTGTTCTTTCGTGCATGTCGAGATTCAAAAAATCATATGCATCTCCAACAGCCGTTCCTCGGCTAATGTGGGGCCTCTAGTACCATCAAATGTAGACGAATTCAGGTCCTAGAATTGCTTGTACGAGTATGAATGGTCCTGGTTATCACCTTGATGACCTCTTCGGTTCCCAAGACGGTCTTGTCGTACTGGTTCATTTCCATTCCCTTGGGGTCTTGGTAAAGCATCCATGATCCTTTCCAAGATATGCTCAACTCTTTCTAATCGGTCTATCTCCATTGGCATACTTCGGGTACGTACCATCTACTACAAAAGAACAGTATTTAATAGTTAAGTAATCACTTTATCACCATGACAGGTTTTACTTAATAATTGATGCTTAGACTCCTTAAGTCTTAGTACTCTATTCCTAACCTACAATGAACAACTAGAACCTTAGGCTCTGATACCATGCATGTCACGACCCGTAACCTGCCCTATGAGAATCAAGGGCCCACGACTGGGGGCAGCGGCCCGTAAGCCATCCCTCGCCAAAGGATCTCAAACACCAATTAAATAATCATTAATTACATGACATGTCATTAGTTAATCTAATATCTCATCAGAGTATAATTATACATGCCAAAATAAAAATAAGTGTTTAGTTACAGATCCTCAAAATACCAAAACATACCCAAGAAGTGGACATATAGAAGAACCAAGACTACACTACACTACATTGATAGCAAAAGTGTCCACTATACTTGCAAAAGGGACAATTTGTAGCAAAATAGGGCATCTACTTAATGTGTATGCCTGAAGGTCCTACTATAGTTTGCTGTCCTAAAAAAAAAAAGTGACATAACTGAAGTGAATTAACTTAGCTTAGTAAGCAAATTTTCTTGCTCTGCCATAGGTCAGGGTTAGTCCAAAAAGAAGGATATGAAAATAGCAAATGAGAATATGATATCACAATAGCAAACAAGGGGTATAATTTCACAATAGCCAGTCACCAAAAGTGTGAATCAATAGAAATGACTCGTAGGTCCAAAAGGCATATCCCAAGGTAGAATAGACAAATCAATAATAGGGATTGACCTATACAATAGTTTGCTCCCACAAATCACAAGATAGCAATTTGAGTCCAAAGATGGACAAGCAAGCATGTCATCAATCAAATAATATATCAACAAATAATCCAAGGATAGGCTCACACGATGTATCAATATCCAAAGAATACAGCATCAAACATATCCAAAGACAGGCTCGCAAGGCATATCAATAATCCAAGAATGCTTCGTTCAGAGTATCAATAAATGATATAAGATACTAACAGAATAGATGATGTCACAAATAGGGCCCGGCATACCCCCAATAATGCTCATCCAGGTCCACCCCACAATCGGGCTACTGGATAGCACTAGAGCTCTGTACATATATCATGTCCTTCATGGACTAAGTGTTGGGCATCATTTCCAAACACCGACCCGTAGGTCCAAAATCATCTTTGAATCATATGGACATTGTGACAGATCACAACTCCAGGTACTCAAAATAATATCATGATCATCAAAATTCCACAAGCGATGTACATATTTGTGGAATAACAAATTTTCAGCAGTGAAGGGCATAGAAAATTTCCAATATCCAAAAAAAGTATAGAAATGAACAAGAAATCACATTAGGATATTGGCAATCAAATTCTTAACAAATCCACGAGGTAGAATAGGCATCAAATTGTGAAAATCAACAATGGTCAAGTATGAATGGAATACAAATTGGCCGCATTGGGGAAATAAAACTGTGACATGGGTAGGAATTACCACATGTTAGAGTTCAGGTTTACTTACTTCAAAATAGTTTCTCTTCCTTTCACGAGGAAATCAAACTTCTTTTTCTTTCCTTTTCGATGTCCCTATAAACTAGGAAATATTATTAAGTTCAATATCATTCATAGACTTAATCTGATTTTCATTAATAAATCTACAGTCTTTCAGTCTCGTGTGTCATATTTTAACTCTATGGTTCCATTTACTCCCCCTCTTGGTCGCATCATTGTACTATTACGTTGTCCTAAAAATAACCCATTTCATATAGAAGTATTTTAAGTATTTTATTTGACAAAACAGACTATGTCATTAAGTCCAAAACGTCAAACAATTTTAAGGTACGTATTCTTATAATTTTTGGAGGTCGTTCGGTATCTTTATTTGGCCTTTATGACATTTTTGGGATTAACCTAGTTTGCCCATTCACATTTTTTGAGATTTTATTTTGCAATTTGGACTCCTCCATTGAGTCCAGAATACCCAAAAATGTTGACTTACACTGCCTTTTTATTTTATTCGGACACCAAAAATATTTTATTAATTTAAATTAATTTTATTATATTATTTTATATTATATATTTATTTAGGTCCTATTGTCACATCCTGGCACCCTACCCTACACGGATGCCGAAGACATGCTGCCAGTTAGCCACCTTGCTGGTTTCCCTACCAACAATGTGACCAACCAAAGGCGAACTTCTTAACTTTACAATGAATTGCATTCCAAATGTAGGGTCAAAGCAGCAAAAATTTAAAACATTTTTAATTATCATTCCGAGTCGGGAATGCAACTCATCTAAACACATTAGAGCACGTCTATAATCAGTTACCTAATATCTCTAGAGTACCAATATATATGAGCCATGTCCCAATGCATCTATTGTATACCAATGAATTCAATAATATAGTTCCACAAACCTGAATAGCATGATTCAATCCACAATAATCCAAGTCTCCATAATTCATTGTCATCAAATCCTTGCTTGGGATGCCTTCGACCTACTAGTTTCATTTCTTTGTGCCTTCTTATCTAATGGAGATAAATCCTGAAAAATGTCAAGATGCCATGGGTTTCAAAACCAGTTCTTGTTTATAATGCACATATATAGTTCAGTCATCTTAAAAGTAACAATTCCAAATAAAATACATGATTAAATGCAGCTCAAGTAGAACAAAATAGATCAAAATAGAATATATTAGAATAGAACAAATCAGAACAGAACAGAACATAAATATATCAATCAGAAGTATAGGCATATCATCAAGTATGTTTGAGCCTCTCCCAGCTGACCATAAGCGGACACTCGTGGGGCCTCTACCCTTTGGGTATTGCTCAGAACAGATCAAAACGGAATAGGGCAAAATTGAGCGGAACAAAACAGAACAGAACAAGATGCCAATCAGGCATATCATCAAATATGTTTGAGCCTTTCCCAACTTCCTATAAACAAACACTCGTGGGGCCTCTACCCCCTAGGTTTGCTTTTGGCATACTTATGTCATACCACTCAATCCTGCATTGGGCCCAAGAGTCGGAACATAATAGAACAAAATAAAACAAAATCAGAACAGAACAGAATAGAAGAGCATAATAGAACGGAATCATGACAATTTTAATGCAGTACAAAATATATGCATTTAAATAGTATAGTATATGAAAATGCTATGACAGTTAAAATAACACCAAGTCAGAAGTTCCAAGTTAGTCACAAACTTTTACGCATATCTCCATTTATAGATATTCTTCAGATACTTCCTTAAGCACATCCTTGCATTTAATAATCAATCACAGAAATATAAAAATTCATCCATTCATGAATTATTCATCATCTTAGGAGTCTATTAGATCAGATCACCTAATTAAGTCCATTCGCCTATTACCCATTTATTGGGTTTCAACTTAGGCTATTGAATTCCCTAAATAAGCTTAGTAGCTTTCAGAATTATAATCTAATTCATTTTGACTTCATTTGTTATCAATTAATCACTTATTTAACCTTAGGGGGAAAATGGTAATTTTTCATTCTTGCCCCAGACCCTAGCTTGGTCATCAGAATATTCCACATTTCCTTTATATATATTTTCGAGTCTTTTGGATCTCATTTGCTATCTGTTTTAGATTACCAGGACATATCAGTCATATCCCATTTTATACTTTAACTGTGTTGGAGTCTTATTTAGACCCTCAATTCACATTATTATACTTGTGACAGTCAATTATATCAGATTGGCCAGTTTTAGGATTTATTCGGCATTTACTTTCTATTTCCTATGCTTAGGGGTATTATGGTCATTTCACATTTTATGAAATTCCAACCCTGAATCATTATTTAGTCATTTATACGATTTCACAATTATTTAAACCTCCATTGGTATCAGTTTCATCCAATTTGGACTTTATTTGGGCTTCGTATTATATTAGAGGTAAAACAATAATTTTACTTTTTACGCGTCTTAATTTTTCGGAATCTCATCCCGTAAAATGGACCCTGCCATGAAGTCCAGAATGCCCAAAATAGTAAAAATACACTCTTCTTTTATTTATTTGGGTGTCGTAGCCACTTTTACAAATTAAATTAATTAAATTTATTTAATTCTTTTATTATATATTATATATATTCAGGTAATATTTTTCACAAAGTGCCTTAGTGGCACAATGGCTAATTCACGTAGCTTAAAGTGTTATACACCCCACGCATCAAGGTTCGAGTCTCAAGGCTACCACTCCACATGTTTTTTTTTCTGAATTTCTTTAAACCAAACATCGAACAGTGACCTAATCCATAGATAGGATATCCCCTATATCAATTAAGATTAATTAATTAATTTGTTATCCACTTAACCAAACGCCTTGGTTATATTTTAAATTCAAACCTAAAGCTGCATCATTTTAGTTATAACCCAACCCATTTATGTAATACCCTGACCCAGATTATGACACGTAAATCGACGTAAACCTGGTCGAGTACAGGTAAACCGAGATAGGTTGTGTCGAGTAGTGTAATACCAGTTGTAACTGAACATGAGTTCCAAATAAAATAGAATAATTTCAATTAAGTCCAAAGAGTCAAATAATAATACTGAGCTTTGACCAAGAAATGAACATAGTACCAAAAGTCAACCGAGACCAGATTCAGACCAAAAATAATATATCCCAAAATATACTGAACTATCACGAATGAGTAGTATACAGTCAATGGGTACGAATACCGAGATAAATAGTAGAAGTCATAATCTCGGGGAATTACGAGATTAGGACGAGTCAAGTACGAACAGATCGAACCGATAAATATAATACCAAAAGAAACCGAGTCATCATCGTAAGTTATGTATAAACAGGCACGCAGTTCGATACAAATAGCGAGATTCACAAATAGAGTAAAATACGATATTAAATATACGAGAAGTAGTTGCGAGCAATCCTGAGTACCCAGGAGTACTGTACGATATACCCGGGCAGTACAGAAGATTTTGCCTATATGCCGTTATATACCTCGAAATACGTACATAAAATATTGTACATATATGAGTACAAGTATACATATATACGGTTATGTATGTATATGTATTATATAAATATATGTATTAGTATAAATGTGTGTATATATATATAATGCAAATTTGTTATATACATACATAAGCATGCAAATGCATGCAAGTGTGAGGAAGTATCTGTAACTAATGTGTGTAAAAATATAAGTATATATATATAATTGTATTTATGAACATATAAATATATATATATATATGTACAGTATATGATATGGTGTATAAATATATATATATATATAATAATACATGCAAAGAAATGGAAAAGAAAGAATAAAAAGAGGGAAAGAAAAAAAGGGCACATGGTGCATGCGTGAACGGTGTGTGTCTATGCTAGAGAGAGTGTCGACAGGTGAGAGTGTGTTGTGTGATGTTTAATGGGTATGATATATATATATATATATATTATACAATATATACATAATATCAAGTGCAACAAATAAAGCTGGAAAGAAGAAAAGAAAAAGTAGAAAAGAAAAGTCAAGAAAGAGGGCTAGGTAGAGAGAGAGAGAGAGAGATGAGGGGCGGTGTAGAAAATCAATATAAGTATATCTATATATATATATATGTGTGTGTGTGTGTGTGTATGTGTGTGTGTGTACTGTTGTGTGTACAGCAGGTCAGTGTGATTGCGAAGAGTGATGGGAAGGGCCGGTTGTTGCTCGTGTGAGTGAGTGTGTTTGATGTGTGTGTAATATAATATACATATAAACACAAATTATCAACAAACATAAATGCAAATCAGAAAGAAAAGAAAGAAAGCAAAAAGGAAGTCAGAAAAGGGATGGAAGAGAGAGAGAGTAGAGAGAGAAAGTGGCGTGTGAAGTTGTATATATGTATAAGTATGGTTTTGGAGAGAAACACAGTAAAGAAAGAAGCAAAGCAAAGGAGCTGAGACCTTTAGAGAAATTCCAAACCATTCAAAGGTAGGAAACAGAAGAAGAAAGAAGGAGAAATAAAAAGAAAAAAGTGAGGAAAATTTACTGTATATTTCAAGTTGTAAATTTTTGGCTTTTTTGTAGAATCGCTTAAAACTTACAAATAATTACATGGTTTTAAAGAGCATGAAAAATGGTGAATTTAGGAAGAAACCGGAGCCCATTTGGTTAAGAAACGAGTGAGAAAAACCAATTTCAAGTTTGAAGAAAAATTCTGGGTCATTGAGTTTTTGATCGATTTAGCTTGTTTTATGAATTGGGAATTGTTGCCCATAAGTGAAGAAATTTTTAAGTGAAATTTGGGCTCAAAACAATGGCTAAAAAGCCATGAAAAAGTGAAAATTCAGTTCGTCGAAAAATTGGGACAACTTGCCGGAGTTGGCTGCAACTCAATTTTTCGAGGCCTTCCGGTGATGCAAACTGAATTCCGAGGGTAGATATGGAAAGCCCATAAGGATTAGAAGAGGACCCAGGTGGTCGGACATCGAAATGTCACCGAAAAACGGCCGCCATCACCGGAGAAGATGGTCGGCGCACAGTTGGCCAGCGCGCACCAACGCTATGCGTGTTGGGTTTTTTTGGCATTTTGGGCCATGGGTCGGGTCGGGTTGACCCGCCCATCCACCCATGGTCAGATCCAAATAGTTTATAATTTTTAAAAGTTTAAAAATGTTGATTTGGGAATGTTTGGATGCAAAAATAGTACATAGAAATTGAATTAAAATTGAGAACAAGTATAGCCTATCCAAGGTTAGGTTCAAATTGTTGTTTGGTTATTCCAAATTGGAATAGGAATTTATGATAATTAGAGAGTGACCCAGAATTTTGGATAATTACAATTTGACCCAAGTAAAGGGAAAATTATCAAAATGCCCCTAAGTCGAAAAGTAGTCAAACGAACTTCGATTAAAATACAAAAAATAGTGAATTTTTATTATTTCAAGCATTCCAGACTCAACCGTAGAGTCTGATTTGTGAAAAGAGGTCTTGAGAAGTAAGAACCCGTAAAAGTGAAAAATGACTGTTTTGCCCTTTTTAGAATAGAAGTCTGAATTGAATTCTGCGAAAGCCTAAACCGACTTTGTTCGACATTCCGAATTCAATAGTAAAGTCTATTTAAGTAAAAGAGATACCAATGGTAAAGAGACAAAAAATTTGATGAATAACATTAGTTATATAGACATATAGACTGAGATGCATTTTATGAATCATAGGAACACCAAGAGAAAAGGAGAAGGTGGTTTGACCTTCTAGACAAAAACAGTAAGAGGTAAATAAAATCCGATCTCTGCATGTGTTACTTTCCAAGCCATTTCATTAGTTCCTTGTACATATTGCTATTGCTATTTTATACATACCAGTATTTATTTAGCCACGTTGATATTGCCCTATCATGTGGGAACCAGTTATTGATTTCTATATATATCTTGATCATGGTTATACACTTGTGCACAGATTCCTTTTTGTACACTTGTACCTAGGGCCGCGAGGGTCAGACAGTTTTATTCTAAGTAGTCTAGTAACCATAGTCTTGAAAAGTATTGTTACGTCAGATTGCCTACAATCAGTTATGATTCCACTATACTCTTCGTGAAAGATAGCATGATCCCATTATATTATTAGTGTCAGATTTATGCTCAGTCACATTTCCATTCTGATGTTATTTATGACTTTCGGGTCCAGGTTCAGAGTGGAACATCTACTACGTTGCTATATGAGGCATGAGACGTAGAGTTATAGTGTACACAGAGCAGTATTTATACTGCCTGAAGCGGATCTGAATACTAGCTCAAGGGGATTTCCGAGCCCCACTAGTGCATCTCAGTTTTAGTTGATATCACTATCCTTATTGTTGATATTCATAGCTTGATCATGTTATATTGTTATTGAATGATCATGAAATCTTACAGCTTTCAGTTGAGTGCTTACATTTCATACTTGACATAACTCATGACTGTAGCAATATGATATATTAGCATAACAGATTTATTTCCTTATCATTTGACTTCTATCATCTGATATTGAGTATATATATTCATTGACTGGCTAGTACTCTTTTATACCCTTGTACACATAGCAGAGTAAAGGACTACTTACTGAGTTTTCATATCTCAGAACAGATACTACTTTATGACACGTAAATTGAGGTAGACCTGATCGAGTACACATAAACCGAGGTAAGTTGGGTCGAGTAGTGTAATACCAATTGTAACCAATCATGAGTTCCAAATAAAATAAAATAATTTCAATTAAGTCGAAAGAGTCAAATAATAATACCGAGCTTTGACCAAGAAATGAACATAGTACCAAAAGTAAATCGAGACCAGATTTAGACCAAAAATAATATATCCCAAAATATACCGATCTATCACGAATGAGTAGTATACAGTAAATGGGTACGAATATCGAGATAAATAGTAGAAGTCATAATTTCAGGGAATTATGAGATTAGGACAAGCTAAGTACGAACAGATCGAACCGATAAATATAATACCAAAAGAGACTGAGTCATCATCGTAAGTTATGTACAAATAGGCACGCAATTCGAAATGAATAACGAGATTCAAAAATAAAGTAAAATATGATAGTAAATATACGAGAAGTAGTTACGAGCAATCCCAAGTACCCAAGAGTACCGTACGATAAACCTGGGCAGTACAGAAGATTTTGCCTATATGCCGTTATGTACCTCGAAATACGTACATAAAATATTGTACGTATATGAGTACAAGTATACATATATATGGTTATGTATGTATATGTATTATATAAATATAAGTATTAGTATAAATGTGTGTGTGTATATATATATATATATAACGAAAATTTATTATATACATACATAAGCATGCAAATGCATGCAAGTGTGGGGAAGTATGTGTAACTAGTGTGTGTAAAAATATAAGTATATATATATATAAATGTATATATAAATATATATATATATGTACAGTATATGATATGGTGTATAATTATATATATATATAATAATAATACATGAAAAGAAAGGGAAAAGAAAGAATAAAAAAGGGAAAGAAAAAGGGGGCACACGGTGCATGCGTGAACGGTGTGTGTGTGTGTGTGCGCGCGCTAGCAAAAGTGTCAACAGGTGAGAGTGTGTTGTGTGATGTTTAGTGGGTATGATATATATCTTATACAATATATACATAATATCAAGTGCAACAAAGAAAGCTGGAAAAAAGAAAAGAAAATAGAAAAGAAAAAGTAGAAAAGGAAAGTCAAGAAAGAGGACTAGGTAGAGAGAGAGATGAGGGGCGATGCAGATGATCAATATAAGTATATATATATATATATATATATGTGTGTGTGTGTGTGTGTGTGCTGTTGTGTGTACAGCAGGTAAGTGTGATTGAGAAGGGTGATGGGAAGGGCCGGTTGTTGCGTGTGTGAGTGAGTGTGTTTGGTGTGTATGTGTAATATAATATACATATAAACACAAATTATCAACAAACATAAATGCAAATCAGAAAGAAAAGAAAGAAAGCAAAAAGGAAGTCAGAAAAAGGATGGAAGATAGAGAGAATAGAGAGAGAAAGTGTCACATCCCACACCCCACCCTACGCAGATGCGAAAGATGTGATGCCAGTTAGCCGCTTTGTCAGTCTCCGACTAACAATGCGACCAACCAAAGGCAAACTTCTGAACCTTATGATGAATTGCATTCCAAATGTAAGGTTAGAACATCGGAAATTAAAACATTTTTATCTCGAGAATGCAACTCAACTATATACCACAGAGCAAGTCTATAACCAATAGCTAATAACTCTAACCACAGAGCACATCTATAATAGATATATAACACAGGGCATATCAAATTCCTCCAGAGTACCATTACTATGAGCCATGTCCCTACTCATCTATTATATATAAATAAAGTCAACTATATCATCACACTCACCTGAATAGCCAGGATCAATCCATTAGAACCCAAGTCTCCATATATTATTGCCATCAGATTCTCACTTAGGAATGCCTCTCAGCCTTCTAGTATCATCTCCTTGTACCTTCTAATCCAATGGAGATATAACCTGAAAAATGTTAAATAGTAGAATGAGCTTAAACAAGCTCAGTGAGTAACATAAGTTCCTGCCATGGGTTTCAAAACTAGTTCATATATATATATATATATATATATGCATGCTCAAAGGTAACTCAGATAGAACAATGCAGCTCAAGTAGAACAGATACAGCTCAAATAGAACGGATACAGCTCAAAGTGCCTGAACCTTTCCCAAGCAGTGTGGGATGCCGCACAAGATAATCCGTCAGTCACCCACCCCACACATTGAGGCCTATGTCCCCACAGCACACTTTGGGGAATGTCCAAATCTGAATGCTATTTAAATATATATCTTTGCACATATATACACAAAGATGTTCCTAGCCTAGTTGGTAATTTTTTTGGTAAACCAAATTCTGCCCAGTTTGGTCAAAGGATCAAATCCTCTTGGCCACAATTTCTGGTCTTTTCCCATATTTCGGGCTTAGGCCCTGTTTGGCTGCGCATTAAGCAGTTTTCGCTGTTTCTTACTTAACTTTCAATCTGTAACTTATTTTTCGACGCTGTTTCTTCCAGTCAACTCCTAGTTAGGTTAGCCTTAGTGTCCAAGGGTTCAGTGTCAGTAATCAGTTTCTCAGAATTTTGAAATTTGCTAACATGGGTTTCGTCAGTGTTAAACAGTTGAATTTAAACAGTTAAATGACAAATCAGATTTCAGAAACAGTTTTCATTGTATAATTTAATCAGAACATAAGTCTGGGGTGCTATATCCTCCCCTCCTTCAAAAGAGTTTTGTCCTCAAAACTCATCCTAACTACATTCAAGTGAACAACTCGGGGTACAATTCACGCATCTCAGCTTCACGCTCCCATGTTACTTCTTCACTGGTATGGTTCCTCCACAGCACCTTCACCAGTGGGATCGCCTTGTTGCGCAAAGTCTTTTCCGTACGATCCAGAATCTATACCGGTTGTTCCTCATATGACAGGTCCTCCCTCAACTGGAGTGGCTCATGCTCAAAAACCTGTCCGGGTTCTAGCACACACTTCCTCAGCATCGACACATGGAAAACATGGTGTACTTTATCTAGCTCGGGTGGTAGTGCCAAGCTATATGCAACTGGTCCAACTCTCTTCAGAATCTTGAATGGACCAATATAGCGAGGACTTAACTTGCCCTTCTTCCCGAACCGGAGTACTCTCTTCAATGGTGACACCTTGAGGAACACTAGGTCACCTACTTCAAATTCCAGGTCCTTTCTTCTGTTGTCTGCATAGCTCTTGTATTGGCTCTGGGCCGTCTGTAATCTACTCCAAATCTTCTGAATTTGTTCAGTGGTTTTTTGTACTAGATCCGGCCCAAGTAGCTTCTGTTCACTAGCTTCAGCCCAGCAGAGTGGAGATCGACACCGCCTACTGTACAGTGCCTCATATGGTGCCATTTTAATGCTGGCCTGATGACTGTTGTTATAGGCGAACTCGACCAATGGCAAATGTTCTGCCCAATTTCCTTTGAAATCCAGTGCACACAGTCGTAGCATATCCTCCAACATCTGTATTACTCTGTCGGACTGTCCATCCTTCTGTGGGTGATATGCTGTACTAAACTTAAGCTCGGTGCCGACTGCCTTCTGCAGGCTTTTCTAGAAACGTGACACAAATCTTGGGTCTCGATCAGAAACGATGGACAAGGGTGTGCCATGTAAGCGTACAATTTCTTGAATGTACAACGTGGCTAACCTTTCCATGCTGAAAGTCATTTTCATAGGCAGAAAGTGTGCAGATTTGGTCAATCTGTCAATGATGACCCAGATGGCGTCAAAGCCCTTTGAGGACTTGGGAAAGCCGGACACGAAATCCATGGTGATGTGGTCCCACTTCCATTCGGGAATAGGGAGTGGTTGCAATAGCCCACTGGGGCATTGATGCTCGACTTTCACTTGTTGGCAACTCATATAGTGAGCGATAAAATCAGCCACGTCCTTTTTCAATCCGGGCCACCAATACAGTTCCCTAAGGTCATGGTACATCTCTGTGTTTCCGGGGTGTACCGTGAACCTTGAAGTGTGGGCTTCCTCCAAAATTTCCCTCCTCAACTTGTCTGTCTTAGGCACACATAGCCTGCCTTGATACCGTAGAACTCCCTCTTTAATATCAAAATCAGTCTTTCCAATTGTCTCTACTTCCTTGCAGATTTTGACTAACTCCTCATGTTGAGCTTGTCCTGCTTTGATCCGTTCTACTAATGTAGACTCAACTGTCAGATTGGCCCAATATGCCGTACCACCTGGTGGAATCACCTCAATGCTCATCTCGTCCAAGTCTCGAATCAGTTCCTCCTGAGTAGTAATCATATAGGCAAGATTACCAGACTTTCTGCTCAAAGCATCGGCTACTACATTAGCCTTGCCAGGATGATACTGGATCGTTACATCATAGTCTTTGATTAACTCGAGCCAACAGCTGTTGCCTCATATTCATCTCCTTTTGTGTAAAGAAGTACTTCAGACTCTTATGATCAGTGAAAATCTCACATACCTCCCCATATAGATAATGGCGCCAGATTTTTAGAGCAAATACCACCGCCGCTAATTCCAAATCATGGGTCGGATAATTCTGTTCATGCGGTCGAAGTTGTCTAGAGGCATAGGCAATGACTCTGTCGTCTTGTATCAAGACACATCCCAAACCCTTGTGGGAAGCATCACAATAAATGACGAACTTTCCCTCCTTGGTGGGAATAGTCAGAACAGGTGCTATAGTCAACTTCTCCTTGAGTAGTTGGAAACTTCGTTCCTGCTCATCCGTCCAAATGAATGGCACCTTGTTCTTAGTTAGGTGGGTGAGTGGCTTCGCCAACTTAGCAAAATCCTTAACGAAGCGTCGATAATAACCTGCCAACCCAAGAAAACTTCGGATCTCGGTCACGGTGGTTGGTTGAGGCCAGTTCAGAATAGCCTCTATCTTATGCGGATTTACAGCAACACCTTCATCAGAAATCACATGGCCCAAAAAGGAGATGCTGGGTAGCCAGAATTCACACTTTTGGAATTTTGCATATAACTTGTGCTCCCTCAGGGTCTGTAACGCTATTCTCAAGTGCCTTTCATGCTCCTCTTCACTCCGTGAGTACACCAATATGTCATCAATGAAAACAATGATGAAGTCATCCAAATATGTCTTGAAGACCCGATTCATTAAATCCATAAATGCAGCAGGATCATTGGTCACACCAAAAGGCATGACCAAGAACTCGTAATGACCATATCGGGTTCGGAAGGCTGTTTTCGATATGTCAGTATTCTTGATCTTAAGTTGATGGTATCCAGACCTTAAATCGATCTTGGAAAACACACTTGCTCCTTGCAATTGATCAAACAGCTCATCGATGCGTGGGAGCAGATACTTGTTCTTCACTGTCACTTTATTGAGCTCTCGGTAGTCGATACAAAGCCCCAGAGAACCATCCTTCTTTTTCACGAATAACACCGGTGCTCCCCAGGGTGATACGCTAGGTCGGATGAATCCCTTCTCCAACAGTTCCTGCAATTGAGCCTTCAGCTCTTTCAACTCTGATGGAGCCATCCGGTATGGAGCTTTAGATACCGGTTGAGTTCCGGGGATGAGGTCGATAGAAAATTCAATCTCTCGATCAACCGTCCCACTTGGTAAGTCCTCAGGGAATACATCGGGAAATTCACACACCACTGGTACTTCTAGTAATGGGGGACCTTGGGTTTGGGTATCCAGAACACTACACAGATAACCATGGCATCCCTTTCTTAGTAATCTCCCTGCCTGGATGGCAGAGATGAGATAGGGCGGAGGGGTAACGCCTTTTCCCTTAAATACAAATTTGGGTTGCCCCGGGAGTTGAAACAATACTTTCTTTTTAAAACAGTCAATGGTGGCGTGATTGCGAGATAACCAATCTATGCCTAAGATCACATCAAATCCTTTGATATCCAAGGGTATTAGGTCTACTGACAGTTCTTGGTCCCCAATTTCTACAGTACAGTCCCTAAGGATTTTGGACCCAATCATTCGTATCCCAGATGGAGTTTGTACAGATAACAGATCATTCATAGGCTCAGGTATTCTATGCAGTTTATCAGTAAACAGTGGAGATACAAAAGAATGTGTGGATCCAGAATCAATTAGCACATGTGTAGAGGTTTCACAGATCGGGAGCGTACCTGCTACCACAGTATTGGCAGTAGATGTCTCCCCTGGTACTAGGGCAAACACCCTCCCTGGTCGTCCTTGTGGCGCTTTGCCCTTATCCTTTGTGGGGGCCGCTGGAAGGAGTCTTCGTGTCGTAGCAGTGGTAGTCGGGGCTGGGGCTCTTGTATCGGGTGGTGGCTGCGGGCAGTCTTTGACCAGGCGTCCCTTTTCCCCGCACTGGTAACATGCACCGGTCAGCTTACGACATTCTCCCCGATGAGACAGCTGACACTGAGGGCACTTGGTCACTTCCTTAGGTTCTCCTCTGATTCTTCTCCCCTTTACCTCGACCTTCAGTTTTCTGCTTCTTTGAAGGTTGGGACTTCTTGAAGCTCTTCCCTTTGTTCTTCCGTCCCTGGTCCTTGAGTTGATTATACTCCTTCATGTCCTTTTCGATGACAAGGGCCTTGTTTAGAATATCAGAGTAAGTGTGTAGCTCAAAAGCAGATACCCTTGTTCGAAGCCCTAGGCGAAGGCCTCCTTGAAACTTCCTTGCTTTGTCCTACTCTTCTTGTATCAAGGAGGGGGCAAATCTGGACAGGGCTGAGAACTTGGCAGCATACTGGATCACCTGATATCTCTCCTTGCTGCAGATTTGTGAACTCCTGAATCCTCCTTTCACGAACTGTCGACGGGAAAAACATGCTATAAAATCTTTCCACGAAATTTACCCATGTCATAGCCGGGTTTTCCCTTTGTACTTCAATCCACCAGTTATACGCCTCCCCTTATAACATGTAAGTGGCTAGCCTTACTTTTTCCTCCTCAGTACAGATTAGGAGTCCAAAAGCTTTCTCCATTGCCGTCACCCATAATTCGGCCTGCTCAGGCTCTGTGACTGTTTCAAAGGATGGAGGTCTCAACTTGTGAAACCTGTCTAGCAGGTCATTGCGGATGCCAACTCCAACGGGTGGCACCGGAGCAGGCGGGGGTGGCATAGCTGGGGCTTCAGCCGGGTTGTTAGCTGGTCCGGGTTGATTCTGCTGCAGGGTTCTATTCAACCCTTCTATCGCTCGGGCGAACTGAGCCAAAGTCGCCCGCATTTCACGCATAGTCGCGCTCTCAGTCGGGGCTTGAGGTTCCCCATTGCCGTTTCTCGTCCGTGGCGGCATCCGAGGCAGAATAAAATTCATTTTTCAGTATTCTCGTTCAGTGTGTCTTTGTATAATGACAAGCAGATCATTGTTGGCTCAAGGTTCCTACCACTCGAGCATATACTCCCTAAGGATTTAGTTTGGTAACCCTAAGGTTCTATTTTATGTTCGGGATGTAAAACCTAAGGCTCTGATACCAACTCTATCACATCCCCCTTACCCACCCTGTGCGGATTAGGGGGCGTGCGACCGACCAGTTAGGCACCCATCGGTTTTTTTTTTTTTTTGAAATCAAAATACCGACGGTAATCCTAACCACAGGCCATTTATCAGTAACATCCAAATACAATGCATTCAATTTATATAAGTTTGCAGCGGAAATGAGAGAATGCATAATACCTTGGCAGAGCCATTAATACATCCATAGTTATCTACTACATCATTGTTCTACAAAAGATAAGTGTCTTAGGTTTCAGATACATCACGTTCAGAAATAGGGATTTAGTACAAAAATGACTAGATCATAAGGTTCTTCAAAATAATTCCTCCGGGTCTCCAACCCGCTAATCCTGATTGCTGGGTCCCTCACCTGAAAAATGTTAGGGAATGGGGTGAGCTTTAAAAAGCCCAGTGAGTAACACGGGTCCCCTGTCATGGGTTTCAAACCATTGTTGTTTATAAAGCATGAGGGTGAGTCAGGCATTTCTGAGAAGGTAATTAAATACGTTCATTTGAAACAGTATTAAAAATCGGAAAACAGTTAAGACATCAGGGTAACAGAACAGGTCAGTAATGAGTAGAGCAGAACAGTATAACAGAATAAACAGTACAGTATGCGCAGATTAAACAGTGCAGTATGCTCATATAGCGCTCAAGACTGAAATGGTACCAAGAGTCAGTTGTTCTTTCAGTAAAAACAGTGATAGATTTATTGCAGTACAGAACAGAGGAATCAGACAGAGTAAAAATCATGCATTTGAGTAAAGGCATAAAATCAGTGTATCAGATAAAACAGTACAGTACAGTATTTAAAATACAGTAACTAGACAGTGTACTTATACACCAATTCAGGAGTCAGGGTTACTCATCTTGTGCGGTAACGGGACTTAACTAAGAAGCCTTTATCTTCTTCCCATCCTTCTTTATCCTAAAAAATTTATGAACATTTCATAAATCTCACATGAAACTTAACTTGGTTCATTTTAATTCAAAATTCAACCTGAGTTAGACTATCTTGTTGTCTATGTGTTTTCATGATAATTGAAAATTACCTTTGTATCCATTCTTTCAGGGTTTCGGTGTCTTCTTGTTTCTTTAATTTAGCCTCTGCAATCATTGCCTTGGTGGGCATTTTGTATATAAACGGTCGAACAGAGACTACCTCGGTTGTCTTAGGCTATCCTTATGTTTCGTTCGATTATCTTTTGTTGCCATAATAGTTCTCGCATGAACTCATGTTGCTTCTTGTCAGCTAGTCTTTCGGCTTTAGACATAATGGTAAATTTCTTGTTTTTCCCTTCCATGACTGGCTTGAGTTTTTATCCTATAACATAATCCCAAGATGTCAGGATATGTACTACCTCTAGGCAGTCCGGTCATGAAATTATCTAAGCTTCCATCGAGTTAGTTCTTCGTTTCATTCGGATGTTATCTAACTTGATGCAGGGTAGGGGTATTTCGGTCATTTCACAGTTGTGAAGTTTTGACTTCGATTCGTCATCCGGTCACGTTTATAGCCCTAAACATATTAGGGTTTCTATTGTTTTTAGTTTCGTCTCAATCGGACCTCACCATTGAGTCCGGAATGTCCGACATAGTCAAGATAGACTATCTTTTAGTTTTATTTGGGTTCGGGTACCATCAGGGGCAGTATAGTCATTTTCATCTACGTATCAATATTTTTTGGGACTTAATTTCTCAAATCGGACTCCGCCATTGAGTCCAGAATGTTTGAAATAGTGGAAATACACTATTCATTTGACTTATTTGGACTTCATTTGATCTATTAATGACCTAGGGGTAATTTGGTCATTTTTATTTAATTAATAAATTAATTAAATAATTTAATTTATTATTTATTAAATTATCAGGGGTATAAATGAAATAAAATATCAGAAACAGGGCCAGAGTTAAATTTCCTAAAACTATTGGGGCCGTTTTGTAATTTTTCAAAAGATTTAAACTGAACCAAAGGGTTCGGTCCGTATGCAACTGAACCAGACCGGTCGAGTCCGGTTTTAACCGGTTCAAGGTACTGTGCTGACGTCAAGATGACGTCAGCCCTAAAATTAAAAATTTAAAAATCAGTTAACAGAACGACGCAGTTTTGGTTTATGGGTTTTATCCGTTTCTTATTCGAGTCGGGGCCCGACCCGAAGACCCGATCCAAACCCTAGTCACTGTTCATCGTCCCCACCCGTCTAGGGCCACTGTTGCCCTAGAAAATTTTAGAGTTTTCTTCTTCTAATTCGTAGCTTTTCATGCAACGATTCCCATTGGTTTTTGTTCCAAGGTGTTTCTAGGAGTGATATCATCCATTTGGCATCGATTTCAAGCATCAAACTCAACAATGGGGGACTGTTCTAACCGATTATCGTGGGAAGTTACAGTCGGTTCGTACGGCCTCATCTCTCCATCATTTTGCACGAGGTTTGATCCTCTGTAATCCTTACAACACCTACTTCCTTTCCCAACTCAATAATTTTGGTTTAGGGGCCAATTTCGAAGAATCCATCTTTGGGCCGAAAAGAATAGTGTCATTTTTGGGGGTCTCAACCTAGGTTTCTAGGTCACGGTTGGGGTTTTCCAAGGTTCTACAAAGTGTCCTATTTTATGTTTTGATCATCCAAAGTTCGGTTGGTTGAGGTCGGATCAGACCTGCAACCTCAAGGTCCATCAATGGCGGTCTGTTTCCATTTCGGTGTTTTTAAGGCAGTTTTGTTGGTCCAAATCAATCATAAACAATCCAGGTCTCATTGTTAAGTTATTATACATGCATCAACAGTCCAAACAGCAACAAAACAGTAGCCATATTCAAGAAGAAAATTTCAGAAGAATTTTTTGAACAACTCACGTGTACAGTGGTTCCCTCACTGGTTGTGCTCAAGTAGAAGCTTCAAGAGCTGGATTGGATCCTCCCCCCAGTCGTGCAGCCCTTCAGTTCCAATCTCTAGCTTCCTCCAATGGATTTCCAATGTACACCCTTGTGTATCTCTCGCTCTCTCTCTAGGATTTCTCTCTCTCTCTCTCACCACTTTCTCTCTCTATAAAACAGTATATCAACACTCTCTAAATGGTAGATCTGCATATATGGAGAATGCATATATGGAGATATACATATCTTACATTTCTCTTGACCCTTCATCTCCCCAAATGCATGATTATATTGCATGCAATTTGGTTGGGAGATAGGTGCAATCATGAACTATAGGTATGATGGCTATGGCATAGCATGATGCAATGCTGAGGTGTTGCATGTTTGGGTATTGGCCACTTTGGGGAATGGCCAAATCTGAATGCTATTTAAATATATATCTTTGCACATATATACACAAAGATGTTCCTAGCCTAGTTGGTAATTTTTTTGGTAAACCAAATTCTGCCTAGTTTGGTCAAAGGATCAAATCCTCTTGGCCACAATTTCTGGTCTTTTCCCATATTTCGGGCTTAGGCCCTGTTTGGCTGCGCATTAAGCAGTTTTCGCTGTTTCTTACTTAACTTTCAATCTGTAACTTATTTTTCGACGCAGTTTCTTCCAGTCAACTCCTAGTTAGGTTAGCCTCAGTGTCCAAGGGTTCAGTGTCAATAATCAGTTTCTCAGAATTTCGAAATTTCGTAACATGGGTTTTGTCAGTGTTAAACAGTTAAATGACAGATCAGATTTCAGAAACAGTTTTCATTGTATAATTTAATCAGAACATAAGTCTGGGGTGTTACACATTTCTTTTGAAGTTGTACTGTAATACTTAGTACAAACAGTGTTGTAATTCTCCTATGTTATCCATGTCTTAGGGATGAACTGTTGTATTAAGAAATTTTGTATTTCGCATTTTGAGAACATTATATATATCACATGCAGCTTTATTTATTTATTGTTTCAATTCTTTCGCTATTTAGTTGTTGCATATTAGTAGCACTGATTGTGTAGCAAGTTGAGACAGTCTCGGTTCGATACCTAGAGTCGGGCCGGGGCTCGTGGTTCGAGATCTGCACAAGGTGGGTCTCGGGTAGTGAAAATTTTATTTTGGGTCGGGGCTCGACCCGACTCCGACCCATAACCCTACACAAACAGTCTTCTTCTCTGACCAACTTCCGGCGTCTTTTTCGGCGACGACCATCCATCTCCGATAGAATTTCAAGCTAATTCCAACGGGATTAAATTCCATATTTCTCAAGGAGTCCTTTTCTAAGGTTGAATCTCTGTAATACCCTAACCCATATTAGCATATAAACTGAGGTAGATCAGGTCAAGTAATGTACTATCAGTTGTAACCCGAGCTCCTAAAGCTCTGTATTACGATATCATATGGACTGAACGATTTTGGAATGTAAATGGTGTCAATTATACAGTCAGTGTTGGGCAATACTCGAGCAACCCAGAACTGAGCATCGTAATACGTGTATATACTCAGATGCATGGATGCATGTGTACGTATACGTGTATGAATAGGCTATTAAAAATAAGTGTATGTGTGTGTGCTTAGAACCTAATACACATATGTATATATGAATATATATATATATACGTGTATAGATATGTATAAAGAATATATATATGTGTGTACATACAGTATATATATATATATGTATATAATTGATATTATATATATATATGTATAAGCTGATGCATGCAAGATTTCATGCATTAGAATGCCCTAGAAGCTATCGGCAAGTGAGTGTGTGTTGGGGTGTGTGAAGTGTGTGTTTGTATATTATGTGTTATATATATATATATATATATATATATATACAAATATCCTAAGCTAATGAAAGAAAAGAAAAAGAAAAGAAGTCAAAGAAGGCTGCAGCAAGTGGGAGGAAGAGAGAGAGAGAGAAACTGAGAGAGTAGAGAGAGAAACCAAGAGAGTGAGAGTGACCAAGGCGGTTACTCTTGGCCTATATATTGCGTGTGATGTTTGGGGTAGGACACAGAAAAGAAAGAAAATCAAAGGAAGCAAAGGAAGAAGCCGTGAGGAGATTCAGAAGATAAAAAAAATGGAAACGGAAGAGGAAAAAAGGGTACTGCCAGTAGAAAATTCAGAAAAAAGGTATGTGGATAGCTTCTGTTTTAATTTGTAAAAGGCATGATAGTTAGTTTGAATTATAAGGTTTTATAGAGCATGAAATAAGGAATTAAATGCAAAAAGAATTAGTTTAAAAAGTGTAAAAACGATGGAGAAATAAGCGATTACAGGTCTAAAGGATAATTCAGGTTCTAAGATTTTTGGGCATTAAACTTAGGTTGAATGTTGAGGAATTGATCCTCAATAGTGCAGAAACTATTTGGAACTTAAGTTAGCTTAAAACAGAGAGAAAAGAGACTCAAAATCTCAAAAACACAGTTGGTTGGAGCTACGGTGTCCCTCATATTCGTGCAGATTAAGCGAATCAATTTAAAAACCACAGTTGGATATGAATTCTCTATGAAAAGGTGAAAAGAACCCTAATTAAAACTAGGTTGAAAATCAACCAGAAAAAGGTCACCGTCGTTGGAGATGGCGACAGAACCCTACTGAACCTTTGCTTGAAAGTCGAGGGAGACGATGAATAGTAGGGTTCTAATGCGGTGTTGTTTGGTATTATTTAAAGGTGATACTGCATCGTTTCAGCTTAGAACTATTTTAAGTTAGAAGTGAATAAGGTTTGTTTGGTTGTTAAGTTAAGAAATAAAATTGGGTTATGCATAACATGGTTGGGATAACCTATCCTCGAATTGGCCTTATTCGCTGTTTGGTTTCAGAAATTTGAGAAAAAAATGGTGGGGGCTGCTGCCCCCACTGTTCGAACAGGAGACCAAGAGAGAAAAGGGACTTAACACGTGTACATGGGCCACTGAGCCACTGAGGCCCATGTGGCCATTTACTAGTTGCATATATATATATATATATATATATATATATATAATTAATTAATTTAATTACTAAATAAATTCAATTAATTAGGGAATTTAAAGATAATTGAGACGTAGTCGAAAAATAGTAAAAGTATATTGTTTTCTTTATGTATCGAACATTTTAAAGCCAATGGAGGGGTCTATTTTATGAGACGGGGTCACAAAAAAATAAAGACACGTAAAAGTGTAAAATGATCGTTTTGCCCTTTTAAGTACAAATGTCCAAATTGAGTTCTGCAAAAGCCTAAACCGACTTTCTTCGACGTTCCGAATTCAATAGTAGAGTCTATTTTAGTAAAAGAGAAACCTATAGCATAGAGGCATAAAATTTGATGAATAGCATAATTCATGTAACGATACACTGAGACGTATCTTAGGAACACCGAAAGGCAAGGAGAAGACAGTCTATACCTTCTATTTTAGAGACAGTAAAAGGTAAGTAAAATTTGATATCTGCATGTGTTACTTTCCAAGCCATGTCAATAGTTCTTGTATATATTTCCTATTGTATTCCATACATACCAGTGTTTATTGAGCCACATTGATATTGCCCTATCATGTGGGGAGCATTTATTGATTTTTATATATATCTCGATCATGATTGTACACTTGTGCATAGATTCCTTTTTGTACACTTGTACCCTAGGGCCGTAAGGGCCAGATAGTTATATTCAAAGCAGTCTAGTAACCATAGCCTCGAAAACTATCGTTACGTCAGATTGCCTAGAATTAGCTCTTCGTGGAAGATAGCATGATCCTGATATATTATTAGTGCTGAATTTATGCTCAGTCACAACTCCATAAGATGCTATTTATTACGAGCTACGGGTCAAGGTTCCGAGTGGAACATTTGCTACATTACTATGTGAGGCATGGGACATAGTGTCACATTGTATATACAGAACAGTATTTCAGAGAGCTTGTGTGGAACTGAATACGAGCTCGAGGGAATTTTCAGGCCCCACGAGTGCATCTATTTTTGTTGATATCATTGTCATTTATTGATTATCATAGCTTGATCATATTATTTTATTATAAATGATCATGAGACTTTACAGTTTTCTTTTGAGTGCTTACATTTCATACTTGATATAGCTCATAATTGTAGCAGTATGACATAGTTAGGAGAGCGGATTCATTTCCTTATTATTTGACTCCTATCATCTAATATTGATTTATATATTCATTGACTGGAAAGCACTTCTATATACACTTGTACACATGGTAGAGCAAAGGACTACTTATTGAGTTTTCATAGCTCATACAAATACTACATTCATTTTCAGGCATAGACATCGAGAACAGACTATAGAGCCTGACAGCTAGAGGTGGATATTTCTTTTGAAGTTGAAGTGTAATATTTAGTACAAGTCTTGTAGCTATTTAGTTGTTGCATGTTAGTAGCACTGATTGTGTAGCAAGTTGAGACAGTCTGACTCAGCAACAGCGTCGGGTCGAGTTCGCTATTCGAGATCCGCACATGGTGGGTCTCGGGTCGTGACAGCTTAGTATCAGAGCATCTTAGGTTGCACAATGGTTCATGGGAGATAGACTAAGGTACTAGTATTACAAATGTCCAAGTAGAGTCTGTAGATAGAAACAGACATGCGATATTAGACCCTTAAATATATGAAACTGACCTCTAACCATTTGCAGAAAATGGTGAACACTCGTACCACCACACCCTTACAGGATGTTATAGCTAACGTAGCACGATTAAAGCGATTGGTAAAGAGGCTTATACAGAACGCGCCTCAGAATTAGGCAGCTTCTAGTACTCTAGCTCGACCGGAGCGATGAGCACCACCAGTAGTACACATAATATGTTAGGAGAGGGATAGAGGTCAGCTTATCTCTATAAGCAGTTTCAGGCACTGCGGCCATCTACGTTCAACGGTATTAGAGGCCCCACTGTGGCCGAAGAGTGGCGACTCGAGATGGAGTGATCTTTGATATTATGACCTTTACCAAGGTGTAGAAGGTGGCCTTCGCCACTTTTACCTTCAAGGGAACAGCCCATGAGTGGTGGCTGCTAGAGAAGACTAAAGAGCCTCAGATGATTTGGGAGTGATTTACCATGATCTTCAACGAGAAGTACTTCTCCCAGGAAGTCAGAGAAAAGAGAGTCGTAGATTTTCTTGTTTTGCAGCAAGGGAACTCAACAGTAGAGGAGTATGAGGCCAGGTTCACCTGATTGGCTAGATTTGCTCTTACTATCTTCGAGGACGAGCATGCTAGAGCCCACAAGTTCGAGGGTGGACTATAATGGAACATCAGGGAGAGGGTTAAACCCCTGTAGTTAACCACTTACAATAAAGTGGTGAGTACTGCGAAGATCATTAAGCTGAGTGGCGAAGAGTTTGCCAAGAGAAAGGCAAACCCAGCCCTAAGACCAAGAGGGAATTAGCCAGCCCCGAGGCCAGCAGGGAGTCAGAGTAAAGGGCCGATAGGGCGTCAGAGCAGAGGGATAGGACCTTCTTTCAGTCGGCCAGGAGCAGGACCTAAAAATGCTGGACCCAGACCATCAGGGGTCAATTCCACTAATAGAGGCGTAGCCTAGTACCCCACCTGACAGAGATGTTGTCGAGGGCCATGTTAGGCGAACTCCTATGCCTGCTACTCTTATGGCAAAGAAGGGCATTTCAAGACCAACTACCCCTAGAGGAGCTAGTCAGTTGGAAGTACAGTTGGTACTCCATCTACCTCAGTAGCTACTCCTATAGTTGGAGCACAAACTCGAGGTGGTGGACAGAGAGTTGAGCTGCAGCATTCAGGGAGGGTTTTCTCATTGACACCCAGAGATACACAGGCTACCACATCAGTAGTCCTAAGTACTCTTCGGATTTGTTCACAATATGCTAGAGTACTATTTGACACTAGCTCCACACATTCATTTATAGCACTAGTAATTGTTATTAAGCTGAACATAGAAACAGTACCCTTAGGTTACATGTTAATCATTTCTATGCCTTCAAGAAAGCCATTAAATAGCAACATTGTATATCGAGCATGTAAGGTAAAGATTGGAGATTCACATTTATTAGCCGATCTGATACCGTTAGACATTTATAGTTTTGATGTTGTACTCGGTATGGACTGGTTGGCCATGAATCATGTATCTATAAATTACGTGGCCAAGACAGTCAATATACATAGACCAAGATGTCTGAGCATCCAATTTGACGGGACAGGTGTAGCTACCCCACCCTATTTTGTATCTTCTATCCAGGCCAGACATTTGTTACATAAGGGCTGCCATGGGTTCGTGTGTAGCGTTATGGACATTCGTTCACAACAAGCACCCTTAGAGGAGATTCCCATTGTTAGAGAGTTTCCTGAGGTCTTTCTAGATAACTTGCCAGGGATGTATGTGGATAGAGAGATAGAGTTTACTATTGATGTACAGCCAGGTACCTCCCCGATATCCAGGAATCCTTATCGTATGGCACCGACAGAGCTAAAGGAACTAAAACTACAGTTACCGGATCTGTTAGACAAGGGCTTTATCAGACCTAGTTCTTCACCGTGGGGTGCCGTAGTGTTGTTTGTGAAGAAGAAAGATGGGACCATGCGGTTATGGTTTGACTACCATGAGCTGAACAAGGTTACCATTAAGAACCGATACCCACTACCAAGGGTAGATGATCTCTTCGACCAGTTGAAAGGAGCACAGGTCTTCTCTAAGATCGATTTGAGGTCCGGGTACCATCAGTTAAAGGAATGACCTACAGATATTGGGAAGACGACTTTCAGAACCCGCTACGGACATTTTGAGTTCCTAGTGATGCCGTTTGGGGTCACTAATGCACCTACTGCATTCATAGATCTGATGAACAGGTTTTCAAGCCACATCTAGATAACTTCATGATCATGTTTATAGACGACATCTTGGTTTATTCTAAGAGCCAAGAGGAGCATGAAGTACATCTGAGGAAGGTTCTATTGAAGTTAGGGGGCAGAAATTGTACGCTAAGCTAGAAAAGTGTGAGTTCTGGCTCCCTAGCATAGCATTTCTAGGGCATGTGATTAGCAAAGAGGGGATCTCTGTCGATTCTTAAAAGATCAAGGCAATCGTGGATTGGCCTCGACCTACCAGTGTCACGGAAGTGCAAAGTTTTATAGGATTGGCTGGCTATTACAGAAGGTTTGTCAAAGACTTCTCGAAAATAGCTACGCCAATTACACAACTAACCAGGAAGTACGTTCCATTTTTCTGGACAGAGGAGCGAGAGAAGAGCTTCCAAGGGCTTAAGGATCGACTAGTTACAACTCTGATTTTGACCGTGCCAGACGAAACCGAGGGATTTGTGATCTATAGTGATACCTCACTGAAGGGCTTGGGATGTGTATTGATGTAAAGTGGAAACGTAGTAGCATATGCTTCACATCAGTTGAGGCCTCATGAGAGGAACTACCCGACACACGATCTTGAGCTAGCAGCCATTGTCTTCGCCTTTAAGATATGAAGGCTTTACTTATACAGAACCACATGTGAGATCTTCACTGACCAAAAAAGTCGCAAGTATCTGTTTACACAGAAAGAGTTCAACATGAGACAGTACCGTTGATTAGAGTTGATAAAGGACTACGAGCTCAATATACAGTACCACCAAGGGAAGGCAAACGTGGTAGCTGACGCTCTTAGTAGGAAGTCATCAGAAAGCTTATGTCACGACTCGAGACCCACCCTATGCCGATCTCGAATCGCGAGGCCGACCCGACTCTGTTGCAGAGTCAGACTGTCTTAACTTGCTATACAATCAGTGCTACTAACATGCAACAACTAAATAATGGAAGACTTAAATAAGTAAATAAATAAAAGCTACATGTGATATATATAAGGTTCTAAAAATACAGACTATAAAATTTTTTAACAATTGTTCATCCCTAAAACGTGGATGACATGGGAGAGCTACAAGACTTGTACTAAGTTTTACACTACAACTTCAAAAAACATGTCCACCCCTAGCTATCAGGCTCTATGGTCTGTTCTTGATGTCTGTGCCTGAAAATGAATGTAGTACCTGTATGAGTTATGAAAACTCAGTAAGTAGTCATTTGCTCTGCCATGTGTACAAGTGTATAAAGAAATGATAGCCTGTCAATGAATATATAACTCAATATCAAAGGATAGAAGTCAAATGATAAGGACAAGAAGCTACTTTGCTAACAATGTTATACTGCTATAGTCATGAGCTATATCAAGTATGAAATGTAAGCACCCAAATGAAAGTTGTAAAGTCTCATGATCATTCATAATAATATAACATGATCAAGCTATAAAATCAATAATAAAGGATAGTGATATCAACAAAAAAAAATGCACTTGTGGGGCCCAAAAATCCCCCTGAGCTCGTATTCAATTCCACACGGGCTCTCTAAAATGCTGCTCTGTATATACAATGTGACTCTATGTCCCATACCTCACATGGCAAAGTAGCAAATGTTCCACTCAGAACCTTGACCCAAGGGTCATAAATAGCATCAGATGAAGTTGTGACTGAGCACAAATTCGGTGCTAATAATATATCGAGATCATGCTATCTTCCACGAAGAGTATAGTAGAATCATAACTGGTTCTAGGCAGTCTGACGTAATGATAGTTTTCGAGGCTATGGCTACTAAACTACTACGAATATAACTAGTCTGGCCCTTACGGCCCTAGGTATAAGAGTAGAAAAAGAAATCTATGCATAAGAGTACAATCATGATCGAGATATATATGAAAATCAATAAATGCTTCCCACATTATAGGGCAATATCAATGTGGCTCAATAAACACTGGTATGTATGGAATACAATAGGAAATATATACAAGAACTATTGACATGGCCTGGAAAGTAACACATGCAAAGATTGGATTTTACTTACCTTTTACTGTCTCTAAAATAGAAGGTCTAGACTGTCTTCTCCTTGTCCTTTAGTGTTCCTAAGATTCATAAAATACGTCTCAGTCTATCGTTACATAAACTATGCTATTCATAAAATTTTATGCCTCTATGCTGCAATATTCCGACCTGGGATACCGGGTCATATGGCACGCATTACGAGACAATGAAAAAGTTGTGTAAAGGTTTTTACACTAAAGAGAAAAAATTGATTAATTAATAATTAATCAATTTAATTTATTAGAATATATTTAATTGTTAAAATTAAATTCATATAAACACATATACACACATTATGGTGTATTGTGTGTGTATATTATCAAGTGTGTATAAATATGTATATATATAAATATATGTACACAAGGAAGGATATATATACATATATAATATATATATATATATACATATGTGAATAGTGCAAGTGGGTGTGTGTGTGTCGGCTGTGTGTGTGAGTGTGTGTAGATGAGTTTGTGTGTGTATATATAATATACATGTAACACAAAAATATCAAGGGCCATTTAATGTAGGTTGCCAAAAATGAAAAAGTAGAATTAATGGAGTGTAAGATGGGTTGATAAGGTCAAGAATAAAGGCTAAGAAATCAGAAAGAGAGAGAGAGAGAGAGAGAGAGAAAATGAGAAGAGAGAGAGGTCGGTTTCTTCCTTTATAAGACAAACCAAAAGCATGCAAATCATGCTTGTATCTCGTGAAAGGAATCCAAGAGGGAGAAACTGAGAAGCTAAGGAATGATTTAAAGCAAGAAAAAGGAAGGAAACCGAGGGAAAGAAGGTGAATAAACTCAAATTTCCATTTTTCTCTCTCTAGAATATTGCATTATTGAGAACTGTTTTAGAGTTATTCTTTTAAGTATGATGTTTAATATATGTTTATAAGCATGTCAAGCATGATTTTAGGCTTCAAAAACACTGAAAAATGACCAACCCAAGAACGACTGCCATGGATGACCTTCAAAAGAACAGGTCTGAAATAGGTGAAATTAAATAGGTTCTAGCTTACCAAGACCTCAAGATGAGGTCAAGAGGGTTTCAGCAATACCACTACGCGATCAAAAATCAAAAGAAAAGCCTACCAAATATTCACTTGCAGGTACGGGTTCAACACCCCAACCTCACGAACTTTCATTTAAATCCATTTTTTGAATAGAGAGTAAAACCCCATGAAGAGGGGATCACAAGGAATCAAACCCCAAGGGTTTTGGCTCAGAAATGAGCATGTATGACCGAATTACAGTTCGGATTATCAAGGTTGAAAACGATCAAACAAAACCCTTTTGAACTCCAAAATGAATGCCAATCGAATTGTTTATACCTTAGGAACATTTTGGAACGAAAACAGTAAGGATCCATGGATCCGAACTGCACGAAATAGGAAGGAAAGTTAATCGGAATTAGGGTTTCAGTAGGGATGATAGTGGGGAAGACGATGACCGGTTGACTCGTTTCAAAAATAACCGAGTTGGCTCGGACAGGTGGCAGCCTCTGGGCTTGCCACCGAATTAATGAAACGACAGCGTTTTGGCATTTGGTTTAATTAAATGGACGCTAGGGCTGACGTCATCATGACGTCAGCCACATGTAAATAAACCGACCGAACCGGTTGGTTTATGACTAGACCGGACCGGTTCATTTCCAATTTAACTGAACCCTTTGGTTTTCAAGTTTATTTAAAAAATAAATAAACCAACACTCTTTGTATTTACGGATTGACCCCAGAATTTCTGGACAATCCTACTATGGCCCAAATGATGTAAAATTTATGCAATTAAGCCCCTGAAAAATAATTAAATAATAAATTTAATTATTTAATAAATAAGAAAAATTTCTATTTTACCCTTGGGTCATAAATAGAGCAAATGAAGTCCAAATTAAGCATATGAATAGTGTATCCTTACTATTTTGGATATTCTGAGACTAATGGTAGGGTCTGTTTTACGAGACGGGGCCCGAAAAATAAAAACACGTAAGGGGTAAATGACCAAAATGCCCCTTGACCAAAATTAACAAGTTATTAGTGTATTCTTACTATCTCGGACCTTCTGAGTCCAATGGTGAGGTCCACGACACAAGATGAGGTCCCGAACATAAAGACACGTAAGGGGATAAAATGACCAAATTACCCTTGGTACCTCAAAAGTCAAATTAAAAGCAGGGAAGGTCTAAATTGACTTTCTTTGACATTCTGAACTCAAAAATGGAGTCCAAATTACGAAACGAAGTACAGAAAAATATGACACGTAAAATGGTAAATGACCATTTTGTCCTTTTACATGTAATAGTCTGAATTAAATGTTAGGAAAGCCTAAACTGACTTTCTTCGACACTCCGAACTAAATGGTAGAGTCTATTCGACCTAAAGAAATGTCTAAAATAAAAAGACATAAAATTTGTTGAATAGCATCTGTCAGATGACTATAAATTAGGGTAATGCCAAAGTACTAATACTAAGGCACGTACGAGAAATGAAATACGAAAAGACACGACACGTAAACATGTCAAATAAATAACTTTAATTCAAAGTTAATGGAGCTCCCAGAAGAGTATAAATTGAAGTAAATTCAATTTCTAACACATTAAATTGTGTCATAGGTTAAGAATACGAGTTACGTTAAGTACATATGAATTTATGAAATCATTGTAGGATCTAATACGATTTAAGCATAAGTTAAGGAATATCGAGATGATATTACAATGAATGTGAAGTTGATGAGATATTTATGAATTGTTCTTTGGAACTACAAGGAAAGTGGGAAAGCGCATTATTAGCACTAACCCTAAAGAACCAAGGTGAGTAACCCTGTGTTTGAATTGGAGATTTAACTCCATGGATTTAAAAAGGTTTTAAGTTCAAAGATATGAAGTATTTGAAGTTTCAAATTCAGTATTTACATGATGCAGTTTTAAATTGTTCTATTTTATAACCCCATTGTGACATGCTTAGTGATTGGTTTCTGCAACAGTTTTCCTTCAAATACTTTTCAGCATGTCTAGTTAAAATGCAATTATTGTTAAATATTCTGAATTTGCTTATTTCAACTATACGAATGTTTATTACGAATTTATGAAAATTATCTATGAGAAAAGTCACATGATAAATATTTTGTAAGATAATGGTGCATAAGCACACAGGCAGTATTTTGGGTTTCTTCGGATCTCATTGACCTGTCAAAAATCACATAGTCAGTATTTTGGGTTCTTATTGTAACTCATTGACCTGTCATGTGAAATGCCCTGGTAGCAGGATCTAATCCCCCAGGCAAATGAGATATCTCCATTTATAAGTAAGATGGGAGTCCAATTCGAAACGGATTCCACTAATGGAAGTGATAAGATGACAAATGATTTGAAAATGGAAGCAGGTTTTACCCTCATTTTCAATGTACATATGTTTTGAGTTTTATATACTCTATTTAACCAATACATGTTATGTTATATGTTTTGAAGTTCATGAGTGTAAGTATAGCTTGAATACTTTAAATGTTTCAAAGCTATTGTTTTACGAAATGCATATGTTTTGAGTTATATACTCTATTTGACGAAGTATAAGTATAGCTTGAATACTTTAAATGTTTCAAAGCTATTGTTTTACGAAATGCATATGTTTTGAGTTATATACTCTATTT
Source organism: Nyssa sinensis (assembly GCA_008638375.1). Classification (NCBI taxonomy): domain Eukaryota; kingdom Viridiplantae; phylum Streptophyta; class Magnoliopsida; order Cornales; family Nyssaceae; genus Nyssa; species Nyssa sinensis. The sequence continues at coordinate 36,013,907 of CM018036.1, read as the reverse complement.
GACAAAGTATGAGTTTAACTTGAATACTTTAAATGTTTCAAAGCTACATGATTTAAGGAATGCATATATTCTGTATTCAAAGTATACGAACAATTGGCGGTGATTATTTTACAAACTCTTATGTACTAAACCACTGCTAATTGAAAACCCCATGACGAATACTGGAATTGCTCACAAGCTTAGATTAGATTACCCGGACTTTGTTCGGACCCCCCTTTCAGGTAATTAGCAACAGTCTTGACTTGAGGACGTTGATGATGAGTCTAGCTGATTTTGGGAAGATATGTTTGTCACGACCCGAAACCCACCCTATGCGGATTTCGTGTCGCGGGGCCGACCCTAAGGCCGTCCCTACTTTTTCTATTCCTGTATCATAGTACTAATATGAAAAGTACCAAATTCTTAAAACAATAACAGCGGAAGTTTATCACTACAATAGTCAGCGGAAGTCTTAACATACATCATATGGTTTTACAGTACCAAGTCAAAACTAAACATAACCAGCACCCGTGGGTGGTGAATACATGGGAGAATTAAAAGATAGTCTAATACAATTCTTCAAAATATCCTTCTATGCTTCCAGACTCCTATTGGGGTCTTGCGGTGTCATTACCTGAAAAGGGGTAAGTAGGGTGGAATGAGCTACAAGAGCCCAGCAAGTAAATACAGATCTCTGACACTGGTATCGAGGATCATAAAAGAATATGAATCCAAGAATAAGAATATGATAGCCAATCATAAAAATAAGATGCTATAATAGCCAATGGAAACAATTGTCATGATGGCAAATGAACAGTGGAATCACAATGTGTAATCAGTAGGAATGGCATAACAATGTCCTGAAATTCTCGACGATAATACAATAACAAGAAAGTACTGCCAATATAATTGATCACAATAAATCAATAAAGGAATATCTCGCAATACAAGATAATTACAAGAATAATGTAATTCAACAATTATAGTTGAGCAATCGTGTAAGAGATGCTTTTATTCTATGTTAGGGCTTGATAGGCCCTCGGTCCTTGGGGGCCCGGTTTACCCCCTTCAGTGCATTCCAGTGTATGGCCACATGTCCGTTCACGGACTCGACCCGAAGGTCTTCAGTGTATTTAAAAGCATCGGATGGATATTGTGACTGAGCACAAATCCAGTATACATAAACATTTCATGATCATAAATGATTCCATAGGAGTATATAAAAATGGAATATCATCAATTCAATGGAAACATAACAATAGGCATTTCAAAGCACGGTTCAACATGATAACAATAGTACAACAATAATCAATGTCCACCAGATAGAACAATATCACATTGTGGAGACAATAACATCAGATACGCTCAGGAGTACAAGTTTGGCAGTAAAGAATGAACTTGGCTTGATAACACCACATGGAAGAGAAAGGGTATCTACTTACCTCTAATGAAATCTTAGCTTAGAAATTCGTGAGTGGGCCCTTCCTCTTCAAGTTCCCTATATATCAATAAACGTGTTTCAGAATAAATGTTTATTCATCAATCTTACGTCTCGTCATCTTAAGTATCTCTAATGCCAATTTAGACTTCACCATTGAGTCCATAGGGTTCGGAATAATAAAAATTCACTAGTTCTTTAATTTAATCGGAGTCCATTTGACTCACTTATGAAGCAGGGGTATTTTGGTCATTTTTACAAGTCGTAACTTTTCGGGACTCCGTCTTGTGAAACGGACCTCACCATTGGACTCAGAGCATCCGAGATAATAAAAATTGACTAATCATTTACCTTATTTGGACCTTGTTTGACCCACTTTTGAGTCAGGGGTATTTTTGTAAAATTAACATTTTTCTGTTGGGCCTTAGTGTAATTATTCAAAACTTTTGGGGCCGGTTCATAAATCCCATAAGCTGCGGTCTGAACCAGTTGGTTCAGACCCCAAAACCCTAAACTGGTCAGCCTTTCACCTGAACCAAACGGTTCAGTTTCATTCAAGAACCGGAATACAATAACCCAATTCCCTATCCCTATCCATGGTTCGGTTAACCCCTAAACCCCATTTCTATTTATTGTCTCTGCAACCAAACAGCCCAATGATTTTAATTTTACATTCAAAACGACATAGCATCACTGCCCCTAATCGCTTTCGGTCGGGTCCCGACCCGGTCCGACCCAAACCCGGTCCCGTTATGACCCGAAGAAGCCCCCGACTATCCGGTCGTCTTCTCCGGTTGGTTTTCCGACCACAGGTCGCCGGAACAATGCAATTCCTCACGGATCTTCATGGTTTTACGTCCAAAATTCCCTGTTTTTCTTCCCAATGAAATCTAAGATTGCAAGGAATATTTTAGGACTGTTTTTAACCTCCAACCTCATCGGTTTCATGCACCCATTCCCAGTTTCCGGCGTTGCACCGGTGAGGGAATAACCGGCCATAAAATGGCCATTTCTTGACCATTTAATCTGATTCAAAGTGTTTTGAGATCCTAGGGTAATTTCCTATGCATATTATGGTTCAATTTTCCATTTAGGTTCACCTTTAAATCACCATTTCTAACCGAAACTCAATTTCTTTCTTTTTCTTTTATTTTTCCTTCTTTGTTTCAGATCCTACTATTCCAGTAAGCAATTCTATAATTATACAAAGTGAATTTAAAGAACAAAGGCGCAGGGGTTTACCTGTTCTCAAGCAACTGCTATACCTCAATTTTCAGCTTTCTCTCTCTATCTCTAAGTCTGATTCTATTTTTTTCTCTCTTCAATTACCTTCTTTATTCCTTAACCGACCCTCAGTCGGTGGCCCTTGCCACCTGTAGCTGCGGTGGCAGCATACCCGAGCACCCAAGACACCTCACCAACTTTTCTTATATATATATATACATATATATATACATATTATTCAATTTACCATATATATATTTATATAGCCGTACTCAAATTATATATATATATATATATGTATTCATGAGATCACTTTAATACATTATTATGCATACATATTCATATATACATATCCATTCAATTATGCAACATAACTTAAAACAGTTCGGGTTTTATTATTGTATCGACTTACCTCGATATTTGTGCCGTACCCCGGGTCGGGGTATTACAATGTTTAAGTAGTTTCTCTTGAGAAACCTATGAACTCTAGTAGTACATTTTGTATTAGTAGACAATGTAAGAATATGTAATGAACCCTCAGGGCAACCAAATATGTATTGTATTAATGTATGAAGTCTTTAAGTTTTCGTTATACTCTGAATGTGTAACCATGTATGCTATGTATGTAGCGGCAATATCGAACGGATGTGCATAATTTAAAAATGAGAAAAGAAAAGAAAAATTTTTTCACGCTTCTGCAAAACGTATGTTGCACATCTATTCGATACCGCTGTAGATGCGAGCCTTGTCTCGGGGCCTTCGGGTCTCGGGGCGGCGGTCGCGATCCGGTAATCCGCAGAGGGTGGGTTTCGGGTCGTGACATATGCTATAATTTTCCCTTTTACTGAAATAGACTCTACTATTGAATCTGAAACGTCAAAGAAAGTCGATTTAGGCTTTTACGGAACTCAATTCGGACATCTGTACTAAAGAGGGCAAAACGATCATTTTACACTTTTACGTGTCTTTATTTTTTGGGACCTCGTCTCATAAAACGGACCCCTCCATTGGCTTTAGAATGTCCGACACATAAAGAAGACACTATAGTTTTACTATTTTTGGACTACGTTTCAATTATCTTTAAATTCCCTAATTAATTGAATTTATTTAGTAATTATATTAATTAATTAATTATAAAATAATATATATACGTTGCAGTATATGGCCACATGGGCCTCAGTGGCTCAGTGGCCCATGTACGCGTGTTAAGTCCCTTGGCTTTGGTTGGTTCTGTGTTCGACTCGCGGGGGCAGCAGCCCCTGCACATTTTTTTTCCCTTAATTTCTTAGAGCCAAATAGTAGCTAACACCTAGAACTGGAATAGGATATCCCCATCCCCAATTTAGTTCCAATTCTGATTTCTTACCCTTAGAACCAAATGATCCTAATTACATTTTAAATTTAAAATAGCCCTCACCTAAACGACGCAGTATCAGGACAAATAAGACCCAAACGCCACCGTATCACAAACCTTACTATTCACTGTCTCCTTCGACAATATGGTAGGGTTCCGTCACCTTCTCCAGCGACGGAGACCCTGTTTCGATCAAATTTCACCCTTTTTCAAATGTGGTCCTCTTCCATTTTCCATGAGGGTTTCATTTCTAGGTTTTGTTTTTCATTCGGTTCATAAAATCCTCACCAAATAAGAGAAAACAGTGGCTCCGGTCAACTGTATTTCTCTCATTTTATGTTTATTTCTCAACTGTTTTCATTCTTTCTTTTTCCAAATCTTTTTCTACACTTTGTAGGATTAAATCTAGACCATTTAGACATGGTTTTATGCATAAAATACTAAGAATTTGAATTATCCTCTATGGCCTGCAACTTCATTTTTCTCTTTTGTTTCTACACCAAATGACTTCATTTCTTTTGCATAATTTTCCTCTTAAACTTAGCTACATGGTCCCAAACTTTAAACTATCTATCATGCTTTAAGAAAACTAAAACAAAACTAACCTACATACCTTTTTCTGAACTTTTCTTGTTGCAGTCCATCCCTTTTCTTCTTGGTTCAACTTCTGAATTTCCCACACTCAGCTTCTACTTTTTTGATTCTTTCTTTTCTGTTTTTCTAACCAACGCACACATGTTTATATATATAGCCAAAATTCACCAGCCTTTGTCACCCTCTCACTCTCAGTTCTCTCTCTTCCTCTTACTTGCTGCAGCCTTCCTTGACTTCTTGTCTTGATTTCTTTTCTTTTCTTTTCTGTTTTCTTTTTTTCTTTCTTTAATTGTATTCAAGATCTTTATATATATATATATATATATATATATATGTATATTATATCCTAAACACACACACACACACACATACTAAATCTCTCACACTGTCGACACTCCTAAACAAACACTCACAAGCATGCCTTGCATGTTATATGTATATATATATATATACTCGTAATTTATATACATATATATTTTATATTACTTATTTATATTTCATATTATATATATAGATATATTTATATACACTTATACATGTATTTATACATGTATATATCTATTTATACATGTAACACCCCAACTTGACTAAGAATCATTAGATCACTAAACATTAATTAGTGACCGAGACCTTAAGTAATAAGGTTGATTCGAACCCCAACACGTGAACTTTCAGTAAAAGTCTTGAAAGCCTAAGACGACTGCACATCACTTTAGTTGCAATCACCAACCTGTCTCTATTGATTCCGCAGTAATTATATGTGTAATACCCCGAACCAAAAATATCGGGATCATATGGCACGCATTACGAGATTATGAAAAATTATTGTAAAGATTATAAACTTAAGAGAATAATTAATTAATTTAAAATATTTAATTAATTAAATGTAAGAAATTAATTTTTTTTAATATAATTAAAAGAGGAATATGAAATACATACAATACACACACAAAAGGTGTATTGTGTGTGTAGTCAAGTGTGTATATATACCTATACACCTACATGTATGTGTACAAGTATAGTTATATATATGTATATATATATATGCATAAGTAAAGAAAACCTACAATATCTAAAAGTGTATGTGTGTGTCGGTTGAGATGTGTGTGTGTGTGTGTCGGTTGAGGTGTGTGTGTGTGTGTCTTGGTGTATTAGTGTGTGAATATATATAATATACATATAACTTGTAAAGAACACACACACACAGCCAATGATGGCCTGCCCTAAATAGTAACATGAAGAGCACTCATTTGAGTTACTGCAACAAGCAATGGGAGAGCTAGTGGTTGGGGCAACCAAGAGAGGTAATGATCATGTATATAGTTTTATATATACATATATACATATTGTATACACACACCCACACGAGAATTCAGTCACATAGAGAGAGAGAGAGAGAGAGAGAGTTCTGAGAAGAAGAAGGGAGAAAATCAAAAGTAGAAGGGAGAGAGAGACCATTGTAACAAGTAAACCCAAGTTTTTTATATTTTTCTCTCTCTAGAAATTTTCCTACATATGAACTATCTTAAGCATTGATTATGTATATATGATAGTTAGAACATGTTTAAACAAGAACAAGCATGAAATTGGAGTCTGAAAACAATCAAAAACATCAAACCTAAGAAGGCAGCCATTGAAGGACCTTGCTTATAGCAGGTTTGAACCAACCCTTGCCAAACTAGTTTTGGCTTATCAAAACCTCAAATAGAGACCATGAGGGTTTTAAAAACCCTAATACGTGATCATAAAGCCTAAGAAATGACCTCCAAACATCAAGTTGCAGGTTCGGCCATGAAACCCAGCCCCTGTTTTAGACCCTTAAACCACGTTTTTGGAATGGGGTTTGAACTTCCATATCATGAGGATCATTTTAAGCCAAACCACGCGAGTTTTGGTGATGAATTGAGGATTTACCAACCAATTGCAGGTTTGACTATCAAACCTTGGATCGAACAAATGAGCTTGAATTAACACATAAAACCCATGCCAATATATTGGCCTGACCCCCAGAAACTCGAACCACCCAAAAGCAGATGAAAACAAGGCTTGAAAATCCAAAAAAATGGAAAAAATTGAAAACTGTAATTAGGGCTACAGTATGCCTGTGTGATGAAAAAGACGACGAGTCGACCGAGTCGACTCGCCTAACTCGTCTAGACCAACCGTGTCGACTCAAACACGTGGCGTTTTACTTAAAGTTTTGAAACCCAGTTGAATAACAGTGCAATTTATAAACTTCAAATTGAAGGTCTTACCTGCTCTGGCTTTCTCTTCCTTCCTTTGCTTTCTCCTTTATCCGCAGCCTTGTTTCTTTCTCTTGCTTCTACTTCCTTACGCACAACCCTCTTTTTTTTTTTTTTTGGTTTAGAATTGGTTGCTACAGTTGCCTATACCGACACACACACACACATATATATATATACACACACACACATATAGGAACAGTCTAGAATTCTTTAGAATTTCTCATGTTTCGGTTATTTGCTGGAAGCTTTTTAAAGCCGCATATATATATATATATATATATATATCACCTGCTTTTTACCAACTTCTTCTGAATTTCCAACTGCTTCTTTCCTTTACTTTCTCTCTCTCTCTCTCTCTACAATATGCACATGTACACAATCCACACACTCACATACACACAATGTCAAGCATACATATAGTATACAACACACACAACACATGTCTTATTTGTATGCAACACATATCATTACATATATATATATATATATATTAGATTTTTAATATACATACATATATATTTTGGTATACTTTATATATATACCTTGAATATATATATATATATATTTATATTTATATGTATATTGACCGCCAATACATATATGTGTGTGTGTTTATTTATGTTATATACACATTGGCCCCTCTCCCGAATATTGATATTTATTCCATAAAATATCATTTTATGGAACACCGACTAATTTGGTATTTATTCGGGGCTCAGCATCATCATTACTTATTTTATCGATATTAGGTCCTCGTTAGTGCCTTATTCCATATTCACATTATTTTCATAATTACTTATCCGTATTAGTCTCATATTGTCAATTTCAGCACTAGTCCAAATTATTTTGACTCAGTTGACCAAGTTGTCAATTTCCTGAGCATGCACCCTTTTTGATGTTTTGATTAATTTTGTCTCTTAGGATAATTAATCCTATTATGACTTATTTTATTTTTAGCCATTTCGAACATTACCGTTATATAACGTAATTTTATTAGGTTGGGGTACCGTCTTAGTAATATCAGATTTTTCAAGGTATTACACCTATTTTAACCAAGGGCCTCAGTGGCACAGTGGTTCACACACGTGAGTTAAGTCTCACACGCACGCACACGTCAAGGGTTCGAAACCCACTGATTGTAGGTTCCCTTCTCTTTTTTTTTTCCTAATTATTTAAAAACCACATAGTAAATAAGGGCACTAAATGTGGATAGTGTATCCTTGTTTAGAACAGCGTTATTAAATTGAGTTTATTATACGCGTAGCCAAACAGACTCGGTTCTATTTTAATTTAAAACTTATCCTCCAAACAACACCATTCCACTAAACCCATTTGTGCGATGAGGCGGGTCCCGACCTGAACCCAAAACCGGCCCAACCAGACTTTGACTTGTTCATCATCTTCTCCACTCGCGAGGCTATTGTAGCTTTAATTTACAAAAATCTTCATTTCCTATTTCTTGCATCTCCAAGCCTTTTTTCTCCTTGCTTTTAACTCGACGTAGCTCATAGTACTCTAGCCTAACTTTTCTCGTTAATTTGGAGCATGAAATCGAGCCCAAAAGCTCGGTCACATTCAAACATGGTGTACCTACAACTCGACTGTACCCCCTCATTTTTGCACCAAAATGCACGAGGTTTGGCCTGTGATGATCCTCACTTCATGGGCTTTCGTTCCTCAATCCAAAAATCAACTTTAGGGTTCATTTTAGGGAAATGGGTTTGTAAACCTATGGCTGCAACTCGACTTTTAAAGGTCTTTTTCTAGGTATTTTAGTTGCAACTTAGGGTTTTTATAATCCTTGTAGTGTCTAGTTTAAGTTCTAAGTGTCAAAAACAAGTTTAGTGAACATCGATTCAGATCTAGGTTTCTTAAGGTGCTTCAAGGGCATCTATGCCTTTCCTAGGCTTAAACCATCATATTTTGCATTCTAATCCCTTGTAACACACTCCCTAATTACATGCATGCTACTCAAGATCATTAAACAACCCAAAACAATGCTATATTACTCTTTAAATTTAAGAGGAAAAAATCAGAATTGAAAGCTTTTATACCTTTCCAATGGTGCCCTCTTCTCCTTTAGCCTCAAGCTACTAGAACCCAATTCCAATCCTCAAAGGGCATGCAAGTAGGCTTTCTTTTTTCCTCCTCCTCCTCCTTCTTCTTCTTCTTCTCTCTCTATCTCACTCTCTCTCTCTCTCTCTACATGCACTCAATCACACACTAACCTCACGCACACTCTAAGTTGTAATTGTCTATGTCACAACACACACAACTCTAAATCACAACGCCCACACCAAAGTCCTATATATACGTGTCATCATGTATATATATGTAATACACCGACCCGGGATACCGGGTCATATGGCACGCATTACGAGACAATAAAAAAGTTGTGTAAAGGTTTTTACACTAAAGAGAAAATTTAATTAATTAAATAATTAACTAATGTAAAATATTGAATATATTTAATTGTTAAAAATTAAATATAAATAAACACACATATACACACATTATGGTGTATTGTGTGTGTGTATATTATGAAATGTGTAAAAATATGTATATATATAAATACATGTATACAAGGGAGGGTATATATATGTATAAATTACATACATATATGAACATAGTGTGAACAGTACAGTGTGTGTGTGTGTTGGCTAGTGTGTGTTTCTTCACATATAAGTGTGTGTATTATATTATATGTATATATATATGAAATATCTTGCAAAAAACCAAGAGAAAGCTGAAAAGAGAAAAAAACAAAATTGATGAGAAGTGAGGGGCTAGTGTAGGGCTACAATCAGAAAGAAGAGAGAGAGAACAGTAGAGAGAGAAAATGAGGAGAGAGAAGGGTCGGTCACCTTCTCTTTAAATAGCCAAGCATGCAAACCATGCTTTCTTCTTGAAAAAGGAATCAAAAGAAGAAGAAGTAAGGAGAATAGAGAGAGAATTGGAAGTAGATCAAGAGAGAAATCAGGCATAAACAGGTGAAGTTTCAAATCTTTACATTTTTCTCTCTCTAAATTTCAAGCATGAAAGTAGGTTAGTTTTAAGTTGTTTATGTACATATGATGTTTAAAACTTATTTAGACCTGTTTAAACGTAAGATTTGAGCTTGAAACAGTGAGAAAACATGAAACCCATAAGCTACGGCCATGGATGGACCTTGCTCAAGCAGGTCTGAAACCGTGATGATTAAATCATGTTTGGGTTATTGGAACCTCAACTAGGCTCCAAAAGAGTTTTAAAAACCTACACCCGCGACCATAAAGCTCAAAAAATGGACCCCCTATGGTGACTTGCAGGTTACGGGTTTGGAAACCAAACCCCTAAACTCTGTGTTAAATCCATTTTCACGAATGGGGAATGAAACCTCATGAATAGAGGATCAAAAGAAGCCAAATTCCACGAAAAACCATCAAGAAATAAGCGTTAACCATGGAGTTACAGTTCTGGTTATCATGGCTTAAACCGAGTGTCACATCCCCCTTACCCACCCTGTGCGGATTAGGGGCATGCAACCGGCCAGTTAGGCACCCATCGGTTTTTTTTTTTTTTTTTTTTGAAATCAAAATGCCGACGGTAATCCTAACCACAGGCCATTCATCAGTAACATCCAAGTACAATGCATTCAAATAATATAAGTTACAGCGGAACTAAGGGAATGCATAACACCTTGGCAGAGCCATTAATACATCCATGGTTAACTATTACATCATTGTCCTACAAAAGATACTAGTCTTAGGTTTCAGTATATTATATTCAAAAATGGAGTTAGGTACAAAAATGGTTAATTCATGGATTCTTCAAAATAGTGCTTCGGGTCTCCAACCCGCTAATCCCGGTCGCTGGGTCCTTCACCTGAAAAATGTTAGGGAAGGGGTGAGCTTTAAAAAGTCCAGTGAGTAACACGGGTCCCCTGTCATGGGTTTCAAACCATTGTTGTTTATAAAACAGGTGGTCGGATCAGACATTTCAGAGGATATAGTTAAATCCGTATATTTGAACAATATTTAAAACAAGAATACAGTCAAAACATCATAGCAACAGAACAGTTCAATAATGAGCAGAGCAGAACAGTATAACAGGATAACAGTACAGTATGCACACTTTAAATAGTGCAATATGCTCATACAGTGTTCAAGACTGAATTTGGTGTCATGAGTCAGTAGTTCTTTTAGTAAAAACAATGATAATTTCATTTCAATACGGAACAGTGAAATCGGACAAGGTAAAAATATAGTCATGCATTGAGTAAAAGCATGGAAGACAGTATATCAGTAGGAACAGTACAGTACAGTATAAAAAATACAATAACTGGACGGTGTACTTATACACCAATTCAGGAGTCTAGGTTACTCACCTTGTGCGGTAACGGGACTTAACTGAGAAGCCTTTCTCTTCTTCTTATCCTTCTTTATCCTAGAAAATTTAGGAACATTTCGTAAATCTCACATGAATCTTTAACTTGGTTTATTTAAAATTCAACCTGAGTTAGACTATCTCGCTGTCTATGTTTTTTTTATGATAATTGAAATTCACCTTTGCACCCACTCTTTCAGGGTTTCCATGTCTTCCTGTTTCTTTAGTTTAGCCTCCGCGACCATTGCCTTGGTACGCATCTTGTATATAAACGGTCGAACGGAGACTACCTCAGTTGTTTTGGCTATCGTTATGTTCCGTTCGATAATCTTTTGTTGCCATAAGAGTTGTTGCATGAACTCCTGTTGCTTCTTGTCAGCTAGTCTTTCGGCTTTAGACATAATGGTAAATTTCTTGTTTTTCCCTTCCATGACTGGCTTGAGTTTTTTATCCTATAGCATGATCCCAAGAAGTCAGGATGTGTACTACTTCTAGGCAGTCCGGTTATGAAATTATTTAAGCTTTCATTGGTTAGTTCTTAGTTCATTCGGATGTTATCTAACTTGATACAAGGTTAGGGGTATTTTGGTCATTTCACAGTTGTGAAGTTTCGACTCCGATTCGTCATCCAATTACGTGTATAGTCCCCTACGTGTCAGGGTTTCTATTGTTTTCAGTTTCGTCTCAATCGGACGTTGTTTGGGTTCTAAACAGTGTCAGGGGCAATTTGGTAATTTCGTGTGTTGTATTTTTCGGTACTTTATCTGCTAATACGGACCTCACCGTTGAGTCCGGAATGTCTGACATAGTCAAAATAGACTATCTTTTAGTTGTATTTGGGTTCGAGTATCCTCAGGGGTAGTATGGTCATTTACTCCTACGCGTTTGTATTTTTCGGGACTTAATTTCTCAAATCGGACTCCACCATTGAGTCCGGAATGATTGAAATAGTGAAAATACACTATTCATTTGACTTATTTGGACTTCATTTGACCTATTTATGACCTAGGGGTAATTTGGTCATTTTTATTTAATTAATAAATTAATTAAATAATTTATTTTATTATTTATTAAATTATCAGGGGTATAAATGAATTAAAACATCAGAAACTGGGCCACAGTGTAATATTCAGAACTGTTGGGGGTTGGTTTGCAATTTTCCAAAAGGTTTGAACTGAACCAAAGGGTTCAGTCCTTAAGCAAGTGAACCGGACCGGTCCAATCCGGTTCTGACCGGTTCAAGGTAATGTGCTGACGTCAGGCTGACGTCAGCCCTAAAATTTAAAATTTAAAATCAGTTATGCTAAAACGACACAGTTTGGTTTTAAACGGGTTATCCGTTTCTCGGTCGGGTCGGGTCCACCCGACCCGACAACCCGATCCATGCCCGACCCGTACTGTTCATCGTCCCCAACAGTCTAGGGCTACTGTTGCCCTAGAATTGCAGAATTTTCTCCTTCAATTTCGTGGAGTTTTATGCATCGATTTTCACTGGTTTTTGTTCTAAAAGGATTCTGGGTGTAAGACCATTCATTTGGCATCGGTTTCAAGCATCAAACTCAACGACGGGGGACTGTTCTAGCCGATTATCGTGGGAGTTACAGTCGGTCCATACGGCCTGGTTTCTTGACCATTTTGCACGAGGTTTTGTCACATCCCGAACCCCACCCTACGCGGATGTCGAGGACGTGACTGCCAGTCGGTCGCGACGCGACCAACCAAAGGCAAATTCTGAACTTTCCGACGAATTGCACTCCAACTGTAGGGTCAGATGCAGCGGAATTTAAAACTTTTTCTTTGTATCACGGGAATGCAACTCACTTATCCATCATAAGTATATGTATCACAGAGCAAGACTAAATCCAGTCAGTCAACAATTCTAATCTCAGGGCATATCTAAAATCAAGCATATAACAACAGAGCAGATCTAATATCTCTAGAGTACCATTAGTTCCATGAGCCATGTCTAACCAATATATATCAGTCAAGTCAGTCATAACATACCACTCACCGGAATAACCAGGTTCAGTCCACAATAAACCAGTCTCTACAGTTCAGTGCCGTCAGATCCTTACTTGCGATGCCACTTGGCCTATTCACGTCATGTCATAGTACCATCTAATCCAATGGAGGTAATTCCTGAAAAATGTCAGAATAATGGGGTGAGCTTAAATAAGCCCAGTGAGTAACACAGATTCCCTATCATGGGTTTCAAAACCAGTTTTGTGCTTCCAAGGCACATGGATAATTTAGTCATTACAAAAATAACTATTTTTATAAATCCATTTCATAAGCAGTCTAGTACAATAAAACAGAATCGAACAGACAATACAAGCGGATCGGAACATGACATAACCAATCGGTCAGAACAATAACTATTGCTAATATATCGGTCAAGACACAGACTCTTCATTAACGGAACGAATCATAACGGAACTGGACCTTATATCAATCAAGACAGACAGATCATCAATGGACGGAACATGTCGGAACCGGACGGAACATATCAATCGAGGCAGACATAACATTAACGGACGGAATATAACGGAATCGGACGGTAACAATACATCAGTCAAGCAAAGGCATATCGCGAACGGATAAAATTATAACGGAACTAAACGGAAACAATACACTAATCAGGACACAGGCAAATCATGAACAGGACAACATAACGGAACTGGGTAGAAACAATATAACAATCAAGTCAGGGACACATCACTGTCGGAACTAATCATAACTGGACTGAACGATATTTCAATCAAGACAGACGTATCATCAACGGACAGTACACAACGGAACTGGACCATATATCAATCAAGACAGACACATTATCAATGAACGGAACATAACAGAATCGAACGGAACAATACATCAGTCAAAACAAAGACATATCATTAACGGATAGATCATGACGGAACGGGACCATATATCAATCAAGGCGGACTTAACATCATTAACGGACGAAACATGTCAGAACCGGACGGAACATATCAATCGAGGCAGACATATCATTAACGGACAGCACATAACCGAACTGAACGGAATTCCTAATTCGAAGGACACAAGCACATCACGTGGAATGTGATACAAAGGGCGTACATTAAGTACATACATTTAAACAATATAGCATTCAGACAGTATACTATAAAAATCGGTACGATACAACAAAATGTTGTTCTTTGCCTATATCACATGGTTTATTTTATCGTTTCGGAAATAATGGTTCAATATATCCATTTTATCTCAACAGTTCAAAACAGGCAAAACAGTACGGAATGCTAGCACAGGGATCAGGAATATAGTCAATTATTAAAAAAGACTAAAACCATGTCATAAGTGATATAGTACGGAAAATATGCATTTAAATAATTGCATTCAAAACAGATCAGTAAATCAAGGGACAGTATCAAAACAGTGTCAGAAGTTACTCACAAACTTTACGCTTATTTCCTTGCATAAATAATCCGATAACCTCCAGGTACGTCAGGCATCTCCATGTATATCCTGAATAATAATCATCAATCACAGACAGATCAGAACTCATCCATTCAGGTCTCATTCGTCATCTTAGGTATCTATCGGATTACCTAAGACAGCCTAGTAGCCTATCGCCCTTCCATTGGGTCTCACCCGAGGCTATTTCATTCTTTGATTAGGCTTAGCAGTTATTAGGATTATATCCTAAGTCATTTAGACTTCAATTGTTATCAGTCAGGCACTCTTTCAACCTTAGGGGCAAAATGGTAGTTTTACCATTCTTGTGCCGGACCCTGTCGTGGTCTTCGGAATAGTCTTTATATCTTAAGTACAAAGTTCTACGTCCTTTGGACTCCAATCGGTATCAGTTAGGTTCTCATTTTAACCATAGGGGCAAAATGGTAACTTTGCTATTCTTATCCCGGACCCTGTTCTGTTCCTCAGAATATCCCATATATCGTATATATGAAGTTTTAAGTCTTTTAGACTTTAATCGGTATCAGTTGGGTACTTATTTAGTCTTAGGGGCAAAATGATAATTTTGTCATTTTTGCCCCGGACCCTATCATGGTCCTCAGAACGTCCCATATATCTCATGTATAATTTTGTAAGTCCCTTGGACTTTATTTGGTATCTGCTTTAGATCGTCGGGACACATTAGTCATTTCTCATTTTACGCGTTGACTGTTTCGGAGTCTTATTTAGCCCTTCAGTGTTCATAATTATCTCTATGATAATTTATCAGATCAGTTTGACCTTTATTCGACCTCTACTTTGCACTTACAGTGCTCAGGGGTATTTTGGTCATTTTACGTTTTGTGTAATTCTGACCCCGATTCGTCATCTAATCAAGTATACAGTCTCACCAGTGCCTGGGCTCCTACCGGTATCAGTTTCGTCCCAATCGGACTTTGTTTAGGTCTCGTACGGTATCAGGGGTAATTTGGTAATTTCATGTGTCGTATTTTTCGGCACGTCAGTTCATAAAATGGACCTCACCATTGGGTCCAGAACGTCCAACATAGTGAAATTGGACTGTCTGTTATGTTTAATCGGCCCTGGGTGTCATTAAGGGCAATTCAGTCATTTACACCTACGTGTCTGTATTTTTTGGGACCTCAGTTCATTAAACGGACCTCACCGTTGAGTTCAGAATGCCCGACATAGTCAAAATAGGCTATCTGATACTTTTATTTGGGTCTGGTGCCATCAGGGGCAATACAGTAATTTATCACTTACAGGTCTGTATTTTTCGGTACTATATTTCCCAATTTGGACTGTACCATTGAGTCCAGAATATTTGAAATAGTGAAAATACACTATTTATTTACTTAATTTGGACTCCGTTTGACATATTTAATGTCCAGGGGTAAAATTATAATTTTACCTATTTAATAAAATAATTAAATAATTATTTTATTATTTAATTAATTTATTCAGGGCTTAAATGTAGAAATTTTCCAAAATCTGGGCCAGAGTACAATTACACAAAACAGTTGGGGGCTTAAATGTAAATTCAGAAAATAGGGGTTCAAACCCAAGGGTTCAAGGGTTCATCAGTTGAACCGGTCCAAAACCTCCAAAAACCAACCGGTTCAGTTAGGCCAGAGAACCGGAATTAAATATTCTAGTTAACCCCAATTGCCTTTAATCTTCGGATAGCTTATCCCCAAAACCTGATTTTAATTTCGTGCATCCGTAACCAAACAGGTAGGATCAGATTTTAATTTAACACCCTAACACCAAAACGGTGCAGTTTTGTTAAAACAGTGGCACGGTCATGGACAGACACGTGTCCGAGTCGACACGCGAGTCGACCGAGTCGACTCTGTCTTCCCCATCGTGCAGCGCATTGTTGCCCTAGTTGCAGTCACCAAGTTTTCCAATTTCGTGGGTTTTCATGCACGTTTTTCAACCTGTTTTGATCCCAATCGATTACCAGAAATGAATCCAACAATTTGGCATTCTTTTTAAGCTTCGAATCAAGCCAAAGTGCTTGATCTAGGTGGGGAATAACCGGACCTGCAACTCGGTTGCAAATCCTTATTTCTCAACCAAATGTTGTGAGATTTGTTTTAAAATGAACCTTGATTCATGTGGTTTCAAGTCCCAATCACGAAAATCAGTTTAACACACTCTAACCAAAAATGGCATTTGAAGACCGAACCTGCAACTGACGTGTTAGAGGGGTTGCATGGGGTTTTAGGGTCGCGGGTTGGTGGTTTTGGGATCCCAGGAAGGTCTAGATCAGTTCTAGACCATCAAAACTCAGCTTTTGAGAGGTCAAATCAGACCCAATTATCCGAGGTACATCCATGGCCGTTTTGCTACAGGTTTGGGGTTTCAGTCCTATTCGACCTTCCCAATTGTTCTATAACAATCTCAGGCCTCTCAGTAGTCTATATGTGTAGTTTATATGGCTCAAAACATCTGAAATTAATGACAGAATTTAAACAGAAAAATTCAAGCAGTTTTAGGTGTTTTACCTCTTAACCGACCACTGTTTTCCCCCATGGTTCAGATCTAGTCTCTAGGCTTTTCCAGTGCAGTCCCGTCTCCTTCTTGTGCATCTCTATGAACACCATGCACACACTCATGCATGCACACACTTTGGTCTCACATGGACATGCATGGCCTCACACATGGATTTTCTCTAGCAGGTTCTTTCTCTCTCTAGACAATCAGTCTCTCATCCCCAACAGATCTGTTTTCTCCTCTTTTACTAGCTGATATCAGTCTTTTGTATGTAATCTCTATATATATATATATATCCATATATATAATATCACACATACCTATACATATACATCTCTAGATGTATACATCAGAGAATCAGTGGGACCTAGGGCTGAGGTGGGCTGATGCAAACCAATCATATGGGGTTTGCATGTAATCTCATTGGTCCAATTTGAGGTGGGGCTTGGTTAATTCAGGGATATATATAATTAAGTTGTATATAAATGCACAAAGGTGCTGGATGGCCACTTGGTTAAGTTTTTGGGTGAGATTCATTCCTTCCCTCTCAAAGGTCAAGGGTTCAATTCCCCTTGACCACCAATTTGGTCATTTTTCCACATTTTGGGCTAAGGCCCTGTTTGGCTGCGCATTAATTCAGTTTTTGATGTTTGCCTCATAACTTTCATTCCGTAGCTTCTTTTCCAACGCGGTTTCTTCCGGTCAGTTCCTATTTCAGTTATCTACAGTGTCAGAGGTTCCGTGTCATTTATTAGTCATTCAGAATTTTCGGGATTAACTAATTCGAATTCCGTCAGTGTTAAATTGACATTATTTCACCTAATTAATTGATAATTAGGTTCGGGTATTATACCCTATTCTCGGACATGTTTTGTCATTCTATTGGTCTAGTGTGACCACCGGGAGATTAGGGTTAATTCCCTTAATTATTCCCTAAGCCGGTACTAATTAATAATTAATTATTTAATTATTAATTATACAGAGTCGGGGTGTTACAGGTTTGGTCCTCCGTGACCCTCTTAACATAAGCTTCAATTCCCAATCGTTTAATCTCAATTTAGTGGTCAAACGTTGAGAGTTGATTTTTGGGCCGAAAAGGATAATGTCGATTTTAAGGGCTTAAACCTAGGTTTCTAGGTCGCGGATGGTGTTTTTCAGGGTCCTACAGAGTTCTATTTCGTGTATTGATCATCAAAAGTCCAGTTGGTTGAGGTCGGATCAGACCTGCAACCTCGAGGTCCATCAATGGCGGTTGCTACGGGTTTGGGTTTTTGGGGCAGTTCTGATGATCCAAATGTTCACAATCGATCCAGATTTTATGGTCTAAACATGATACATGCATTAACAATCCTAAAAAGCTATAAAACAGTAGCCAAATCAAAGAGGAAAATTTCAGAAAATTTTGGACAACTGACCTTCGTACAGTGGTCTCCCTCACTGGCTGTGTTCGAACAGAAGCTCCAACAAGTTGGCTTTGATCCCTCTGTGCACTCCCAGACCTTAGCTCCCTTCTATTGCTTCTTCAATGGCCAAACTCACACACAAGGTCTCACTTTCTCTCTCTAGATTCTCTCCCTTTCTCTCTAACCCACACTCTCTCTAAAACAGTAAACTAAACCTTCAATACAGATTTGGTCTCATGCATATATGGAGATTGTATATCAATAATCAGATTTCTTTTCTTGATGTTTCATCTCCCCCAAGTGCATGATGGGTTTGCATGCAATTTGGTTGGGAGGAGATGTAATCATGGTGGGATAGGCATGATGGCTATAGCATAGGGTGATGCATGCTGATGTGTTGCATGCATGGCTATTGGTCACTTTGGGGAGAGGCCAAATCTGATTTATACTTATATACATATCTTTGTACATATATACACAAAAGTGTTCCTAGCTTAGGTGGTAATTTTTTGGTAAACCAAATTTTTCCTAGTTGGTCAAGGGATCAAATCCTCTCTGGCCACATTTTTGGTCTTTTTCCCATATTTCGGGCTTAGGCCCTGTTTGGCTGCGCATTAATGCAGTTTCACTGTTTTCTTCCTAACTTTCAATCTGTAGCTTATTTTTCGACGCGGTTTCTTTCAGTCAACTCCTAGTTAGGTTAGCTTCAGTGTCTGAGGGTTCAGTGACAGTAATCAGTTTCTCAGAATTTTTTAACATTTGCTAACATGGGTTTGATCAGTATTAAACAGTTGAATTTAAACAGTTAAATGCCAGATCAGATTTCAAGAAGAGTTTTTCATTACATAATTTAATAATTAAGTCTGGGGTGTTACACCGAGTGTTTAAGCCATATTCGAAGCCTCAAATGAATGCCAAGATGGTCGGTTGTGTCTTAGGAATAATTTGGGACCAAAACAGGGGAGGTTGGTTGAGTAGAAATGCACGAAATAGAAGAAAAAGGGAGACTGAAACTAGGGTTTTTCAGTCGGTGGATTGGGGAAGACGATGACGGGTTGACTCGTTTTTAAAATGTGGCTGAGTCGACTCGGACAGGTGGCAGCCTCTGGGCTTGCCACCGATTAATTGGAACGACGCCGTTTTGAGTGTCGGTTTAAATTAAAAGAGACCTAGGGCTGACGTCATGATGACGTCAGCCACATGTAATAAACCGGATAGACCGGTTGGGTTACCACTGAACCAGACCGGTTCACTTATATTTTAACTGAACCCTTTGGTTTTTCTAAATTAATTAAAATGAAATAAACCAATACTTTTGGTTATTACGGACTGACCCCTGGGCTTTAGAAAATTATACTATGGCCCAACTGAGGGAAATATTATGCAATAAAGCCCCTGGAAAAATAATTAAATAATTAAATAATTAATTTAATTATTTAATAAATAAGGTTAAATTACTATTTTGCCCTTGTGGCATAAATAGAGCAAACGAAGTCCAAATTAAGCATATGAATAGTGTAATTTTACTATTTTGGACATTCTGAGATCAATGGTAGGGTTCGTTTTACGAGACGGGGCCCGAAAAATAAAAACACGCAAGGGGTAAATGACCAAAATACCCCTTGACCAAAATTAACAAGTTATTAGTGTATTCTTACTATCTTGGACCTTCTGAGTCCAATGGTGAGGTCCCCAACATGAAACGGGGTCCCGAAAAATAAAGACACGTAAAGGGATAAAAAGACCAAAATACCCCTGGTACCCCTAAAGCCGAAATGAGATCAGAAAAGGTCTAAATTGACTTTCTTTAACATCCCGGACTCAAAAATGGAGTCCAAATTACGAAACGAAGTACAGAAAAATGTGACACGCAAAATGATAAATGACCATTTTGTCCTTTTACATATAACAGTCTGAATTAAATGATTGGAAAGCCTAAACTGACTTTCTTTGACACTCCAGACTCAATGGTAGGGTCTATTCGACCAAAAGAAATGTCTAAGATAAAAAGACATAAAATTTGATGAATAGCATCTGTTAGATGACTATGAACTGAAATGATGCCAAAGTACTAATACTAAGGCAAGTACGAGAAACGAAATGTGAAAAGACACGACACGTAAACATGTCAAATAAATAAATTTAAATTAAAGTTAATGGAACTCCCAGAAGAGTATAAATTGAAATAAATTCAATTTCTAACACGTTAAATTATGTCATAGGTTACAAGTACGAGTTAAATTAAGTACCTATGAAATTGTGAAATCGTTTTAGGATCTAATACGGTTTAAGCATAAGTTAAGGAATATCGAGATGATATTACAATGAATGTGAAGTTGATGAGGTGTTTATGAATTGTTCTTAGGAACTACAAGGAAAGTGGGAAAGCGCATTTTTAGCACTAACCCTAAAGAATCAAGGTGAGTAACCCTGTGTTTGAATTGGAGATTTAACTCCATGGATTTGAAAAAGTTTTAAGTTCAAAGATGTGAAGTATTTGAAGTTTCAAATTCAGTATTTACATGATGCAGCTTTTAATTGTACTGTTTTATAACTCTATTATGACATGCTTAGTGATTGGTATCTATCATAGTTTTCTTAAAACATATTTCAGCATGTCTAAGTTTTAAATGCCAAATTATGTTAAATATCCTGAATTTGATAGTTACAAGTATTTGAAGTCCTATTGTAGAAATTATACATTTCATGTTTTTAATTATTCATGAAAGTATCTATTGAAGAAGTTGTGTGATAAATGTTTTACAAGATAAATGGTACTAAGTACCACCCTATGTGATGTTGAAATCCTTCGGGATTCAACAGTAAATGCCCGGTAGCAGGATCTAATCCCCCAGGCAAATGAGATCGGCAGTATTGGCAGTAAAATAGGAGTCTGGTTCGAAACAGATTCCACCTAATTAAAGAGAAAAGATGACAAGTGATTTTGGAAATGAAAGCAGGTTTTACCCTCATTTTCAAATACATATTGATGTGATTTAAGTTATATACTTAACTGACGAAGTACGAGTTTAGCTTGAATACTTTAAATGTTTCAAAGCTATTTATTTGAAATGCATATGTTTTGAGTTATATACTCTATTTGACGAAGTACAAGTTTAGCTTGAATACTTTAAATGTTTCAAAGCTATTCATTTGAAATGCATATGTTTTGGGTTATATACTCTATTTGAAGAAGTACGAGTTTAGCTTGAATAGTTTAAATGTTTCAAAGCTATTCATTTGAAATGCATATGTTTTGAGTTATATACTCTATTTATCGAAGCACGAGTTTTGCTTGAATATCTCAAATGTTTTCAAGCCATTTGAAATGCATATGTTTTGAGTTATATACTCTATTTATCGAAGCACGAGTTTTGCTTGAATATCTCAAATGTTTTCAAGCCATTTGAAATGCATATGTTTTGAGTTATATACTCTATTTGACGAAGTACGAGCTTAGCTTGAATACTTTAAATGTTTCAAAGCTATTTATTTGAAATGCATATGTTCCGAGTTATACACTCCATTTGACAAGTATAAGTATAGCTTGAATACTTAAAATGTTTCAAAGCTATTGTTTTAAGAATGCATGTACTTTGTATTCTAAATTGTATAAGCAATTGGCAGTGAATGTTTTACAACTCTTATGTACTAAAAACCACTGCTAATTGGAAACCCCATGACGAACACTGGAATTGCTCACAAGCTTAGATTAGCTTACCCGGACTTTGTTCGGACCCCCCTTTCAGGTGATGCAGCAGACAGGGTCTTAAGGACAACGACGATGAGTCTAGCTGATTTTGGAAGGATATGATTAAATAGTTTCTTTTAAAGAACCCATGAACATTAGTAGTACGTTTTGTATTAATAGACAATGTAAGAATATGTAATAGGCCCTCAGGGCAACCGAATATGTATTGTAGCGATGTATGAAGTCTTTAAGTTTTCTTTATACTCTGAATGTGTAACCATGTATGCTATGTATGAAACAGCAGTATCGGACGGATGTGCATAATTTAAAAATGAGAAAAGAAAAGAAAAAGTTTTTCACGCTTCCGCAATCATGTGTAGCACATCTATTCGATACCGCTGCAGATGCGAGCCTTGTCTCGGGGCCCTCGGGTCTCGGGGCGGCGATCGCGATCCGGTGATCCGCTTAGGGTGGGTTTCAGGTCGTGACAATATATATGGCTGATGTGGTGTATATCATTCCATTGGGTAGAGGTGTGGTCCAATGGCATGCTGCCATCTCAATTTTGATGTGCAGAATTGAAACTTATTTGGGCATATATATATATATATATATTTGATGGGTTATATAGCACAAAGTACTCACAGCCCAATTGACATTTTTTTTTGGGCTTAAGACCTCTCCCCTTTCTGGTCTAAGGTTCAAACCCTTTGGCCTCCCTTTTGGCCTCATTTTCCCCCCATTTTTCCTACTTATGCCTTGTTTGGCATTTTAGGTATTTTTCGTCAAATTTTGAAATTGTGCCTTAATTGCTTTAAAAATTTTTTAGTATTCTCGCCTTACTTTTGATTTTTGTGTGCTAAATTTTTATACCATAAATCTTATTTTTTTGTCATATTATATCGTGTTTTATTCGACCAAAAGTATTTCGTATTTATTGATAAATCTGATTGAAGTTGTTTTATTCTCGCATCGTTCCAATTTGCCCAATTTTTTTTTGTGTACAAACTTTAATATTTATGGCCTACTAATTCTAATTTAAGATGTCAAATAAATTAATATATAATTAATCTCGTAAAAATGATATTAAGGTAAATTATTTTGCCTAATTGGTTTGGAATATTACACCTTATTCAAATTAGAACTTCTCCAATACTAAATGTCATTATATTTATGTCAAATTTATATTTTGACATTGCTACATTATAAAGATACCAAATTTTGAAAACTCTACTTCATTGCTAAAGGACATTTTTTTACATAACTAACTATTTTTTTCTTCCAATTACTATTCTTCCGCCATGTGCCCAGTCCCTATTGAAAAATTAGTCATTCTGATATTCTAGTTTGACTTTGGAAAAGTAGAAACAAGCTAACTTAGAGAGTAGTACTGGACCCATATCATTAAAAAATAGTGAAAAAGGAGCAACAAAAAAAAAAAAAAAATACAATTGTATTCCATGAATGTGGCACAAGGGCAGCTGCTACTATTACTGCTAAATGTGGTGTTACAAATGTTGACAAGTCATAACGAATTTTTTTTTTTTTGTCACAGATATGTCTTTTAAAATAATATTTACACTCCCAAGTTATATTAAAAATATTTAGAAGACTTATGTTTATAATAAAAGCATAAGTATAAAATGTACTTTTTAAATATATTTTTATTTTAAAAGGACAAATTATAAATGCACCTTTATTTTAATGGTCCGATTTTTAAATGTCTTTTTTTTATTAAAATACATTTCAAATTTTTATTTATAAAAATAAAAAAATATTAAAAGAAAGACGCATTTTTAATTCACGCCTCTATTTTAAAATCACGGTTTGTAACGGAACTTTTTTATTTAGCACGCACCTCTTAATACTTTTAAGACAAAGCGAGATTTTCAAATATTTTTTCTACATACTTGGGTTTGACAAAGACTCGCGCCTCCGTTGGATTAGCAACTTTTGGCCAAATTTTATAAAATGACACCCCATTGGTGCTGCTCTTATTAGTGGTTTTCTAATTAACTTGGGGATGGGAAATGGGAATATCCAAACATTTGAACTCTCCTCCTCAACCGTCCGATTTAATGACTGACTAAATAATTTGGAATTGAAAAGCAGCTCTCTCCCCGTCCACCTATGAAGTGCCAGACAACACCCGCAACCTCCTTTGCAGTCCCACGTTGCTATAAAAAGTTAAAAAAAGAAGGGAAAGTTACCACTGCTAGTGCGAGAGAGGGAGAGAGAGAGAGAAGAGGAGGTGAGGAGAGAGAGCGCTGGTGTCTGGCTGCCTGATATAGTTGGCGGTGTTTGTTTGTGTGAGTCTTCTCTTTCTGAGCGTTTGGGTAATCCTCATTTGATCTTACACATTCTCACGCTTTTGGGTAATCCTCGTTTGATCTTTCGCATTCTCAACCACAATATGATAATATTCATGTTATACAAATATATACGTACATTTACACAAATTTATTTTCTCGAGAGGGTTTCAGTTAACTTCTTCTTAGCTTTTGTGCTTTAAATGTGTATATATACATACATTTACACACACACACACACACACTCTATCTCGATACCTTGCGTGAGTTGTTGCTCCCTTGATTGAAAATCTTGGGTTCTGCCTTTTTCCCCAGGGGCCGCTATATGTTTTAAAGATTTCGGGAATGACATGAATGAGCATTCCAGAGCAATGTCCGGACGGACGGATTCTGTCAGATTGCTTGGTTGCTAAGATTGATTTAAACTCTTCCCCTTGTTCTGTTTCAGAAAATGAAACTTAATAATTATATATATATATATATATATATATATATATCTATCTATCTTACCGTGCCTTTTTTTTATTTTTTAAAGATGTTACTATCTTAGAATTCTAAATGGTCCGTCCATCTGGTTTATCGTTTGTTCTGATTTTCTCAAGGGTTTTATAAAACCATTAATCCTTGCTTCAATTGTGTGTCCGTGTCATCAATATTTGTAAGTGAACTTTCTTAACATAGAAGATTATATAGGACTACTGTTTGTACATAAAATATTTCTGTGCTCCGTTTGTTGGTTGCTGAGAAAGCGGAGGACTATGAGAAGAAAATGAAGATTGGAACCTACTACTTACCTTTTTTTGGGTTTACAAGAACAAATATATCAACTTAACATTGAAGAGTCATGTTCACTGCAAATTTTTTTTTTTTTTTTTCATTCATTTTATTGATGGCAAAATTCTGTATTTACTTCTGGCAATTTTTTTCTGAAGGTTTGGCCCTAAAACAAGTGTAGTTTGACTGATTTAAAAAAATAATAATAAACATGACTGGGGACACAATTGTTTGGCTCAACTATTTGTAATTAAGAGTTTGAATCTAGAATCTCTGTATGAACGGTCATATCCACTTGAAGAATTTAAATGGAAATTTTAGCTGTTGCATTGATTGGTAACCTTTAAATGCTCTACACACATGCGTACTAGGATTTTGCGGTTTCATACTTGGCTTCCTCTTTGATTGGAATTATAGTGGTGTAGGTTATGGAACATCTGTGCTCTTTATCTTCCTTGCATAGATCATATGATTGGGCATATATGAACTGATGAAGCAAAACATTGTGCTTAACATAAATATTTGTGGTTTATCTTATCTTTCATTGCATTCAGATAATCAGATTACTTGGATTTATGGACTTTATTTTCCAGGGTTTTTCTTTTTTTATTGGTGGGGAGATTTGATTGAAGGCTTGTAGAAGGGCAGAAGATAGATCCTGGCAATGCCTTATTTTATTTCTAAGTGGGAGTTGAACCTCTGGGATATTACTCAAGCCTCTTCCCAACTCAGCCAACCCCAAGGATTACGACAAATACCTTATAACCAACTCATCCCTTGATACCATGTTTTTGGGTTTGTTCCATTAATATTTTGGTTTCAAGTTTATGGGTTTTCATTCATATATAGTAATGCAGCATGACAATTAGTTCCATCCTAACTTACACGAAGATGAGGGGAAATAAGATAAAGGAGTGATGAATCATCTTGAATCACAGCACTGCTCATTTAGTATCTTGATTTATTGTCTCTTTTAGCGTGTCCTCAAGACCTTTTAGCTTGTGTACACTGATGTTAGAAATTTGTGGATTGACATTATCTATTTGGTGTGAAATGTTCCTCTGGTTGCTTCAAAACAGCGTAACTATTTTCCCTTGGCTACTGTCTCATCTAGGTTGAGTTTTTGAAAGAACTTTTTAGTCATTCTATTAAAAGTTTATAATTTGTTTATTGAGCCCTTTTTTTTTTCTGGATTCTAGGAAATGAAGGAGCTTTGGTTTGCGAGCAATGAGATTCCAATTGACGTGCTATCTCGATTGCCTACTAAAACTTTGCTTGGTTTGAAGTGTGTTTCAAAAGAATGGCATCATCTTATTTCAGACCGCTCTTTCATCCGGGTACAGCTGAAAAAGACACAGCCAGTGTCAGGATTTTTCTTCCAGCAGCGGTTCCAATGGTGCAATGATGATATCGAATCTATTAGCTACATTCCTGTCAAGATGGAAGGTGCTAGAGTGCAGAGCACAGTCCTCAATTTCCTTCCTGAGGGTGTTGTCATTTTGGCAGCGAGCAATGGCTTGATTTGTTGTCGGAGTTGCTTTTCTTCTCCACACCCAGTAATCTATGTCTGCAATCCCTCAAACAAGGAGCTGGTGTGTCTGCAATGGCCCACACCCAACAAACATGACAGCCTCGCCTTGGCTTTTGACCCTTTCAGGGATCCTGTAGATGTATCCACAAATTTCGAAGTGGTTAGAGTTCACCAAACTCTGACTGGCATGGAGGATTCATGGTTTTCCTTTGATATATACTCATCGAAAACAGGGACATGGAGGAGATCAAAGGAGATCTGCCAGTGCGATCACAACTTGTTCAAGAACAAAGGCATTTCAATAGGATGGGTATTGTATTGGCTAACCGATGGTGACCAAGTCCTCATGTTTGATCTTGAGGAGGAGTTATCATGGTTGGTTAGGGTGCCAATCCTTGCCACGGAGTTCAATAGCATCCCTGAGATGTGTATTGGAGAATCTGAAGGCCAACTGCATTATGTTTTAATCTCGGAAGATGGACTCCAGTTATGGGTGCTTGAGGATTACTTAGAGTCAAAATGGGCACTTAAATACTTTATAGCTCTGAATGACATGGAGGAAGAAAATTCTGAGTTAGTCTGTAACATACAGCAGAGAGTGGCAAGTCGGATGACCATTGATATGATACCATGGATGGACCCTTTGGCATTTAAAGATGGGCTTCTGTTAATTAGGGTATCAGCAAAGATCTTCTTGTATTATTTTGAGACAAGGAAGATGGAGGAGCTCTGCAGCCTTTCAGTTTTGGGGTCAAACTCCATGTTTTCTCCCATTGTGCTTCCATACTCCATGAGTCTGGTTCCTTTGGGTCCGGCCATAGGATAGGAGGAATCAACCATCTCAGTTACCTGCTTTTAACCAAGATTTCAGAGACTTTGGAATATTAGAAATGGTTCAGGGGGATCTTTTTTGTTTTGTTATTTTTAGCAGTCTATGTTTCCTCTATTTCTATTTGAGTATTATAGCTTAATAGAAATGCCTTAGAACTACTGGTATATGCTGTTAAAGATGTAAGCTTTTGACATCCGAATATTGTTACCAGGAACGGTAGATCTGGTTCATTATATTTCTGGTTTATCTGGCATTCAGGCTATTCTCGCCTGGTTTGGAGGTTCAAATTCAATGACATGGTTTTTTGGGTCGGTTAGTCGGTGTAACTGTAATGAAAACGTTATAATTATGTTTTGAGTTCTGCAAAATGACGTAAAAAGCTTGTTCTGGCTAGTGTTTTCTGGTTACTGTTTTGTTCAACTGCCTTCTTTTTCCCTTTCGTTTGTGTATAACTGCATATGACTACTCCTATGTACACTTGAAAAAAAATTCATCCAATTTATCTATCTACTAACATGAATCATCATTACTCTTCTTTAAATTTTAGATAAAATGATAAAAAATTTGCATTAATTTCATAAATCCTCTTAACCCATTAGCAAGGAACAGAAAATAAGTAATTAAGTCCGGTGTATCTTTTATTTATAAAAAACAAATCACTATATCAAGCATTTCTCTGCTCCCGATATGGTGCGATGTACTTCTCTAAGAGCAATTCAACTCATCTTCAAATTTAAAGATAAGATGGGAAAACTCGTCTCGAACCCATCTTCAAATTTGAAGATGGACTTTGATGTTTCGCCTTTTTGGTTGGAAGGTTTCTCGTTCTTGACTATTGTAAAAAAATTTGAGATCAGAGGATCATCGAGAAGGCTCTCGTGATAGCCGCTCCGATGATAAAGTCAGTAAAAAAATAAAAGCAGTAATTCAAAAGAAGAATTAAATATAAATTAAAAGTGTACGTTATGGCCTTATTTATAAGTTGTGAATCTCCTAAGTTGAGTAGGATTAGAAGTCATAAAAATAAGGATTTGAAGATATCTTAAAGATAGTAGTTGCCATATCGAACTCTATTTCCATATTCTGAGGTCGGTAGGATATAGAAGGAGGTGCTAGGCTCTGACCGAATGTAATACCCCGAGAATCTGAAATAAATAAAATGTCCCAATTTTTCAACTTATATAATTCAATATACATGAATTACA
Organism: Nyssa sinensis; assembly: GCA_008638375.1. Classification (NCBI taxonomy): domain Eukaryota; kingdom Viridiplantae; phylum Streptophyta; class Magnoliopsida; order Cornales; family Nyssaceae; genus Nyssa; species Nyssa sinensis. The sequence goes on along the minus strand of CM018036.1, from coordinate 35,985,010 downwards.
ACGACCCAAAAATAGCACAACTAAAAATTAAGAATTTAAATTTAAATTTTCCTAAATTGCTAATGTATCTAATTCGATCAATATACGTGCGAAAAACACAAACGGTAAGGGATGCTGGGAAATTACGCTTATATATATATATATATATACATGTGGATTAATATATATATATATATATATATATATATATATATATACACACTTCACCTGCCGACCTTCCAACTGCTTCCACACACACACACACATATATATATGTATATCAACAATTCTAGAAGTTGTTTTGTGCTGCCATATATATATATATATACAAAACAAATATAAGGCAACAGCAAATTCTTGAAGCTTCCATATAAGAAGCAGTTGGAAAGTTGGTGAAGTAGGTGGTTTATCAAATCAGGAAAGCTTCCAGCAAACACAGTGGGCAGCCGAAAATATGGAAAAATTCTGGAGGCATTCTAGAATGATATATATACATATGTATATATATAGGCAGTCAAAAATTCAATTATATATATATATATGTATAAGCTGTTAGTGATGAGCACATACTTCTAAGCAAAACAAGAGGGCTGTGCGTGAGGAAGCTGTTGTACATAGGGAGACAGAGGAACTTCTGCCATTAACAGAGGGGGCAAAAAGCTTCAGCATTTTGGAAAATCACCTAAGGTTAGTGCCCAAACTCAACCTGTTTACTCTGAATATAATATGTTTTATTTATAGAGGCTATAGATGTTTGAATTAGTAGAGAAAAGCCATGAAAATGCATAGAAAAATCAGCCCTGGTTCATGGCCCAAACTGGGTCTGTGACTAAACCTCACCCAAGTGTCCTCTACCTTGATAAATTAAACCATGATAAAAAAAAATAGAGAATAATGGAATTGAAACCATGGGAAATGGACCAAAAATAGCCCAGATATTGTAGAGAAACTGAGGCTACCCAAAAATGAAATGGAAACCAAACTTGGTTTGGTGAATGGGAAACGATAAAGGGTGTTCTAAGGATTCTAGAACACCTTGAATCATGGAAAATGGTCAAGAAATGACCATTTTTATAGCCAAAATTACAGAAACGATGCATGGCAGAAAAAGTGAAGTGGGTGTCGAAAGTTGTGTTGTTTGAAGCTTAAACTAATCCCAACTGAATCGTAGGTCAAACTAGAGTCAATTTGATATATAATATGCTAAAAATGGACATAAAAATATGAAGAAAATGAAGAAAGAAGTTGGCTGTCTCTGGCGACATCACCGGAGAAGACGACCAGAAAAGCGAAGGGGAAACAAGTTTGTTTGAAGTAATGGGTCGGATTTCGGGTTGGACCTGAATGAACGTAAATCGGGTAAGTTGGACTACGTTGTTTTGAGATTTTCTTTTAAAACATTTTAAATGAGAAATAAAGTTGTTTGGCAACACAAATAATAGATTTGATTTAATAGCCGTGATGAGAACAGAGATATCCTATCCCTGGATTGGACCTTGTCCAATGTTTGGCTCTGAACCAATTAGAAAAAAGAAAAAAGAGGGGGGCGGTGCGGTCAGTGGGATTCGACTCACTGATGTGTGCGTGTGTATGAACTTTATGCCAAGTGTGGGAAGCACTGTGCCACTAAGACACTTGTATAAAATAATACTTAAATAAATATATAATATAAAACGAAATAATTTAATTAATTTACTTAACATAAATTGCCTGTTACCAAAATAAAATAAAAGAAGAGTATATTTCAACTATTTTGAACCTTCTGAACCCAATGACAAAGTCCAAATTACGAAATTAAATCCCGAAAAATGCGAACGGACGAACTGGGTTAATCCCAAAATTGTCCCGAAGGCCGAATAATGATACCAAACGATCCTAAAAAATTATGAAAATACACATTTTAGAGTTTTTCGACGTTCCGGATCCAACGGTCGGTTTTCTCAAATTTTACCCCTAAGCTAGTGATATAGGCAAAATAAACCATTATTTGATAACTGATGTGTATCTAATAACTGCTATAAGACTCCCAGAGTTAATCTAAGCCCCAAATGGACATCTTGAGCTATTTCCAATGAACTGTGAGTAACTTGAAATTTCTGACTTGGTGATATTTTAACTGTCATAGCATTTTCATATGCTGTACTATTTAAATGCATACACTTTGTACTACATAAAACTTGGCATGATTCCGTTCTGTTCTGCTATTCTGTTCTGTTATGTTCTGATCTATTTTGTTATACTTGAGCTGCATTTAATCTTGCATTTTATTTGAAATTGTTACTTTTAAAATGATTAAACTATCCATGTGCTTTATATACAAGAACTGTAATACCCCGACCCGAGTTAGCCGGTACCCTACCCGGTAAACCCGGGCCATGGCATAAAAACCCGAACTATAATAAAATAATAATAATAATAATAAATAGTGGAAAAGATATAAATATATATATATATATGTGTGAACAGTAGTGTGTGTGTGTGTGTGTTGTCAAGTGTATGTGTGTGTGTGGATATATATATATATATTATATATATATAAGATACAAATATCTTACACAATTGAATGCAAAGCTGCATTCTTAGAAGAAGAGAAAGTGAAAATTTAATGGGGCAGAGAGTTGAGTTAAAGAAAGGGGCTGGTAGAGAGAGAGAGAGAGAGATAAGGTAGAGAGAGATTCAAGTCGGTTGAATCTTCTATATATATATATATGTGTGTGTGTGTATGTATCCGTGAGAAAAAGGGAAGAAGCAGAAGTGAACCAAGTGGAACCCGAGAGGAAGGAGGACCTGTATTAGGAGGAAAACCTGAAAAAAAAAAACCAGGTAAGTGGGTCGTTTCTGTTTTACATTTTAAAGCATGATTTGTTAGTTTAAAATAGAAGGATTGAACAAGTATGAAATATAGAACAATTAGCAAAAAGAATGATAAGAAATGATGCTAAAATGACCAAGAAAAAATAGAGTTGCAGGTTTCGGGTAGCAAAAATTATCCTTGATATTTTATGTCTAAAACTATGATTAAATGGCCTAGATGTGAAGCTATGAGGTTCAGAAATCATATAGAAAAGGAAAGAAGGAAAAACAGTTGAGAACCGAGCATGAAATAATGGAAAATCAGTTCACCGGAGCCACGGGTTGGGTCAAATTCGTGAGGATCTGGTGCTTTAAATTGAAAACAAATATTAGAAATGAGATCTACATTAAATTTAGATCAAGAAGGCGTTTAAAAAGCATTAAAAAATTACCGATATCCGGTGGCTGTCGCCGGAGAAGGCGACTGTTACCACCGGAACCCTACCGGAGTAATGGGGAAGGTGACCGGATAATCGTGGGGTATTTCGGGTTAAAAGAAAACGGATCCGGGTTGGATCTGGGTCAGGACCCAACCGAATTAGATACGGGTAAATGAAACGGCATAGTTTTGTTAAGTTTAAAAGATTTTTTTAAAATTGAATTGGGACTGTTTGGTTCCTAGTGTAAGAAATTGAAATTTAAATTGATTTGGGAATTGGGATATCTTATTCCAGTTTTGAAGCCTAACCACTGTTTGGTTATCCCTATTTAGAATAGGATTTTTAGAAATTACAATTTGACCCAGAAAGTTGCAAAAATTACAAACTGACCCCCCAACTGTTAATAATTGTGATTTGACCCCCAGAATAAAATATTAATTAAATATATTACATAAGCATTCCATAACATACTAGGGGTTTCAAAACTACTATATAATTCAATATATAAATATCAATGATCAGATATCATATGTTATCTTAATTATAGTACAAGATAACGGTATCAAATTTAGTTCCAATATATCTCAATTCAAAAATAATCGTAAATCGATAATCAATAACATAGTTTAATAAATCAAAATCACAGTTCAATATCATGGTTCAATTCCCAAATTCATAGTTCAATAATTCAGATTCATGGTTCAATAACCCAAATTCATAGTTCAATGATTCATAGTTCGATAATCCAGATTCATGGTTCAATAACCCAAATTCATAGTTCAATAATTCAAAATCATAGTTCGATAATTCAGATTCATGGTTCGATTTTCAATATTCATATTCAATGATATATTCCACTTCTATGGTCAGCAAATTAACCCTCGCTGACTGAGATCATAGGCTATTTTTATCCTATTTTAGGTGATGATATCGGCCAAGAAATAGCAGGTTCAGTCAGACTAGTTGGAAGCTTGTAAAGCTATGGACCCTTTTTGTAATAGGAATTTGCTAGTCATGATGTAGTTGCTTTTGGAAACTTTGGACTGTATATCGAATATGACATCAGCAGGCTTTGAAAAAATTACATCATGTACTTTTGTAATTGCTATGGAATGTAGAAATAGATGACTGATGTTGACTTGTGTATTAATTAGCGCTTCCGCAATAGAGAAAGAAAATTTATTCCGTTGCGTTTGATTAAAGGGAATTATGATCATTGGCAAAAAGGCCTCGGTGGCCGATCACGAACCCTCGATCCGCATGGACCGGATTTGGGGTCGTGACAAGAACCTATGTTACTCACTGGACTTGTTAAAGCTCACTTTATTATCCTAACATTTTTCAGGTGAAGATTCCTGTGGCAAGGACTAAAGGGCTAAGATCATCTGAAGTTATTTAGACAGACTTTATGAAGCTATTTCATTTTTGTAACTTACCTCATTTTTGGATATTTTGTATAACCATACGAATGATGATGTAACTTTTATAGTTAGATTTTGTATAACTAACTATGATCATATTTAGTTGCTCTGTCAAGTTGGCATGCATTCTCTTATTTAATTTCCACTGCTTAACTCTTGTATAATGAATGCATCTTACTTGAAAATCACAAGTGAATGGCCTGAGGTTAGAATTACTATAGGTCTTTTGATAAGTAAAAATATGATGGGTGCCTAACTGGCCGATCACATATCCTTAATCTGCATAGGGTGGGTTTTGGGATGTGACACCTAATACCTCTGAATCCTCCATGCCTGGTTGACTTGGATAAAATAACATTACTTGATCTGTACCCTAGAGAGCTCTGTACAGACATATGTCATGCTTCAAATATGTTTGTCACTTTATAGTATATCAACTACTCCCTCCCCCCTCGAGCCTCTGTTTTGGGTTATGCCCAGAGCTGAGGTTAGGGTTTTTGAGACATTACACACTTGGCAGTCATAAATGTGCTACTCCATATTCTGAGGAGACAGTTGTTGATGTGACATTTATTGCGTCAGCTGCCAATTGGAGTTACGAGGTTGTCATTACTCTAACTGTCACGGCGGTTTAGAAGTAGAGGCCTTTCACGTCGACAGCTGTTGGGTCCTTATAAAAGGAAAGGAGCACATCATTGTTCCCCCTTTCAACACTTTTTCATTCTAAAAACTTTAAACATCAAAAGAGGGAAAGCTCGATACTTTGACATTTCCAAACAATAAGAGAAATTTATGTGAGAGACGAATTCTAGTGTGCCAGGAAGATCAACTCTGAACTAAGTAGTGGTCAGGTTCAGTTCATAAGCACCTCGTTTGAATCTCTTCATCTTTTCCCTTCTTCCTTCTTCAACATTCATTTTTTTTTTTTTTTTTATATTTTAGACAATGTTTGCCTCTGATGCCCAGTCGATGAGGGAGAAAGCGCCATGACTCAGAGCATGATAAATACTTTGAGGGCTGCTTTTGACTTCTCTACAAACGTGTCATGTAGGGTATTAGGACATATAGACCATCCTTCTAGTATCCAACAAGGTGAGATTTGTGCTTACTTTGAATGGTTTGAGATAGGGGTTTAATTTTCCTTCCACCCTTTAATTAGGGAATATTTTAGCTAGTTTAAGATTTGCCCAACTAACTTGAACATAAACAATTGGAGGCAATTATCACAACCCAAAACTCACCCTATGCGGATTTAGGGCCAGTGACCGACATTGTCACTTAGATAGGCCGTACAGAATCAAATGAATTGCACAAGAGTGATATATTTTTTTTTTATATTAATAGCGGAAGCTACACATGTGCAACTCATCTAATAACCATTTCAACAACAGTCATTTATAAAGTATACTCAAAGTAAGATCATTGTCGCCACTAATATCATCATAATTCATCAACATTTATATATACATCACATAAGTATCCCCAAAAGTACAAAACGTAAATCTTCAAAAATATACATCATATGGTTACCAAAAATATTCCACATCACATCTAACCAAAATCCTGGTGCGAAAGGATCTATTACAATCATGCTCTTAGCCATACGGTGTGGACTTTGATACTTCCATGCCAATTCAATTACTTGAAATATATTGGATAAATCCATATGAGCTTCACTAAGCTCATGCGTAATTTCTGCATCCTGTCATAGGTTTTGCAAGATAGAGTTTTGCGCAAAATACCATGGGCACCAAGTTTCTTCAAACAAATAGCATATACACGAAGATAACTTAAAACATGTTTCCAAAATAGATCACGTATAAAACATACTGAAGATTCAAATATATATAATGGAAGCATTTCTAAAACACATTACTTTCGATAACATAGTTTGAATATCAAATCATAAAGCAGATAATGTAGGGTTGTTCACAAAACGTTTAATAGCTTATGCAATTCTTAAAAACATGATTCAGATAATTAATTATGGAACAGATAACATAAGAATGAATGACAAAAACATAACAGAGGGTACATCTAAAATCTGATTTCGAATAATGAATAACACGAGATGGATAATAGACACATAATACACACATTGAAGATTCATATAATAAGTTGAAGCACTACGTGGGTAAGTCTCATCAATAGTTAGAGTGCCACGTAGGTAAGTCTTATACATAAATTCCACAACGAGTGAGAGGGCCATATGGGTAAGTCTCATCAAGAGTTGGAGAACCACATAGGTGAACCTCGTGTAGACACAAGAATCGAGTTAGAGCGCTATATGGGTAAGTCTCATAAAGAGTCGGAGCGCCTACATAGGTAGGCTTCGGGACACAAGAAATCGAGTCAGATCACCATATGGGTAAGTCTCATCAAGAGTCAGAGTACCACATGGGTAGGCCTTGAACAAACACATGATCAGATTCAAAACAAGTATAATTTGGGTTGCATAGTCAAAACTAGATCACGTAAATTGTAACACCCAGACCTCGATTAATTAATAATTAGTTTGCTAATTATTAATTAGAAACAACATAAAGAATAATTAAGAAAATTAATCAAAAATTTCTCGATGGTTGCGATAGGCCAATAAAATAACTAAATATGTCAAAAAGGGGAAGGATGTAATACCCCGAACCTAATTACCGATTAATTTATGAAATGATGTCATTTTGGAATATAATGCATTAATATAGCCATTTTTGCCTCATTTTAACATTGTAAAAATGCAAATTAGCGAACTACGAAGACCACAAAGAAATAATAACCGACGCAAAGCTTTGAACCTCGAAGCCAACCCAAGAGGAAACGACCAGAAGAAGCCGTTTCGTAAAAAGAGCAATAGAAAAGAAAATATAAAGGAAAAGCCAAAACGATAAATTGAGCATGCCAAAAGGGGCATAAGGATAAAATAGGGGAAAAATAACCAAAGGTGAGGCCAAGAGGTTTTGAACCCTTAACCTAAAATGAGCAAAGACTTAATGCCTAAAAATTTAACCACTTGGCCCACAAGCACTTGTGCTTTATTACACACAAGATATATATATATATATATATATATCATATAATGCCCTTAAATTCTGAATATTAAAAATAAGGTGGCAGCCCCTCATTAGACCACCACCCCCACCAATTAGGTTTCATGCAAATTAAATATATAAAATATCTAAATATATATAAATTTAGTGCTGTGAAGGACAAGCCAAAACCATGATGGTCGGCTAGAAAGGGAGAGACTAGAGAGAGAAAGATAGAGAGAAGAGTAATGAAGGAGGAGAAGCCCTCACTACATGCTACATGCATCGATGGAGGGAAGCTGAGACTGCCCTAAGGAGACCTAAAGCATCAGAGTTGAGTCACCAAGGGAGGGGGTTAAAGTGTTATAAGAGCATGCATGTACTAAGGACAATAAGGGTAAGAAGATAGGAAGAAATTGGTTAAGTCTAAACAGTTTTTGGGCATAAAATCACAAGAAACTGAGGGTGGGATATTTTGGGTTTTTGAAACTTAACCCTAAGCTCTATTTAAAATGATTGGGCGGAAAGAACATAAAAAATGGAGTTCAACACAAGTTAAATGGACCAAAATGGTCCAAAAATGGGTGAGAAATGGCAGTTGCAAGTGCGGCTGGGTTTTAGTGAGTGATTTGATATTGGCCATTTTAAGAGGCCTAAACAATATTAAAATGACCCCTGAGGTTCCAAGAACCATTTAGAGGTGGAATGGATTAAAAAAAAAAAAAAAAGTAACTGGAATGTGTCAAAATAGAGAAGTTTGGGGTCACCAAAAAGTCGAAAACTCACCAGAGCTACGACTGCAACTCTTTGTTTGACGACCTAAACTTGAACTAAATAAAAAAATGATCTTGGTTATGGATTCCCCAAAGAAAAACGATTCAAACCATGTTGGGCCAGTCGCCGGAAAACAGTCGTCGGAGTTCGCCGGCGCCGGAGCAAACCACTATTGGTCACCAGAGAAGATGAAGCCCAACAGGGTTCAGGTAGGGTCCTGGATCGGGTTCGGATCAGACCCGACCCATTCGCAAAATGAACCCATTCAAAACGGCAGCGTTTTGATTAAGTTTTAATTGAATTTTAAATGGGAAGGGTAGTGTTTGGCTACAAGGATATAAAATTAAAATTTGTTTAAAATGAGAATAGGGATATCCTATCCCTATTCTGTGAAGCAAGCCTTTATTTAGCTGTTCTCAATCAGAATAAGAAATTCTAAAATTTGAAATTGACCCAGAACTTTAAGAAATTTCATTCAGACCCCAGCAGTTATGAATAATGACATTAAGGCCCAAATTTTAAAGAATTAGTTCAAATAAGCCCTGAAAAATAAATAAATAATAAAATAATTTATTTAATTATTCTATTAATTGGGTAAAATGACTATTTTACCCTTGGACACTAAATAAGTCAAACGAAGCCCAAATAAAATAAATAAATATGTATTTTCACATTTCGAGCATTCCGGACTCAACGATGGAGTCCGATTTGTGAAATTAAGTCTTGAAAAATATAGACACATAAATGAAAAATGACTATATTGCCCCTAACGATACCCAAGGCCAATTAAACATAAAAGGGAGCCTATTTTAATTATGTCAGACATTCTGGACTTAATGGTAAGGTCCGTGAAGCATAAATAAATCCCAAAAAATACAGACAGACGAACTAGGATAATTCCAAATACGTCCTGATGGCTAGTTACGTGATCAAATGGACTCCGATGACTATAAAATTATGTACCTTAACATTTTGAGGCATCCCGACCTAATGGAGGGGTCCGTTTTTTGAAACGAAGTTCTGGAACATTAGACACGTGAAATGTGAAAATGATTATCTTACCCTTACTATTCCAAAATCTAGATAAATGTTAAGGGGACATAGTTTGACTATTTTGGGCACTTTGGACTCAACGGTAAAGTCCGTATTAGCAAACGAAGTACCAAAAAACATGACGCATGAAAGTGTAAAATTATCAAATGCCCCTAATACAATACGAAGCCTGAACAAAGTCCAAATTGGACGAAATTGATACCAATGAAGGCCCAAATAATTGTAAACTTGTATGAATGATTAAATAATAATTCGGAATCAGAATATCATCAAATATGAAATGACCAAAATACCCTTAAGTATAGAAAATGCAAAGTAAAGGCCGAATAAATTCGAAAAGAAGGCTAATCTGATATAAAGCATAATTATGGGTTTGAATAAGACTCCGGAACAACTAGAGTATAAAATAAAAAATGACCGATGTGTCCTGATGATTTAAAACAGATACCAAATGAAGTCTAAAAGACTTAAAAATTTACATATAAGACATGACGAATATTCTGAGGACCACGGTAAGGTCCAGGGCAAAAAATGACAAAGTTACCATTGTGACCTAAGGTTAAATACATGATTAATTGATAACGAATGAAGTCCAAATGACTTTAATTATAATTCTGACGGCTACTAAGCTTACTTAAGAAACTTAATAGCCTAAGTTGAAACCCAATAAATGGAAAATTAAAAACCCTTAATTGAATAGATTAAGTTCAAAGGAACTTAAAACATTACATAATAATATTTGAGATTAAAGAGGGTACTAATTTATTATGCAATATTTTTGGATCCCTGATTATAGGATCACCTAAACGATGGAAACGAAAAGAAACTGTGGGATAACAATAGTGGTACCCGCATGAGAATGCAATACTAAGAAACCGAGGTAAGTAACTCTTATGCTTTAATATGGATATTTCCCTTGCCAAGTCCCATTTATTTTCAAATGCTGCCAAACTTGTACTCTACCACTACCTAATGAACTTGATCTCTTGATCTGATGCCATTCGACTTGTAATTATCTAATTATGCCTATACTTCAGATTTGATTTGCTTGCCTATATCATTGTGAACTTGCTTGTTGATACTTGAGCATAATTGTACCATCATGTATAGCATGTCATGATCTTGTAATATATCTTGTTGATGAAGATCTTGTTGTTCCACACACTTTATGTCTTGTTGATTTAGATTTTGTCTATTTCACATGAGTGTACATCCTTTGTGAAATTTTATTGATCATGATATTCGGTATGTGCCCGGGGTTGTGCTCAGTCACAATGGCCCTTCTATTCACAGACTCCATGGTGGACCCTTTGGGGTCTTATGTGTCCTTCAAGGACTAGAGATGGAAGAGTTCTCACGTTATTTAATAAGCCTAACAAAGAGAGGCGAACCTGAATGTGTGTAATGTGGGGTATGTCGGGCCTCGTTATGCTTACGCAGCTATAGTGTTAGAACTCGATGATGATATTTTTGCATTCGTTGGATGATCATATTCTATGTCGTATAAATGATCATATTATTGCAAGCATGTTACATTCTTGATTGGCTAACATATTTGTTTGTGGCAGAAAAACATCGTGTTAGGCTAGATCCCATTTTGCATGATTCTGTCATTATTTCCTTGTACCTTATTTTGGGATAAGCCTTTTGGACCCTCAAGTCATTATTGCTTTATCTTGGTGACTAGCTATATGACATCTTTTATTTTATATTCTTGTGGACTAACCCTAATCCATGGCAAAGCTAGGAACCTACTTACTGAGCTAAGTTAGCTCACTCCTTACTTATGACCATTTTTCAAGTGGCCCTATGAGGGATGAAATGCAATGAGATAACTAGTGGAACTAGTGAAGTACAGATGATTGACACTGATGATATGAACTCCAAGTCAAGTTGTCTATGTACTTTGTAAGGTTAAGTCCAAAATTGTGTATTATAATATTGCATTATTAGTGATGAGATTAGCCTAGTTTTTTAAATCACGTGATTAAATTGTATTTGGAGATATTCTGATTTTTGGTCATTAAAGATGAGCTTTTGATCAGGTGAATTGTATTGGTGTAACTTCTGCTTTAAGTAATTCAGTGATGTGCGATTTATGTTGTAAAATAAAAAAGAAGATATTATTTCTGCTTTTTTACAATTCATCTAATTTTGTACGGCTTGTTCAAGTGGCAGTGTCAGTCGTTACCTTAAATCCGCATAAGGTGGGTTTTGGGTCGCAACATAAATCATTTTTCTCATTAAAGTGGTGCCATGGTTTACAGACATTTTCAGATCAATACACATGAAGGCCATTTCAAAATCTAGACATGAAAATCATAGTTTTTGAATATTTCACAAAGTACAGATAGACATTTGAACACGTATAAAAATCATAAGATACACATTTGAACAAGATATAAAATATTTAGACATTTTTCCAAATAGAAGATAAACATCACTGATTTGGGATACAAGATTACTCACAAAATAAATCAAGTATCTTTCAAATAGAAGGTAAAATACCACTACTTCAAGATGTCGGATTCTCACAAATAGATTAAGTATTTTGAACAACCATAGAAGATAAAATAACACTCATTCGGGATACAAGGTTGCTCACATTAAACTTTCAGTCAGCTATGCTAATCCCCTTTCCTTTGTCTTTAGTTCCTAGATCATAAGTCAAATATACATAACTATGCATTACAACATAATTGAGGCATTACTATCGGCCATTTATTATTTTTGTAACTAAATATCCCTTAACAAATTTTATTTATTGGTCTAGTAGCCTTAGAATTTAGGTTAGGTCCTACCCTCTTTTTTTAAATTCATTTTATAGCCAAATTAGTGCTCGGGACGTAATAGGTATTACCTCATTTTTGGTTTCATATTTTTGGAATTTATTTGGGCTTAACGGACCTCACCATTGAGTTTAGAAATTCCAAAATAGTCAAGATAGACTACCTTTTATATTTAATTGGCTCCGGGTATCATTAGGGGTAAAATGGTAATTTTTTACTTTTCATGTCTTAATTTTTAGGATTTAATTTCACAAATCGGACTCCGTCGTTGAGTTGACAATGCCAAAAAATATTGCGTTACACTATCTTTTTGCTTTATTTAGGCATCGGGAAAATTTTACCAAATTTAATTAATTTAATTCTTTTTTTTTATATTATATATATATATATATGTATTCAGTTGATATTGTTCACATGTGTGAAGTTGGCATAATGGCCACATGCTTGAGTTTAGGTTTCACACAAGCACAGGTTAGGGGTTCGAAACTTGGGGACTGCGACTCTTCTTATTTTTCTGATTTTTCATTAGCTAAACAGCAAACAGGGATAAGATATCCCTATTCCACGTGAGTTTATCAAATTAATATCCTAACCTCGTAGCCAAACAGATCATTTCCACTTTAATTTAAATCTCGTAGCCTTTAAATGACGTAGTTTCACTTAACCATGTGTGCGTTTGGGCGGGTTTTGACCCGAACCCGAACCGCCCCGACTAACACTATGATTCATCATCCCCATTTCTCCAACAAGGGTTCTGGTGGTTTTCTCTAGGGCCGGCGACCGTCATCGATTGAATTCCAGCCACTGTTCAATGTGGTTCGACCCTATTTTTCATGAGGATTCCATTTTTAGGGTTTAAATTCTATTTGGTTTAACTCTTGGCCATCGAATAGTCATTCATAGTGGCTGTTCTGGCGAGGGTCACCTTTTTGACGACTCCTAAATTTCCTATTTCATGAGGTTTTGCCACTAGTTTTTCCTTTAATTTTCTCCTATATGTTTGTGGAGCTACAGGGAATATTTTCTCGTTGCTTAAGCCCCACGAATTGATCAAAAATTTGATCACTCATCAAACCCGACCGTACCTACAACTTGACCTTTCTCCTTGGTCTCTTGACCATTTTAATCAATTTAAGTTGTAGAATGATCCAATTTCAATGTTTTTTTGAGCTATGTAGTTAGTTTCAAGTTTTAATCAAGTTTGTACAAAACTCTATTTTTCAAAAATTCGAGTCTTAGGGTTTTTAGGGTTTTCAAGCTTCCAAATTTCTCATTTTTCTTTTATTTTCCTTCCTTTATAACATAAGACATATGCATGCATATATAAAATCAGAAAATTGAAGCTATACCAAAATTTCCTAGAGAGAGAAATTACCTCTCTCTCTCTCTCTCTCTTTAGTTTTCTTCTCTCTCCCTCATTGCTTCTGATTTCTTCTTTCTTCTTCTTCTTCACTTTCTCTCCGAAAGTCTCTCATTCTCTCTACAATTCTCTTTCTCTTTCTCTCTCTCTCTCTCACTCTCTCTCTTTCTCTATCCGTAGACACACATGCACACATACATACACACACCATACCATTCTGTCCCCCCTCTCATATGCAATATACATTTATATATCTATATACATATATAATGGGTGAGGTGTTGCATGTATTCTGATTGGCTGTGATGGGTGGTGGAATGGGGTTTAATATTGTATATACATATATCTTATGAGATATATAGCACAAAAGTTCTTGTAGCGCAACTCGTTTACTTTTTGGGCATAAGGTTTTCCCTCCTATTTTGGTCTTGGGTTAAAGTCCCTTAGCCAACACTTTTGGCCTTTTTTCAAATCTTTTTTCTTTTTATGCCTTGTTTGGCATTTGGCATATTTTATCCCATTCTCCCTTTTTGCTTTGTCTTTATTTTTTCTTCTCGTGTACTTGTATTCTTTGTAGTCTTTATTATCTTGGTTTAATTTCCTATAATTTTTATTTTTCTTTATAAAGTCTCTAATATTAAATTAGTGACTTAATTCTTGATAATCGGATCAGGGTGTTATAGCAATTGATAGGCTTTATAGTTTTGGGTCATCTGACCAGTGTCGAGGTAGATATCACTTTAATTAGGAGTAACATGGATATGAAGTACTTAAGGTCAGAAGGCATGTTCTACATGTCTTTTGATAAGGCATTTAGACCTCTTTCCTCTATACCCACTTCTAAAAAAACTTGGAAGAAATGATACTTCTATGTTAGGGGAGGTTGGGAGTTTGAGGATTTCGAGAACCAAGTTTTAAGCTTTCTATACAGAACTGGTATCAAGGGTGAGCCCCCTTCCCCCACCCTTTGTTTTGTGTTACCTACCCCTGATCTTTTATTTTTGTGTATTTTGATTTAACTCAATCTGTCTATGTAGATGAGACGGAGTGGAAGAGGTCGATCTTCACTTCTGACCTCCAAAGAAAGTATAAGAAACATTTTCAATTCAATGATCGTTCACACGAAGCCATCCTCACACTAAGAAACTTGATGGACGCTGGGCTGGTGAAGGATTGAACTACGAGTTTGAAGAAGTCCTTGGTCATCAGATGGGTGTCAGGGAAGAAGATGAAGAAGATTGGGGAGAGTTCATCCCTTGCCAAGCCTCCCCCTCTAAAAAAGAGAAGGAGGCTAATCTCTAACTCCCCCAAAAGAACTATCTTCGAGGATTTGGGAGTTTCTCCTACTCAGGAGGCCCTTCCGCCCTCAGTGCCTTCTATACTAAAGAAGAGAAGGGGAGGGGCAAATCTGTTGTCACCTCTTCAGGGCTTGATGAATCTAGTGTGACTGTTATGAAAAAGCTTACAAGGATTCTTGGGCAACAAGCCAAAGAAAATTCACAAGGCTGAAGCCCCAAAAGATAGCCAAGGACTTGATGGCTATTCACATAAGGGTAAGTTCTCCATCGTTTTACTTGCTTTCTATGTTTTTCATATATTCAGATCTGACTTGATTGTCTTTATTTTGTGTTGTTTGTGCTCTTCAATTCATCCATGGTTCAACAGCCATTATGGACTGCCCTGAGAATCCTTAGCAGATTAACACCCTCCAATCTGAGCTCGATGAGGCTAGACTTCAGCTGGGGATAGCGCAGTCTTTGGTAGTGGCTGTTGAGGAGAAATTGAAGGAGGCCGCCAACTCCCATTGTCACGACCCGAAACCCACCCTATGCGGATCTCGTGTCACAAACCCGATCTGACTCTACTGTTGAACCAAGGGTCTCAACTTGCTACACAATCAGTGCTACTAACATGCAACAACTAAATAGCGGAAGACTTTAAATAATAATTAATAAAAGCTGCATATGATATATATACATATAACGTTCTCAAAATGCGGAATACAAAATTTCTTAATAACTGTTCATCCCAAATATGTGGATGACATAAGAGAGCTACAAGACTGTTTATACTAAATATTACACTGCAACGTCAAAAGTAAATGTCCACCTCCTAGCTATCAAGCCCTACTATTTATCCTCGATATCTGTGCTTGTAAAATGTTGTGTAGTATTTGATGAGCTATGAAAACTCAGTAAGTAGTCCTTTACTCTGCCATGTGCACAAGGGTATAAAAGAATGCTAGCCAGTCAATGAATATGTATACTCAATATCAAATGATAGGAGTCAAATGGTAAGGAAATGAATCTGCTATACTAACAATGTCATACTACTACAATCATGATCTATATTAAGTATGAAATGTAAGCACGGTACTGAAAGCTGCAAAATCTCATGATCATTCAATAACAATATAACATGATCAAGCTATGAATATCAACAATAAAGGATAGTGATATCAAAGCTGAGATGCTCTCGTAGGGCCCGGCTACCCCTTGGGCTCACATCTAGTTCCATAGGACTCGCGGAATGATATTGCTCTGAGCTCATAGTCAGTTCCATAGGACTCACTGAATAATACTGCTCCATGTACATTGTGTAATAAATGTTCCACTCGGAACCTGGACCCGAAGGTCATAAATAGCATCAGATGGAGATGTGATTGAGCACAAATCTGGCACTAATAATATATCAGGATCATGCTATCTTTAATAAAGAGTATAGTGGAATCATAACTGATTCTAGGCAATCTGACGTAACGATAGTTAGCTAAACTACAGTTACTAGACTGCTTCGAATAAAACTATCTGGTCCTCACGGCCCTAGGTACAAGTGTACAACAAGAAGTCTATGTACAAATGTACAATCATGATCAAGATATATATGAAAATCAATAAATGCTTCCCACATGATAGGGCAATATCAATGTGGCTCAATAAATATTGGTAAGTGTGTAAAAAGTACAATAGGCAATATATATACAAAGAACTATGACATGGCTTCGAGTGTAACACATGCAGAGATCAGATTTTACTTACCTCTTACTGTCACGACTCGAAACCCACCCTGTGCGGATTTCGCATCGCGACCGCCACTCTCAAGCCCGGGGACCTTAGGGCGAAGGCTCCCATAAGCAGTGGTATCGAATAGATGTGCGACATGTGATTGCGGAAGCGTGAAAAACTTTTTCTCTTTTCTTTTCTTATTTTTAGATTACGCACATCTGTCCGGTACTGCCACTCTTTACATAGCATACATGATTTAACATTCAGAGTATAACTAAAAGCTTAAAGACTTTATAAATAATACATGTTTGATTGCCCCGTGGGGCTTATACATAACAGGGTACCACTTTACTAATACAAGATTTCAAACTTAAAGATCGTAATGCTAGACAAAAGAACTACTTGAACACAACTTTCCAAAAATGGCAGCTTCTTCATCATCGTCTTCTAATCAAAACTGCCCTTAATCACCTAAAAGGGGGGTCCGAACAAAGTCCGAGTAAGCTAATCTAAGCTTGTGAGCAATTCTAGTATTCGTCATGGGGTTTCAATTAGCAGTGATTTTTTTGTACATAAGAGTTTGTAAAACATTCACTGCCAATTGTTCGTATACTTGAACATAGAACATATGCATTTCTTAAAACAGATAGCTTTGAAACATTTAAAGTATTCAAGCTAAACTCGTACTTCGTCAAATAGAGTATATAACTCAAAACATATGCATTTCATAAAATAGATAGCTTTAAAACATTTAAAGTATTCAAGCTATACTTATACAAATGAATTTCGAAACATATAGCATAACATGTTTTTCTTAAATAATATATAAAACTCAAACATATGCATAGAGAAAATGAGGGTAAAACCTGCTTCCATTTTCAAAATCATTTGTCATCTTATCACTTTCATTAGTTGAATCCGTTTCGAACCAGACTCCCATTTTACGTATAAATGGAGATATCTCATACTAGGGGGATCAGATCCTGCTACCCGGCAGTTGACAGTCATTTGAGTTCCGTGCAACCCAAAATCCCATCTGACAATCATTTGAGTTTCGTGCAACCCAAAATCCCATCAATTTTTTTTTTCACAGATTAATGGAGTTCCGTACAACCCAAAAATCCGTGAGTGCTTATGCACAATTTATCTTGTAAAACATTTATCATATAATTATTCCATAAGAAACTTATAACATCGAAATCATGACTACATAATAAAATCCTTGCTCATTTGAATAAACAAATTCAGAATATTTATCAAGAATCACATTTTAACTAGACATGCCCAAAATACATTTAAAGGAAAACTGTTATAAAGCCAATTACTAAGCATGTCACAATAAGATTGTAAAACAGAATGATTTTAAAACTCAATTCATGTAAATACTGAAATTGAAATCCAAATACTTTATATCTTTTGAAACTTGAAACATTTTCAAATCCATGGAGTTAAATCTCCAATTCAAACACAGGGTTACTCACCTTGGTCCTTTAGGGTTAGTGCTAATAATGCGCTTTCCACCTTCCTTTGTAGTTCCTAAGAACAATTCATAATAACCTCATTAACTTCACATTCACCATAATAACACCTATTGATGTTGCTTAACTTATGCTTAGTTCGTATTAGATCCTAAAACGATCTCATAATTCATATGTACTTAATTTAACTCGTACTCTTAACCTATGACACAATTTAATGTGTTAGAAATTTAATTTATTTACTTCACATGTTTTCGCGTCATGTCTTCTCGTATCTTATTTCCTCGTACTTGCCTCAGTTTAGTACTTCGGCAATAATTCAGTTTATAGCTATCTGACAGATGCTATTCATCAAATTTTATGTCTTTTTATTTTAGACATTTCTTTTGGTCGAATAGACTCTTCCATTGGGTTCAGAGCGTTGAGGAAAGTCAGCTTAGGCTTTCCTAGAATTTAATTCGGACTTTTGTATGAAAAGGGCAAAATGGTCATTTTACCTATTTACGTATCATGTTTTTCCGTACTTCGTTTCGTAATTTGGACCTCACCATTGAGTCCGGAATGTTGAAGAAAGTCAATTTAGACCCTCTCTGGTTTCAATTTGGCTTTAGGGGTATTAGGGGTATTTTGGTCATTTTACCCCTTTACGTGTCTTTATTTTTTGGGGCCTCGTCTTGCAAAACAGACCCCACCATTAGTCTCATAATGCCCAAAATAGTTAAAATACACTATTCATATGTTTAATTTGGACTTCATTTGCTTCATTTATGACTCAGGGGCAAAATAGTAATTTCACTTTATTTATTAAATTATTAAATTAATTATTTAATTATTCTCCAGGGATGTAATTGTATAAAATTCTCATCAATTGGGCCACAGTAGGATTTTCCAAAAGTTCTGGGGTCAATCCGTCAATAGGAAAAGTTTTGGTTTATTTATTTTCAATAAATCAGAAAATCAGTGGGTTCGGTTGAATTTTAAGTGAACCGGTCCGGTCCCTTTGTAAACCAATCGGTTTAGTCAGTTTGCCACATGATGCTGACGTCATGATGACGTCAGCCCTAATGTCTTTTAAATTTAAACACAACACTTCAAAACGACACCGTCCAACTTAACCCTTTTGTGCGATGGATTGGGTTCCGACCCGAACCCGATTTAACTCGTTTTGACCTGAACAGTCACTATTCACTTTCTTCTTCCTTTCTCCCCCTACGTTGCCCTAGTTGCAGGTTTCGTTTCCTTTCAATTTCTTACATTTTTGTTCAATGATTTCTCACTATTCTCATCTTAAATTACTTCTAGAACACTAAAGAACACTTTAGCATTCGTTTTAAGAATTCAAAGGAGTTCAATCGTTCGGTTTGGAAATTCGATAATCAACTTGTACATGTGTCGTAAATGCTCATTTCTAAGCCAAATCACATGGGATTTGTTCTGTTGTGATCCCCTCTTCATAGGGTTTCATTTTCCATTCACAAAAGTAGGTTTTACATCGAGTTTGTGAGGCTGGGTTTTGAAACCCGTACCTGCAACTCGATTTATGGAGGTCGTTTCTTAGGTTTTATGATCGCGTATTAGGGTTTTTAAAACCCTCTTAGTCTCTGTTTGAAGTTTTGGTAAGCCAAAACTGGTTTGCTAGAAGTTGGTTTAGACCTGCTTGAGCAAGGTCCTTCAATGGCCGTAGTTTATGGGTTTCCATTTCTTAGGTGTTTTCAAGCGTTTTTAAGCTCTAATTTGATGCTTGAACAGGTCTAAATATAGTTTAAATATCATTCGTAAGAAACAAACATGCTTTGCATGCTTTGGTTTTAAAGACAAAGCAACCGACCTCTCTCTCTCTCTCTCTCTCTCTCTCTCTCTCTCCTCCATTCTCTCTCTCTCTACACGTTGCAGCCTACTCCTAGCCTTCCCAAATCTAGTCCCCATTTTTGGCTGCCTATGTAATACCCCGACCCGAGAATGCCGGGTAATTGTAACACGTATTACGAGGATACGAAGATTAGTACAAAGATGATACATTTAAGAAAATAATTAATTTTTAAAGCAATTAATTATTTTAATATAAAAAGTAAATTGTAACATACACATATATATAATTAAATGCAAAAATACATATACTATATAAATAATTATAACTTTAAATATATATATATATATGTAATTATACATGAATATATATATATGAGTGTGTGTATGCATGCATGCATGTATGTCAAAATATGTATGAAATGTATGTATATTATATATGGAATAAGAGAGCATGCTATTGTCCAAAGTGTACAAAAGTGAGTGTGTGTCAAAGAGAGGTGTGTGTATTATCCAAGGTGTATTAGGGTTGAACCATGCATATATATATATATATATATGTATATATATGTAAGTAAAATACAAGTCAAAACCACACACACACATAACCGGCCACTCAATGGCCTGCCCAACAGTGGCAATTCAGACCCACTCATGAAGAAACCTGAAATTGGCTAACCCAAATAGAGGGGCAATCAGAATTGCCGTGATTCACATCTCTATATACACATATGCATGGTGCTTGGACACACACACAACCATAGAGAAAGAGAGAAAGAGTTCTGGGCATTCAGAAGAAGAGAAGGGAGGTCTCGGAGGAAGGAGGAAAGAGAGAGAGAGAGCCACTGTTAGAGGTAAAACACAAAAAACCATCACTTTCTTTCTCTAGAAAATTTTCCTATACATGAACTGTTTTAGCCTCTAGTTTTGTATATATGATGTTTAAAGTATATAAACATGTATAAGCATGAAAATTTCGACCTAAAACACCTAAGAAACACAAGCTGTACACCAAACGGCCATTGGAGAACCTTGCTTATAGCAGGTCTGAACCAATGGCAACCAAACTCTATTTGGTATCATGAGACCTCAAGAAGACCCTAAGAGCATTCCAAAAACCTATGACCGCGACCCAGAATCATAAGACAAGACCTCCAAACATAGACTTGCAGGTTACGGGTTTACAACCCAAACCTTTAAACTCGCGATTAAACCCACTATTATGAATGGGAACGGGATCCCCGTGAAGATAGGATCAAAACAAAACAAACCCCAAAGGTTTTGGCTCAAAAATGAGCATTTACCAACCAGTTGCAGGTTTGATTATCAAACCTTAGAATGAGCAATTAAAACCTCTATAATTCCTCAAACGAATGCAAAAATGCTCATTAAAAACCCAGAAATCATTTCCCATGAAAACAGTAGGGTTTTGGTTGGCCGAAATCCACGAAATAGAAAAAAACGAAAACCTGCAACTAGGGCAACAGTAGGGGTCGAATGAAGAAGGTGACAGTGAGTCAACTCGGTTTTAAAAGCCCTGACCGAGTCGACTCAGACACGTGGGGGCTTACGGTATTGCCACCGCATTAATGCAACGACGTCGTTTTAGGGGCCTGATACTTATATATATAAAACGGTTTAAGTTTAAAAGAAAAGAGAAGGATTTGCGGTTCCTGGGGTTCGAACCCCTGACCCCACGCGCCCACACGCATTTCCTTCCACTCGGCCACGCACTCGCGTGTGCCATATATGCGAACAAAATATATATATTATACATATAGTTAAAAACCGAAAATAAAAAGGTGCATTGCACCTGGTGGGACTCGAACTCGGATATATGGGGAGGGAGGTGACACGCTGGCCAGCGTGCCACCCTATTCAACCTGTCACTAATCCCACATAAAATATATATATACTATACCTATTAATTTAATTTAATTAAATGAAATTAATTAAATTAAATACTCCAAAATGGCCCGGTGTCCAAATGGGATGAGTTATATATGTAATCTTACTATCTCGGACCTCCTGAGTCCATTGGTGAGGTCCACAACATGAGATGAAGTACCAAAAAATTAAAGACCCCTAAAAATGTCAAAATGACCAAAATGCCCCTGCCCCATAAATAAGCCAAACGAGGTCCAAATAAAATAAATAAATAGTGGATTCTAACTATTTCAAACATTCTAAATCTAATGGTGGGGTCCGTTTCACGAGGCGGGACTCTAAAAAATTTAGACACGTTAAGGTATAAATTACCAAAATACCCCTAGCATGTCCTAAGCCGAATTAAATTCTAAGAAAGCCTAAACTGACTTTCTTCGACGCTCTGGACTCAATGGTAGAGTCTATTTGACCAAAAGAAATGTCTAAAATAAAAAGACATAAAATTTGATGAATAGCATCTGTCAGATGATTATAAACTAAAGTATTGCCGAAATATTAAACTAAGACAAGTACGAGGAAATACGATACTAGAAGATACGACATGTGAACATGTGAAGTAAATAAATTAAATTAAAGTTAATGGAACTACCAGAAGAGTATAAAATAAAATAAATTTAATTCCTAATACATTAAGATGTGTCATAGGTTAAGAATGAGTACGTAAGAAATTTATGAAATCGTGTTAGGATCTAATACTATCTAAGCATAAGCTAAGAAGCATCAGTAGGAGATGTTTGAAGTGAATGTGAAGTTATTGAGGTTATTTATGAATTGTTCTTAGGAACTACAAAGGAAGTGGGAAAGCGCATTATTAGCACTAACCCTAAAGGACCAAGGTGAGTAATCTTGCATTTGAAGTGGAGGCTTTAACTCCACGGATTTCAACGGATGTTTTTAAGTTCAAGATATTTACAGCATTGGTATATCAAATTCAGTATTCATGATTCCTGCTTTCTTAAATATTATGCTATGACATGCTCCATGATTATTTACTTATTTATATCCGTAAATGTTTCCTTTTCAAAATAGTTAGCATGTCTGATTTCCCCAAATATTCTGAATTTGATTATTACAGTATGGAAGCATCATTGCAAAAGATATACGTTACATGTTTTAAATACTCATGAAAAGTATCAATATGAAGAAGTCATATGACAAATGTTTTACAAGATAATAATAAGCACATAGGTAGGTCTTAGGTTGTACGGAACTCAATGGGCCTATCGTGTGCATCAACACATAGTCAAGATTTTGGGTTATACGGAACTCAATTGACCTGTCATGTGTAACGCCTGGTAGCAGGATTTAATCCCACAGGTAATGAGATATCTCCACGTATACGTAAAATGGGAGTCTGGTTCGAAACAGATTCCACCTAATTAAAGAGAAAATATGACAACGATTTTGGAAATGGAAGCAGGTTTTACCCCCATTTTCACCATGCATGTTTATATGATTTTAAGTTACACGTTCTGAAATACATATGCTCATTTATGGAAATATATGTTCTAGCTTGAATACCTTGAATGTTTCAAAGCTACATCTTTTAAGAATGCATATTCTCTATGTTCAAGTATACGACCAATTGGTAGTTGAGTATTTTATAAACTCTCATGTACGAAACCTCTACCAATTGAAAACCCATGACAGATGTAGAAATTACTCATTGGGCTTTTTGAAGCTCATCCCACTCCCCAACATTTTTTAGGTGACGATGATGGTTGGACCCTTGCTCAATTTGGGGAGCACTGATTGGCAGCTCCAGTAGGATCTGGAGATACTTTGGAAGTGTTAGGACCCATCATTTGTCAAACTCTTGTAGTTGTAACTTTTGGACAATTATGTATTTAAGCCCGAGGGGCACATGGATATGTAATATGTAAAATCTTTAGTTAATATTATTATGCTCTGATTATTATATTTATGTGTACCACTATGAAGAGCGGCAGTATCAGGCGGATATGCGACAGATGTTTATTTTTAAAAGAAAAGAAAAGAAAAAAAAAGTTTTTCACGCTTCCGCAACCACAGGTCGCATCACTGTCTGATATTGTTGCTTATGTACGAGCCTTGTCCCGAGGCCTTCGGGTCTCGGGGCGGCAGTCGCGACTCGAGATCCGCACAGGGTGGGTTTCGGGTCGTGACAGCCTATCCCATCTCATAAATTTCTCTCTTCCACATTAACCTTTACATTAAATGGGTGATGATATTTTGTGTATATATATATATATATTATATCTTACACACACTAATACACCAAGTTACACACACATCTTGCTTGTAATACCCCAATTTCGTAACTGACATGTTTTGTATATGAGAAAACTGTTTTGGGAATGAAATGTCAGGTTTAGCTAATTTAATGCCTATTTTTAATAGTGATAAAACTCGAATTAGCTAATTATGGGAAACTCGAGAAAATAAAAACTGACATTGGACCTTGGTCAATGGAAGATATTCTGAGTAGGAAGTGACAGAAAGAAACTGCACTGAAAAAGGAGTTACAGATTGGGAGTTAATGCCAAAACAGTGAAACTGGAAATTAGCGACAACCAAACAGGGCCTTAACCAGAAAATAAGAGAAAATGGTCACTTGGGAGGCCAAGGGGAATTGAACCCTTGACCTACCAAGGTAAGCAACTTTATCCCAAAAAGTTACCAACTAGGCTGTTGGTTACTTTGTGCATAAATACAGCAAAATATGTATATAACCTATAATCTGCTCAAGCCACCACCCAAATTGGCCAATGGCCTTGCATGCATTCCCTTCATCATAGCCCTCCATCACCTCCATCAAGTCAGCAGTCACAAACCCACTAAGGGTAGAGATACACTCATATGTGTATAGCCCTATATGTACATATATATATACATAACTTGCATCAGATTCTCTCCTTAGAGAATTCTGAAATTCTAAAACTGAGTCATACGTGAGGGATTGAGAGAGAGTGAGGGTGAAGTGTGGAGAGAGAGAGAGAGAAGGGAGATTGTGCATGCAAGTGAGAGAGGAAATTGGCAATTGAAGTAAAGGCTTGAGGATTTCATGCATGACCTGAGGAACTTGAGGACACTGTGAGAGGTCTGGGTCGAGCCATAACCGAGAGGGACAGCACTGTGAAGGTAAAAATTCTAAATTATCTTCAATTCTTGTTTTGTAGATTTTTGAATTATTTTTGATGAGTTGCTACGGATATAGACTACATGCATGCCTCATTATTGACTCTAGGAACTGTTTTGAGTGTATAGCATGGCTTAGAGGTCTCGGATAGGTCAAAACCCATGAAACCCGAGACCAACCTCCATTGATGAACCTTGGAAAACCCAGGTCTGAATCGACCATAACAGTTCAGAGTTTTGAGTGTCAAGGCCTGAAATAGACCCCAAGAGGATCTCAAATATGTACCTACGCGACCTCGAGACTCACTGTAGCCCCACGAAATTGGAAATGAACCTACGGGTTTAAAATCCAATCCGTTAAAACTCGAGACTAAACTGAAATATATAAATAGGGTCTTGATCCTTAGGATTTGTAGGTCACGTAGCTTCAAACCACACACGAAATGGTTGAGAAATGAGGGTGCTAGATCGAGTTGCAGGTCACGGTTACTCTCTTGAAAACAGAACTTGTTGGGTTGATTTGATGCCCAAAACCGATGCCAAAGTGTTGGTGTGACCCTCAGGAGTCGATACCACCCCAAAACAGCAAGAAACCGTACCCTAAAACTCACGAAATAGAAGCTAAAAATCTGCAGAAAATAGGGCAACACCGAGTCAGTTTGTGGAGAAGACGGAGTTGACTCGGTTGAGTCGACCGAGTCGATCGAGTCGAGATGGGTTGGGCCGAGCCAACTCGGACACGTGTCTGTCCCAGGGACTGCCACTGCATTAATAAAGCTACGTCGTTTTGAATAAACTAGTTTTTAAATTATTCTAGGGCTGACGTCATCATGACGTCAGCAATGTAACAGGACCGGTCAGAACCGGACTGAACCGGACCGGTTCAGTTGTAAAGAGACTGAACCCTTTTGGTTCAATTTTGAACTTTTAAAGATTTGCAAACTGACCCCCACTGTTTGACAGAATTACACTAAGGCCCAGATTTTGAAAATCTTATGCAATTATACCCCTGAAAAATTAATTAAAATAATAAAATAATTATTTAATTATTTTATTAAAAGGGAATAATTACCATAATGCCCCTGGACCTTAAACAAGTCAAACCAAGTCCGAATTTAATTATTTAATTATTTTATTAAAAGGGAATAATTACCATAATGCCCCTGGACCTTAAACAAGTCAAACCAAGTCCGAATTTAATGATTGAATAGTGTAATCTTACTATTTCGGGCATTCCGGACTCAATGGTGGAGTCCGATTTGTGAAACCAAGTCCCGAAAAATACAGACATGTAAAGGGTAAATGACTATACTGCCCCTAATGACACAT
Source organism: Nyssa sinensis (assembly GCA_008638375.1). Lineage (NCBI taxonomy): Eukaryota > Viridiplantae > Streptophyta > Magnoliopsida > Cornales > Nyssaceae > Nyssa > Nyssa sinensis. Next base: position 35,958,696 of record CM018036.1, on the reverse strand, counting down.
AGGGCCAAATTTTACTGAAAGATAGTCCATTTTAACTATGTTGGACATTCCGGACTCAATGGTGAGGTCCGTGACTACAAATAAAGTACCAAAAAATACAACATATGAAATTACCATAATACCCCTGACATTGTACAAGGCCTAAATGAAGTCCGATTAAAACGGAATTAATACCAGTAGTAGACCTGACACTTGTGAGACTGTATACATGATTAGATGACGAATCCGAGACAGAAATTATGTGACGGCAAAAATGACCAAAATACCCCTGACATACCCGAACCTAGATTTAAAAGCCGAGAGAGTCTAAATTGACTTTCTTCAACCTTTCGGACTCCATGGTTAGGTCCATAATATGAAAATCAAAACCGATAAATATATGAAGGCATCTGTTCTAACATGTCAAACTGTGTTCTAGGTAAAAATATCACTTAAACTACCATGGACAAACAGGGCAAGAAATTCACCATCATGACTAAGGCAGAGAGGTTAGCCGATAAGAAACAGCAAGAGTTTATGCAAGAATTACTGAGGCAGCAAAGAGTTATTGAGCGCCATATTAGAATAGCTAAGTCCACTGAAATCGTTTCCATCCAGCCCTTCATATATAAGGCACGTACTGAGGAAATGATTGCCGAGGCCAAGATGAAAAAACAGGAAGATACTGAAACCCTAAGCCAAATGCTTAAGAGGTAAGACCTAAGAACTAGCCATTATAAGTTAGTTCCATGAAACCCATCATAGGGTAGACTTACTCAGTCTAAGGTCATGAGTTGATAAATCTTTATAAATTGTTTTAGGCTTAAGGAGAAAAAGAGGAAGGCTCCGTTCATAGCTTCAAACTCAAATATTGAAGGTGAGTAACTTCTGACACTGTTTAAGTTACTGTTCCTTGATCTGCTAAATTGTTTCGAATACTATATGTTTTAAATGCAATTGTTTAAATGCATGCTTTTATCACCGATGACATGGTTTTTAGTTCTCAAATGATTAACTATACTTCTGATTGATATGCTAGCACTCTGAACCATTTATCTGTTTTGATCTATTGAACTTGACTTGGATTTATTGAACTATTAATTCCAAACTGATTTACTTAACCATGTGATTTAAGCAAAGATTGAATTCGAAACTCTTGCCTGGATATCTGTGTTACTCACTGGGCTTTTTAAAGCTCATTCCATTATTTTAATAATTTCAGGGGAACCCTCAGATGGACAGGTTTAGCAGGTCCAGAACTTAGGGGGAAAATGTTGGAGACCCCCAGATAGAATGATAACCCATTTTTGAGAATCTATACCATTTTTGTACTTTTTGTGTAACTGAACAGATTATGACCTTTTGTAGTGAAACTGTTTTGTAATCTTGATTAAGATAGGTCTGACTATGATATATCCTGAATGCTCTACCAAGTATATATGTATGCATTCTCATGTGAAAATTCCGCTGCTTAAAGTATATATGTTGAATGCATTATGCTTGGGATTTAGATCGGAATGGCCTTTGGTTAGGATTATCGTCGGGGTTTTGTTTTCAAAAAAGAAAAAAAAAAAAACTGATAAAACCCGATGGGTGCCTAACTGGCCTTTGCCACGTACCCCAAATCCGCACAGGGTGGGTCTGGGGGATGTGACATTGCTGACATCACACATTCTCTCACACTACACTTTTGATATTTTGGTTCCTTTTATTTTATACATAAATTTATTTTCATATATAAATATATTTATACATTATACTTATACACATGTACATAGGTAGATATATATATATATATACTTACTTCACTACACACACACACAACACACTTTAGTGTGTATATTGTGTATTTTTTATACTCCAATATGTTAATTAATTAATCTCTTTGAAAGTAATTATTCAACCTTAACTAATTATTTCTTGTGATTAATTTCATACATTATTTTATTCATGACCTCGTAACGCGTGCCCTATGACCAGGTATCTCGGGTCGGGATATTACACTTACTGTCTACAAAATAGTAGGACTTAGACTGCCTTCTCCTTACCTTTCGTTTTTCCTAAAATCATGAAACATGTCTCAATCTATCATTATTTAAATTATGCTATTTATTAAATTTTATGCCTCTATGCTATAAGTTCTCCTTTTACTAAAATAGACTCTATTATTGAGTCCGGAACGTCGAATAAAATTAGTTTAGGCTTTTACAGATCTCAATTTGGATTCCTAGATTGAAAAGGGCAAAATGGTCATTTTGTACTTTTACGTGTCTTTTATTCCCGAGACCCTTTTTCCATAATTTTTATGTCACCATTGGATTTAGAATGCCCGAGATAATAAAAATTGACTATTCACTTGCCTCGTTTGGAATTCGTTTGACCCATTTTTGATTTAGGGGTATTTTCATAATTTTCTTTAAAATTAATTTTTTTTGTTTGGGCCTTAGTGGGATTTTCTAGACTTTCTGGGGTCAAATTACAATTTCCTGAAGTTCTGGTTCAATTAAAATTTAACCAGTGGGCTTTTGGATTCGAAACCCTAAACCGGTCTAACCCTGTCTGAACCGACCGGTTCGGCCATCACAGTGAACCAAAATTAGATATCCACACTGCCTGACTTAACCACATCTAGGCTAACCTTAACCGAATTTTAGATTTCCTATATCCGTTGCCAAACAACCCAAATCAAATTTTAAATTTAAACTTTTCCAAGCCTAAACGACGTAGCATCAGTTGGCCTATTTATATCTGGTCGAATCCCTACCCGATCCGGCCCAAAGTCTGGCCCAACAGACCCGATAGTTCCCACAATTTTTTGTCATCTTCTTCAACGGTTCTTCCGGTGACAGTGCCGGAGTTTCTACAGTATTTTTACTGGTTTTCACCACCCCAACATCCAAACTTTGTTATTTTTACATCAAATTAACTCTAGAGTTTTAACAAATCATTTTAAGATTAATTTAGGCTTCAAACAAACTGGTTTTCCAACACCCATTTCGCATTTTCTGGCGTTGCACCAGTGGGAAATAATTTGCTATTCAAAAGTCATTTTTAAACTATTTTCCATGATTCAAATTGCGTGGATTTCCTAAAAGCAATATCTACAGGTTCCTAATCTCAAAATCAAGTTTAGTTTGATGGATAGAATTTCACCATGGTTGACCGTGTCTAACAGCTCTAGTTTTCTTGATTTTCTTTCATGTTTTGATTCCTACTAATTCAGAATTGAATCTACAATAGTATGGAGTAAAATTAAAGTAATCAAGACGTAGTTGGTTACCTGTTTTTAGCCGATTTTTGTTTTCCAATTTTTCTCCAAAATCGGTTCTCTCTCTCTCTCTCTCTCTATATATATATATATATATATATATTTTTCTTCCTCCTTTCTTGCTCACCGTTTTTACGCTTTTAGTTTGGTTTAGGTGTAATTAGAACTTACATTTTTACTCTTTGAACAACACATACGCAACACACATGGCGGTCATGCAGCCTTATCTCCCACTCATTTTTTTTATCTTATCTTCTTAATTTTTCTACTTGCTTCTAACTTCTTCTACATCATTCTTTCAATTTCTCTACATTCTTCTACTTGATTCTCTTTATTTCTACAAGTTTCCATTTCTTTTTACTGATTTCTTTTCTTTTCATTTTCTTTATACTTATATATATATATATTACATAGCCGTATACATATATAGATATATATATATTTAAAACTATATATATGCATTCCGTATATATATATATATATGTTCTCAATTATGTGTATATATATATGCATTTAAATACATATATAATACTTACGTGCACGTTATCCGTAAAAATTAGGCTTTCGGTGCGACGACACCCTGGGTAATTGAAACTGTCCGTCAATTACACCCATGCATCGTAATTGAATATGACAATCTAACGTACATCTGATTTTATTTACGTAGTAAATTGGCGTGCCATTCAGGCTTACATAACATGGCCCGATCCAACCCGGGTTGGGTACTGGCTAACTAAGGTCGGGGTATTACACCCATTCTATCCTAGAGTTTGAGAGGGATGCCCTTGCTACTGAGCTAGAAGACCTCAAAATGAGGTTTGCAGGCTTCTAAGTTGCTTCTATCAAGAAGGTTCAAGACACCGTTGAAGTTTTTAGAGCTCAAATTGAGGTGGATCTGAAGGCTAAAGTGTCACGACCCGAGACCCACCATCTGCGGATATCGAACCGTGACCCAGGCCTGACCCTTTTATCGAGCCGGATCTCATCTGAAACTTGCTATACAATCAGTGCTACTAACATGTGACAACTAACATAACATAAACATACATAGCAGAAGACTTTAAAAGTAAAAGTTTCATATAATATTTATTGAGTTCTCAAAATACAGACTGTAAAATTTCCTTTAACTACTGTACATCTTCAAGACGTGGATGACATGGGAGGCTACAAAACTGTACTACGTATTACACTTACGACTTCCAAAAATTTCCATTTCTAGCTAGCAGGTTTGATCGTCTGCTTTAATAATTTGTTCCTGAAATATTTTAAAATAAATCGGAATGAGCTAACTTAAGCTCAGTAAGTAATTCTCCTTTGCTCTGCCATGTGTATAAGTGTATATAGAAAGGCATAATCCAAAAAGAACTAGGATAATGCACATATGATAGCCAGTCAAGAAATATAGAACTCATCAATGAATATCAAATGTTAGGAAGCTCAAATGATAAATCAATGAAAATCTTATATGATAACAAATATCATGCTGCTACAGTCATGAGCTATCTCAAGCATAATCATATGTACTCAATAAAAGCTGTGTAATCTTATGATCATTCATAACGGTATAACATGATCATCTATGAAATACAATAAATGATAGTGATATCAATAAAAGTGGATGCACTTTAACTCGGGGCGCGGCATACCCCCCATGGAGTACTCATTCAGGCCTTTTCCCAAACCAGGGTCCTTGAATAGTACTAAGAGCTCTGTGGTAACTCTACATCCTATGCCTTGTATAGCAATGTAGCTAGTGTTCCTCCAGGAACCTTGAGCCATAGGTCATAGTAAACATCAGATGGAGTTTATGACTGAGCACAAATCTGGCATTCATAATATATCAAGATCATGCTACCTCCATGAAGAGTATAACGTGTGGAACATAACTGTTCTCAGTAGTGAGAATATAACTGTTGCCCTCTTTTGGGCTATAGTAATCTGGGCTGCTAAGAATATAATTGGTTGGCCCATTTTGGCCCTAGGTACAAGTGTACAAAAGAGTTTGTGCACAAGTGTACAAAATCATGATCGAGATATATGGTAATCAAATAAACACTTCCCACAAGATAGAACAATATCGAAATGTGCATTCAATAAAATTTCTAGCATGTATAGAACGCAATAGGTAGTATATGAAAAACAGTTGACATGGCTGGAAGTATCACATGCAGAGATCAGATATTACTTACCTCTTACTGTATCTCTCTAGTAAGTCAGATCACTTTCTCTTTGCCTTTCGATTTTCCTAAGATTTAGAAATTGCATCTCAGTCTCTTTACTATAAGTATCTTTTTTACTAAAATAGACTCTACTATTGAATCCAGGATGTTGAAGAAAGTCGATTCAGGCTTTCGCGGGCTTCAATTTTGACATCTGTACTAAAAAAGGCAAAAATGAACATTTTGCACTTTTACCTGTCCTTATTTCTCGGGACCTATTTTCATAAATTAGACTTGACCGTTAAGTCTGGAATGCTTGAAATAATAAAAATTTACTATTCTTTTACTTTAATCGAAGTCTGTTTGACTCACTTTTAACTAGGGACATTTTAGTAATTTCATTTATTTGTATTTAATTAAATTAATATTTAATTAATTTTTTCCCTTGGGTCATTTCATAATATTCATAAGTCCAGGGTCTATTTGTAATTTTCCTAAACCTTGGGCCAATTCGTAATTTACAAAAATTACTATTCCTAATAGGGATAGCCAAACAGTGGCTAAAGTTTCAATTTAGGGATAGGATATCCCAATTCTATTTTAAATTCAAATTGATTTCTTATCTCCATAACCAAACACCACCCTTTCAACTTAAACACAACCCAAAACGACACAACATTGGGTCGGTCTTATGTGCGGATGGGTCGGGTCTGACCCGACCCGAACCAGGCCCTAACCCAAGATCCAATAATGTCTCATTCTCCGGCGGTATTCCGGTTATCTCTTCTGGCACCGGCCAATTTTTTACAATTATTTCGACCTAAAGCCGAGGCAATCCTCTTCCAATTTGCACGGGCTTTTCATATGTAATGCTAGTTTTTGGATTAGATCATTGGGTCTTCACGAAATAGGGACAAACCATAGCTCCGGTGAGAAATTCGATTTTCCGGCCAACTGGTTTTCTTCCTATTTCATGGCCTTTGTTCTACTGTTTTGACCCATTTCATGTCCCATTCAATTTCCGCACCCAAAAGGAACATTTCCTCATCATTTAGACAAAGTTTAACACCCAAATTCATAAAAATCGATTCTAATATCATAACCTGTAACTGCCATTTTCTAACTCATTTCTAACTCTTTTCAAGTGATTCCTTTTGAAGAATAATCCTCATTTCATGCTTGTTATGATCCTATATTTAATACTAAATGAATATGCTTGAATCTAAAAACAAAACAAAAAATTTCTCACTTACCACACTGAGCTTTTGGCTTTCAATTTCTTTCTCCCTCTTCTGTTTTTCTTCTTCTACATTGCTTCTGAATACTTCTGAATCCTTCTAAATTGCTCACAGCTTCTTCACTTCTTTCTTTCTTTCTTTTCTGATTTCTTCTAAACGCCCTTCAACTATATATAGGCAGTGTTTACCCACTTGCACGCCTACTATTTCTCTCTCTTGACCCCTTTTCTGCAGACTTCTTTGACTCTCCTTTTCCATTTGATTTCGGCTGCACTTTTTTTGTTTCTTTAAGTTTTTCAGATATTATATATATATATATATATATATATATATTATAATATACATAGAGTACACACATTCACAAACATTCTCACATACACACTGTCGATAGTGTGCGTGTGTCGCCCTTTCCTACTTGTATGAATTTTGCATGCAATATATACATATATATATATTCTGCTTGTATATATGTATATCATAATGCATATATATACATGTATTATATATACATATACTGTATATATATATCTATATACTATTATACGCATATATATATATTATCATATATATATATATAAATGTATACTCATGTATGTATAAATAATACATTGCGCACATATATCGATGCATGTACGGGTATACGTGCATGATTCTCTATACTATCGGGTCCCTTGTACAGTGATCCCGGGGTACTCGAAATTGGTTATAACCCCACTCGTGTGATTGACATTATTGTACATTTCCAAAACTATACATCGTTCATTATAATTCATGTTCGGCCTACCAATCGGTATTACACTATTCGACTCAGCCTATCTCAATTTGAGTGTCATTTCCCAGTCTCGGAATATCCTGAGATTATAGATTCTACTATTTACCTCAGTATGCGTACCCATCACTGCACACTATTCATCACGATAGTTTGGTATATTTGAGGTCTACTGTTCTCGATTTGAGTTGGTCTCAGTTTTCTTTTTGGTACTATGCTCATTGGCCTAGTCTGATTTCGGTATTATTATTTGATCTTTAGGATATAAAAGGAATTATCCTAATTCTTTTGGGTCGGGGTGTTACATTATATCCCCCTTAAATTGAGTTTTGTCCCCAAAACTCGAACGCTCATAGTCTAAGAAACTCTATTCTCTTCCATATTGTCTTATATTCATGTATGGATCCTAACATTGATCATGGGTATATTGCATCTCGCATTACGTTCGATTTTCTGTCATGTATCCTATTTTTCTTCAACCATTATTTAACCAACTCCTTCTTTAGAGAATTTCCTTTAACAATACAAGGAGTTCTTATATACTTCGTGTCTTTTCAAGGTCATATAATCACATGGTACATCTTGTTTAAGTTTCATTAAAATGGTTTAAGTTTCCTATAATCGAGATAATTCATAATTCCTTATGGTTCACAGATCCTTACTTTCTTCCATAATTGTAATCATCCTTGTAGTATTTCCACAATTTCATATACCATTTTATTTCGTGGTTTCTCTAATTGATTTATTGTACGTTCAGTCTTTTACGATCATTCATATCACATTGATCCCTAAAAGTCATTCTGAATTGTTTATCACTTACTTTAAATTAGCTTGACATAGTATCATCTTTATTTATGTCAAATCTTCTACTCAGATCAATAAGATTTATCAAATCTTTTTTAACACTTATTCATCATATATCAATTTTTTTTTAGAATTTTCGTATTTCATAAGGTCAACTCTAACAATCTCGCTCATTTAGTAATTGTCTTCAAGTCTCTATTCATCTTTACTCGATCATGGTCTATTTTTGACTTATTCGAGAATTTTCATTTTTCTAGTACATCATCAATTCATTCAGAGTATAAACTCATTATGTAATTATCCATTAAGTTTCCTTCACACTATCTCTTATATTGATTCATTGCTAAATTCACTACCTTTCAGAGTGTAAGTATTCTAATTAAATGTTACTTGTCACATATACCACCTTTCAAGGTGTTACTATTCTGTCTAGATATTACTATTAATTCTAGTGCCTTTCAAAGGTATTACCATTCTATTTAGATATTACTGTCAAATTCACTGCTTTTCAAAGCATCACATTTCTAACTCTATGTTACCTTATATCTTCCAATGAGCACTAACCGTTTTCCTCATTCGTTATAGTTTTCCATAATTCACTGATCAATTTGTATTTCAATCATCAAAGATTATCAATTTCAAATACCACTATGATTCCTTCCAAGTTTTCTTAAGTACAACTACTATCTTCCATTCAACTTTTATCGAAATCTCCTCTAGTATTTTCAGTGTTATAGCTTGAAGAATTCTCATCATTTACCTTTAAGTATACTAGTATTCCCTAAGGATCACTATTTACTTGATCATCTTAGTTGTTCAAGAATCATCAATTTTCATTTAGCATATAGTCTTTTCTCCCAAGACTATTAACCCTAGTACATAAACTTGTTATTGTCCTCTAATAGTCACAAATCATTTAATCATTTTAAATCGTCAAATTCTTTCTCAGATCAGCTAATAACCATGCACTTATGATTTGTACCTCATATACTCCATGTATATCATTCATTATAATGATTTTCCCGATGTATAGCATTCATCAATAATGACTCTTCCAAGAGTTGCTATTCATGCTATCTCATTTTTCAATTAATCATTCATTTAATCACAGTATGTAGTTTATTCCAAAGATTACAAATCTTAGCATCTAAATCTGTTATTGTTCTTTAAAGTTATCAATCATTTATTCATTCTAATCGTTAATGTCTTTAAAACTCTAAGAGCATCAAATTGACTAAAAATCATGTATTTGTGTTACGTACTTTACTGGTTTCATGCATAATATTCCTTATCGATCACTCTCTTGGTGGAAATTTGAACAGTTAACATATAACTCAAGAGTTCTGTTTCTATGTTCAACTAGCAGTTCAATTTCTAAATCCATCTAGTAGTAATGTGGAAGGCATAATTATATACATAAACTAGCATGCGGATAGGTCATAACTAACTAGAAAAGTACCTGTAGCTACTGAGGTGGTAGCCTACATGTCTTTCATAGCCGTAGAGAAATCCTATCTTGAGCATTCCTACTCCTTGTCTCGAGTCTAGGATTCAGTCGTAGTAGCTGATAGGGAAACTATGGTACTGGCTATGGATTTCTTCTTAAGGGAATCATCTCCAATGCTCACCTAGGGGCATTCTCTTGCGAAATGTCCAGGCTTCCTACAATAGTAGTAGAGATTAGTGTCCTTGAAGTAGACACCTTTGTGGAATTTATGGCAATTGGAACACTTTCGACATGTGGGACATTTGATTGCTCCCCTATCCTAGATTTTGGCCCTATTTTGGTTGGCCCTTGCTTTCTTTGATTGCTTTCTTTGAAGATAAGAATGATTAAGATTAGTTCTAGGTTGACTAAGATCAACTTAGTGATGAAAGGAGATTCAAAAATTTGATTTTTAGTTAGGTGAGACCTAGGCTACCTAAAATATGTGAAGTACGTGATTTGAAGTAAAGGCGGGGTATGGGACCCGCAGTACATAAAGTGGATATATGAAGTACATGATATGAAATGAGAGCGGGGTATAGGACCCGCAGTATAAGAAATGAATATATGAAGTATATGATAGGAAATAAGAGCGGGGTATGGGACCCTGCAGTATATGAAATAGATATGTGAAGTACATGATATGATATAAAGGCGAGGTATGAGACTCGCGTTGTATGGAGTAAACATGTGAAGTACGTGATATGATAGGAAGGCGGGGTATGGGACCCGTAGTGACATGAAGTAAGTGTTCTGAAGTACGTGATATGATAGAAAGGCGGGGTATGGGACCCGTAGTGACATGAAGTAAGTGTTTTGAGGTACGTGATAGGAAGGCGGGGTATGGGACCCGCAGTAAAGTAGAAGGAATAGAGTTTGAAGATTTGAAGTAAAACATGAACTAAGAAGGTGAATAACAATAATTAGAAAAGGATGAAAGAGAAAGGGAGGATTTTGATAGTCACTGGTGTGCTATCAGGACCTTTGTTACCGATAAGGAACGGCCGCCTTATCATATAACTAAGGTAACTAAGAAACACACAGTGCTGCCTTATCCAACCGGATCGAAGAAATCCTTAAACCATTGAAAGACATGAATCTGATAGATGACATGAGGAATTAGAAATTGTACGTTAGTAAATTAGAAGCAAGTAGTAATACGAGTCAATATATTATCTATCTGAAAATGATGAATCAAAGTTCATCTCCTGAATCATTAAGTAAATGAATATAACCTTATGTATTACGATATACGAAGATAATAAATATAACATAAGGAGACTAGAACTCTTGAAATAAAGAATATTCGAGTTTTGAGGACAAAACTCTTTTAAGGAAAGAAGAATGTAATACCCCGACCCAAAAATACCGGGTCATAGGGCACGTTTTACGAGGTTAAAAAAATTGTGTAAATCTTGTGCTTAAGAAAATTAAATAATTATTAAATTAAATATAAGAAAAGTTATTATTGGATATAAGGATTTAAAAGTATATAATATATAATATTAGTGAGGTGTAATGTGTATATGTATATGTAACCAAGTATGCATGCATGTATATATGCATAATGAAATAAAATATATATGTGAATATATATGTATAGGTGAACAGTAATGTGAAGTGCATGGAACCGTGTGTGTGTATGTTATACAAAATGTATGTTAAATATTATATATATATATACATACACATATGAATATATATATATATATATATATATATGAGGAGACATGGACTTGATAGAGGTAAGGTAGCTATGTACCATATAGGTATATTTTATATACCATTAGGTGAAGAGGAATAGGGAGAAGCATGGCTGTTGATTGATGGAGTATGGGAATGAGGGTGGCAGCCATCAAATCTCTTACACCTATATACACATATGCACATTTCATACATACACACACACACACCATTCATCCAAGCAAAGAAAGAGAGAGAGAGAATGGAAGGAACTGAGGAGAATAGAGAGAGAATCCGAGCAAGAAGAAGGTGAAAACAGTGAGGAAAAAAGTAAGAATGTGAAATTATCGTTTTGTTCTCTCTCTAGAATTTCTCTATGTGTAAACTGTTTTTAAGCTTTCATATTGTATATATGACATGTAGAACATGTTTAGACAAGATTAGGAATGAAATTTCGGCTTTAAACCACCTAAAACACATAGACCCAGAAGCTTCGACCATGGGAGACCTTGTTTGAAGCAGGTCTGAACCGGCATCTCCAAAACCCAATTTGGTTGGTTGGAACCTCAACTAGACTCCTCAAACATGCCAAAAACCTATAACCGCGATCAAAACTCAAAATAATTGAAGCCCAAATATCGAGTTATAGGTTCGGGTTCCAAAAACAAATCTCAAAAACATGATATTAAACCTACTTTTATGAATGAAATATGAAGCCCCATAAAGAGGGGATCACAACAGAACAAGTCTCATCGAATTTGGCACAGAAATGAGCATGAACGGCCGAATCATCAGTTTGAATTATCAAACCCAATATCTAACTCATGAACCTATTTTGAACGTCAAAACGAATGCCAAAGTAATTGTTTATGTTCTAGGAACAATTTATGATGAAAACAGTGAAGATTTGGCGAATAAAACTCCACAAAATTGAAGAAATAACGACTGAAAATAATTAGGGTTTTGAGTGAACAGTGTCAGTTTCGATGGGGAAGACGACACTGTTCGGGTCGGGTCGGTTACGGGTCCGGGTCAAATCTGGTTATGGGTTTATTTAAACGATGATGTTTAGAGGTTTAAAAATTTTAAATTTTAACCATTAGGGCTGACGTCATCCTGACGTCAGCATTACGTGTGAAACCGGCTAAATCGGTTGGTTTGTAAGTGAACCGGACCGGTTCACTTATATTTTAACTGAACCCACTGGTTTTTAGTTTAATTTAAAAAATTATAAACCAACACTTCCACTATTTACAGATTGGCCCAACTGTTTTAAGAAATTCTAATGGGGCCCTACTGATGGAAAAAATTATTCAATTTCACCCCTAGAAAAATATTTAAATAATTAAATAATTATTTAATAAATGAGGTAAATTTACTATTTTACCCCTGGATTTTTAATAGGGCAAATAAAGTCCAAATCAGACATATGAATAGTGAATTCTTACTATTTTGGGCATTCTGAAGCTAATGGCGGGGTCCGTTTTGTGAGACGGGGTCCCAAAAAATAAAGACACGTAAAGAGGTAAATGACTAAAATACCCCTTGACCAAAATTAATAAGTTATTAGTGTATTCTTACTATCTCGGACCTTCTGAGTCCAATGGTGAGGTCCACGACACGAGACGGGGTCCCTAAAAAATAAAGACACGCAAAAGGGTAAATGACCAAAATACCCCTTGACCAAAATTAACAAGTTATTAGTGTATTCTTACTATCTTGGACCTTCTGAGTCCAATGGTGAGGTCCATGACACGAGACGGGGTCCCGAAAAATAAAGACGCGTAAAGGGGTAAAATGACCAAAATACCCTAGTACCCCTAAAGCCAAAACGAAACCAGAGAAGGTCTAAATCGACTTTCTTTGACATCCTGGACTCAATAATGGAGTCCAAATTATGAAACGAAGTACAGAAAAATGAGACACGTAAAACGGTAAATGACCATTTTGTCCTTTTTCATATAAAAGTCCGAATTAAAATCTTGGAAAGCCTAAATTGACTTTCTTCGACACTCCGGACTCAATGGTAGAGTCTATTCGACCAAAAGAAATGTCTAAAATAAAAAGACATAAAATTTGATGAATAGCATCTGTCTGATGACTAAAGACTAAAGTATTGTCGAAGTATTAAACTAAGGCAAGTACGAAGAAATAAAGTATGAAAAGACATGACGCGTTAACATGCGAAGTAAATAACTTTAAATCAAAGTTAATGGAGCTACCAGAAGAGTATAGGTCGAAATGAATTAAATTTTCAACATAATAAATTGTGTCGTTGGTTAGGAGTATGAGTTAAATCGTTAGGATGAAATACGATTGAGGCATAAGTTAAGAAACATCGATAGATGATATTGCAGTGAATGTGAAGTTAATGAGACTGTTTATGAATTGTTCTTAAGAATTACGGAGGAAGTGAGAAAGCGCACTTTAGCACTAACCCTAAAGGACCGAGGTGAGTAACCCTGTGTTTGAAGTGGAGAATTTAACTCCATATAATTGAAGAAGTTTTAAGTTCAAGTTATATGAAGTATTTGAATATCAAATTCAGCTTTGTTACAATTCCTGTTTTAAATTATTCTGTTACGGCATGCTGACTAAATGTTTTACATTCAATTTCTTTCATGGAGATATTTAGCATGTCTGGTTTAAATGTGTTTTCTTTAAATATTCTGAATTTGATTGTTACAAGTATTTGAAGTTCTATTGTAGAAATTATACATTTCATGTTTTAAATACTCATGAAAGTATCTATCGAAGAAGTCATGTGATAAAAGTTTTACAAGATAACGAGGCTTAAGCACCAGACAAGATTTTGGGTTACATACGAACTCAATTGATTGTCAAATGCCCGGTAGCAGGATCTAATCCCCTAGGCAAATGAGATATCTCCATTGTAGCATTGCAGTAAAACGGGAGTCTGGTTCGAAACAGATTCGACTTAATTTAAGAGAAAAGATGACAAAGTGATTTTGAAAATGAAAGCAGGTTTTACCCTCATTTTCAAATACATATTTATGTGTTTTAAAGTTTATATACTTTATTAACGAAGTACGAGTTTAGCTTGAACACTTTAATTGTTTCAAAGCTATCTGTTTTATGAAATACACACGTGTCGAGTTTTATATACTCTATTTAAGGATGACATGTTATGTTATATGTTTTAAAGTTCATAAGTATAAGCATAGCTTGAATGTTTTAAATGTTTCAAGCCATCCGTTTTGAGAATGCATATATTCTATGTTCTAAATTGTACGAACAATTGGTAGTGAGTATTTTATAAACTCTCAAGTGATAAACCACTACCAGTTGAAAACCCCATGACGAATGCAGGAATTACTCACAAGCTTAGATTAGCTTACCTGGACTTTGTTCGGATCCCCCTTTCAGGTAAATGACAAAAGGCAGTTTTTGATTTGAAGACAAAGACGATGGATCTAGTCATTTTGAGAAGTTGTACTTAAGTAGTTTCCTTATGAAGCCATGTGAATTTTAGTACGAACTCCTGTAGTAGTAGACAGTACAAAATATGTATTAAGCCCTCAGGGCAGTGATATGTAATATTATAAAGTCTTTAAGTTTTTAGATATGCTCTGAATGTATGATTATACATGTATACCGAAATGTGAAGAGCGGCAGTACCGGACGGATGTGCAAATTTTAAATAAGAAAGAAAAGAAAAAAAAAAAGTTTTTCACGCTTTCGCAACCACATGAAGCACGTCTATTCGATACCGCTGCAGATGCGAGCCTTCGCCCAAGGGTCTTCGGGCCTGAGGGTGGCAGTCGCGATGCGAAATCCGCAGAGGGTGGGTTTCGGGTCGTGACATACTAAGTCTTTGATATCAGTTGAGCCTAATTAATTAAACCTAATGCTTTGATACCAAGTTGTCATGACCCGAGACCCACCCTCTACGAATCTCGAACAGCAACCCCGGCCCAACCCTTTTGCCGAATTGGATCTCATCTGAAACTTGCCACACATTTAGTGATACTAACATGCAACAACTAACATAACATAAACATACATAGCTGAAGACTTTAAAAATAAAAGTTGCCTGTAATATATATTAGGTTCTCAAAATACAAACTATAAAATTTCCTTTAACTACTGTACATCCCCAAGACGTGGATGACATGGGAGGCTACAAGACTGTACTATGTATTATAGTTATGACTTCCAAAAATGTCTATGTCTAGCTAGCAGGCTCTATCATCCGCTCTCATCAACTATTTTTGAAATATTTTAAAATAAATCGGAATGAACTAACTTAATCTTAGTAAGTAATTCTCCTTTGCTCTGCTATATGTATAGGTGTATATACAAAGGCATAATCTAAAAAGAACTAGGATAATGCAAATAGGACAGCCAGTCAAGAAATATAGAACTCATCAATGAATATCAAATGGTAGGAAGCTCAAATGATAAATCAATGGAAATTTGATCTGATAAAAAATATCATGCTGCTACAGTCATAAGCTGTTTCAAGCATAATTGTATCTACTTAATAAAAAGCTGTGTAATCTCATGATCATTCATAATAGTATAACATGATCATCTATGAAATACAATAAATGACAGTGATATCAACAAAAGTGGATGCACTTTAACTCAGGGCCCGGCATACCCTTTCGGAGTACTCATTCAGGCCTTTTCCCTAACCAAGGTCCTTGAATAGTACTAAGAGCTCTGTGGTAACTCTACATCCTATGCCTCGCATAGCAATGTAGCTGGTGTTCCTCTAGGAACCTTGATCTGTAGCTCGTAGTAAGCATCAGATGGAGTTTATGATAAAGCACAAATCTGGCATTCATAATATATCAAGATCATGCCACCTCCACGAAGAGTATAATGTGGAACATAACTGTTCTGAGCAGCGAGAATATAACTGTTGCCCCCTTTTGGGCTATCGTAATCTGGGCTGCTAAAAATGTAGCTGGTTGGCCCATTATGGCCCTAGGTACAAGTGTACAAAAGAATCTGTGCACAAGTGTACAAAATCATGATCGAGATATATGGTAATCAAATAAACACTTCCCACAAGATAGAACAATATCGAAATGTGGATTCAATAAACTTTCTAGCATGTATGGAATACAATAGGTAGTATATGAAAAATTGTTGACATGGCTGGAAGTATCACATACAGAGATCGGATATTACTTACCTCTTACTGTATCTCTCTAGTAAGTCAGATCACTTTCTCTTTGCCTTTGGATGTTCCTAAGATTTAGAAAATGCATCTCAGTCTATCTCTACATAATTTATGCTATTTATCAAATTTTATGTCTCTTTACTGTAAGTATCTCTTTTACTAAAATTGACTCTACTATTGAATCTGGGATGTCAAAGAAAGTCGTTTCAGGCTTTCGCGAACTTCAATTTGGACATCTGTACTAAAAAGGGCAAAAATGGTTATTTTGCACTTTTATGTGTCCTTATTTCTCGAGGAATATTTTCTTAAATTGAACTTCACCTGTTGAGTCCTGGAATATTCGAAATAATAAAAATTCACTATTCGTTTACTTTAATTGGAATCTGTTTGACTCACTTTTGACTTAGGGGCATTTTAGTAATTTTCTTTTATTTGTAATTAATTAAATTAATATTTAATTAATTTTATCCATTAGGTCATTTCATAATATTCATAAGTCTAGGGTCTATTTGTAATTTCCCTAAACCTTAGGCCAATTCAGTAATTTATAGAAATTACTATTCCTAATAGGGATAGCCAAACAGTGTCTAAGGTTTCAATTTAGGGATAAGATATCCCAATTCTATTTTAAATTCAAATTGATTTCTTATCTCCATAACCAAACACCACCATTTCAACTTAAACACAACCCAAAACAACACAGCCTTGGGTCCTGTCTTATGTGCGGGTGGGTCAGGTTTGAGTTGACCCGAACCAGGCCCTAACCCAAGATCCAACAATGTCTCATTCTCCGGCGGTATTCCGATTATCTCTTTCGGCCCCGACCAATTTTTTGACCATTATTCTAACCTAAAGGCGATGCAATCCTCTACCAATTTGCATGGGATTTTCATAATTAATGCTAGTTTTTGGAATAGATCATTGGGTCTTCACGAAATAGGGAGAAACTGTAGCTCCAGTGAGAAATTCAGTTTTTTGGCCAACTAGTTTTCTTCCTATTTCATGCCCTTTGTTCTACTGTTTTGACCCAGTTCATATCCCATTCAATTTTTGCACCCAAGAGGAACATTTCCTCATCATTTAAACAAAGTTTAACACCCAAATTCATAAAAATCAATTCTAATATCATAACCTGCAACTGCCCTTTTCTAACCCACTTCTAACTCTTTTTAAGTGATTCTCTTTGAAGAATAATCCTCATTTCATGCTTGTTATGATCCTATATTTAAAACTAAATGAATATTCTTGAATCTAAAAACAAAATAAAAAACTTCTCACTTATTGCACTGAGCTTTTGGCTCGTAGTTTCATTCTCCCTCTTTTATTTTTCTTCTTCTACTTTGCTTCTGAATACTTCTAAATCCTTCTAAATTGCTCACAACTTCTTCACTTCTTTCTTTCCTTTTTGATTTCCTCTAAACGCCCCTCACCTATATATAGGCAGTTTTTACCCACTTGCATGCCTACTATTTCTCTCTCTTCCCCCTTTTTCTACAAACTTCTTTGACTCTCCTTTTCCATTTGATTTTGGCTGCACTTCTTTTGTTTCCTTGGCATTTAATTTTCTAAGATATTTTATACATATATTATATAATATACATATTGTACACACATTCACTACACTGCCGACAGTGTATGTGTGTCGCCTTTTCCTACTTGAATTGAATTTTGCATGCAATATATATATATATATATATATATATTCTGCTTGTATATATATATATATTTGTATATATATATATGTGTGTCATAATGCATATATATACATATATTATATGTCACGACCCGAGACCCACCCTATGCAGATCTCGTGTCGCGCATCCGATCCGACGTTGCGTGTCGAACCAAGGGTCTCAACTTGCTACATGATCAGTGCTACTAACATGCAACAACTAAAATGTGGAATAATTAAATAAAAGTTGCATGTGATATATATATATATATATAATGTTCTCAAAATACAGAATACAAAATTTCTTAATACAACTGTTCATCCCCAAGACGTGGATAACATGGGAGAGCTATAAGACTGTCTGTACTAAGTATTACACTGAAACTTCAAAAATGAATGTCCACCTCTAGCTATCAGGCCCTATTGTTTTTCCTCGATATCTGTGCCTACAAAATGTTGTGTAGTATCTGATGAGCTATGAAAACTGAGTAAGTAGTCCTTTACTCTGCCATGTGTATAAGGGTATAAAGAATACTAGCCAGTCAATGAATATGTAACTCAATATTAGATGATGGACGTCAAATGATAAGAAAATGAAACTGCTATGCCAACAATGTCATACTGCTACAATCATGAGCTATCTCAAGTATGAAATGTAAGCACTGTACTGAAAGCTATAAAATCTCATGATCATTCAATAACAATATAACATGATCAAGCTATGAATATCAACAATAAAGGATAGATATCAACTAAAACTGAGATGCTCTCATGGGGCCCAGAAATCCCCTTGAGCTCGTATTCAGTTCCACTCGGGCTCTCTGAATAATACCGCTTTGTGTACACTGTAACTCCACGTCCTATGCCTCGCACAACAACGGGTAAATGTTCCACTCGAAACCTAGACCCAAAGGTCATAAATAGCATCAGAATGGGGATGTGACTAAGCACAAATTCGACACTAATAATATAACAGGATCATGCTATCTTCCACGAAGAGTATAGTGGAATTATAACTAGTTCTAGGCAATCTGACATAAGAGTAGTTTTCAAGGCTACAGTTACTAAACTGCTTCGAATAAAACTGTCTGGGCCTCACGGCCCTAGGTACAAGTGTACATAAGGAAATCTGTGCACAAGTGTACAATCATGATCGACATATATATAGAAATCAATAACTGCCTCCCACATGATAGAGCAATATCAATGTGGCTAAATAAATACTGGTGTGTATGTATAGAGTACAATAGGCAATATATATACAAGAACTATGACATAGCTTGGAATGTAACACATACAAAGATCGGATTTTACTTACCTCTTTCTATATCTGTCTAGAAGGTCAAACCGCCTTTTTCTTGTCTCTCGGTATTCCTATGGTTCAGGAAACTCATCTCAGTCTATATATATATATATTCAACTCATGCTATTCATCAAATTTTATGTCTTTATATCACAAGTTCTTCTTTTACTAGAATAGACTCTACTATTGAATCCGGAATGTCGAACAAAGTCGATTTAGGCTTTCGCAGAATTCAATTTGGACTTCTGTATTAAAAAGGGCAAAATGGTCATTTTGCACTTTTACGGGTCTTTTATTTTTTGGGACCTTCGTCTTGCTAAATGGACCTCAGCATTGGTCTTAGAATGTTCGAGATAGTTAAAATACATTATTCATATATTTAATTTGGACATCGTTACTATAAAGGGTAAAATGGTCATTTAAACTTTTATGGGTTCTCACTTCTCGAGAGCTCTTTTCACAAATTGGTCTTCACGTTTGAGTCCGGAATGCTCAAAATAATAAAAATTCACTATTCTTTTATTTTAATCGGAGTTCGTTTGACCATTTTTTGACTCAGTGGCATTTTCGTAATTTTTTATTATTTTAAATTAATTAATTAAATGAATATTTTATTAATATTTTATTCTGGGGGTCAATTCATAATAATTGAAAGTTGAGGGTCTAATTGAAATTTTCGTAACTTCTGGGTTCAATTGTAATTTTAGAAAATCTTATCCAAATTAAGGATAGCCAAACAATGAATATCTACGGAACAGGGATAGGATATCCTTATTCTTGTTTCAGCCCTAATTTTAATTTCTTATCCACGTTGCCAAACACTCCCAATTTAATTTTAAAATCTTTTAAACTTAAGTAAAACTGAGTCGTTTTGGCTTACCTGTTTCTATTTCGGTCGGGTCTCGACCCGGATCCGACCCATGACCCGAACCCAAACCCTAAACCAAACAGTCTTCTTCCCCGTTTTTTCGGCGAAACTCTGGTAGGGTTCTGGTGTGAACAGTCGTCTTCTCCGGCGAAGGCGAATATTTTTCGATGGGTTTTTTGACCTAGCTCAATGCAGTTTTCTATATTTTTTCATAGAGATCATGAATCTAAGTTTAGTTTTCCATTTGGATCACTAACTCTCCACGAATATGCCAAAACCCGAAGCTCCGGTGACCTGAAATTTTTACATTTCATGCTTGGTTTCTCACTATTTTTACTCGTTTCTTTCTCTATTTGTTTTCTACACTCTATAGGAAAATTTCTAGACCGTTTGAACAATCTTTCATGCATAAAATATTAGAAACCCGATTATTTTCTTACACCTGCAACTACTGTTTTCTCTTT
Source organism: Nyssa sinensis (assembly GCA_008638375.1). Classification (NCBI taxonomy): domain Eukaryota; kingdom Viridiplantae; phylum Streptophyta; class Magnoliopsida; order Cornales; family Nyssaceae; genus Nyssa; species Nyssa sinensis. The sequence continues at coordinate 35,937,851 of CM018036.1, read as the reverse complement.
CAATTTCCAACCATTTTTCTCGATTCTTTTTGCATTTAACTCCTTATTTCATGCTTGATAAAACCCTATAGTTTAAACACTACGAATCATGCTAGAAAATTTCAAAACAGAAACAACTACTCACCTTTTAAATTCTGATTTTCTTGGTGTAGGTTCCTCCTTCTTGAATCCTTCAGCCCTTCCTTCTGAGTCCAAAACAATTCTCAATTCCCTCTTTCTCTCTTTTCTTTTCTGTTTCTATCTAAACAACTTACGCACCATATATATAGATAAAACCTCAACTGCCCATTTTCTCTCTCTACTCTCTCTCTCTCTCTCTTCCTCCCTCAGCCCTTTTCGTTGACTTCCCTCTTCTGCTCTATTTAATTCTCTTTTTCTCTTCTTTCTAAATGCAACTTTGCATTTATTGGGTGCATGATATTTGTATATAAATATACATATTATATCACACACACTCTCACACCAACTGACACACACACAACCACAAACTCACAGTGACATATATACACACACGCAGTGACACACACTGCCTCCTTGATCACATGCATTGCATGCTTCCTTCCTTTTTCCTTTTCATTTAATATACATACATATACACCATGAAACACTTTATACATTATGTATATATACACATAATTATACATTATTTATACACCAATTTATATCTATATATATACATCTATATCTATTTCTAATAGTATATACATACACTCATTTTTAATAGACTACGCATCCATGCAAACATATACGTGTATGGGAATGCGTGCATGCACACATTACGAGGCATAGTTCTGGGTTGCTCAGGATCGTTTGTAACCACTTCTCATATATTAAATATCATATTTTATTCTTTATTTGTGATTCTTGCTATTTGTCTCGAACTACATGCCCATTACTGTATATTATTTATTACGATGCTTCGGTTATATGACGGGTATTATTTTATTGGCTCGGTCTATTCGTACTTGGCTTTTCTTAATCTCGTAATTCCTTGAGATTATAACTTCTACTGATTACCTTGGTAATCGTACTCGTCACTATATATTACTTATTAAAATAATTTAGTATATCTTGGGGTCTACTATTCTCGGTCTGAATCGGTCTCGGTTTACTCTTGATATTATAATCATTGCTTAGTTAAAGCTCGGTATTATTATTTGATTTTTTTTAGATAAAATGGAATTATTCTATTTATTTGGAACTCATGTTCGGTTACAACTGGTATTATGCTATCTTGGTTTACGTGTACTCGACCGGGTCTACCTCGGTATAAGTGCCATATCCTAGGTCGGGATATTACATTATATATACATATACCACATATATATATGCCTATATACTATTATACACACATATATATATATATTGTCACATATATATATATATGTATACTCATGTACGTATAAATAATACATTATGTATATATATCGATGCATATACGGGTATACATGCACGATTCTCCATACTATCGGGTCCCTTTTACGGTGATCCTGGGGTACTCGGAATTGGTTATAACTTAACTCGTGTGATTGACATTATCGTACATTTCCAAAACTATACATCATTCATTATAATTCATGGTTGGCCTACCAGTAGGTATTACACTATTCGACCCGGCCTATCTCGGTTTGAGTGCTATTTCCCGGTCTCAAAATATCCTGAGATTATAGATTCTGCTACTTACCTCAGTATGCATACCCATCATTGCACACTATTCATCACGATAGTTTGGTATATTTGAGGTCTACTGGTCTCGGTCTAAGTTGGTCTCGGTTTTCTTTTTGGTACTATGCTCATTGGCCTGGTTTGATTTCGGTATTATTATTTGATCTTTAGGATATAAAAGGAGTTATCCTAATTTTTTTGGGTTGGGGTATTATATGAAGTCCAGGATCTGGGGGGTGAACTTATGAGTGTGGAGACTGAACTTTTAGGACGAAGCTCCGTAAGAAGTTTCCCAACTTGGATCTAACTCGAATAAATGATATCGAAGTCCCTCAAGCTGAGATTGATACACCGAATGCTGATGATGAAGAAAATGAAGCAGATCTAGAACCCCTTCAAGTCGCCCCATTAGAGACTGTCGAGCCAGCAACAGAGTAGACTTGGGGTTTTTTGTATTTTTTTTATCTTGTAATTTTCCCATTTTTGGGCTAATTGTGAAATTTTGATCATTCCAAAACTTGAGTCTTGCGTGATATCTTTGTGGTATGTCTGACTTTTAGATAATTTCTTTAATATCGAGGCCATTAAAAATATAAGCGCTTTTGGAGACTTCAAAGCACTCATAAGGTATTTTAGAGGTCTAAATAATAAGATATACAGAACCACGACACTTATAAATAAAATAAGGTTTCTCAAGCGTCTGTATATTGATAATTCATAATATATAGACCTACAACACTTGTAAATAAAACAAGGTTTTTCTAGAGGTATGTAGAGTGAGAAAATGGACCAGACCTATTACACTCGTAATGAATACAAGGTCTTGAAGTGTCTGTACATTTATTTAAATGGACCAGACCTGTAACACTTGTGATGGACACAAAGTTTTTAGGGGTCTGTACATTGGTTTAGATGGACTAGACCTATAGCACTTGTGATGGATGCTGTCACATCCCGAACCCCACCCTACGCGGATGTCGAGGACGTGACTGCCAGTCGGTCGCGACGCGACCAACCAAAGGCAAATTCTGAACTTTCCGACGAATTGCATTTCGACTGTAGGGTCAGATGCAGCGGAATTTAAAACTTTTTCTTTGTGTCACGGGAATGCAACTCACTTATCCATCATAAGAATATGTATCACAGAGCAAGACTAAATCCAGTCAGTCAACAATTCTAATCTCAGAGCATATCTAAAATCAAGCATATAACAACAGAGCAGATCTAATATCTTTAGAGTACCATTAGTTCCATGAGCCATGTCTATCTAGTATATATCAGTCAAGTCAGTCATAACATACCACTCACCGGAATAACCAGGTTCAATCCACAATAAACCAGTCTCTACAATTCAGTGCCGTCAGATCCTTACTTGCGATGCCACTTGGCCTATTCACGTCATGTCATAGTACCTTCTAATCCAATGGAGGTAATTCCTGAAAAATGTCAGAATAATGGGGTGAGCTTAAATAAGCCCAGTGAGTAACACAGATTCCCTATCATGGGTTTCAAAACCAGTTTTGTGCTCCCAAGGCACATGGATAATTTAGTCATTACAAAAATAACTATTTTTATAAATCCATTTCATAAGCAGTCTAGTACAATAAAACAGAATCGAACAGACAATACAAACGGATTGGAACATGACGTAACCAATCGGTCAGAACAATAACTATTGCTAATATATCGGTCAAGACACAGACTCTTCATTAACGGAACGAATCATAACGGAACTGGACCATATATCAATCAAGACAGACAGATCATCAATGGACGGAACATTTCGAAACCGGACGGAACATATCAATCGAGGCATACATAACATTAACGGACAGAATATAATAGAATCGAACGGTAACAATACATCAGTCAAGCAAAGGCATATCGCGAACGGATAAAATTATAACGGAACTAAACAGAAACAATACACTAATCAAGACACAGGCAAATCATGAGCAGGACACAACATAACAGAACTGGGTAGAAACAATATAACAATCAAGTCAGGGACACATCACTGTCGGAACTAATCATAACTGGACTGAACAATATTTCAATCAAGACAGACGTATCATCAACGGACAATACACAACAGAACTGGACCATATATCAATCAAGGCAGACACATTATCAATGAACGGAACATAACAGAATCGAACAGAACAAAACATTAGTCAAAGCAAAGACATATCATTAACGGATAGATCATAACGGAACTGGACCATATATATCAATCAAGGCGGACTTAACATCATTAACGGACGGAACATGTCAGAACCGGACGGAACATATCAATCGAGGCAGACATATCATTAACGGACAGCACATAACCGAACTGAACGGAATTCCTAATTCGAAGGACACAAGCACATCACGTGGAATGTGGTACAAAGGGCGTACATTAAGTACATACATTTAAACAATATAGCATTCAGACAGTATACTATACAAAGTAGTACGATACAACAAAATGTTGTTCTCTGCCTATATCACATGGTTTATTTAATCGTTTCGGAAATAATGGTTCAATATATCCATTTTATCTCAACAGTTCAAAACGGGCAAAACAGTACGGAATGCTAGCACAGGGATCAGGAATATAGTCAATTATTTAAAAAGACTAAAACCATGTCATAAGTGATATAGTACGAAAAGCATGCATTTAAATAATTGCACTTAAATAATTGCATTCAAAACAGATCAGTAAATCAAGGGACAGTATCAAAACAGTGTCAGAAGTTACTCACAAACTTTACGCTTATTTCCTTGCATAAATAATCCGATAACCTCCAGGTACGTCAGGCATCTCCATGTATATCCTGAATAATAATCATCAATCACAGACAGATCAGAACTCATCCATTCAGGTCTCATTCGTCATCTTAGGTATCTATCGGATTACCTAAGATAGCCTAGTAGCCTACCGCCCTTCCATTGGGTCTCACCCGAGGCTATTTCATTCTTTAATTAGGCTTAGCAATTATTAGGATTATATCCTAAGTCATTTAGACTTCAATTGTTATCAGTCAGGCACTCATTCAACCTTAGGGGCAAAATGGTAATTTTACCATTCTTGTCCCGGACCCTGTCGTGGTCTTCGGAATAGTCTTTATATCTTAAGTACAAAGTTTTACGTCTTTTGGACTCCAATCGGTATCAGTTAGGTTCTCATTTTAACCATAGGGGCAACATGGTGATTTTGCCATTCTTATCCCGGACCCTATTATGGTCCTCAGAATATCCCATATATCGTATATATGAAGTTTTAAGTCTTTTAGACTTTAATCGGTATCAGTTGGGTACTTATTTAGTCTTAGGGGCAAAATGGTAATTTTGTCATTTTTGCCCCAGACCCTATCATGGTCCTCAGAACGTCCCATATATGTCATGTATAAATTTGTAAGTCCCTTGGACTTCATTTGGTATCTGCTTTAGATCGTCGGGACACATCGGTCATTTCTCGTTTTACGCGTTGACTGTCTCGAAGTCTTATTTAGCCCTTCAGTGTTCATAATTATCCCTGTGATAATTTATCAGATCAGTTTGACCTTTATTCGACCTCTACTTTGCACTTATAGTGCTCAGGGGTATTTTGGTCATTTTTCATTTTGTGTAATTCTGACCCCGATTCGTCATCTAATCAAGTATACAGTTTCACCAGTGTCTGGGCTCCTACCGGTATCAGTTTCGTCCCAATCGGACTTTGTTTAGGTCTCGTACGGTATCAGGGGTAATTTGGTAATTTCATGTGTCGTATTTTTCGGCACGTCAGTTCATAAAATGGACCTCACCATTGGGTCCAGAGCGCCCAACATAGTGAAATTGGACTGTCTGTTATGTTTAATCGGCCCTGAGTATCATTAAGGGCAATTCAGTCATTTACACCTACGTGTCTGTATTTTTCGGGACCTCAGTTCATTAAACGGACCTCACCGTTGAGTCCAGAATGCCCGAGATAGTCAAAATAGGCTATCTGATATTTTTATTTGGGTCTGGGTACCATCAGGGTAGTTCGGTCATTTATCACTTACGGGTCTGTATTTTTCGGGACTGTATTTCAAAAATCGGACTGTACCATTGAGTCCAGAATACTTGAAATAGTGAAAATACACTATTTATTTAATTTATTAGGACTCCGTTTGACATATTTAATGTCCAGGGGTAAAATTGTGATTTTACCTATTTAATAAAATAATAAAATAATTATTTTATTATTTAATTAATTACCAGGGGCTTAAATGAAGAAATTTTCCAAAGTCTGGGCCACTGTGTAATTCTTTAAAACAGTGGGGACAAATCCGTAATTTCAGAAAGTATTTGGGGTTCAAAATATAATTTCATAATTTAGGGGTTCAAACCCAAGGGTTCAAGGGTTCATCAGTTGAACCGGTCCAAAACCATCAAGAACCAACCGGTTCAGTTCCTTCAGAAAACCGGAATAACATGTTCTTTCTATCCCCAATTCAGCCCCTTATTCACGGTTCGGACAGACCTAATCCCTAATTCAGATTTATTAACCGAGTTTCCAAACAGACTGGTTTTGATTTTAAAACAAAACCTGTTTAACCGAAACGGTGCCGTTCCAATTAATTCGGTGGCATCCCTCTTCGCTCAACACGTGTCCGAGTTGGCCCGGTTGACTCGGCTCAAGGCAGCGAGTCAACTCGGTCGTCTTCTTCATCAAATTACCCTCGGTTGCCCTAGTTTCTGCAGATTTCTTCTTCCAATTTCGTGCTATTTCAAGCACGGTTTTCAACATGTTTTGATTCCAAAACATTTCTGGGAGTGATTATAACAACATAGCATCATTTTCATGCTTCGAATCCACGGATTAAGCTCTGTATAGCCGATTATCATGAGGGATTTCAGTTCGGTCGTGTGGCCTCGTTTCTCAACCAAATCTCATGGGATTTGGCTTGTTGTGACCCTTGTAACAGGGGCTTAAATTCCCCATTGTTTATTTTCATTTTAAAAGCCTATTTCACATTTTGGGTTCCATGGCCGAGACCTATAGGTTCAGTTTTGAGGGTCCAAATCAGTGTTCTAGGGTCGCGGGTTGGTGGTTTTGGCACCCTAGGAAGGTCTAGTTCAGTTATGTACATGCAAGAAGTCAATTGGTTGAGGTCGGTTCAGACCTGCAACTCAAGGTCATCCATGGTGGATTTTTAATGGAGGGTGTGTTTCGAGCCTTCTAGGCTCTCTCAAACTATTTAAATCCGTCCCTAGGTGTCACAGTAGCTTATGCATGCAATTTATATGGCCTCAATTGACTGAAACAGTAAGCAAAACTTAAGAGGAAACAAATTCAGAATTTTGGTGTTTATACCTTAAAATCAGATCCTCCTTCTCTTGGTTTAGTTCCTTGGCCATTCAGACCTTCAGTCGTGCCTTCAGTCCCTTCTTTCCCTTGTGCACCACATGAAGACACCTCATCCCTCACATGCACACACACACTTGCATACACATGCAAGCCATGGACACACACACATGCAGCCTCACTAACCCACTCTCTCTTTTGGTGCAGGTCTGTCCGTACACTATCACACACATTCAGGCAGTTTTCTGGCTAGCCCCAAGCAACATGTAAACATATATATACATGCACATATATTTTAATATACATACCTATACATATACATCTCTATATATATAGATGTATATATATATATATCAGAGAATCAGTGGAATTATAGGGCTGATGTGGGCTGATGCAAGCCAATCATATGGGGTTTGCATGTAATCTCATTGGTCAATTTGGGTGGCAGCTTGGGGCAATTCAGAGATATATACAATTAAGTTGTGTATATAGGCACAAAGGTGCTGGATGGCCACCTGGTTAAGTTTTTGGGTGAGATTCATTCCTTCCATAGGTCAAGGGTTCAATTCCCCTTGACCACCAATTTGGCCATTTTTCACCATTTTGGGCTAAGGCCCTGTTTGGCTACACATTAATTCAGTTTCTGATGTTTGCCTCATAACTTTCATTCCGTAACTCCTTTTTCGATGCGGTTTGTTCCGAGAGTTTCATATTTCAGTTATCTACAGTGTCAGAGGTTCCGTGTCATTTATTAGTCATTCGGGATTTCCGTGGTTAATTAATTCGAATTCCGTCAGTGTTAAATCGACATTATCTCACCTAATTAATGGATAATTAGGTTCGGGTATTATACCCTATTCTCGGATATGTTTAATCATTCTATTGGTCTAGTGTGACCACCGGGAGATTAAGGTTAATTTCCTTAATTATTCCCTAAGCCGGTATTAATTAATAATTAATATTTAATTATTAATTATACAGGATCGGGGTGTTACAGATGCAAGGTTTTAGGGGTCTGTACATTTGTTTAAATGGACCAAACCTATAATACTTGTGATGGACACAGGGTTTTTAGGGGTATGTACATTAATTTGAATGGACCAGACCTGTAACACTCGTGATGGACACAAGGTTTCCAGGGGTCTGTGTATTGGTAAAATGGACCAAACCTGTAGCACTTAAAATGGACACAAGGTTTTTAGGGGTTTGTACATTGATTTGAATAGACCAGACCTATAACACTTATTGTCACAACCCGAAACCCACTTTCTCTAGATATCGAACCACGACCCCGATCTGACCGTTTTACCGAAACGAATCTTATTCAAAACTTGCTACACAATCAGTGCTATTAACATGCAACAATTATCATATCATAACATAACAACAGAAGACTTTAAATAACAGTTGCATGTCTATATATATATATATATCTGTTATCAAAATACAGACTTTCAAAAGACTAATACATTACATCCCTAAGACGTGGATGACATGAGAGGCTACAAGACTGTACTATGTATTACACTTGCAACTTCAAAAAGTAATGTCCATCTCTACGCTAGCAGGCTCTATCGTATGCTCTCAATGTCCGTTCTTGAAAATGTAAGTAGTATCTGTATGAGCTATGAAAACTCAGTAAGTAATTCTCCTTTACTTTGCCATGTGTACGGGTCAATATAGAAAGGCATAATCCAAAATGAACTAGGATAATGCAAACATGCTAGCCAGTCAAGAAATATAGAACTTATCAATGAATATCAATTGGTAAGAAGCTCAAATGATAAATCATTAAAAATCTATCTGATAACAATAATCATACTGCTACAGTCATGAGCTATCTCAAGCATAATCATATGCACTCAATAAAAGTTGTGTAATCTCATGATCATTCATATAGAAATAATATGATCATCCATGACATTCCAGTAATAGATACTGATAACAACAAATGTGGATGCACTTTAAGTCGGGGCCCAGCATACCTCCTAAACTCATTTTGTTCCCTTTTTCCTCGATCTCTCAGCCTAGCACTTAACCCGTCGGTTTAGTACTCGACCTCATATATAGCACTTTAAATGCCATTTTAATTGCCACTTTTGATTCCCTTTTCTCGACCTGTAGGTCTAGTAAGCATCAGATGGAGTTTGCGACTAAGCACAAATCCAGTACTTTATAATATATTGAGATCATGCTAAATCCCATGAAAAGTAAATGCAATATCACTTTTCTCAGCAACGAAAATGAAACTGTTGCCTTACTAGGCCAATATAAACTAGGCTGCTGAGATCATAAGTCTTGCCCTTCGAAGCCTATGTATAGAGTGTATGAAAATCATGATCAAGATATATAATATTCAATAAACACTTTCCATAAGATAGAACAATATCAAATGTGGATTCAATAAACTTCTGGCATATATGGAATACAATAGATAGTACATGAAAAGTTGTTGACATAGCAGGAAGTATCACATGTAGAGATCAGATATTACTTACCTCTTAAACCGTTTCCTTTTTTTCCCAACAAAATCAAGTCACCTTTCCTTTCTCTTTGAAGTTCTAATTTCATCAATAGATAATACATCTCAGTTTACCTTTCCATAATCTATGCTTTTCATCAAATTTTATGTCTCTTTACTATTGGTATCTCTTTTACTAAATTAGACTCTACTATTGAATCCGGAACCCCGAACAAAGTTGGTTTAGGCTTTTATAGACTTTAATTCAGAGTTCTATACTAAAAAGGGCAAAACGGTCATTTTTGTAATTTTACGTGTTCTTACTTCTCAGTGACCTCTTTTCACAAATCAGACTCCACCGTTGAGTCCAAAATGCTCAAAATAATAAAAATTCACCATTCGTTTACTTTAACCGGAGTCCGTTTAACTCACATTTGATTTAAGGGCATTTTGGTAATTTCCCTTTTTAATAATTTATTTAAATTAAATGTTATTTTATTACTTTGGGTCAATGGTAATTATCATAAATTTTGGGTCAATTTCAAATTTCCAAAACTTTTGGGTCAATTTTGAATTTCAGAAAGTCCTATTCAAATTTGCAATAGTCAAAATACAGATTAAGCCTAAACCTTGGATAAGCTATCCTTGCCCCCAATTTCAATTTAATTTCAATTTCCTAACCCTACAACCAAACAACCCAAATTAATTTTAAAACCTTTTAAACCCAAGTTCAAAACTACACCGTTTAGAATACCCATACTTCCGGTTGGTCGGGTCTGACCCAAACCCGACTGTGGCCCACCCGACCCGAAGACAAATAGTGTTGTCTTTTCCGGTGCTGGCCAGCTTTTCCGGCCATATTTTTGCAAAACTCCAATGTGGTTTGATTCCTGCTTGCATGGTGATTACATATATCACTTCAAAATTGAATTTAATCTACGATTGGGTGTCGAAATAACAAGTTGCAGCCGAGCTTGTGGTTTTCCGGCGAGCTCAATTTCTCTTATTTCATGCCCTTTTTCCTACTATTTCCTCTCAATTCTTTTCATAATAAGTTTTTGCACCATAGGGAAATATTTTCCCATTCTAAAAAGCAAGAAATCCACATAAAATATGAGGGCACCGAAACCTGCAACTTGTAGTTTCTAGCCCTTTTGCTGGTGGTTTTCTCTTCTATTTCTTCCTATGCATTTCTCTCAACCCCTAGTTTAAATCCCTAGCATCTTATACAAGTTTCTAGCATGATTTCTTTAAACTGTAAATTAATTTTTTTAGAATTTAAAACACACTTTAGTTGTAGTATCTCTTTCTTTCCTGCATCTAATTTTCCCTTTTATACCCTCTACAAGATCCTTTTTCTTCCTAGCTTTTCTGTTTGCTCCTTAGCTTCTCCTTCTTTTATAAATTTCCTCAAAATACATCCAACGTATATATAGGTAACTCTCACCCACTTGACGCCACTTGCAGCCCGCTATTATTCTCTCTCTTCCTCCCATTTCTGCCAAAGTATTTCCTTCTTTTCTGAATTTCCTCAAAATACATCCAACGTATATATAGGTAACTCTCACCCATTTGACGCCACTTGCAGCCGGCTATTATTCTCCCTCTTCCTCCCATTTCTGCCGAAGTATTTGACCCTCTTTTCTCTCCTTGTCAGCTGATTTCTTTTTGGTTTCTTTTCTTTTAATTGCTTTAAATATTTTATATATATATATATATATATTATATATGCACGTGGATGCACACAAGAACACCACATACCTACCGACACTCTTCTTGCACACACCCACTTGCATGCCTTGCATGCATTTTGTATATATATTGCCACGACCCGAAACCCACCCTCTGCAGATCTCGTGTCGCGACGCCCGATCCGACGTTGCTTGTCAAACCAAGGGTCTCTACTTGCTACACAATCAGTGCTACTAACATGCAACAACTAAAAATGAGGAATAAAATAAACAAAAGCTGCATGTGATTTTATAATGTTTACAAAATGCGGAATACAAAATTTCTTAATACAACTGTTCATCCCCAAGACATGGATAACATGGGCGAGCTATAAGACTGTCTGTACTAAGTATTACACTGCAACTTCAAAACCAAATGTCCATCTCCTAGCCATCAGGCTCTATGGTCTGTTCTCGAAATCTGTGCCTACAAGTCAGATGTTGTGTAGTATTTGATGAGCTATGAAAACTCAGTAAATAGTCCTTTACTCTGCCATGTGCACAAGGTATAAAATAATGCTAGCCAGTCAATGAATATATACACTCAATATCAGATGATAGAAGTCAAATGATAAAGAAATGAATCTGCTATGCCAACAATGTCATACTGCTACAGTCATGAGCTATATCAAGTAGGAAATGTAAGCATTGTACTGAAAGTTGTAAAAATCTCATGATCATTCAATAATGATATAACATGATCAAGCTATGAATATCAGCAATAAAGGATAGTGATATCAACTAAATCTGAGATGCACTGGTACTGGTGGGGCCCGGCTACCCTTGGGTGCCTAATACACCAATCTAAAAATGGAAGTCTACGTCCTATGCCTCACATAGCAATGTAGTAAATGTTTCACTTGGTTGTATGAATCCTGCTCTCCCCTGAGGTCGTATTCAGCTCCACTCGGAACCTGGACCCGAAGGTCATAAATAGCATCAGATAGAGATGTGACTGAGCACAAATCCGGCACTAATAATATATCAGGATCATGCTATCTTCCACAAAGAGTATAGTGGAATCATAATTGGTTCTAGGCAAATCTAACGTAACGATTGTTAGCCAAACTACGGTTACTAGACTGCTTCGAATAAAATTGTCTGGCCCTCACGGCCCTAGGTACAAGTGTACAAAAAGAATCCATGCACAAGTGTACAATCATGATCGAGATATATATAAAAATCAATAACTGTCTCCCACCTGATAGGGCAATATCAATGTGGATAAATAAACACCGGTATGTATGTACATAGTACGATAGGCAATATATATACAAGGAACTATGACATGGCTTGGAATGTAGCACATGCAGAGATCGGATTTTACTTACTTCTTTTTGTATCTTTTCTAGAAGGTCGAAATCGCCTTCTTCTTGTCTCTCGGTATTCCTATGATTCAAGAAACTCATCTCAGTCTATGTATATATTTATAACTCATTCTATTCATCAAATTTTATGTCTCTTTATTATTTATATCTCTTTTACTAGAATAAACTCTACTATTGAATCCAGGAATGTCGAACGAAGTCGGTTTAGGCTTTCGCGGAATTCAATTCGGACTTCGGTACTATAAAGGGAAGAACTGTCATTTTGCACTTTTACGAGTTCTTACTTCTTGAGACCTCTTTTCATAAATTGGAATCCACGGTTGAATCTGGAATGCTCAAAATAATAAAAATTCACTATTCTTTCATTTTAATCGGAGTCCGTTTGACTACTTTTCGACTTAGGGTTATTTTGGTAATTTCTCTTTTAAGTAATTATTTAATTAAATACTATTTTATTCACTTGGGGTCAAAATATAATTGTTATAAATTCTGGGTAAAATTTATAATTTCACAAGGTCTTATTCTAATTTGGAATAGCCAAACAATGGATTAAATCTAAACTTGGATAAGCTATCCTTGTTCTCAATTTCAAATCAATTTCTATTTACTATTCTTGTATCCAAACTGCCCCATTCCATATTTTTAAACTTTAAAATTCATAAAATACGTGGATCCAACCCATGGGTGGCTGGGTGGGTCAACCCAACTCGACTATGACCCAAAACACCAAGAAACCCAACATGCACAACAGTGCAGCACGCTGCCAGCTGTGCGGCTGCTTGTCTTCTCCGGCAATGGCAGGCGATTTCTGGTGATGTTTCGACGTCCAACCACTCGGGTCCTTTTCTAATTCTTATGGGATTTCCATATCTACCCTCAGAATTCAGTTTGGATCACCGGAAGGCCTTAGAAAATGGAGTTGCAGCCTGCTCTAGCGAGCTGTCCCAACTTTCTAGTAAACTGAATTTTCACTATTTCATGGCTTTTTAGTCATTGTTTTGAGCCCAAATTTTACCTACAAGTTTCTGCACTTATGGTCAACAATTTCCAATTCATAAAACTGAGCTAAAACGATCTAAAACTCGATGACCCAGAATTTTCCTTCAAACTTTAAATTGGTTTTTCTCACTCGTTTCTTAAGCAAATGAGCTGCGGTTTCTTCCTAAATTCACCATTTTCCATGCTCTTTAAAACCATATAATTCTTTCTGAGCTTTAAGAAATTCTACAAAAAAGCCAGCAAATGAAACTTGAAATTTACAGAGAGTTTCTTACCTTTTTCTTTTGGTTTCTCCTTCTAGTTCCTACTTTTGGGTGATCTCAGCTCCTTTATTTTATGTGTTTTATTCCCATTTCATCTTAGCATATATAGGTGTATATATATAGAGAGAGCAGTAGGACTGCCCCTCACGTTTCTCCCTCTTTCCTCTCTCTCTTTCCTCTTTATTTTCTTTCCCAGTTGCAGCAGCCTTCTTAGACTTTTGTTTTCTCTATTCACAGCTGAGGTTTCTCCCTTCTTTTAGCTTCTCTTTCCTTGTTTCCAATTGAGATATTATGTATATATTATAATAAATATCACACACACTACTCACACATCAAACACACACACACTTTGGTCGACACTTTGTACAGCACACACACCACTTGATTTTTTTCTTTTCTTTTCTTTCTTCACTTGCATGCCTTGCATGCATTTAGTATGTATATATATATATATATATATAAAATCAGCTATATATATATATATATTTTATACTTATACTTTATATTATTATACCTCATATATAATATACATATACCTATATTTATACATGTATTTATTTATGTATTCATATACTTATGCATACCAATATATATATATATATACTTGCGTATATATATATATATATATTAATATACCTTATTATACATATATATTGTCATATATATATATATATATATCCTTATACATATAAAAATATACTGTGCACGTATATCGAGGTAGGTAAGGCCCTACGTGCATGATTCTTCGTACCGCTCGGGTTTTATTATACGGTACTCCTGGGTACTCGAGATTACTTGTAACCACTTCTCGTATATTTAAATATCGTATTTTATTCTTACTTGTGATTCTTGTTATTTGTCTTGAACTGCGTGCCTATTACTGTACATTACTCATTGCGATGCTTCGGGTATATTTTGGGATATATTATTCTTGGTGTGAATTGGTCTCGGTTTATTTTTTGATACTATGTTCATTACTTGGTCAAAGCTCAGTTTTATTATTTGACTCTTTGGACTAAATTAGAATTATTCTATTTTACTCAGAACTCAGGTTCGGTTACAACTGGTATTACACTACTGAACCCAACTTATCTCAATTTATGTGTACTTGGCTGGGTCTACCTCAGTCTACGTGCCATATCCTAGGTAGGGATATTACATCCTTACCCCGTTAAAAATAAGTTTGTCCTCAAACTTAGCATTCCTAACTCTGGTGGTTCTCGTGGTTTCTTTAACATCGTGGTATAACTTGAATAGGTGTTTACATTAACTAGATAAAAACATTTTCTGCTGAGAATCAAGTTTTACAGTCACATCAAATCAAGTTTTAGAGTCGCATCAAATCATTTTTCTATTTTTCTAAAATTTCCATGTGTATTTCAAAACCCTCACTTGAATCTCAATTCCTTTCTATGGTTCTCCCCTGTTCTTCGTAAATTTAAGGCATCATTTGGTGAAAAAAATTATGAAATTTCCTAAATAAGGTTTTAAAACTCTATTCATTAAGTCTACTAATATATCTGGGGTATATTTCATTCCAATAGTATCCTACAGGACTCATAGAGTTCACATCGGTTCTTAATTATCATTCTTTTATAATAGACTTGCCATTCAACTAATTGTTCCTTGACCTCAAGTCAGCTGTTTAAGGATATCTGTGTCCCTGGTCTGTTTTCATGTGTTCTGTGTTTAACATGGTTCAATAATAGTTCCCTGTCCTTGTCTAAGATTCAGTCAAATGGTTTAAGCTTTCTAAGATTGATACAGTTCTTAATTCCTTGTTGTGCACAGATCTTTACTTCCTTCTATACTTGTAAGCATTTTTGTAGTATTTCTATAATTTCACGTATTGTTTTTATTTTGTGACCCCTTTGAATAATTTACTACACTTCTAGTCTTTTGCAATCATTTAAATTACATTAATCTCTAAAAGTGACTCGGGATCGTTTATTACTTATTTCCAATTTATTTGACAGAGTGTCATCCTTTATTAATATTAAATCTACTACTTAGGTCACTAAGGTTTATGAAACCTTTTTCTAACACTTATTCGTTATATATCAGCCTTTTCTCAGAATTATTTGCATTTCATAATGTTAAATTCTAACAGTCTCGTTCATTTAGTAAATGTCTTCGAAACTTTATTTGTCTTTTACCTTATCAGGGTTTATCTATAACTTACTCAAGACTTTTCACATTCCTGGTACACCATCAATGTTTTACTCAAATCGATAAGGTTTATCAACTCCTGTACTTACCCATTTAAGTTTCCTTCAAACTATCTCTTATCTCTTAATTTATTGCTACCTCATTACCTTTCAGAGTGTAAGCATTCTACTTAGATGTTAACCGTCACAAATACTGCCCTTCAATGTGTTACTGCTCTGTCTAGATGTCACCATTAATTCTACCACCCTTCCAGGGTATCACTACTCCATTTAGATATTCCTGTCAACTTCACTACTTTTCAGACCGTCACATTTTCCAACTCTATGTTACCTTCTATCATTCAATGTGAACTAACCGTTTTCCTCGTTCATTATGGAACGTAATTCAACTCTCACTAATTCTCACAATATAGAACAATCATCTAATCATAAACATCAAGTCCATAGTCTAGATACAATAATTCAATTCTCAACGGTTCCCTCAATATATAACAATCATCAAACTGCAACTCAATAGATATCAAGTACATACTTCCATAAGATAAAATAATCATCGAGGATTATTTATTTCACTATTGCTATGATTCCCTCCAATTTCTTTCAAGTATAACTACTATCTCCCATTCAAGCCTCGTTTATCTGTCTATATTATTTGTCGAAACCTCCTTCAGTATTTCAGTATCATAATCTTAAGCATCCTCATCATTTACTTTTAAGTATATTACTATTCTTAAAAATCCCTATTTACTTGCTTATCTTAGTTGTTTAAGAATCATCAATTCCCACAACAACACGTAGTCTCTTTCCAACAACTAATTAACTTGCTTCCATCTTATAGTAGTCACAAATCATGTAATTATTTTTAAATCATCAATTTCTTTCTCAGATCAGCTAATAACTGTACACTTTACGATTTGTATCTCATATACTCTATGTATATCATTCCTTACTAATGATTTTCCCAAATGTATAACATTCTTTGATAATGACTCTTCCAAGAGTCGCTATTCAGTCTATCTCGTTTATCATGTAATTGTTCAAATCTATAACAGTACGTAGTTCATTCTAAAGATTATAAATCTTAGCATCCATATCTGTTATTGCTCTTTGAAGTTATCAATCATTTAATCACCTAACTCATCAATATTTTTAAAATTCTACGAGATAATAATATGTCGATCTAATACTCGTATATCTATGTTACTCACTCTACTTGTTTCATGCATAATATCTCTCATCAATCATTCTCTCGATAGAAATTGAACAGTTAACATATAACCTAGGAGTTCTGTTTCTGTGTTCAACTAGCAATTCAATTTCTAAATCAATCTAGTAGTGAATGCAAAAAGCAAAATCAATACATGAGGCTAACCTGTGGTCATATCACAACTAACTAATAACAATACCTTGGAGCTAATAAAGTGGTAGCCTTACATGTCTCCCACAACCGTAGAGAAATCATGTCTTGAGCATTTCTGCTCCTTGTCTCGTGTCTAGGATTTAGTCATCATAGGCTATAGAGGAACTATAGTACGAGCTGTGGATTCCTCCTCCTACGAATCCTTCTTGACACTCTTTTTGGGACAATTTACAACGAAATGTCCAGGCTGCTTGCAGTGGTGGCAGAGATTGGTGCCTTTGAGGCAAATCCCTTTGTGGTACCTATGGCAATTATGACACTTGGCCCTATTTTAGCTGACCCTTACTTTTCTCAATCCTGCCCCAAGTCTAAGGAATGAGGGTCCTTTCCCTTTGTGTCTGTCCTCTCTAAGCCGTTGATTCTGAGGTAATCGCTCAACGATTCTTTCCACAAGTCATTCTATTCTCTCTAGTCTATCCATAAAGTCCAAATCCTTCTGCACACTCCTTGTGATTACCATTGCTGCAAAAACTAATAATCAGTTTCATATATTTAAGAATCTAATATTGCATGTCAGTTCCTATCTACTGACTATACTTGGACATTTATAACACTAGTACCTTAGTCTATCTCCCATGAACCACTATGTTACCTAAGATGATCTGATACCAAGCTGTCACGACCCGAAACCCACCCTCTGCGGATCTCGTGTCGCGACGCCTGCTCCGATGCTGCTTGTCGAACCAAGGGTCTCAACTTGCTACACAATCAATGCTACTAACATGCAATAACTAAAAATACAGAATAAAATAAAGAAAAGCTACATGTGATATTTATAATGTTTACAAAATGCGGAATACAAAATTTCTTAATACAACTGTTCATCCCCAAAACGTGGATAACATGGGAGCACTAGAAGACTATCTGTACTAAGTATTACACTGCAACTTCAAAACCAAATGTCTACCTCCTAGCTATCAGGTTCTATGGTTTGTTCTCGAAATTTGTGCCTGCAAGTCAAATGTTGTGTAGTATCTGAGGAGCTATGAAAACTTAGTAAGTAGTCCTTTACTCTGCCATGTGCACAAGGTATAAAATAATGCTAGCCAGTCAATGAATATATATACTCAATATCAGATGATATAAGTTAAATGATAAAGAAATGAATCTGCTATGCTAACAATGTCATACTGCTACAGTCATGAGCTATATCAAGTAGGAAATGTAAGCATTGTACTGAAAGCTGTAAAAATCTCATGATCATTTAATAATGATATAACATAATCAAGCTATGAATATCAACAGTAAAGGATAGTGATATCAACTAAATCTGAGATGCACTGGTACTGGTGGGGCTCGGACTACCCCCTGGGTGCCTATTGCTCCAATCTAAAAATGTAATTCTATGTCCCATGCCTCACATAGAAATGTAGTAAATGTTTCACTTGGCTGTATGAATACTGCTCTCTCTTGAGCTCGTATTCAGCTCCACTCGAAACCTGGACCCGAAGGTCATAAATAGCATCAGATGTAGATGTGACTCAGCACAAATCTGGCACTAATAATATATCAGGATCATGCTATCTTCCACGAAGAGTATAGTGGAATCATAACTGGTTCTAGGCAAATCTGGCGTAACGAGAGTTAGCCAAACTACGGTTACTAGACTGCTTCGAATAAAACTGTCTAGCCCTCACGGCCCTAGGTACAAGTGTACAAAAAGAATCCATGCACAAGTGTACAATCATGATCGAGATATATATAAAAATCAATAACTGTCTCCCACATGATAAGGTAATATCAATGTGGATAAATAAACACTGGTATGTATGTAAAAAGTACGATAGGCAATATATATACAAGGAACTATGACATGGCTTGGAATGTAACACATACAGAGATTGGATTTTACTTACCGCTTTCTGTATCTGTTCTAGAAGGTCAAAACCGCCTTCTTCTTGTCTCTCGGTATTCCTATGATTCAGGAAACTCATCTCAGTCTATGTATATATTTATAACTCATGCTATTCATCTAATTTTGTGTCTCTTTCTTATTTATATCTCTTTTACAAGAATAAACTCTAATATTGAATCCGGAATGTCGAACGAAGTCGGTTTAGACTTTCACGGAATTCAATTCTGACTTCAGTACTAAAAGGGCAAAACGGTCATTTTGTACTTTTATGGGTTCTTACTTCTTGAGACCTCTTTTCACAAATTGGACTCCATGGTTAAGTCTGTAATGCTCGAAATAATAAAAATTCACTATTCTTTCATTTTAATCGGAGTCCGTTTGACTACTTTTCGACTTAGGGTTATTTTGGTAATTTCTCTTTTAAGTAATTATTTAATTAAATAATATTTTATTCACTTGGGGTCAAAATATAATTGTTAGAACTTCTGGTTAAAATTTATAAGTTCACAAGGTCTTATTCCAATTTGGAATAGCCAAACAATGGATTAAATCTAAACTTGGATAAGCTATCCTTATTCTCAATTTCAAATCAATTTCTATTTACTATTCTTGTATCCAAATAGCCCCAATTCCATATTTTTAAACTTTTAAATTTCATAAAATACGTGGATCCAACCCATGGGTGGCTGGGCGGGTCAACCCGACCCGACCCATGACCCAAAACACCAAGAAACCCAAAACGCACAACAGCGCAGCACGTTGCCAATCGTGTGGCTGCTTGTGTTCTCCGGTTATGGTAGCCGGTTTCCGGTGACGTTTTGACGTCCAACCACTCCGGTCCTATCCTATTCCTCATGGTCTTTCCATATCTATCCTCGAAATTCAGTTTGGATCACTAGAAGGCCTCGAAAAATGGAGTTGCAGCCAGCTCCGGTGAGCTGTCCCAACTTTCCGGCGAACTGAATTTTCACTAATTCATGGCTTTTTAGCCATTGTTTTGAGCCCAAATTTTACCTACAAGTTGCTGCACTTATGGGAAACAATTTCCCATTCATAATATGAGCTAAAATGATCTAAAACTTGATGACCCATAATTTTTCTTCAAACTTTAAATTAGTTTTTCTCACTCGTTTCTTAACCAAATGAGCACTCGATGACCTAGAATTTTTCTTCAAACTTTAAATTAGTTTTTCTCACTCGTTTCTTAACCAAATGAGCTGCAATTTCTTCCTAAATTCAAGATTTTTCATGCTCTTTAAGACCATATAATTCTTTCTGAGCTTTAAGCAATTCTACAAAAAAGCCAGCAAATGAAACTTAAACTTTATAGAGAGTTTCTTACCTTTTTCTTTTGGTTTCTCCTTCTAGTTCCTACTTCTGGGTGGTCTCAGCTCCTTTATTTTATGTGTTTTATTCCCATTTCATCTTAGCATACATAGGTGTATATATATAGAGAGAGCAGCAGCACTGCTCCTCACGTTTCTCCCTTTTTCCTCTTTCTTTTCTTTCCCACTTGCAGCAGCCTTCTTAGACTTTTCTTTTCTCTATTCACGGCTTAGATTTCTCTCTTCTTTTGGCTGCTCTTTCCTTATTTCCAATTGAGATATTATGTATATATTATAATATATATCACACACACTACACACACATCAAACACACACACACACACTTTGGCCGACACTTTGTACAGCACACACACACCACTTGATTTTTTTCTTTTCTCTTCTTTCTTCACTTGCATGCATTTAGTATGTATATATATATATATATATATATATAAAATCAGCTATATATATATTTTATACTTATACTTTATATAATTATACCTCATATATAATATACATATACCTATATTTATGCATGTATTTATTTATATCTTCATATACTTATGCATACCATATATATATATATATACACACTTGCGTATATATATATATATATATTAATATACCTTATGATATACCATAAAAGAACAGGCCAATCAACACTTTACACGTGTAACCACAGTCCGACCTATGCTCAGCCAACATGATTCTCATTCAGCCAATGATGAAAAACTCAAGCATCCAGATCATCATACAAGGTCAAAAGTGGCCGAACATATATATATATATATATATTCAGAACAGATCACAGGGTCCAGACCAACACTCCAGAACTCGTCACCGCCTTAGCGGATGCCGAGCAAGGAATAAGGAAGCGGTCTTCAACAAGGAAGTAGTCTTCAACAAGGAAACTACCATCTATGGTTATCTCTATGCAAGGTAGCTGCTAGTCTCCGGTAATCAAATCCCTATATTCAGGGCATCTATGGTTATCTCTATGCAAGGTAACTGCAATCTCTGGTGATCAAATCCTATATTCATGGCTTCGAATCCTAATCAACTTAGGAAAGCCGCGGCTTATAAATTAAACCCTAAAGGTACGCCTTATTTTTTATGCTCATTCTTTGGCTTTCAATACAGTCTTTTCAATTCTTTTACTTACTTAAGCATCGGAGCGGCTACCGCCGGAGCCAACCCGGTGGTCCTCTGATCATCTTTCTGAGTGTTCTACAGGTCATGGAGTCCATACTTATTGCGAGCCGAAAAAGTGCAGCATCAGTTTAGGCGCCGTCTGTGGGAACTGACTAATCTCCAAAGTGCTCTACTCATAAAACTCATCTCTTTCCCCACCGGTAAACCATGGCACCAAATCTCCGACCACAACAGAATACTCAGAATTCGCAAAACGCTCAACGTCAGCCGCCTGCTCCCCGCACAAGGGGGCCAGCGGCCAATCCTATGCGACAAGAGATCGAAGCAATAAAACGACACAATGAACTGGTGCAGGAGCAGTTGCTTACCATCACTAGAACACTGGCGACACTTACGCAAAACCAAGCGACGGGTTCTCCTAGCCCGCCGGTCAACTTCGTTGCAGGAACGCAACCTCCTGTTGCTACAGAGAACGAAGAACTTCATGCGCAGGCTCCAACTAACCAGCCTGGGCACCCCTCAGGCGTTCCTCGCGCTGGCCAAGATCCCCAGTCATCAACAGTCCCTGGCTGGGGAACATCCGCTTTCGTCCCCGACATCCATTACCGGAGCACTACTCGAGCCCCAACTCCAAGGGCCTCGGGAGCACACCCGGCACCGCAGGAGCCTCCTCATGCAGCACCAAACCCTCCGGTTCGGAATTCTCCTCCGTCCGAAGGGCGTAATCAACCCTACTACCCTAAAGCCGAGGCTGTCAAGCAGGGTTCACAAGATGTCAGAGTCAAAGACCCGCGGAGGGTAGAGGAAATTGCCGAGTCAATAGACCGGACAATTACCTTGAGAGGACCTCAGAACCCTCCAGAACAAGACGAACTGGCCAGGCTTCTCGGAAGGCTAGCCACCCCATTCACTCACACCATCATGTCAGAAGAGAGGCCCAGAAAATTCATGGTGCCCAAATTCACCTTGTACGATGGATCTGGAGATCTAGGAGATCACCTCTCTCATTACCAGCATACGATGGCCCTTCACGGAGCCTCTGATGCTTTCATGTGCCGAACGTTCATCAGCAGCCTGAAGGGAACTGCTCTGAAGTGGTTCCACAACCTCCCACCGAACTCTGTTACCAGCTTCTACGAGCTCGGTAGACAGTTCTTGGACAGGTTTATGACCAGCAGAAGGCTCAGAAGGGGGCTAGAATTCCTGCTAAACGTCAAGCAAACCAGGGAGGAATCCCTCAGAGCCTACATTGCTCGCTTCAACACCGAGCTCACGGAGATCACTGACTGCAGCCCGAAATTCCTTGTAGCAGCCCTGACTGTCGGGCTTGCCCAAGGTGGGTTCAGAGATTCCTTGACGAAAAGCCCTCCTGCCGATATGGCGGCATTAATGGATCGGGCCAGAAAATACATCAACCTGGAAGAAGCCAACCGCACGTCCCAGAAGGGCAGAGATCAGACCCAGAGGGACAATCCAAAGCGGGAGGACCACAAGAAGGAGGATCACAGAAGAGACTCCAACGAAAAGAGGGCCAGGAGCCCAGAGAAGAGAACATCACCCAGAGCTGTGTACAACTCCGGACCGAGGGAGTTCACCAATTTCACTCCTCTGAATACCACACCGAACCAGGTACTCCGGCAGATCCGAGATCGGGAGAACCTGAAGTGGCCGGAACCAATCAAGGGAGATCCCAGCCTGCGGGACCAAAGTAAGTATTGTAATTTCCATAAAGATCATGGACATACAACTAACACTTGCAGGACCCTCCGATATGAGATAGAGCAGCTCATAAAGAAGGGGCATCTTCGGGAGTTCATCAAGCACGACGGAAGGCAAAACCCCCAAGAAGACAAGCCTCAGCAGCGGCCCGACCAGAGGCCCGAACAGAGGCAGGAGCAGAGGGAGGGACGTAACGAGCCCCAGAGGTAGAACAATCACGTCATCTACGTCCTCCATGCTGACTCCCCTGTCACAGGAATGTCCAACAGGGCAAGAAAGAGATACGCTCGAGAGGCTAGAGCCGCCCCAAACGTACTACAGATCTCCAACATTGAAAAGAAGCTCAAGCCAGCACCGGAGATCCAATTCACTGAGCAAGATCTAGCAGGGGTACACTGCCCTCACAGTGATGCCCTTGTTATCACCCTCAGAATCGCCAACTTCGAGACCAGAAGAGTCCTGGTTGATACTGGAAGCTCCGTCAACATACTGTTTTATGAACCGCTTAAGCAGATGGGGATAGACCAGGACAACGTCAAGCCCACCACTGCCGTAATGGCAGCTTTTGATGGCAACCTCAGCACCCCTTTGGGGAGGGTCGACCTTTCTACCAATGTAGGAGAAGGTGAAGGGCAGAAGACCACCATCTCGGAGTATATGGTGTTGAACATGAAGTCTCCCTACAACGTCATAATCGGGAGACCCTGGTTACATCAGATAGGGGCAGTCACTTCGACCCTCCATCAGTGTCTGAAGTACGTCCACAACCAGAGCGTGCACTCTGTCAGAGGATGCCAGCCAACCTCCCGGGAGTGCCACGCTATTGCCCTTAAAGAGAAGGCTCCCAAATAGCAATTACAGCACACTCGGGACTATGCAGATCTGGTATTCGCTCACTCTCCCGAGGTGGAGGATTGCCCATCCGGCATTGAAGAACCCCTAAGCCCAAAGGGACGCGACAGCCGAGCCAAACCTGTTGGTGAGCCCATTAAAGTACTGGTCAGTTCAGAAGCAGAGGGGCGTTATCTGTACATCGGCCCAGACCTTACACACACCGAGCAGGAAAAGATAGTCAGGTTTCTGAAAAACAACCTCTCTATCTTTGCTTGGGAGACCAGGGACATGGAGGGAATAGATCCTAATCTAATAACTCACAAACTGATGGTAGATCCGGATCACCCGCCAGTCAGACAGAAGAGAAGACCGATTGCTCCTGAACGGCATCGGATTATAAACGAAGAAGTCCAGAAGCTGCTGGACGCCAGGATGATACGGGAAGTTTTCTATCCCGAGTGGCTAGCCAACACCATGCTTGTGAAAAAGAAGAACGGCAAGTGGAGAGTCTGTGTTGACTATACAGACCTCAACAAAGCGTGTCCCAAGGACAGCTTTCCACTGCCAAGAATAGATCAACTGGTTGATGCCACTGCAGGGCACGAGCTTATGAGTTTCATGGACGCCTACTCTGGATACAACCAAATCCAGATGTACCCTCCAGATCAAGAGAAGACTGCCTTCATAACCGAAAGAGGACTCTACTGCTACAGAGTGATGCCTTTCGGTTTGAAGAATGCTGGAGCCACTTATCAGCGGTTGGTGAACAAGATGTTCAGCCCACTGCTCGGCAGCACCATGGAGGTATACATCGACGACATGCTGGTAAAGAGCCTTCAGAAAGGCAGCCACCTCCAGCACTTGGCCCAGACCTTCGATATCCTCAGACAACACAAGATGAAGCTCAACCCCTCGAAATGTACCTTCGGAGTTACGAAGGGAAAATTCTTGGGGTACATCGTCTCTCAGAGGGGTATCGAAGCAGATCCCACTCAGATCCAAGCCCTGATTGGACTGAAGTCACCAAAAACCAGAAAGGAGATTCAGGCACTGAATGGCAGAATTGCCGCACTGAGCAGGTTTATATCCAAATCCACCGATCGCTGCCTACCTTTCTTCAAAGCTCTGAAGGGCGGCAAGACTCTGTAGTGGACAGAAGAATGCGAGCAGTCCTTTCAAGAACTAAAGGAGTATCTAGCCTCTCCAGAGCTCCTGTCAAAACCAGTACAAGGAGAAAAGTTACTCCTGTACCTTGCAGTCTCCGAAAGCGTGGTCAGTTCCGCACTGATCAGACAGGACAGAGGAGTACAGAGGCCTATATTCTACGTCAGTAGGGCACTACTTGACACGGAGAAAAGATACCCAGAGGTAGAGAAACTGGCCTATGCCTTGGTCATATCAGCTCGAAAGCTTCGACCTTATTTCCAGGCCCATCCAATCGAGATCCCAACTGCCTATCCTCTGAAGTCAATACTAAGGAAACCTGAAGTATCGGGAAGATTGGTAAAGTGGTCTGTGGAGCTAGGGGAGTTCGACATAGCATATGTACCCCGAAACTCCGTCAAAGGGTAGGCCTTAGCTGACTTCGTAGCCGAGTTCACCCCGGCACTTCAGAACAAAGCACAAGTCACCGAGACTTCGGGAACCTGGCTGCTGTACATTGATGGATCGTCAACCGATCAAGGATCAGGGGTAGGCCTGGTACTACAGTCCCCTGACGGGCTCACGTCAGAAAAAGCAGTCAGTCTGGGATTCAAAGCTTCTAATAATGAAGCCGAATATGAAGCCCTAATCTTGGGCATGAAGCTCGCCTTGGAATGTGAGGCTCAGAACCTCGATGTCTTTTCTGACTCCCAACTGGTAGTAAGCCAAGTCTTGGGAGAATTTGCCATTAAAGATGATAGGATGCTCCGATACTCTGAACTGGTAAACCACTTAAAGCACTCCTTCTAGATATTTACTATCCAGAAAATTGGGAGAAACCAGAATTGCAGAGCAGATGCTCTGGCTAACATGGCCTCCCGCCTCAAGATTGAAGCAGACTCCACAATTAAAATCTCCTTTCAGCCAGGATCCAGCATTGAGAAAGCACGAGTTGCTCCAATTGATGAACAGCCCCAGAACTGGATGACCCCAATCCTCCAGTATCTAAGATCCGGGCTCCTCCCAGAGGACAAAAACAAAGCCAGGAGAATCCGAATCAGAGCGGCTCGGTACCTGATGTAACACCCCGACCCTGATTAAGTAATGATTAGTTACTAATCATTTATCTAAACCAAACATAAAGAATAATTAAGAAGCTAACCTAATTAGGAGTTGACCAGAAGAAACAGCGTCGAAAAATAAGTTACAGAATAAAAGTTAAGTAGGAAATAGTGAAACTGCATTAATGCGCAGCCAAACAGGGCCTATGCCCGAAATATGGAAAAAGGACCAAAAAATGTGGCCAAGAGGATTTGATCCCTTGACCAAACTGGGCAGAATCTGTTTTACCAAAAAATTAGCATCTAGGCTAGGAGCACTTTTGTGTATATATGTGCAAAGATATATATTTAAATACCATTCAGATTTGACCATTCCCCAAAGTGGCCAATGGACAAGCATGTAACACCTCAGCATTGCATCATGGCTAGAGCTATCATACTTATAGACTCATGATGGAACCCTTCTCCCAACCAAAATGCATGCAAGATAATCATGCATCTAGGGAGATGAAAGGGCAAGAGAGATGTGAGATTTGTATATTTCCATATATGCATTCTCCATGCATATGTGCAGATCTGCCATTTAGAGAGTGTTGATATACTGTTTATAGAGAGAGAAAGTGGTGAGAGAGAGAGAGATCCTAGAGAGAGAGTGAGAGATACACAAGGGTGTACATTGGAAATCCATTGGAGGAAGCTAGAGATTGGAACTGAAGGGCTGCACGACTGGGGGAGGATCCAATCCAGCTCTTGAAGCTTCTGCTTGAGCACAACTAGTGAGGAAACCACTGTACACGTGAGTTATTCAAAATTTTTTTAGAAATTCTCTTGAATTTTAGCTACTGTTTTATAGCTTTAGGATCTGTCATTGCATGTGTAACAATTTAACTTGAAAAACTGGGTTGCTTGTGATTGAAATGGACCTACGAAACTGCCCCAGAACACAAACTGTGAAAATCGCCATTAATGAACCTTGAGGTTGCAGGTCTGATCCGACCTCAACCAACCGAGCTTTTGAGGGTTGAAACATGAAATAGGACATCTTAGGATCTTGGAAAACCCCAACCGCGACCTAGAAAACCTAGGTTTAAACCCCCAAAAATGGTATTATTCTTTTCGGCCCAAATATGGATTCTTTGATTTTGACACCTAAACCGAAATTGATGAGTTGTGAATGGAAGCTCATGTTGTAAGGGTTGCAGAGGACCAAAACTCATGCAAAATGGTTAAGGAATGACGCCCTAGAACTAGTTATTGACCACGGACTATCGTTTGAAACCGAGCTAAACAAAGCTCGATTTAGTGCCCTGGAACGATGTTAGAATGTTGGGAAGGCTCTCAGGAGTCGTTTGGGATGGAAAGCAGTGAACGAGGATGACCGAAACCCCACGAAACCAAAGAAAAAAATTCTGCAACTTTAGGGCAACAGTGGGTTTCCGTTGGAGAATATGGAGTCGACTCGGCCGAGTTGGCCGAGTCGCACTGAGTGAGGCCCAACCGACTCAAACACGTGTCATCCTAAGACCGTGCCACCCCATTAATGAAACTGCGCCGTTTTGGTGATAAACGTTTTAATTTAAAACCCAATCCGGTCTGTTTGGTTACGGGCTTTGTAAATTAAAATCAGATTTTGGAGTTAACCGAAACGTGGATAAGGGGGCAATTGGGGTTAACAGGGATATTTAACCCCGGTTCTCTGAGGGCCAGTGAACCGGTTGGTTCACGTGAGAATTGGACCGGTTCAAACAGTGAACCCTAAAACCAAGGGGTTTGAACCCATATTTTATTTATTTCCATTTTAACCCCAAATGATTTCTGAAATTATAAAACCGCCCTAACAGTTTTAAAAATTTAACTCTGGCCCAATTTTTGGAATTTTATTCCATTTATACCCCTGATAAATTAATAAATAATAAATTAAATTATTTAATTAATTTATTAATTAAATAAAAATGACCAAATTACCCCTAGGTCATAAATAAGTCAAACGGAGTCCGAATAAATCTAATGAATAGTGTATTTTCACTATTTCAAGCATTCTGGACTCAATGGCAGAGTCCGATTCGGAAAACCAAGTCCCGAAAAATACAAACACGTAGGTATAAATGACTGTATTGCCCCCAATATGCCCGACGTCCAAATAAGGCGAGTTATTAGTGCATTCTTATTATCTCGACACTTCTGAGATCAACGGTGAGGTCCGGTTCACGAGACGGGACTCCGAAAAATATGACGCACAAAATGACCAAACTACCCCTAAGGTACCCGAAGCCCAAATGAAACTAAAAGATAGTCTATTTTGACTATGTCGGACATTCCAAACCCAACGGTGAAGTCCATAACACCAAAATAGGTATTGAAAATTTAGTCACGTGAAAAATAAAACTCATCAAGTCACCACAAGTTGACTAGTAAGATCAATCCTAGGAAGTTAGGATACATCAGGCCTAAAATTAAATGAAAGAGCATGAATAGGTAACGATTTAAGGTAAATGTGAAGTTAACGAGTTCTTTATAATTTTCTTAGGAAATACAAAGGGAAGGGAAAAGCCCACCAGTAGTGCAAACCCGGGGAATCAAGGTGAGTAACCTCACATTTGAAGTGGAGATTTAATTCCACGGATTTGAATGATGTTTTAAATATCAAATTCTGTCTTTACACAATTCCGTTTTAAATATTCTGTTATGACATGCTTCCTGAATAATTTACTATTGTTCTTTGAGATATACTTCTGCATGTCTAAAATTTCGATTTCAATGTTATTATATATCCTGAATTTATATGTTTCACGTATTTCGATACCCTATCATGAGATTATGAACTATATGTTTTGAATGCTTTTAAATGCATCCACACGAAGGAATTATGGGTTAAATGCTTTTAAATGCAAGATAAATTGTGCATAAGCACCACGGATTTCTATCGGGTTTCTTAGGAACCCAACTACGATACGAATAAATGCCAGGTAGCAGGATCTAATCCCCCAGGCATATGAGATATCTCCACGAAAAGTAAAATGGGAATCTGGTTCGAAACGGATTCTGTTAATGAAAGTGATAAGGTGTGTGTTGAAAATGGAAGCAGGCTTTTTCCTCATTTTCACCATGCATATTTACCTGATTTGAAATTCATATACTTTATTTCAAAAGTACAAGTTAGCTTGAATACTTTAATGTTTCAAAGCCATTGTTTAAAGAATGCATGTACTCTATGTTCCAAGTATACGAGCAATTGGTAGTGAGTATTTTACAAAATTCTCACGTGCGAAACCACTACCAATTGAAACCCATGACAGATGTTAGAATTACTCACTGGGCTTCTCGAAGCTCACCCCATTCCCTAACATTTTTCAGGTGATGACGATGGGTGGACCCTTGCCCAATTTGGGGAGGAATGATAGGCAGCTCCATTAAGATTCTGGAGATATTTTAGGAAGTATTAGGGCCTATGGTTGGTCGAATTTTGATGTAGTACTTTTGGACAATTATGTATTTAAGCCCAAGAGGCAACCAAATATGTACTTAAGCCCTTGAGGCATTCGAATATGTATTATGTATAAGACTTTAATTTTTAGTATGCTCTGATGTGATTATTCATGTGTACCGCTATGAAAAGCGACAGTACCGGACAGCTGTGCGAAAGTTTTTAAACAGATTTTTTTTTTTTAAAAAAAGGGTTTTCACGCTTCCGCAAATCAAGGCCGCACCGCTATCCGATACCATCGCCCATGTTTTGCCTTGCCCTCAGGCTCCCGGGCCTGAAGGCGGCGGTCGCGATCCGAGATCCGCACAGGGTGGGTTTCGGGTCGTGACACCTGATCCTGAACAACAAGCTTTACAGAAGGTCGTATTCTCAACCTCTGTTAAAATGCTTAGCTCCAGACGATTCACAGTATGTCTTGGCTGAAATACATGAGGGAATTTACGGGAACCATAATGGGGGTAGAACTATAGCCCACCGAGCTCTATCACAGGGCTACTACTGGCCCGGCATGTTGAAATAGGCTAAGGAATATGTTCGGAAGTGCGACAAATGCCAGAGATTTGCCCCGTACCAACATCAGCCTCAGCACGAGCTTATCCCGATTCCTAGTCCTTGGCCCTTTGCTCAATGGGGAATGGACATTGTGGGCCCATTACCACGGGCACCTCCAAACAGGAAGTATCTCTTGGTGGCCATCGACTATTTCTTTAAATGGGCCGAAGCCGAGCCCTTAACACTTATCACAGAAAAGGAAGTCGAAAGCTTCACCTGGAAGAACATTGTGTGCAGGTTTGGCATACCACATGTAATTATCTCGGACAATGGGACTCAATTCACTGGTAAAGGCTTCAAGGCATTTTGCGAAAATCTCAACATCAGGTAGCACTTTGCCTCTCCAGGCCATCCGCAAGCAAATGGGCAAGCAGAGGTCACCAACCGAATGATCCTTGATGGGTTAAAGAAAAGGTTGGAACAAGCCAAAGGGAAGTGGGCAGAAGAACTCCCTGGAGTTCTTTGGGCCTACAGAACAACCAGAAGAACTCCCACCTCTGAAACTCCCTTCTCACTAGCCTATGGAACAGAAACAGTAATTCCGGTTGAAATCGGTATGCCAACCCTGAGGACTGAGGCCTTTGAGCAAGAATCCAATGATCAACAGCTGATGGAAAACTTGGATTTGCTCGAAGAGAGAAGGGATCAAGCCAGCATCAGGATGGAAGCTTATCAACAAAGAATGGTCAACAAATCCAAGGTAGGACTCAAGACAGTCAACTTTCAAGTTGGAGACTTCGTCTTAAGAAGAGTCTTTCAAAACACCAAGGATCCTACCATGGGAAAGTTGTCACCAAACTGGGAAGGCCCCTACAAAGTAACAAAGGTCGTTCGACCTACCACCTACTGGCTTGAAGACATGACTGGGAAACCTGTTCCTAGGCCATGGAACGTGGAACACTTACGGAAGTATTATCAGTAGAGTTATTTCTTTTACTTCCATAGAATGTTCGTCTATTAATGCACAGGCCTCTAGAGCCTGGTCCATAATGTACGAGTCTTTTACTCGGTCCATCTATTAATGCACAAGTCTTAGGACTTGGTCCATCTATTAATGCACAGGCCTCCAGAGCCTGGTCCATAATGTACGAGACTTTTACTCGGTCCATCTATTAATGCACAAGTCTTAGGACTTGGTCCATCTATTAATGCACAGGCCTCCAGAGCCTGGTCCATAATGTACGAGTCTTTTACTCGGTCCATCTATTAATGCACAAGTCTTAGGACTTGGTCCATCTATTAATGCACAGGCCTCCAGAGCCTGGTCCATAATGTACGAGTCTTTTACTCGGTCCATCTATTAATGCACAAGTCTTAGGACTTGGTCCATCTATTAATGCACGGCCTCCAGAGCCTGGTCCATAATGTACGAGTCTTTTACTCGGTCCATCTATTAATGCACAAGTCTTAGGACTTGGTCCATCTATTAATGCACAGGCCTCCAGAGCCTGGTCCATAATGTACGAGTCTTTTACTCGGTCCATCTATTAATGCACAAGTCTTAGGACTTGGTCCATCTATTAATGCACAGGCCTCCAGAGCCTGGTCCATAATGTACGAGTCTTTTACTCGGTCCATCTATTAATGCACAAGTCTTAGGACTTGGTCCATCTATTAATGCACAGGCCTCCAGAGCCTGGTCCATAATGTACGAGCTTTTACTCGGTCCATCTATTAATGCACAAGTCTTAGGACTTGGTCCATCTATTAATGCACAGGCCTCCAGAGCCTGGTCCATAACATACGAGTCTTTTACTCGGTCCATCTATTAATGCACAGGCCTCTAGAGCCTGGTCCATAAATGCACAAGTCTCAATACTTGGTCCATCTGTAATGCACAGGCCTTCAGAGCCTGGTCCATGATATACAAGTCTTAAATACTTAGTTCATTCTCTAAATACGCAGGCCTACCGAGCCTGGACTACTTTTATGCACAGGCCTTCCGAGCATGGTCCGTCTTCAATTAACAGATTCTATGATCCAGCCCATCCACAGACAGAAGTTCCGAACATCTACAAACTAAAGTTTCTTAGATCGGGACATATCAGATCTGGTATTTATATTATTTGGCTCATCTGTCAAACAAGCAACAAGTACTATGGTACCGATCCGGAGCAAAGTACTTTGATTCAAGCATTTTTCTAAGTTCCTTTATTCTCAAGAACATCCAGAAATGTACAAGGAAGTGTTTTAACTACAGAAAAGCACATTTGAATACAAAAGACATCAGATTTGAGAAAAAGAGACTCAATTTTATTTATAAGATTTACAGAATCTATTACAGAAGCCATTACAGAATCTATTACAAAAGCGATTACAAGAAGATACAATTCTCAATATAGGGGCTTCTCTGTAGAGACATGGAAAATTGAGAAAAAAAATTTCGTTTTACCAATAGGGCTGTAAGACATGATGGGATTAATTATTAGAAAAAAATATTAAATTTGTCCGGACCATTAAAAATGATTTAAGCTCGAAAAAAAAATAATAATAACTGGTCCAGTTAATTGAGAACTGAGATGAATAAATGAGGTCAATATGAATAATTAATTATGCAGATAAAATAAAAATAATATAAGACACGAACGGGCACCCAGAGATGGTAAAAATAAATAATACCGATGTTGAGTGGGTTTTATGCCAGCTTTATTGACGCTTCATTATTAATATTTTATGAAGTAAAATATTATTAAATACGGTAAAAGATACCTCGGTTTAATGTTAAATTTACCGGCATGTCAGAACTTAATTTTTTGGGGAATAAAATATTAATACGGTAAGCTATATTATATATATATATATATATATATACATCATAAAATAACTACACATATATTAAATGAAAAAAAAAAAGAATAAAAGAAAAGGAAAGAGAGGGAATGTCGGCAACATGGGTTATGTGGTGTGTGGCGTGTTGATATGTACATGTGTATATTATAATATATATATATATATATATATATAAATGCATAAGATGTCTCAAGTGAGACAATAAGCAATTAAAGAGGCAGGGAAAAAACAAGAAAAATGTCACGACCCGAAACCCACCCTAAGCGGATTACCGGATCGCGATCGCCGCCCCGAGACCCGAGGGCCCCGAGACAAGGCTCGCATATGCAGCGGTATCGAATAGATGTGCAACATACGTTTTGCGGAAGCGTGAAAAACTTTTTCTTTTCTTTTATCATTTTTAAATTATGCACATCCGTTCGGTACTGCCGCTCCATACATAGCATACATGGTTACACATTCAGAGTATAACTAAAAACTTAAAGACTTCATACATTCATACCATACATAACCGACTTGCCCAGAGGGCTTATTACATTACCTTACTATGTCTACTAATATAAAAGTACTATTAGAGTTTACAGACTTATCAAAAGAGACTAATTAACCATGTTCTCCCAAAATCAGCAGACTTGTCATCATCGTCCTTAAATCCAAACTGCTGCTATTTACCTGAAAGGGGGGGTCCGAACAAAGTCCGGGTAAGCTAATCTAAGCTTGTGAGCAATTCCAGTATTCGTCA
Source organism: Nyssa sinensis (assembly GCA_008638375.1). Taxonomy (NCBI): domain Eukaryota; kingdom Viridiplantae; phylum Streptophyta; class Magnoliopsida; order Cornales; family Nyssaceae; genus Nyssa; species Nyssa sinensis. Next base: position 35,903,843 of record CM018036.1, on the reverse strand, counting down.
TGGGGTTTTTCAATTAGCAGTGGTTTAGTACATAAGAGTTTGTAAAATAGTCACTGCCAATTGTTCGTATAATTGAATACAGAATATATGCATTCCTTGAAACATGTCGCTTTGAAATATTTAAAACATTCAAGCTAGACTTATACATATGAACTTTAAAACATATAACATATCATGTATTTCTTAAACAGAGTATATAAAACTCAACCATATGCATATTGAAAATGAGAGTAAAAACATGCTTTCATTTCCAAATCATTTGTCATCTTATCACTTCCATTAGTGGAATCCGTTTCGAACCGGAGTCCCATATTACTTATCTATGGAGATATCTCATCTGCCTGAGGGATTAGATCCTGCTACCGGGCATTTTACAGGGCAATTGAGTTCCGTAAAACCCAAAATCCTGCCTATTTTACAGGGCAACTGAAAACTCAGAATCCTGTCTAAGTGCTTATGCACTATTCATCTTGTAAAACATTTATCATGTGACTTGTCTTATAAATACTTTTCATAAATTCGTAATAAACATTCGTATACTTGAAGTAAGCAAATTCAGAATATTTAACAATAATTGCATTTTAACTAGACATGCTAAAAAGTAGTTGAAAGAAAAACTGTTGCAGAAACCAATCACTAAGCATGTCACAATGAATTTCTAAAATAGAACAATTAAAAACTGAATCATGTAAATACTGAATTTGAAACTTCAAATACTTCATATCTTATACTTAAAACCCTTTTTAAATCATGGAGTCAAATCTCCAATTCAAACACAGGGTTACTCACCTTGTACTTTTAGTCTTGCTCTATTTGGGTGCTTTGCCCCTGGCTTCCTTTAACCTTTGAAGCCATTGTTGCAATGTTTCCGTATCTTCCCGCTTCTTAAGTTGTTTAGCTGCTAATTGCTCCTTTGTTATTGTCTTGTAAATAAAGGGGCTTACGCAGCATACTTCATTTGTTTTAGAAATTCGGATACGATTTTGAATCAGCTGAAGTTGTCTTTCTAGCTGTTCCCGGAAAGCTTGCTGTCTTGGGTCACTTGCCAATTGGGCCCTTGTCTTCATAGGAGTGACTTCCTTTTCTTGGCTCATTTTGTGTTTAATTAATTATCTGTTTAAAACACAATTTATCATGTCAAGAAAAATAGATTTCTACAATCATACTCTTCTGGGAGTTCCATTAACTTTAATTTAAAGTTATTTACTTAACATGTTTACGTGTCGTGTCTTATCGTATTTCATTTCTCGTATTTGCCTCAGTTTAGTCCTTTGGCAACATTTCAGTTCATAGTCATCTAACAGATGCTATTCATCAAATTTTATGTCTTTTTATTTTAGACATTTCTTTAGGTTGAATAGACTCTACCATTGAGTCCGAAGTGTTTAAGAAAGTCGGTTTAGACCCTTTCTGATTTCATTTTGGCTTTAGGGGTACCAGGGGTATTTTTGTCATTTTACCCTCCTTACGTGTCTTTATTTTTCGGGACCCCGTCTCATGTCGTGGACCTCATCATTGGACTCAGAAGGTCCAAAATAGTAAGAATACATTAATAATTTGTCAATTTTGGTCAAGGGGTATTTTGGTAATTTACCCCTTACGTGACTTTATTTTTCGGGCTCCGTCTCGTAAAACGGACCCTACCATTAGTCTCAGAATATCCGAAATAGTAAGGATACACTATCCATTTATTAAATTTGAACTTTGTTTGACTTGTTTATGGGGTAAGGGCATTTTGGTCATTTTGACATTTTCTAGGGGTCTTAAATTTTTCGGGACCTCATCTCATGTTGTGGACCTCACCAATGGGCTTAGGGGGTCCAAGATAGTAAGGTTACATATATAACTTGAAATTTTTGGAAAACGGGCCATTTCGGAGTAATTAATTTAATTAATCAAATTTAATTAAATTAATTATTACATGTAATATATGTATTATTAATGGGGAAAAGAGAATAGGTTGAATAGGATGGCACGCTGGCCAGCGTGCCATCTCCCTCCCCATACATCACCGGATCGAGTCCCCCCAGGTGCGGCTGCACCTTTTTAATTTTTGAATTATATTAAATATATTATATATATATATTGCGTTCATAAATAGGTCACATGTATATGTGTGGCCGAGTGGAAAAACACGCGTGGGGCGCGTGAGGTCAGGGGTTCGAACCCCTTCGACCGCAATTCCCTTCCTTTTCTTTAATTTTTCATAACACGGTTTATATATAACCGTATACGCCCCTAAACGGCGCCGTTCCAATAACTCGGTGGCAAGCCTCAAGGCTGCCACCTGTCCCGAGTTCACCCACCGTTTTAAACGGTGCACGAGTCGACTCGGTCGTCTTCCCCGAGCGACCGACTGAAAACCCTAATGCCCGATTTCCTTTTTCTCCTATTTCGTGACGTTTTACTCTTCCAAGCTCGACTGTTTTTGTCCCAATTTATCCCTAAGGTTCATACAAATCGATTGGCATTGATTTTGAGCTTTAAAACTCCTTCACATATTCGGTTTTGGACACGATAGCTGAATCGGTAATAGCCTCGGTTCACACTCGTTTCTTGACCATTTTTTATGAGGTTTGGATTGTTGTGATCCCCTCTTCATGGAGATCAAGTTTTCATTTAAATAAACGGCTTAAATCATGCGTTTAGAGGTTTGGGGTGTAGACCCGAAACCTGCAACTTGACATTTGAGGGCCTTTGTTCATGCTTTTTGGTCGCGGTCACACGTTTTTAACATGTTTATGTGGTCTAAAATAGGTCCCTATACACCAAACCAAGTTTGGTTTCCCTTCGATCAGACCTGCTTGAGCAAGGTCCATCCATGGCCGTGGCTTATGGGTCATGCAACCTTAGGTGTTTTTAAGCTATATTTTCATGCTTGTTAAGGTTTAGACTTGTTCTAAACATCATATATACAAAATGGAAGCTTTAAATCAGTTCATATGTAGAGAAATTCTAGAGAGGGAATTTTGACAGTTTTGAATATTCTCACCTTTTTGGTTGGTTTTCCTCCTCTTTCTTACTCTAATCCTTCTTCTCTTCTCTTCAGTTCTTGTTCTTTTGGTTTCTTTAGCAAGAAGAAAGCATGATTTGCATGCTTGGCCTTTATAGAGAAGTAACCGACTCTTCTCACTCCTCCCACCTCTCTCTCTCTCTCTACAGCTATCTTTCTCTCTCTCTACATTCTGAATTCTAGCCCTACATAGACTTCCCATCTCATAATTTCAGCCCTCTCTCTTTCCTACTTTGCATTAATTTCCCATAGATATTTATACATATTATATACATATGTATACATATACACATATATATACAAGACACACACACACACACCTTTGCCGACACACACACACACACTCACATTGTTCACCTCTTCACTTTTCATCTTTTTCATATTTCATTTATTTAATATATATATATATATATATATATATACATTTACATACATTTAATTAATCCATATATATATATATATCAAGTCTTATAATTAATTAATTAATGTAATAATCAATTAATTACATATATATGATTTTCTTCCCTCGTAGTACGTGTCATGTGACCCGGTATCCCGGGTCGGGATATTACATTCTTCCCTACTTAAAAGAGTTTTGTCCCCAAAACTCGTTTGTTCCCACCTTTGAAGATTAGGAAATTCCTTGTTAAACATTTCATCATTAACATATCTAAAGTTTAAATCTAAACCATAAGCATATATGACAGAATTTAAATATTTGATCATATACCTAATTATCCTTAGAGGCTTGAGCAGCTTCAGAAAATATATTGAAAACTCGCCCGTACCTCGTAGGTTCTTGAGTTCCTTTTCCTTTTTCAGCAGTCCGAGCCTGCGGCGTAGCCGATGAAGCTATAGCAGTAGGTTCCTTGGTAGCTGAACTCCATTTGGGGCACTCCTTGACACGATGCCCTGGTTGTCCACATTTGTAGCAAACGTTGGTACCCTGCCGACAAGGGGCAAAATGTTTCTTTTGGCAGGTAGGGCATGTGGGAGTTTCTACTGTCTTTTGACTAACATTACCCTCCTCATTCACAGATGTAACACTCCTGCCTCCTCCTGTTTTGGTCTTCTTCATTTGTTGAGGCAGGGGGCCCATCTGTTTCTTATCCTTTTTCTGAGACAAAGCTATCCCAGCTCTCTCAAATATTTTGGCACGGTCCACAACCGCATTGTATGTCGGAAGCTCAAAGGGTTCCAATCGATACCTAATGTTATCCTTGAGACCACATTCAAACTTCCTAGCTTTCAAATCCTCAGTGTGGATCATGTGTGGTGCAAAACGAGCCAGATTCATAAATTTAGTCTCGTACTCGGCCACCGTCATCATTCCCTGGGTTAGGGTTGCAAATTCGGCTATCTTTTGATTTCTTAATGATCTCGGAAAGTACTTTTCATAAAATACTTCCAAGAACCTCTCCCAAGTCATGGGTGGTTCCCTATCTCTCTCTAAAAGCCACCACTCGTGTGTTGCATCTTTAAAAGTGAAAGCAGCGTAGGAGACTTTCTGTTCAGTTGTGCAAGGCATCACGGTAAAAATGCGCTCCATTTCTCTTATCCATGATTCTGCACTAATCGTTGTATCCAGTCCATCAAACCTAGGTGGTTTGAATCCTTGGAATGTTTTATAAGTCGATGTGTTGGCTGCCTCAGCAGGTCGTACCAGATTCAGTGGAGGTTCAGGAGCTTGGACTGGTTGGGGCACTGGTTGGGGCATTTGGCCCTGAGCTTGGATACCTGCCAATGTCCGGCCCATCGCTTCTATAAGTTGCTCCATCCTATCCATTCTGTCCTCGGAACTTCCCGTAGTCCTTCTGGTATTCACCATTTTTGCTGAAAACACACATCCATTAGTTTTCTATCACATGTTCATTGCATAAAATTTACTTTTATTTACTTCATGTTCTCAATGTGGGATACGTTTTATTATCCCTATTTCTTTTACTTAAACACGGGTCCCATACCCCGCTTTCCTATCATATACGTACTTCTTAATAACTTGACTTACTCTAGTGCAGGTCCCATACCCTGCCCTTACATTACGTTACGTACTTTGTGTATCTATTTCATATAATGCGGGTCCCATACCCCGCCTTTACTTCATAACATATACTTCACATAATCATTTCATATATCGCGGGTCCCATACCCCGCCTTTACTTCATATTACTTACTTCACATATTTAGGTAGCCTAAGACTTACCTAACTCATAATTCTATTTTCGAATTACTAAGTTGATCTTAAGTCAACCAAGAACTAATCTTAATCATTCTTAACTTAAATTTCAGTCTTTTCCCAAAAGACCTAATACCTAGGGCTCTGATACCATGTTGTCACGACCCGAAACCCACCCTAAGCGGATTACCGGATCGCGATCGCCGCCCCGAGACCCGAGGGCCCCGAGACAAGGCTCGCATATGCAGCGGTATCGAATAGATGTGCAACATACGTTTTGCGGAAGCGTGAAAAACTTTTTCTTTTCTTTTATCATTTTTAAATTATGCACATCCGTTCGGTACTGCCGCTCCATACATAGCATACATGGTTACACATTCAGAGTATAACTAAAAACTTAAAGACTTCATACATTCATACCATACATAACCGACTTGCCCAGAGGGCTTATTACATTACCTTACTATGTCTACTAATATAAAAGTACTATTAGAGTTTACAGACTTATCAAAAGAGACTAATTAACCATGTTCTCCCAAAATCAGCAGACTTGTCATCATCGTCCTTAAATCCAAACTGCTGCTATTTACCTGAAAGGGGGGGTCCGAACAAAGTCCGGGTAAGCTAATCTAAGCTTGTGAGCAATTCCAGTATTCGTCATGGGGTTTTTCAATTAGCAGTGGTTTAGTACATAAGAGTTTGTAAAATAGTCACTGCCAATTGTTCGTATAATTGAATACAGAATATATGCATTCCTTGAAACATGTCGCTTTGAAATATTTAAAACATTCAAGCTAGACTTATACATATGAACTTTAAAACATATAACATATCATGTATTTCTTAAACAGAGTATATAAAACTCAACCATATGCATATTGAAAATGAGAGTAAAAACATGCTTTCATTTCCAAATCATTTGTCATCTTATCACTTCCATTAGTGGAATCCGTTTCGAACCGGAGTCCCATATTACTTATCTATGGAGATATCTCATCTGCCTGAGGGATTAGATCCTGCTACCGGGCATTTTACAGGGCAATTGAGTTCCGTAAAACCCAAAATCCTGCCTATTTTACAGGGCAACTGAAAACTCAGAATCCTGTCTAAGTGCTTATGCACTATTCATCTTGTAAAACATTTATCATGTGACTTGTCTTATAAATACTTTTCATAAATTCGTAATAAACATTCGTATACTTGAAGTAAGCAAATTCAGAATATTTAACAATAATTGCATTTTAACTAGACATGCTAAAAAGTAGTTGAAAGAAAAACTGTTGCAGAAACCAATCACTAAGCATGTCACAATGAATTTCTAAAATAGAACAATTAAAAACTGAATCATGTAAATACTGAATTTGAAACTTCAAATACTTCATATCTTATACTTAAAACCCTTTTTAAATCATGGAGTCAAATCTCCAATTCAAACACAGGGTTACTCACCTTGTACTTTTAGTCTTGCTCTATTTGGGTGCTTTGCCCCTGGCTTCCTTTAACCTTTGAAGCCATTGTTGCAATGTTTCCGTATCTTCCCGCTTCTTAAGTTGTTTAGCTGCTAATTGCTCCTTTGTTATTGTCTTGTAAATAAAGGGGCTTACGCAGCATACTTCATTTGTTTTAGAAATTCGGATACGATTTTGAATCAGCTGAAGTTGTCTTTCTAGCTGTTCCCGGAAAGCTTGCTGTCTTGGGTCACTTGCCAATTGGGCCCTTGTCTTCATAGGAGTGACTTCCTTTTCTTGGCTCATTTTGTGTTTAATTAATTATCTGTTTAAAACACAATTTATCATGTCAAGAAAAATAGATTTCTACAATCATACTCTTCTGGGAGTTCCATTAACTTTAATTTAAAGTTATTTACTTAACATGTTTACGTGTCGTGTCTTATCGTATTTCATTTCTCGTATTTGCCTCAGTTTAGTCCTTTGGCAACATTTCAGTTCATAGTCATCTAACAGATGCTATTCATCAAATTTTATGTCTTTTTATTTTAGACATTTCTTTAGGTTGAATAGACTCTACCATTGAGTCCGAAGTGTTTAAGAAAGTCGGTTTAGACCCTTTCTGATTTCATTTTGGCTTTAGGGGTACCAGGGGTATTTTTGTCATTTTACCCTCCTTACGTGTCTTTATTTTTCGGGACCCCGTCTCATGTCGTGGACCTCATCATTGGACTCAGAAGGTCCAAAATAGTAAGAATACATTAATAATTTGTCAATTTTGGTCAAGGGGTATTTTGGTAATTTACCCCTTACGTGACTTTATTTTTCGGGCTCCGTCTCGTAAAACGGACCCTACCATTAGTCTCAGAATATCCGAAATAGTAAGGATACACTATTCATTTATTAAATTTGAACTTTGTTTGACTTGTTTATGGGGTAAGGGCATTTTGGTCATTTTGACATTTTCTAGGGGTCTTAAATTTTTCGGGACCTCATCTCATGTTGTGGACCTCACCAATGGGCTTAGGGGGTCCAAGATAGTAAGGTTACATATATAACTTGAAATTTTTGGAAAACGGGCCATTTCGGAGTAATTAATTTAATTAATCAAATTTAATTAAATTAATTATTACATGTAATATATGTATTATTAATGGGGAAAAGAGAATAGGTTGAATAGGATGGCACGCTGGCCAGCGTGCCATCTCCCTCCCCATACATCACCGGATCGAGTCCCCCCAGGTGCGGCTGCACCTTTTTAATTTTTGAATTATATTAAATATATTATATATATATATTGCGTTCATAAATAGGTCACATGTATATGTGTGGCCGAGTGGAAAAACACGCGTGGGGCGCGTGAGGTCAGGGGTTCGAACCCCTTCGACCGCAATTCCCTTCCTTTTCTTTAATTTTTCATAACACGGTTTATATATAACCGTATACGCCCCTAAACGGCGCCGTTCCAATAACTCGGTGGCAAGCCTCAAGGCTGCCACCTGTCCCGAGTTCACCCACCGTTTTAAACGGTGCACGAGTCGACTCGGTCGTCTTCCCCGAGCGACCGACTGAAAACCCTAATGCCCGATTTCCTTTTTCTCCTATTTCGTGACGTTTTACTCTTCCAAGCTCGACTGTTTTTGTCCCAATTTATCCCTAAGGTTCATACAAATCGATTGGCATTGATTTTGAGCTTTAAAACTCCTTCACATATTCGGTTTTGGACACGATAGCTGAATCGGTAATAGCCTCGGTTCACACTCGTTTCTTGACCATTTTTTATGAGGTTTGGATTGTTGTGATCCCCTCTTCATGGAGATCAAGTTTTCATTTAAATAAACGGCTTAAATCATGCGTTTAGAGGTTTGGGGTGTAGACCCGAAACCTGCAACTTGACATTTGAGGGCCTTTGTTCATGCTTTTTGGTCGCGGTCACACGTTTTTAACATGTTTATGTGGTCTAAAATAGGTCCCTATACACCAAACCAAGTTTGGTTTCCCTTCGATCAGACCTGCTTGAGCAAGGTCCATCCATGGCCGTGGCTTATGGGTCATGCAACCTTAGGTGTTTTTAAGCTATATTTTCATGCTTGTTAAGGTTTAGACTTGTTCTAAACATCATATATACAAAATGGAAGCTTTAAATCAGTTCATATGTAGAGAAATTCTAGAGAGGGAATTTTGACAGTTTTGAATATTCTCACCTTTTTGGTTGGTTTTCCTCCTCTTTCTTACTCTAATCCTTCTTCTCTTCTCTTCAGTTCTTGTTCTTTTGGTTTCTTTAGCAAGAAGAAAGCATGATTTGCATGCTTGGCCTTTATAGAGAAGTAACCGACTCTTCTCACTCCTCCCACCTCTCTCTCTCTCTACAGCTATCTTTCTCTCTCTCTACATTCTGAATTCTAGCCCTACATAGACTTCCCATCTCATAATTTCAGCCCTCTCTCTTTCCTACTTTGCATTAATTTCCCATAGATATTTATACATATTATATACATATGTATACATATACACATATATATACAAGACACACACACACACACCTTTGCCGACACACACACACACACTCACATTGTTCACCTCTTCACTTTTCATCTTTTTCATATTTCATTTATTTAATATATATATATATATATATATACATTTACATACATTTAATTAATCCATATATATATATATCAAGTCTTATAATTAATTAATTAATGTAATAATCAATTAATTACATATATATGATTTTCTTCCCTCGTAGTACGTGTCATGTGACCCGGTATCCCGGGTCGGGATATTACAAAAAACAAAAGAGAAAAAAAAGGGGAAGAAAAGTAAAAAAAAAGGGGCTGGTGGATGTGTGTGTTTAAAATTAAATAAAGCAGCAGGTGAGGAGGAAAGGAAAGAGAGAATAGGGTGACGGCAGTGCATTGAGTAGTTGTGTCTTATATGTATAATATATTATATACACGTGTGATATCAATTGAAGCAGACAAGGTGTATTGGGTGTGTGGTGTGTGTTTGTGGGGCGGCTCAAGAAGGTGAAAAAGTATGTATATACATTTATGGGTGCAGCAGGTCGGTGCAGGAGATTGGAAAATATATATATTTATCTAATTGTGTGCGTTGTGGCGGTGGAGCAAAAAGTTGGAACAGCATCAGACTTATCAGAATATATATCTATATGTACGTGTGTGAGGCGTAAAACCAAGGGAGAAAAATAGAGAAAATGAGAGGAGAGATAGTAGCCGTTGCTGCTGTCCGGTGCGGTGGTGTATAGTGGTGATGACAGTGGATTCTTGAAGGCTGTTGATCCAGTTTGGGTGAGTCAGAACTGTCACGTGGGTGGAGAAGGCTTGTTGTAGAGGAGCTGTATGCGTAGATGATACGCATTAGGGATGTGGATGGGGTCGGTATTTCTGTTTCAAGCATTTGCCAAATGCAACAATATTTACAGATGTGTATGGCCTCACAAGTATGTATTTTATTGGAGCCAAGCTTCGGTAAATTCTTGTTGATACATCAGCAGTATGTTTTATTAGTGTTATAGCTATTATCTCATCCACTTTTGTATTATTTCTGTATTTTGTTAATTGGGTTTTGAAGACTTTGGTTGGCTTTGACGGTAATTGCGGAAATTGAGTTTACCTGTTGTGAGCACCTTCTAATCCTTGAACTTATTTATCGATGGCTTCCGAACTTTCAACTTTTTTTTTTTTTTTTCCTTTCCTTTGTCAATTTGGTAAATTGGGTCTGTTAGGCTGTGAGCATAAGAAATTGAGATTAAATGGAAAACAAAAATTGGGATATCCACTGTTTGTATAACTCAATTTAGAATGATAAAAATCAAAAAGATTTTATTTAACCCACGAATTTGAGAAATTGTGAAGTGACCCCAAACTTTTAGTTATTACAAAAATTGACCACAGAGTAAATATTAATTTAATTAATTAGTTAATTAAATTAAATAATGGTGAATTGACCGAGACCCAAATTAAGTGAATAAATAGTGTTTCTTTATGTCTCGGATCTACTGAGACCAATGGTGAGGTCCGTTTCGCGAGACGAGGCCTCGAGAATTGGGAACCCTTGAAGGGACAAAATGACTGTTTTGCCCTTCTTAGTACAAATGTCCAAATTGAATTCCGCGAAAGCCTAAACCGATTTTGTTCGGCATTCCGGATTCAATGATGGAGTCGGTTTAAGTGAAAGAGATACCAATCATAAAAAGACATAAAATTTGATGAATAGCATGAATTCAGATAGTGATGTATTGCAACTTAATTGTGACTTTTAGGAACACTGAAAGGGAAGGAGAAGGTGAGTTGATCCTCTAGACCGACACAGTTGGAGGACTGAGTTCTCGCGGGTTGATTGAATTGCATAGTGGACACAGCTTACCAGGGTTGTGACCAACCCTGTTAGGTATGGTATTTTGCTAAGTAAGGAATAGGAGTAAGTTAGGAATGATTTGCATGTTGATTGATTTGTGCATGTATTGATTTGATGATTAGGGAATCACGTAGAATATAGCTGCTTGAAAAACCTAGAATTGATAACTTATGTACTCGGATATGTGCTTTGAATTGTTTTATAATTTGTTGCTATAGTGAAGATGGATCTTACTTCTGAGTTTGGATTATTATGTTTTGGCTTACATTCGTGTTGATATATCATATGTTTGGGAAGGTGTGATAGTTCAATGTATTGGTGCTTTATGGAGTTATGTGTTCTTTGTGAATTGTTGAGATTGTGAATGTGTGAATCGAGCATGTGTTTAATTTGACTACTCATGGCATACAGGCTTGTGGAAAAAGTTTTGAGATTTGGATGATATTGTTGCTTTAAATATGCTGCATTATTTAAAGCATACTGCACGGGTTGGCAAGAAACGTTCTGTTGAGATTGTGGCATTGCATGGTGGAACCATGGCATTTGGCATAGTGTAATTCATTGATGACATAGTGTGGGTTGAGCACGAGGTGCTGTGCATTATGAGGGTGTAGATCCTGTGGTGAAAAACCCAAAATTGGCCATTGCATTGGTGCCTGCGACCCAACGGGAGCGATCCGTGAACAGGTGTTGGTTACTCGGGTACCCATCGGGAGCGATCTGTTAACCGAGACATGACATGCATGGTGTTGACATGACATGCATAGAGTGGACATGGATGTGGCATAGAGTTGTGTGAGTGTTTCATATGCATTGTCATGTGGCATAGAGTTGTGTGGGTGGTTCATGTGCATTGTCATTACATTACATGGACAATTGGATGGCATATGGATTCATTACCATTATGTGGTATGCATGATTTAGAAAGCATGCGGATTATTGTCGTTATATTGCATAGATGATGTGGAAGGCATGTGGATTGTTATTATTGCCATGCATAGATGATTTAGAAGGCATATAGAGATAAATGTACACTTGCACATGCCACGCCTTACATTTTGTTCCTTGCATTAGCATTGTATCATACCAACAGTTGAGCTGACCCATTCGTGGGCAACATTTTTCAGATGACACTCCAGGCACCTGAGACTTGAGGAAGTCTCACAGAGCGGAGGAGACCCGAACTTATAAGGATATTTGGCCCGTGAGGCATGTATTATGATGTACGGGCTTAAGCCCAAAGACATTTATATATATATATTGACCGAAGTGAACGTATGTACGTGTGTATCTATTTAATTGTCTTCGGTTGTATAATTAGGCGATGTATATTTTAATTTGATGAGATTGTGGCCATCGAGTGAGGATGGGATGTACTGTTGTTTATATATGTGAATTGTTGCAAAATATTAGGTGAGAAAAGGCTTAAAAAAAACAAAGGAGGTTCTACCGAAATTTTATAAAACAGGAATGTATGTAGGCTTGTATCTAAATCAGTTGAATTGGTATTTATTTATTTATTTACTTTCTATTTATTTATTTCCTTGCTTTTGTTTCTTTTCAGTCGCGTCCTCGGGTTCGGTCGGGAATTCGGGGCGTGACATTCTCTTCACAGGATGATAAAGGGGCACAGGAACCACAACTTCCATTGCCGCCGCCACCGGCTCCATTTGAAAGGAAGGGGCCCTGAACCCCAGTCTGCATTAAGAAACGCCCAGGCCATTTCATCATCACTATCACTGGTCTCACGACCAACGGAGGATGACGGCTTTGGGTTTCAGGGGACCTTCAATCTTCTTCTTCACACCGTCTGTTTCACCCCAGCCAAATTGAGACAAGGCACGAAGAAGGGGAGGCACCCCACTTGCGTCTACATCACCGACGCTCCAGGCCTCGGTTGAATCAAGGAAGGGCCACCACCAATCGGAGGAATCTCGACCGGATGCCAGAGGAGACAAGAAGACTTGTACCTCCTTCAATCCTTCCTTGGAGACTGAAAAGAGGGGAAGGTTAACTCTCGGCCACAGTTTAATCGCTCCTAACTCAGGCAAGGAATCACCCATCATCTCCGGGCAAGTGACAAAACTCCGGCAGCATATGAAGCCTTTCTCACAAGGGGACAATTTGAAATCAAAAAGATGAACGCAACTGTATGCCCTCATTTCCATTTATATAGACCCTTGAAGTCCAAAAGCCGCCCAACTGAACCGTCATAATGGTGAAAAAGAGAGTGGCCTCGAAATCCTAAACGACGGTCGAATAAATAAATGGTGCATTAAATGTGCCTCTTCGATATACCAAGAGACAAGGTACAGAACCCTCTAAACAGAGACCGCAGTCCGGCACTGAAGCTCCCGAATTGGCAGAAAGGGGAACAAAGTCTAATTGTACAGACCCCCTATTCAAGATTCAGATCTTCCAGTCTTGACTATTTTTGTGACAAGCCAAGTCATATCACAAAGCCCAAACAGCTCGGATATATCCCGATCCTGAGTACTCAGCATACCGAGCATCATAACGACAAGCACAAAGCTGCCTGGTTGTCTTCACAAGCTCTTGATTCAGAGCAGTCTACCTTAAGAGATCTACAGGAGTCTACTCCCACTCTATCAGGCTCTATCTATCTGATTATATTTACTTTCTTGTCTTATTATAATGAGGCAGTTGAAATTAATCTACATTCCTCATTCAGTAACCAGTATTGAAGCTCGAAAAAGCGACTAGTGACTGCTGAACAGTTGATCTAGCATGCAAAAGGCCCAGAGCAGCCACACTTACACAGAAGGGAAGGACACAAGAAAAATTTGAAGGAAATATAATTTTATTGATCGGAAGTATACGCCCATTACATCAAATAGCAAAAACAAAAAGGGAATAAAAACCCATAGAGCCTCAAGACTTCCCAGAAGGGCCTGCGTCCTCTTCCAAGTTAAGGGCACGAGCCCCAGTCGTCTTGTCCGGATCAGGACGAGATGAGGCAGGTTCAGGGGGAACAATTGATGAAACGTCAAAACCCGGGAACTGAATCTGGAATCTAGTTCGGAAGCTTTCAAAACCAAACAGGATCAGCTCATCACCCATCTGGTCAACTTCATCTTTCAATATCATCTCAGTCTCAGCCCGGGCATGATCAGTCGCCTCCTGAACCTTCTGATCGAATGAACTCCGGAGATTAACCAACTCCACCTCAAGCCCCTCAACCTTCTGAGCATTTATGTCCCTCTCAGACTCTGCCACGGTAAGGTTGGTGGTAGCTTCCTTCAGATCCTCCTCAATGCTCTGAATTTTGGATCGGGCTGTCCCAAGCTCCACCCTCATCTGTTCCACTTCAGCCCACAGCTTCTCGGCCTTCTCAAGGCCCATGGGGGTCACCATCAGAGCAGCCAAGCTATGCATACTCTGCGTAAAGCAAGACAGACAGGTTAGATTGAACGAACAAATAAACAGAAAAGTCAAGAAAAAGCTTCAGAAGCTACCTTCATCTGGAGATTCATCATCTCAGTCATCAGCTTGGAGGGGTCATCCCCTCTGTATCGGTGCGGGCCATGAGCCTATATTTGATCAAACGCCCTCTTGGCAATCTGATAGTCCGGCTCATTAAACGGCTCGGACGATGCAGCAGGTGCCTTCCCCTTCCTAGCCCTCCTGCTCGGACCAGAAGAGGCAGGAGGAGCAGCCAAAACAGGGACGGTAGGTTCAGCCTCCTTCTCAGCCTCGGCAGGGGCCGGCTCAGGAGAGCCAGAAATCAACCTCCTCCTCTTTACTTCAAGAGGGGCATCAGGCTCAGTGAGGGAGGAAGACTCCCCCGCCACTGGGGCATCCGGCACAGCCCATCTCGACGTCAACCTCTTCTTAAGCTCTACATTACGGGCAGCCATCAAGTTTGCTGGAGTTATAATGACAGAATGAGCCCGGTCAGGAGTCGAAAGCAGTGCTCAGTACTGATCCCGCAATGCTTCAATAAAGTCGGGCCTCTTCCAAACACTCTTAACTGCACACAAGTAAGGAAAGACATATCAGCTTATCAGTTCGGAAGGCATAACAAGGCTAAAAGAAAGTCTAAAAGAATAAGCCTTACCCCTATGACCCGTAACACGAGGGAACGACGAGGCCTCTCCTTCCTGAAAGCCTTCATGCTCCCATCCTCCTCCGACAAAGAAGTACCACTTCTTCCACGTCTTGTTGGAAGTAGGAACAGAGGTCAGGGGTCGAAACCCCTTCTCAAAGGACATATAGAAAAGGCCCTCTGCCTACTTGAACTTCAGATCCATATTGCTACGGATCAAGTCCAGAGACACATCCACCTTGTTCAGGTGTCCCAACACCACAAACCCTAGAAGCTGTCGCCAGCTATTGAGATTCAGGTCGGCAAGACAGAGCTTGAACCAACAAAAGAACTGCCTGACTAAATCCGGCAATGGGAGTCTCAAGCCCATTTCAAACCAAGCAAGGTAAACACAAATCTCCCCGGCTTCAACATTATGGGGACGATCCATGGGGCCTGGTGCTCTGCAGGTCACATTCGTGGGAAATTTAAATTTCACCCTCCATTCATCCAGAAGGCTCTGAGTGACAGCACTCTCACCCTCTTCTCTACGGGAAGACCTACCAGAGGTCTCCCCAGCCCTGTCTCAGGGCTCCTCAAAAGCATCAACTATCCTAACTCCAGGACTAGTGGAAGGATCAACAGGCATCTCCCCAATAACTTCGGGAGCAGGATTACCCACATCTTCCACAGAAGACGGTACAGCCATCTCAGGAGGATTTCCCACTCCCTCATTTACAATTGGGGATTCAGGAAGAGCAGACATTATTCCCGGACTTAAGAAGAAAGAAGCAAGAGAAGAGGAAAAATCAGTCGAACCTGTTCTAATTCAGGGAATCAGTATTCTTCAAGGTCACACGAACCAACAATGGTGAATGAAATCTCCTAGCACAGTGAAAATGACGGGGGAAAGGTCATTCCAAAATCTCATCCCGTATTTATAAGCACAATATCAGAAGAGACCCACCAATCCCAAACGCCATGACGGTTCGGAACAATGATGATTTCGAGAAACCCGACTATCAGCCCAGTACAATGATGACCTTGAAAAGACCTAATCTCCGGCTGCGCAATAAAAGCCTTAGAAGGCGAACGGACAAGACACATGACTCTCCGAAAAAGGCTTAGCCCTAGTTGCTTGCTAGCATCAAACTAGGACTTGGGGGGGAGTAACTGATATACCATAAAAGAACAGGCCAATCAACACTTGACACGTGTAACCATAGTCCGACCTATGCTCAGCCAACATGATTCTCATTCAGCCAATGATGAAAAACTCAAGCATCCAGATCATCATACAAGGTCAGAAGTGGCCAAACATATATATATATATATATATATATATATATATCCAGAACAGATCACAGGGTCCAGACCAACACTCCAGAACTCGTCACCGCCTTAGCGGATGCCGAGCAGGGAATAAGGAAGCGGTCTTCAACAAGGAAGCAGTCTTCAACAAGGAAACTACCATTTATGGTTATCTCTATGCAAGGTAGCTGCAGTCTCCGGTAATCAAATCCCTATATTCAGGGCATCCATGGTTATCTCTATGCAAGGTAACTGCAATCTCCGGTGATCAAATCCCTATATTCATGGCTTCGAATCCTAATCAACTTAGGAAAGCCACGGCTTATAAATTAAACCCTAAAGGTACACCTTATTTTTTATGCTCATTCTTTGGCTTTCAATACAGTCTTTTCAATTCTTTTACTTACTTAAGCATCGGAGCGGCTACCGCCGGAGCCAACCCGGTGGTCCTCTGATCATCTTTCTGAGTGTTCTACAGGTCACGGAGTCCATACTTATTGCGAGCCGAAAAGTGCAGCATCACCTTATTATACATATATATATATTGTCATATATATATATATATATAGATATATATATCCTTATAAATATAAAAATATATTGTGTACGTATATCAAGGCAGGTAAGGGCCAACATGCATGATTCTTTGTACCGCTTGGGTTTTATTATACGGTACTCTTTAGTGCTCGAGATTACTTGTAACCACTTCTCGTATATTTAAATATCGTATTTTACTCTTACTTGTTATTCTCGTTATTTTTCTTGAACTGCGTGCCTATTACTGTACATTACTCATTACGATGCTTCGGGTATATTTTGGGATATATTATTCTTGGTGTGAATCGGTCTCGGTTTATTTTTTGATACTATGTTCATTACTTGGTCAAAGTTCGGTATTATTATTTGACTCTTTGAACTAAATTAGAATTATTCTATTTTACTTGGAACTCAGGTTTGGTTACTACTGGTATTACACTACTCAACCCGACTTATCTCAGTTTACATGTACTCGACCGGGTCTACCTCGATCAATGTGCCATATCTCAGGTCGGGTTATTACATATATACATCCGCTTGTAAATATATATATATATATATTTATACTTATATATATACATGTATTATATGTATACATAGACACATCTCGTATATATACATATTTATATATAAATATATATTATGATACATATGTATACATAATATATAGTGTCATGTGTATACTGGTAAATATACTGTGCACATATCTTGAGGTAGGTATGGTTATACATGCACGATTCTCTGTACTACTGAATCCCTCATACAGGTGATACCGGAGTACTCGGATGTGATTGTAATTCTACTCGTGTGTTTGAAATCAAAGTATGCTATAAAATTATACTTCATTCATTTAGAACTAATGTTCGGTTACAAGTTAGTATTACACTACTCGACCCAGTCTATCTCGATTTGAGTGCCATATTCTGGGTCAGGGTATTACATTTTACCCCCCTTAAACTGAGTTTTGTCCGCAAAACTCGAGCGCTCATAATCTAGAGAACACTATTCTCTTTTCACTAACTCTGTTCATTTATGGTTCCCTTTGAATCAGTTTTATGGATTCATACTATTTTACTTGAATCCCATTTTGAAACTTTCACTTTTAGTCATGCACTCTATAACATTTCCCGTTTAGATCTCTTATTTCTATCTGTTTCTATTTGACTTTAAAATTTCATTGAACTTCCTTTAGCATTTTTAGCGTTATCCCTCGAAAATCCCTATCGTATACCTTTAAACGTACTGTTATACCTTAAAAGTCACTATTTACTTCATCATTTCTTGTTTGTTCGAGAATTAATAATGTTTATCATTCAATATAACCTATTTTACCTTAACACATAAATTTGCTACCGTTCTCTCTTAGTCATTGATCGTTTAACCACTTAACTCATTGAATCCCTAAGTTTTTTTAAAGGTATCATCTTGATTAAGAATCATGCATTTAAAATCTGTAATTCACATGTTCTATGTATATCAATCATAAGTCTCTCACTAGTATTGGAACAATTAACATGCAACCTAGGGGTTCTGTTTCTAAATTCATTTCTAACAGTAATTACGAAGATACCATTCAATGTGTAAAGCCGAAGATCAACAGTATATGCAAAGATTGTTTATAAATTGGAAGAGTACATGTGGCCGTTGGTGTAGTAGCCTGATCATTTCCTAGCGTACGAGAGAAAACCCTTCTTGAGCACTATTGCTCATTATTTCGGGTCTGGGGTCTCGTCACTAGGGCTGATGTGGTAGGCGTGGTGTTAACCACGATTTTGTTGGCTTGGGGACATTCTTTCGCGAAGTGTCTACTTTGCCCATAAAAGTAGCAGGCATTTGTGTTTCAAAAGCATCGTCATTTATGGACTTTCTAGCAGGTAGGACATTAAGCTATGTCCTCAGTGTGGGAATCGGCCCTCCCTTGGCTGGGTCCTGTGTTTCGCGATTCGGCTCTGGGCTTAGAAAACAAGGATCCCTATATTCTACCCTAACTTTATCCGGACATCTGGTTTGCCTTTCTCTTAGTGGACTCTTCCCCACTCTACTCGATAAGTTTGGCAGTGCTCACCACTTTGTTGTAATTGGTTAACTGTAGGGCTTGACCCGATCCTTGATAGCCCATCTCAATCCGCCCTTAAACTTACGGGCTCTAGTATGCTCGTCCTCAAAGACAATAGGAGAAAATTTGGCCAGTTCTATAAACCTTGTCTCATACTCCTTTACTGTCAAGCTTTCTTGTTGAAGAACAAGAAACTCGACTACTCTCTGATCCTTGACTTCCTAGGGGAAGTACTTTTCATGAAAAATCCTTGTAAATCGTTGCCAGGTCAACTGAGACTCCTTGGCCTTCTCTAGCAGCCACTACTTTTGGGTTGCTCCCTTGAAGGTAAAAATGGCGAAGGCCACCTTCTGTACCTTGGTACAAGTCATGACATCGAAGATTCTCTCCATCTCTAGCCACCACTCTTCGACCACGGTGGGGCCTTTAGTACCGTCAAAACTAGATGGTCGCAGTGCCTGGAACTACTTATAGAGATATGCCTAATCTTTATCATTCCCCTACCGAACTATCTAGACTACTGGTGGCTCCTGTCGAGCTAGAGTACTGGGACTTACCTGATTTTGAGGCATGTTCTGTATAAGCCTGTCCACCAATCACTCTAATCGTGCTACGTTATCCATAGCTTCTCGTGTGTTCACCATTTTTTACAAATGGTTAAAGATCAATTTCATATACGTAAGAGTCTAATATCTCATGTCAAATTTTATCTAGTGACTGACTCTACTTGGACATTTGCAATACTAGTACCTTAGTCTTGTCTCCCATGAACCACTTATCAACCTAGTTGCTCTGATATGAAGCTGTCACGACTTGAAACCCACCCTTTACGGATCTTGAACCGCGACCCCGATCCGACCCTTTTGTTAAACCAGATCTCATTTGAAACTTACTACACAATCAGTGCTACTAACATGCAACAACTATCATATCATAACATAACAACGGAAGAGTTTAAATAAAAGCTGCATGTCTGTATATATATATATATATATATATATATATTTGTTATCAAAATACAGACTTTAAAAAGTCTAATACATTACATCCCCAAGACATGGATGACATGGGAGGCTACAAGACTGTACTATGTATTACACTTGCAACTTCAAAAAGTAATGTCCATCTCTATGCTAGCAGGCTCTATCATTTGCTCTCAATGTCTGTTCTTGAAAATGTAAGTAGTATCTATATGAGCTATGAAAACTCAGTAAGTTATTCTCCTTTACTCTACCATGTGTACAGGTCAATATAGAAAGGCATAATCTAAAAAGAACTAGGATAATGCAAACATGCTAGCCAGTCTAGAAATATAGAACTCATCAATGAAAATAGTAGGACGCTCAAATAATAAATCAATGAAAATCTGTCTGATAACAATAATCATACTGCTATAGTCATGAACTGTCTCAAGCATAATCATATGCACTCAATAAAAAGCTGTGTAATCTCATAATCATTCATATAGAAATAATATGATCATTTATGATATTCCAATAATAGACACTGATAACAAAAAAAATGTGGATGCACTTTAACTCGGGGCCCGACATGACCCCTAAGCTTATTTTGTTCCCTTTTTCCTCGATCTCTCAGCCTAACACTTAACCCGACGGTTTAGTACTCGACCTTGCAGATCCCACTTTAAATGCCATTTTAATTGCCACTTTTGATTCCATTTTCTTGACTCATAGGTCTAGTAAGCATCAGATGGAGTTTTTGATTGAGCACAAATCTGGTACTTTATAATATATCGAGATCATGCTAAATCCCATAAAAAGTAAATGCGATATCACTTTTCTCAACAGCGAAAATGAAACTGTTGCCTTATTAGGCCAATATAAACTGGGCTACTGAGATCATAAGTCTTACCCCTTGAGGCCTACGTACAGAGTGCCACTAGACGTACATGATTGAGGCCAGAAGAGGAGGACGAGTGCCACTAGACGTACATGATTGATTCACTCATAGATAGGGGAGTTCCTACCACTCATGATTTTGATCCCCTTGAGCATTTTCTTGTTAATTCTAAGTTTGATTATATTACTGATCCATCTGATGTGGTTGATATTTGTGCTATTCTTGACAGAACTCAGGATTATGGAGCACAGGCATGGCAACCAAAGTTTGAGGAGTTGCCTAAAAAAAGTTAAGAGCAGATTCTTTCAAGTGTGGAAGCACCTAAAGTTGAATTGAAGCCTTTGCCTAAGGGTTTAAAGCATGCCTTCCTTGGTCCAGGTGATACTTTTCTTGTTATTATCTCATCTAAATTGTCTGAGTCTCAAGGTGAGAAATTAATTCAAACCCTAAGTAGGCATAGGTCAGCCATAGGTTGGAGCATTGCTGATATAAAAGGTGTTAGTCCCCTGGTCTACTCTCATAAAATCAATTTGGAGGAAGGAAATAGCCCTCGTAGAGACCCCCAACGTAGGCTTAATCCCACTATGAATTATGAAAGAAGTGGTGAAAAATGAAGTGTTGAAACTATTAGATGCAGAAATTAGATATCCTATTGTTGATAGTGAATGGGTTAGTCCTACACAGGTTGTCCATAAAAAGTTAGGTGTTACTATGGTGAAAAATGACCTAGGAGAGTTAGTCCTTACAAAACTTCTGACTGGATGGCGGATGTGCATTGATTATAGAAAATTGAATGCTGCCACCCGGAAAGACCATTTTCCTCTCCCTTTTATTGATCAAATTCTTGAGCGTGTGGCTGGTCATCCTTTTTATTATTTCTTGGATGGTTATTCTGGTTATTATCAAATTGAAATTGCATTAGAAGACTGGGAAAAAACCACTTTCACTTGTCGTTTTGGTACTTATGCTTTTCATAGAATGCCGTTTGGATTGTGTAATGCACTTGCTACTTTTCAACATTGTATGATGAGTATTTTTACTAATATGGTTGAAAATTGCATGGAAGTTTTTATGGATGACGTGACTATTTTTGGATCTTCTTTTGATGCATGCCTATTGAATTTAGAGAGAGTGTTGACTTGTTGTGAGGAGAAGAACTTGGTTTTGAATTGGGAAAAATGTCATTTTATGGTACTTTTAGATATTGTCTTAGGGCATATTATTTCTTCTAGGGGGATAGAGGTTGATCAATCTAAGATTGAATTAATCTCTAATTGCCTACACCTACGACAGTAAGGATGTGAGATCCTTTCTTGGTCATGCGGGCTTTTATAGGAGGTTTATACAAAATTTTTCCACTATATCTAGACCACTATGTGACCTCCTAGCTAAAGATGCCTCATTTGAGTGGACACAAGCGTGTCAAGAGGCCTTTAAAACGCTAATTGGCAAGCTTACCTCAGCACCCATAATGCAGCCACCTGATTGGACTTTGCCTTTTGAGATTATGTGTGATGCCAGTGATTATGCTGTAGGTACTGTTCTTAGACAGCGAAGGGAGAGGAAGCCCTTCGTCATTTACTATGCTAGTAGAACTTTAAATAGTGCTCAGATGAATTACTCTACTACTAAAAAAGAGTTGCTAGCTGTAGTATTTGCTTTGGATAAGTTTTGTGCTTATTTAATTGGTTCTCCTATTCTTATTTTCACAGATCATGCAGCCTTTAAGTACCTTCTCACAAAGAAGGATGCTAAGGCGCGACTAATACGGTGGATTTTACTTTTGCAGGAACTTGACATGACCATCAAAGACAAGAAAGGAGTGGAGAACGTAGTGGCTGACCATCTCTCGAGGCTCACATTTGAGGACAGCTTTGACCACCTACCAATCAAGGATGATTTTCCCAATGAGCATTTACTTTCTATTACTTCTCTACCATGGTTTGCTCATATTGTGAATTATTTGGTTGCATGTGAGATACCGGTGGATTAGAGCACTCAGGATAAGAGCAAGTTCATGACTGAGGTACGTAATTTTTATTGGGATGACCCTTTTCTTTTCAAATACTACCCTGACCAGATTTTAAGGCGTTGCATCCCTGATGAAGAGATTACTAGTGTCTTAGAATTTTGTCACACCCAAGCTTGTAGGGGCCACTTTTCAATGAAGAAAACCGCTGCAAAAATTCTACAGTGTGGCTTTTATTGGCCTACCTTGTTTAAGGATGTTAACATCTATTGTCGCTCATGTGAAAGGTGTCAAAAGTTAGGAGTTATGTCATGTTGTAATATGATGTCCTTAAACCCAATTTTAGTGATTGAAATTTTTGATTGTTAGGGCATTGATTTAATGGGACCATTTCCCCATTCCTTTGGATATCTATATATTATTGTGGCAGTAGATTATGTATCAAAATGGGTAGAGGCAGCAGCTTGCAGGAGTAATGATAATAAGATGGTGATTAAATTTGTCAAAGAGAATGTGTTGTCTCGATTTGGTACACCACGTGCTATCATTAGTGACCGAGGCACACATTTTTGCAACCGTTCTTTTGAGGCTTTGATGAAAAAATATGGGGTGGTATATAAAATCTCTACTACCTATCACCCCCAGACAAGGGGACAGGTAAAACTTGCAAATAGAGAAATTAAACAAATTTTAGAAAAAATGGTCAACTCGGATCGCAAAGATTGGTCTTTGAGACTAGTTGATGCACTTTGGGCCTACCATGCCACTTTCAAAACTCCCTTAGGCATGTCACCTCATAGGCTTATTTTTGGAAAGCCTTACCACGTACTTGTGGAACTTGAGCATCGAGTCTATTAAGCCATCAAACATTTCAATTATGACATGGGAGAAGCACATAAGCTAAGAAAATTGCAATTGACCGAGTTAGAGGAATTGAGAAATGATGCCTATAAGAACTCTAGAATCTATAAGGCAAAAATGAAAGCGTTTCATGATAAACATATTTTGAGAAAAATGTTTAAGCCTAATGATTGAGTGTTTTTATATGAGTCTAGACTCCATAAGCACCCAAGAAAACTCAGGTCTAAGTGGACAGGCCCCCTTTATAGTGAAGAATGTTTTTGAA
This sequence comes from Nyssa sinensis, assembly GCA_008638375.1. Classification (NCBI taxonomy): domain Eukaryota; kingdom Viridiplantae; phylum Streptophyta; class Magnoliopsida; order Cornales; family Nyssaceae; genus Nyssa; species Nyssa sinensis. The sequence continues at coordinate 35,879,922 of CM018036.1, read as the reverse complement.
AATGGGGTAGTCGAAATAGAGGATCCTAAGGATGGTCGAGTTTTTAAAGTAAATGGTCAGCGCCTTAAAATTTTAATTGATAAGCAAGTTCCGGAAGTGGAAGACAATCCACTGATGGACCCGGTCTATCAACCTTGATAACACCATGCAGGTATGTGTTTTTTCTTTATTTTATTTGTTTTATTTTGTTGTTGTCCTCTTTTATTTTTGTGCTTTTTCTTTTTGTTTGCTGTTGTTTTCTTTGTTTTTATTGGCAAGTTAATTTTATTTTGTCAATTCCAGTTGCTATCTTTGGTGCTTAGCATGCTGCCCACGTCAACCATCAGGTGTATTCTCCCCTTTTCAGTACCCTCCATTCAATTTTGATTGTTAAACATTGAGAACAATGTTCATTTAAGTTGGGGGGTGGTGGTGAAAATTTAAAATTCAACATTTAAAATGCTGTGGCATATTTTCATGTATCAAATTTTTTTAAAAAAAATTTGCATCACACATGCATCTTTTTCACATGAGTACTCATTCTCATTCATAGCCATTTTTGTGAATTCACCGAATCCACCATTATCATTCTGTTGAGGCATTCACAGAACTTTTAATGCACTTATCCAAACTTTGTAGTAAGATGGTGGTTTGACACATGTAACTAGAGAACTCTTTTACTTAAGTATTCATGTGAGTTTTGGAGAGAATTGAAAGCCTACAAATGCAAGAAATTATGATAAGCGTTCATTAATCTATTAAATTGGGCACTTATTTTGAAAATATCATTACATGGCTGGTGGTATGACGGCGGATATACTTGAGATATGACGAAGATCAACCTAGGATTAACGTCTGAACTTTTCAAGCTAACCCTTCTCATCATAGACCCTTAGTAGCCAATTTTGAGCCAACAAACACATTTAGTTTTTTTTCATGTCCCACATCATCCATACTGCTCTGCATTGGAGTATAGCCTATACCTTAATTTTCTTACCCTTTTTGCTTCCAAGAGTGTACTAGGTGTGGACTTTGCATTTCTTTTCTTTTGTGTTGAATTGAAAAAAGGAAGAAAAAGAAAAAAAAGAAAGAGTACAAGTGCAAAGTGTTCAATTGAGTGAGCATCAAAGTCAAAAAAAAAATAAAAATTAAAAAAAAAGTCAAAAAAAAAAAAGAAGAAGAAAGAGAAGTATTGTTATTCAGTGATCTGAAAAGTTGAAGTCTCATTTGTTAGTGCTCCTATCATAAGATCAATGTTTGCTTGTTGCTTGTACATAATTGCCTAATTCTTTATTGAGCGTGTACACCCCTTGTCAACTCCATAGAGAGAACTTCTACATAAAACACTTTTATACCCATGAGATATGAAGTTAAACCTTTTACTTGAGATGTTCTTGATGTTGCATGTGTCATTGTTTGTGGTTAGATGGATATGGTTTGCAGCACACACACACTCTGCGAATTGCTATAAGTGGATTGACTGTTATAGGGCTATTGAATTCCTAAAATTGCTTTGATATGCGAATCTGAAAAGTGTGATTAGATGCCTTTTGTCTGTGGTCTTCTTTCGTCTCTTTTGCCATTTTTGGATGGAAATTGCCAGGGACTAGCAATAAGCAAGTTGGGGGGTGTGATGAGTGTGTGAAAGTGCACTCTAAATACTCTATTATTAGATTAAAATGCTAAAATGTGACCCTATTATTAGAGCATAATATTTAATATTCTTAATTCCTTCATATTTAGTTTTTTTTGACATATTTTCTGTTAAGTGAGCTGATTAATATATTTATTGAATTAGGGAAGCATTGAAGGTAAAGAGAAGAGATATGGAGTATATTGTGCAATTTTTAGCTTTTTGGCAAATTCGATCTATGGAGCTTCAATTGAGGTTTGGATGGCGTTAGAGTTTCAGAATAAGAAAGTGGTCTTCATGAAGTTTTTATAGGACGTCTTAAGATTTTTAGAAACATATGGTTTGCGAAAATCTGAGTTCGTTTGGGCCTCCAAACGTTGTTTCAAAGTCAAGCCTGGAAAGATGATTCAAATCTTGATTGGAATTGGATTCCTGTCCGAACCAGTAAACTTCAGTGGGTTATAACTTGAGTTTCTGAAGTCTAAATAAGGTGATTCAAAAGCCTAAATTTATCTACTCATCTAGGGCTACAACTTTCATCACGAGCCCAAATCAAGATTCAGTCGTTATCTGATAGAAAAAGGAACCTAAAGGTTACGGTTGCTGGGCTGTGCGACTTGGGCTGTGAAGTGAAAAAGCAATGGGCTCGTGCGGTGAGGTGCTGAGAATGGCTGAAGCAAAAGAAAAAAAAGACAAGAAAAAAACAAGAGAAGGGAGACGTCCAAGCACTGGGAAGGCCAAGTTGTCACATCCCGAACCCCACCCTACGCGGATGTCGAGGACGTGATGCCAGTCAGCCGCCACGCGACCAACCGAAGGCAATTTCTGAACTTTCCAGTGAATTGCACTCCGACTGTAGGGTCAGATGCAGCGGAATTTAAAACCTTTTTTTGTTTTTGTCAAGGGAATGCAACTCATGTATTCACTATAAGGCTATGTACCACAGAGCCAGTCTAAAATCCAACAGCTAACAATTCTAACCTCAGAGCATATCTATAATCCGACATATAACAACAGAGCAGAACTATAATCTTTAGAGTACCGTTTAAATCCATGAGCCAAGTCTATATCTAGTACATACCAGTCAAGTCAGTCGTATTACATCACTCACCTGATTAAACAGATTCAATCCTCAATAATCCAGTCTCCACTGATCAGTGCCATCAGATCCAACAGATATCATTCCTGAAAAATGTTAGGGAATGGGGTGAGCTTCGAAAAGCCCAATGAGTAACACAGGTTCCCTGTCAAGGGTTTCAAAACCATTTCTTGTTTACAAAGCACAAGGGTAGTTCAGTTGTTTCTGAAATAGCAGTTTTATAAATCTACTTTAAATGCAGTTTTAGTAGAATAAAGCAGGACTGAACTAAACGGAACAACAAATCAGAATAGACGGAACAGTGCATGATGCCAATATCAATGAGAGTATAGGCAATTAATTCAAATATCAGAACAGATCAGTACTGGGCGGAACATAACAGAGCATAACAATAGTATATCAGTTAGGCGCGTAATCAAGCCTACTTATGCCAGACCGCTCATAATCAGAATGGTACCCAGAGTCAGACACATCATAGTAGAACAAAATCAGATAGACCATAAAACGGAACAAGACAGACCGAACAAAATAATAGTAGGACGGGACAAAATCATGCCGCGTACAATACAGTATAAAAGTTTGCAATTAAAAACATGCATTCAGACAGTTTAACTTTTAAAACCGTACAGTGTATCAAAATACAGTATCTATGCAGTATCTTATATACCAAGTCACGAATTCGAACAGATCCTAACGGAACTGGACCATATATCAATCAAGACAGACAGATCATTAACGGACGGAACATAACGAGATTAGACGGAGCAAAACACCAGTTCAAGTCACAGGTGAACAATCAAGGCAGACAGATCATTAACGGTCGGGATATAACAGAACCAAACGGATCAATACGTCAGTCAAAACAAGGACATATCAGTAACAGACAGACCATGAAACGGATAGATCATAACGGACAGAACAAAACGGAACAATATCAATCAGGACAAGTCATATCGGAACTGAACATGACGGAACAAACGGTACAATATCAATTAGATCAAGTCGTATCGGAACTGAACAAGTCGGAACAAAACGGTACAATATCAATCAGATCAAGACATATCGGAACTGAACAAGTCGGAACAAAACGGTACAATATCAATCAGATCAAGACATATCGGAACTGAACAAGTCGGAACAAAACGGTACAATATCAATCAGGTCAAGTCATATCGGAACTGAACATGACGGAAACAAACGAAACAATATCAATCAAGACAAGTCATATCGGAACTGAACATGACGGAACAAAATGAAACGATATCAATCAGGACAAGTCATATCGGAACTGAACATGACGGAACAAAATGAAACGATATCAATCAGGACAAGTCATATCGGAACTGAACATGAAGGAACAAAATGAAACAATATCAATCAGGACAAGTCATGTCGGAACTGAACATGACGGAACAAAATGAAACAATGTCAATCAGGACAAGTCATGTCGGAACTGTATATGACGGAACAAAATGAAACGATATCAATCAGGACAAGTCATATCGGAACTGAACATGACGGAACAAAATGAAACAACATCAATTAGGACAAGTCATATCGGAACTGAACATGACGGAACAAAACGAAACAATATCGATCAGGACAAGTCATATCGGAACTGAACATGACGGAATAAAACGAAACAATATCAATCAGGACAAGTCATATCGAAACTGAACATGACGAAACAAAATGAAACAATATCAATCGGGACAAGTTATATCGGAGCTGAACATGACAGAACAAAACGAAACAATATCAATCAGGACAAGTTATATCGAAACTGAACATGACAGAACAAAACGGAACAATACATCTATCAGAACAAGACATATCGGAACTGAACATGTCGGAACAAAACGGAACAATACATCTATCAGAACAAGACATATCGGAATTGAACAGGACGGAACAAACTGGTACAATATCAATCAGGACAAGGCATATGCTACTTTAAATATATGTTTTTCTTTTAAACAGTATAACGTTCAAAACAGTACAGTGCTTCAAAGTACAGTATCTAGACAGAACTTATACACTAATTCAGGAGTCAGGTTTACTCACCAGACGCAACAGTACAGAATAAAACCAGGACAGACCATACAACAGAACAAGACAGACCCGAACTGAACAGGAGAGCAGGGCAGTACAAAAACCATGTTACGTGTAATGCAGTATAAAAGTATGCATTCAGACAGTACAGTATACAAAACAGTACAGTAAATCAAAATACAGTAACTAGACGGTGTACTTATACACCAAGCCAGAAGTTCCAGGTTACTCACAAACTGTTACGGTTATCTCCTTGCGCAACCAATCCGATAACCTCCGGATACGTCAGGCATCTCCATGTATATCCTGAACAATAATCATCAATCATATACAGATCAGAACTCATCCATTCAGGTCTCATTTGTCATCTTAGGTATCTATCGGTTTACCTAAGATAGCCTAGTAGCCTATCGCCCTCTCATCGGGTTTCATCCGGGGCTATTTTATTCTTAAATTAGGCTCAGCAGTCATCAGGATTATAACCCAAGTCATTTAGACTTCAATCGTTATCAGTCAGTTACTTCTTCAGCCTTAGGGGCAAAACGGTCATTTTATCACTCTTGTCCCGGACCCTGTCGTGGTCTTCGGAATAGTCTTTATATCTTAAGTACAAAGTTCTACGTCCTTTGGACTTCAATCGGTATCAGTTAGGTTCTCATTTTAACCATAGGGGCAAAATGGTAATTTTGCCATTCTTATCCCGGACCCTGTCGTGGTCCTCAGAATGTCCCATATATCTCATATGTAATTTCTTAAGTCCTTTGGACTTCGTTTGGTATCTGCTTTTGATCATCGAGACACATCGGTCATTTCTCGTTTTACGCATTACTGTCCCGGAGTCTTATTTAGCCCTTCAGTGTTCATAATTATCCCTATGATAATTTATCATATCAGTTTGACCTTTATTTGACCTCTACTTTGCACTTACTGTGCTCAGGGGTATTTTGGTCATTTTACGTTTTGTAAGATTCTGACTCCGAATCATTATTTAATCATGTTTACAGTCTCACCAGTATCTGGGCTTCTATCGCTATCAATTTCGTCCCAATCGGACTTCATTTGGGCTTCGTACAGTATCAGGGGTAATTTGGTAATTTCACGTGTCATATTTTTCGGCACGTCAGTTCATAAAATGGACCTCACCATTGGGTCCAGAGTGTTCGACATAATTAAGTTGGACTATCTGTTATGTTCAATTGACCCTGGGAAGCATCAAGGGCAGTATGGTCATTTACACTTTATGTGTCTGTATTTTTCGGGACTTCAGTTCGTTAAACGGACCTCACCGTTGAGTTCAGAACGCCCGATATAGTCAAAATAGACTGTCTTTTATTTTTATTTGGGTCTGGTGCCATCAGGGGCAGTACAGTAATTTATCACTTACAGGTCTGTATTTTTCGGTACCGTATTTCCAAAATCGGACTGTACCATTGAGTCCGGAATGTTTGAAATAGTGAAAATACACTATTTATTTAATTTATTTGGACTCCGTTTGACATATTAAATGTCCAGGGGTAAAATCGTAATTTTACCTAATTAATAAAATAATAAAATAATTATTTTATTATTTAATTAATTACCAGGGGCTTAAATGTATATTTTATCCAAAATCTGGGCCACTGTGTAATTCTTTAAAACAGTTGGGGGTTAATATGCAATTTTAGGAAGTTTAAGGGTTCAAAACAGGATTTTATAAAAATTAGGGTTCAGAACCGTTTGGTTTTAGGGTTCACCAAGTGAACCGGTCCAAAATTTCTCAAAACCAACCGGTCTATTTGCCTTCAGAAAATCGGGATAAGATATCCCTGGTAACCCCAATTTGGCCCCTATCCACGGTTAGGTTATCTAGTTCCCAATTTTAATTCGTTATCACCGTACCCAAACAGACCGAATTTGATTTAAAACAAATCAAGTAAGCCCAAAACGGTGTAGTTTCAATTAAGCAGTGGCACGCTCATGCGTTGCCACGTGTATGAGTCGGTTGGGCATGACTCGGCCAACTCGGCCGAGTCGACTCCATCTTCCCCGTTTCTTCCAACAGTGTCGCCCTAATCTACAGTTCGGTTTTTCTCCATTTTCGTGCCATTTCAAGCACGACTTTCGACCTGTTTTGGTCCCAAACACTCTCTGGAGGTGAAGCCAACATTTTGGCGTCGGTTTGGTGCCTCGAGTCTACGGGTGGAGCTCGGTCCACTCCATTATTGCGCAGACCTGCAACTGATTCTAGGGCGTCCATTTTTGGTCCAAACCTCACGGGGTTTGTTGCGTTGTGACCTACAGGTCATGGCGTTTCAGTCCCCGTCTTCATATCTCGGTTTGGTCACGGTTTCAGTGGTGTTGGGTCTCAAACCTGTGACTGCGACTCACGGTTTGGGGGTTTAAATCAGCGTTCTAGGGTCGCGGAACAGTGGTTTTAGGACCCTTAGGATGTCTAGATCAGGTCCTGTGTGTCATAAATCAGTTTGATTGCAGCTGATTCAGACCTGCATATTCGTGGTCATCCATGGCTGCTTGGGCTCGGTTTGGTGTTTCCTACCCTATTCGACACTCCCACTTTGCTCAGATCAGTCGCTAGGCCTCTCAGGAGATTGTATATATAGTTTATATGGCTCAAATTCTTAAAACAGTAGCAAAAGAATACAAACGAAATTCAAAACAGTTTGGTGTTTACCTCTTTGATTGGCACTGCTGCACCCATGGTTCAGCTTTGATCTTGGGTGGTGCCTCGGTCCAGGTAGAATGCTCACAGTCCCTTCAGTGTTCCCCCCCTCCTTTGTGCATCACCAATGGATAAACATGCACATACACCATGGACCCTCTTCACCCATGGCCATGGCCCTCTCCTTCTCACAGATCAGATCAGTCACACCCATTTCTAATTTCTCCATCCTCAATACACATGTGGAGACTTGTAATGCAATACATCTCCCAACCTCATGATGAATCTGCATGTATTTTGGTTGGAGGAGAGGTCATCATGGCTGAAGTAGGGTGATGATGAGCTAGGGAGCATAGGGGTGATGCAAGGGTGTGGTGTTGCATGGATGGCCATTGGCCAGTTTTGGTGGCAGATTAGGATAATTCAGTGTTATATACATTTCTGTTGTATATATGGACACCAAGATAATAGTAGCCCAGTTGGTAATTTTTGGGTGAGGTTTCTTTTTACTCAAAGGTCAAGGGTTCAATTCCCTTGGCCTCCCATTTGGCCATTTTTTCCATATTTTCGGTTAAGGCCACGTTTGGTTGCACAGTAATTCAATTTTCAATGTTTGCTACATAACTTTCATTCCGTAGCTCCTTTTTCGATGCGGTTTCTTCCGAGAGCTTCATAATTCAGTTCGCTTCAGTGTCAGAGGTTCCATGTCATTTATTAATCATTCGGGATTTTCGGGGTTAACTAATTCGGGTTCCGTTAGTGCTAAAACGGCATTATTTTACCGATTTAACCAGCAATTTGGATTCGGGTAAGGTACCCTTCCCTCCAGACATTTTCTTTATTTAATCGGTCTATGGCGACCGTCGGGATTATGATTAATTCCCTAAATCATTCTGTAAGTCGGTATTAATTAATAATTATTAATTAATTATTAATTTCGCAAAGTCGGGGTGTTACACAAGTAAGGAGAGAAAAAGGAAAAGAAGAAAAATGGAAAAGTCAAAATTGGCAGCTAGTAACCTGAAGCAAAAGAAAGGAAAAAAAGAAAAAGAAAAAAAGCTGAATGGGCTGAATAAAAAAAGGCGTGCGGTGTTGGTATTTAAATAGGAATAAAAAGAAGCGCCGTAAGGGGGTAACGCAAAACAGGAAAATAGCAGCTACGCAAGCGTTGTTTTGGAGAAAAAGTCAGCATGTTTCATGGTTTTTTTTTTTTTTTGAGATTTATTTTGTCCGTCATTTGTATGAGTAACTAAATTCTCAAGTAGGGCTAAGGATGAACTTGCATACTAGATGGTATTTTTAATTTATTTTTGATTCATGTATTGGATTTTTATTTATTAAAATTCTTTGTTTTATCATTCTCAATTTATTGTTGGTATTTTATTCTCCGAATAATCCTAGAGTTTATTCCATTTATAGATTCAGTCATGCTTTTTCTATTGAATGGATTAGTTCTTTGATTATGTTTGGATCAATTGATTATTTATATTGATTTAATTCTTTGCTGCAATATTGCTCCCTGGGTATATTGTCGTCATTGGGTTCTTTCAATGTGGATTACAATTTGCGTGATTTAAAAGTGATAAATGATTTTTCAAAAGGTTATATTTGGTTTAATTTTGGTTTATAATTCTATATCTTCCGATTGGAATTTTTGGAATTAAGTTCTCAATTGAGTTATCAGTGAATTAAAAATAATTAAAATATTGGATATATGAAAGGGATTCCCAACGCTCTACTGTTCGTTAATTTGAGTACTTTTTTCGTTAATCACTTTATTTAATTTTAATTTGTATTGAAAATCACCTTTTTATTTTCTCATTAATCATTTAATATTTTCTTCAGCTTCTTTATTCTGTATGTTATTCTTTTAATTTGTCTCCTTGTGGAATCGACACCCCAAAGCTGAACTACAACTACCGTGTTATTCTTTGGGCGTATTCATCAGCCTACAATGCACGACTTAATATCAACATGTTGAGTCTTAAAGATTCAAATCTAAGCAGCCTCATCAATAGTTTCGCAAATGTCTCTAGGTGTAACATGATCTCTTGGGACGAACTCATAGGAAAGAAAAATTAGTCTCGCTCAACCAATGTAGTACATGTCACATAAAGGGGGAGACTATTCAATCCTGCTCATATACAAGTAGATAACCCACTCACAAAGTTCTTAAAACTTAAAGAGTCAATAGGAGTCCCACCTCAAGTTCCTATCGAAGATGAGCTCCTTAAACAACTCAAGAAAACACAAGCCAACATCTCAATATGGGGGTTATTGACATCGTCCTTTTCACATAAACAGGTTATCTTGAGGCATCTCAATGAAGCACAGGTTCCTACCACCAATACCCCTGAACAACTCATGCAAATCGTTGGAGGGGTCCTATTCAACAATATTGTCACTTTCATTGATTATAACTTACCAAAAAGAGGGACCGACCACACTAAGGCTTTGCATATTACAGTGCTCATTGACAATGGCTCGGCTCTAAACATTTGTCCTCTTAGGATTGCAAAATGCCTTGGCTTAGAGGTAGCCGATCTCACTCCATCAGCACAAGCAGTTCTGGCATTTGACAATACTCTAAGGGAAGTTATAGGGGTCGTGGCACTTACCATGAATCTCGGCCCAGTCGAAAGCACTGCATATTTTCAAGTACTAGACATCCCAACATCCTTCAATTTGCTACTTGGAAGGCTATGGTTACATCAAATGAAAATTGTAGCATCATTTCTACATCAAAAGCTCAAATTCTCTTGTCAAATCGGGGTAGTCATCATTCATAGGGGACGTTGATCCTACCAACGATGCTCTCCCTATACTAGGGATCCCACATAATGCTAATGATTTACCTTTCTTGGGCTTTGACCATATAGGGAGCCTTGAGATAAAACAAGTACTTGACAGAAGCTTATACAAACAAGCTGTGATAAACATGATGGTTCACATGGGATATGTGTCAGGTAAAGGCCTTGGATTCAATTTGCAAGGTTTACCTACACCACCCTGCCAAGCAGAAAGGGAATACATATTCGGGTTCAGATACTTACCTACCAAGGAAGTTTTCTGTAACAAGTCTACGGCTGCACGAGCTAAGAAAATTTCTAGAGAATAGAGGCTGCCCCTCAAGCTCGTAGAAATAAAGCCTTACTTCCCCACCTTGAATGGGAGTTTCGTCAAGCAAAGAGAGGACTATCTATACTATGGATACCCTGAGTCCTGGTACAATTGTAACACCCTGATTTGAATTAGGGATCATTAAGTAGTGGATTATAAATTAGTGATCGAGACCTTAAGTAACGAGGTTGGTTTCAAGCCCCAACACGTGGACTTTTAGTAAAAGTCTTGAAAACCCAGGACGGCTGTACATCACTTTCGTTGCAATCACCAACCTGTTGGTTCCATAGTAATTATATGTTTTCACGTAAACTACCGATCCTCATACGAGTATAAGATGTAGGCATGAACATTTTGTAAATAAATTAAGCAATAATAATAATATTATTATATCAAAAAAAAAAATCAAAAGATGAATAACGAACACTAAGAAAAATAATGCAAAAGTCAAATTAAAACCAAATTGAGGTTAATGGGTTTTGAACCCTTGACCAAAATAGGCAATGCACTTAACTATTTTGTGTTATAAAATACACATGAAATATATATATGTATATGCAATGAATGATCTAGAAAAAATAATAATAATAATAATAAAATAGAATAATTATAACATACTTATTATATATACACATATACATATATATATAGAAAGATACACACACACACACACGGCCAAATGATGGCCTGCCCCAAAACAGTAAAGAGAAGCACTCATTTGAGATGCTGCAGCAAGCAAAGGGAGTAACCTAGTGGCTGGGGCAACCAGAAATGTAATAATCATGTATATATCTATATACATATATACATATTGTATACACAAGCCACACACCATTCAGTCATACAGAGAGAGAGAGAGAGTTCTGAGAAGAAGAAGGGAGTAACAGAGAAGGGAAGAGAGCTGAGTTCTTAGACCTGTTAGGTAAAAACATCAAAACCTAAGATTTTCTCTCTCTAAGATAATTGTATATTTATAAGCTGTTTTAAGTTTTCTTAAGCATGCATGATATCTAGAGTATGAAAACTTGAATGAGGCATGAAAATTTGGTCTTAAAATAGCCTGAAACATCAAACCCAGGAAGGCAGCCATTGAAAGACCTTGCTTATAGCAGGTCTGAACCGATGGCGACCAAACCATGTTTGGTGTATTGAGACCTTAACGAGACCCTACAAGCACCTCAAAAACATGTGACCGCGACCAAAAATCAAAACAAATGACCTCCATAACACGAGTAGCAGGTTTTGGTTTTGGAAACCAACCTTTTGAAGCCACACCAAAACCAACATGTAAGAATGAGAAATGAAACCTTAGGATGAGGGCACCACAACAGAACAAATTCCATAAGATTTGGCTCAAAAATGGATGTATACGAACGAGTTGTAGGTTGGGTTATCAACCCTCTGCCCGAACTCGTGTGATCAATTCGAACCCTAAAACTAATGCCAAACTGATTCTTGATACCTCAGGAACAATTTGGAATGAAAACAGTAGGGATCCATTGATCCAAACTTAACAAAATTAAGGAAAAAAAAAAACCAGGAACTAGGGCAACCGTGGGTTGATCAGTGGGAAGACGACGTTGAGTTAACTCGGGGGACTCGTTTAAAACAAGTGGGTGGACTCGGACACGTGGTAGCATTTAAAACTGCCACCGAATAAATGAAACTACGTCATTTTTGCCTTAAGGGTTTTTAAAACCCTAATTCCCACCTGTTTAGACATGCAGTTAAGACCCTATTTAATATTCCGTATTCGGTTTAGACAACCTACACGCGGTTAATGCCCTTATCCGCCGTTTGGTTTTAATAAAACAGGAAAAATATGAAAGGGCGTAAGCCCTAGGGTTCAAACCCCTGACCCCACGCGCCAAACCCCTATCCCTTCCACTCGGCCACACGCACGCGTGTGGTGTATAATGGCAAGAATATATATATATATATATATATATATATATATTACGTAATTAATATATATAAAATTAAAAAATAAAAAGATGCACTGCACTTAGGAGGATTCGAACCAGAGAACAAGGGGAAATAATCACGCATGCGAACCGTGTGAAGACAGGACAATCCCGTGTCCTGTTATCCCACAATTAAATATATAATATATTAAATTAATTAAATGAAATTAAATTAATTAAAATAAATAATGACGAAATGGCCCGTTGTCCAAAATTTACAAGTTATTAGTGTATTCTTACTATTTCAGACCTCCTGAGTCCAATGGTAGGGTCCACAACACAAGACAGGGTCTCAAAAAATTTAAGACCAGTAAAAATGCTAAAATGACCAAAATGACCCTATTGCTACCAAACCCAAACAGAATCCCGCGAAAGCCTAAATTAACTTTATTCGACGTTTTGGACTCAATGGTAGAGTCTATTCGACCAAAAAAGTGTCTAAAATAAAAATACATAAAATTTGATGAATAGCATCAGTCAGGTGGCTATGAACTAGAACATTTGCCGAAGTACTAAACTAAGGCTTGTACGTTGAAATAAAATACGAAAAGACACGACACGTAAAAATGTGAAGTAATTAAATTAAATTTAAAATTAATGGAGCTACCAGAAGGGTATAGTTGAGAAGCATTAATAGATGATATTTCGGTGATGTGAAGGTAATGAGACTATATATGAATTGTTCTTAGGAACTACAGAAGAAGTGGGAAAGCGCATTATTAGCACTGACCTTAAGGACCGAGGTGAGTAACCTTACATTTGAAGTGGAGATTTAACTCCATGGATTTGAAGAAGTTTTAAGTTCAAAATGTCTGAAGCTTTGAATATCAAATTCAGTATTACATGATTCCTGTTTTAAATTATTCTGTTTTTATAAACTATATTGTAACATGCTCAGTGAATGGTTTCTACTACAGTTTTTCTAAAAAAATAAAAAATAAAATAAAAAAATAAAATATTTTAGCATGTCTAAGTAAAATGCCAATCTCTTTAAATGTGCTGAATTTGCTTATTCCAAATATTTGAAGTTCTATTGAAAAAGTTATATTTTATATGTTTTAAAATGCAATTACAGGGAGGCCATGTTTTAATGCTTTTAAATATCATCTATTTGTAAGTATTTTATACCTCCTATTGCCACAGATGATGCAAGATAAATAGTGCATAAGCACTAATACTGATTTTGGGTTCTTTGGAACTCAATTAACATGATGAAATGATTTTGGGTTGTACGGAACTCAATTGACATGATGAATGCCAGGTAGCAGGATCTAATCCCCCAGGCATGAGATTCTCCATTGTATATGTAAAACGGGAGTATGGTTTGAAATAGATTCCATTAATGAAAGTGATAAGATGTTATGTTTGAAAATGGAAGCAGGTTTTACCCTCATTTTCACTATACGTATTTACACGTTTTGAAGTTTCTATATTTTGTTTGAAGACGTACATGTTTAGCTTGAATATTTTAAATGTTTCAAGTTTTATGTTTTAAAGGAATGCTTATATTCCGTGTTCAAAGTATACGAGCAATTGGTAGTGATTGTTTTACAAACTCTCATATGTTAAACTACTGCCAATTGAAACCCCATGACAAATGCTGGAATTACTCACAAGCTTAAATTAACTTACCAGATTTTTATCCGATCCCCTCTTTCAAGTGACCGACGACAGTCTTGATTTTGATGACGATGATGAAGAGTCTGGCCGTTTTTGGAGGGGTTGTTTAAGTAGTTTCTTTTGTGGAACACTATGGACTTTTAGTAGTAACTTTTGTATTAGGAAGTAGTGAACTGTTCTGTATTAAGCCCCATGTGGCAGTTAAACATGTATTAATTATAAAGCCTTTAAGTTTTTAATTATGCTCTGAATGTATACTCATGTATACCGTTCTGAAGAGCGGCAGTACCGGGTGGATGTGCGAAAGATTTAAAATAAGAAAAGAAAAAAAAAAGTTTTTCACGCTTCTGCAAACACAGGTCGCACTGCCGTCCGATACCATTGCTTATGTGAGCCTTGCCCTAAGGCCCTCGGGCCGAAGGGTGGCAGTTGCGATACGAGGTCCGCATAGGGTGAATTTCAGGTTGTGACAACAATGCTAAGGCAAAGACCAGAGTTCTTGGGTAGGACAATGTATATGAATATGGAGACAAATGTATAAATGAGAGCGATTAGCTGTGAATTGGAGACAATCAATTTTAAGAAATTGATTTAATGACAACAATCATAACTTGATAGCAAATTACGATTAGCATTAATCAAGGATTTACACATGTGTAACTTTATAAAATTTATGCATGAAATGCACCAAAGCAAGACTAGTGGTACATACATAATGTAGGCTTAATCAAGATTATCACAAAAATTTATAAGAGACTTTTCAAAATGATTAAAATACAATAAAACACACTCACAAAAGAAAATAGAAGGAATAAGCTAAAAAGGCTCCCACCAAGTCTTAAACCTTGCACCTTGTGCAAGCAAATGTTAAGCCCCCAAAAAGGTTACCAACTAGGCTGCCAGCACTTTTGTGCTATATAAACCACATGATATGTATATAACTCATAAAAGACAGTAGGAAATTCAGGAAAAGGTGACAAGTGTCACCACCCTACAGCACCAACCCCTTACCCAACCAGAATACATGCAAACCCCTCCCTTATTATATAAACCAAATATGTATATGCATGTGAGATACAAACACTCAATTTAGACCAAGTGTGTTTCGACTAGAAAGAGAGAGAGGGAGAAAAGGAAGAAGAAGAAGAATGATGAAAATGAGAAGAGAAGCACATGCAACCTTGAAGTAGACCCCGTGAGCACTAGGAGGAGTCAGAATCGAAGGAAGAAAAGGGAGACACTACCATTAGAAGGTAAAACGCAACAAACCAATTTTCTCTGTCTAAGAATATTTTTGTGTCAAACTTGTTGTTAATGAAGTTAAGAAGTATAGATGGTTATTATTGGTATTGTATTATACTTTGTGAGTAAGAATAAGACCTAGGAAGCCTAGAACAGTGAGGATCACAAAACTGCGCCGACAGGTGTTCTGTTGACCAAGTCAACGGGTCGGCGCCGAACGGATCGGGTTCAGGTCGACCCAGTTTTGACGCGATTAAGGGTTATCAAAACGCTGTCGTTTGGAACCTTGGTTACATTTTAATAAACTGAATTGGGAGTGTTTGGAAGCAAGAATAGAAAATTGGAATTGGGAATGGGGTTAACCCTATTCCCAATTTAATGAACCTCTAAATTGTAATTCTAGAATAACAACTAAGTTAATTCCAAAACAGATGGAAATCTATAGGAAATTCCTAAATAGTGAGGAAAACAAATTCCAGAAAGGTAGAGAAAATTATGTAAATTATAAAAGGGCCAGAAAATAATTATAAATTATTTCTAAATTATAAAAATTACCAAAATGCCCTTACGCCAAAAATAGGTCAAATGAAGGCCAATTAAAATGAAAGAAGAATCTAACCCAATGTTTTTGGGTATTCTAGACTCAACGGCAGAGTTCAATTTGCGAAATTAGATCCCGAAAAATATGAACAGGCAAACTAGAATAATTTTAATTATGTCCTAATGATTAATTAAGTAATCAATTGAATCCCAATGACTATGAGAATACATACCTTAACATTTTGGGACATTCCGGACCCAATGGCGAGATTCATTTTATGAAACGAAGTCCTGAAAAAATAGACACACGGAATGTTAAAATTACCAATATCCCCTTAGTGATCCAAAAGCTAGTTAAATATCAGAGATAGCATATTCTGACCTTCTTTGACATTCCAGACTCAACGGTGAAGTCCAATTTAGCAAAAAAAGTATCAAAACATGTGATGCGCAAAAGTGTAAAATTATAAAAATGACCCTAGGCTTAATGTAAGTCACAAATATGAAAATTAAGATCTGAAAAATCCTAAATTGATTATCTTCAACAACCTAGACCTGATAGTGCAATATCCCGACCCAGGATATGGCACGTATACTGAGGTAGACCCGACTGAGTAGTGAAACACCAGTTGTAAACTAAGTTGTTAAAGCTCTATATCAGGATATCGTAGTAATTGAATGGTATTGGAATGTGAACGGTTCATTTTCTACAGCCAATGTTGGGCGATACCCGAGCAACCCAATACCTAGCCTCGTAATGCATGTACGCACGTACTTCCATGCATATGAACGGTTACATGCATGCGTAGCTTGAGTAAAATGAGTGTATGTATATACTAATAGAAATGGATGTGTATGTATATAAATAGATATATATGGACGTATAAATGATGTACAAATATATGTATATATGTATAAATTTTGTATGGTGTATATGTATGTGTATTAAATAAAAAGAAATAAAAAGGAAAAGGGGAGGAAAGTAGGACGGTTAAATGTGTGTGTATCACTGTGTGTATGTCACAGTGTGTGTGCTGTGTGACTGTGGTGAAGGCAATAAGGTTGCCGACACCAAGGGGCAAGTGGGAGTGCTTATATATGTATATATATATATATATTGTGTAGGTTATACGTGTATGATAGAGAAGGGAAGGGAGGTTAAAAGTAGTCAAGGAAGGCTACTGTATGGAAGAAGAGAGAGAGAAAGATTCAAGTCGGTTTGTGTGCCTATGTATATGTACATGCGTTGAGTTAGAGAGAAAAACAGAAAGAATGAATCATTGGGTAGAAGCTGTATATGTTGAGAAGAACCAGAAGTTGGAACAGAAGGGTGGAGGACACTGCACCAGGAAGGATCACGAAAAAAGGTAAGCCAAGTGAAATTCTGTTTTAAGAATTTAAAAGCATGAATGGTAGAATTGATTAAAGGGTCTTATAGAGTAAGTAAAAGGGATTATGTTACAAGAAAAATCACTAAAATTGGTGTAGAAACAAGAGAGAAAAATGGAGTTGCAAGTTCTTTGAATAATTCAAGTTTCATAAATTTTGTGCTTAAAACCTTGTTTAAACTATGAGGAGTTAATCCTCTCGACTACATGAAACCCATAGGATAAAATGGGAGTGAAGACAGTGGTTCAGAACTCACGAAAATGAAATTTTAAGTTCGGTCAAAAAATCGGTCGAAGAGGGTTGACTCGATTTTCGTGAAGATTTGCAAGTATTTGATGGAAACAGAGGGTATATTTGAGATCCTTGAGAGAAGAGGGAAAGAACTACATTGGATTTGATGTAGGATATCATCAAAACTGGGTCACCGTCATCAGAGAAGGTGACGGAACCCTACGGGTTCTCACCAAAGAATCGTGGGGAAGACGACAATGGGGTTGGTCCAAACGGCGTCGCATAAGGGCATTGGGTCGTGAAACTATGTCATTTTAAAGTTAAGGGTTTTAAATTAAAAGGGGAAGGGGGGCTGTTTGGTTCCATGCGTTCTAAATTAAAATCGGGATAAGGGGATTGGGGGTATCCTAACTGAGAATAAGTGGCTTAGCCACTGTTTGGTTTTAAAAAGGAAAGAAAAAAAAGGCGGCGACTGCTGCCCCCGAGACTCGAACAGGGAACCAAGGGGATGGATGGAGCGCATGTAACTAGTTGGACAGGACAATCCCGTGCCAACTAATCTCACAAAAAATATATATATATATATATATTATACATAAATTGTATTAAATAAAATAAAATAAAATAATTAAATTAAATAATAGTGAAATAGCCTGGTGTCCAAATTAAACAAGTTATTAGTGTATTTTGACTATCTTAGACCTTCTGTCACGACCCGAAACCCACCGTATGCGGATCTCGTGTCGCGGGGCCGACCCTAAGGCCGTCCCAACTTTTTACATTCCTGTATCATAGTACTAATCTGCAAAGTACTAAAATCTTAAACAATAACCACAGAAGTCTTAGCCATGTTTATAAACAGCAGAAGTCTTTCAATACACAATGTCAGCGGAAGTCTTTACAATACATAATATGGTTTTACAATTAAACAAAATAAGAACCATACGTAACCAGCACCCGTGGGTGGTGAGTACATGGGAGAACTAAACATAGACTGGTACAGTTCTTCAAAATGTCCTCCTACGCTCTCAGACTCCTACCGGGGTCTCGCGGCGTCAGTACCTGAAATGGGGGTGAAGAGGGTGGAATGAGCTACGAGAGCTCAGCAAGTAAAAACAGATCTCCGACACTGGTATAAGAATATAATAAAAGAGATGCTGTGATAGCCAATGGGAACAGTTGCCATAAGGGCCAATAAACGATGGACACAATGTATAATCAGAAGTAATGGACATAACATCAACATGAAACTCTCAACAACAATAAATCAATATGAAGGTACTGCCACAATAAACCGATCACAATTGAATCAATAAGGAAATATCTCTCAATACAAGATAATGATAAGGAATAACATAGCTCAGCAGTTGCAATCAAACAATCATATAAGAGATGCTTTTATTCTGTACAATGCCAGAAAAAATGCAAATGGAATGCTAGTGAAATGTCAATGGAAATGCTAGTAAACATGCCAGTAAAATTGTCGGTGGAAGCCTACGAGGAATTCATTCCTGCCACCTGTCCGTTCACGGACTCGACCCTTAGGTCTCCAGTCAAACAGAAAGCATCGGATGGATATTGTGACTGAGCACAAATCCGGTGTGTATAAACATATCATGATCATAAGTAATTCCATAGAAGTATAAAATGGAATATCCTATATACAATGGAACATAACAATAGGCTTTTCAAAGCATGGTTCAACACGATAACAACGATACAGTAGTCAATCAAAGTCCACAAGATAGAATAATATCACATTGTGGAACAATAAGATCAGACACATTCAAGAGTACAAGTATAGCAGTAAGAATAAACTTGGCTTGGACACACCATATGGAAGAGAAGGTGAATTTACTTACCTCTAAACATGCATTCCTAAATCAGTCTCCTGCGGGTTTGAACCTGTGACCAAAGGAGAAATGGGGAGAAGCTTAGCCACTGTGCCACCAAGGCACATGTGGTCTGTTTGGGCTGAAATACGATATGTATTATCTAGATTAATTAATTTAAATAAATGATTTAAATTAATAAATTTTAAATTTAATTTCGACGCCTAAATTAGTCGAATGAATAATGAAAACTTACTATTTTGGACCCTATGAATTTAATAGTGAGGCCCGTTTTACGAGACGGAGTCCCGAAAAAATAAAATAACCGTAGAATGCTAAAATGACCAAAATGCCCCTACGTCAAAGGTAAGTTAAACGGACTCCGATTTAGTTAAGTAAATAGTAAATTTTTATTAATTCAAACCTACTGGACTTAACGGTGAAGCCCAAATTATGAAAACAGAACCCAAAAAGTAGAGACACGTAAATGACCATTTTGCCCTTGGGTAAATTAAGTTTAAAATGGAAATCGTAAAACATAAATTAGTAAAGGAGGTATTTAGAGTAACGAGGCATAAATTCGGTAAATGTTATGAAAGCTGAAACGTGTTTATTGATTTATAGGCAAGTCACAAGGAAAGGAGAAAGTCACGGGATATTAAGACGTTGATAAGGTAAGTGGATTCCTATCTTTGATACATGGTTTCCAAGCCATGATCTTTCCATTACTGCCAATGTTGTACTCATATATGTATTCACTATCATTGTTTCCCACCATGGATATTGTTCTACCTGGTGGATGCCTATTGGTTGATGTTGCATGACTGATTCATTTCATTGATGTCTATTTACTGTATGTTATGTTATGTTATGATGTTCCATGTTTTGTACATTCATATGGAATACTATAGAATCTTAATTTATGTTAAGTGCTAGGTTTTGTGCTCAGTCACACTACCTATCTGATGTTATCTGATTGACTGGGACCTACGGGTCAATTTATGGGACCTACGGGTCAAAAAGGACATATGGCAATTATGGCGTTTTTACGCATTAAGAAAAATGGGCATTTTATATGCATTTATGTTAATGGGGGTATGCCGGGCCCCAAAAAACCGAGGGTCTGCCAAACCCTGAACAGAGTAAAGGCATCATCCATGTTAATTGATATTGTTCTATGTTGATTGGTTTGATTCATTGGACTTGACTGTGACCGTTCCATTATGGTAGTATTTATATTGATTGTGTTCATCGAGCCTATTCTATATTCATGCTACACTGTTACTCTTGACAGTTATTGTACGTTGTCATTCATTGGTTACTCTTGACTGTTATTGTACCTTGTCACTCATTGGTCATTGTGGCAATTTACAGTTGACTGGAATCGTTATCATGACTGGCTATCATGTTACTTTGACTTGTATTCATTTATGTCATCCCCACCCGTATTGGGGATAGGCTTCTACTTACTGAGTTTGTAGCTCACCCCTTACTAAATTTTTTCAGGTGAGAATGTTATAGAACCACAGTAGGAGATCAGGAGATTTAAGAGACAGTTGAGGAGCATAATAGTAATGAATGAAGTCTCTCCCATGTACTCACCACCTAAGAGTGGTTTAGGATCAGTTTATTGTTAGTTTGAAGTTTAGTCTTTGAATAATAATTGTAATAAAGCTTCCGTACTTTAATGTCATGTTATATTATTTACTGTCATCATTGGTAAAGGAATGGAAAAAGTAGGGACGGCTATTGGGTCGGCCCCACGATACGAGATCCGCATAGGGTAAAATAATCTCACGGATTTCTCGATCCAATATTACTATGATTCCTTCCAAGCTTAACTGCTAGCTCCCATTGAAACCTCGTTGATCTATCTATATCTTACTCAAGACTCTTCATATTTCCCGGTACGTCATCAATTTATTTAGAATATCAACTCCCCTATACTTACCCCCTTAAGTTCCCTTCAATATATAACAATCATCACATTGTAACCCAATGGATATTAATTATGTACCTTTATAAAACACAATAATCATTAGGATTATTTATTTCATTATCGCTATGATTCCCTCCAATCTCTTTTAAGTAGGACTACTATTTCCTACTCAAGTTTCACTTATCTATCTATATCAATTATCGAAACCTCCTTCAGTATTTTCAATGTCACATCTAAAGAATTCTCATCAATCATCTTTAAGTACACTACTATCCTTAAGGGTCACTAATCATTAATCACCAACTTCCATTTCAATATGTAGTCGTTTTCCAAGACGAGTTAACCTTTAGTATCTTTAGCTTATTTCCCTCTTCTGACAATCACAATTCAGTTAGTTGTTTTTAAATCACCAAGTTCTTTCTTGGATCAGTTAAAAACTATGGACTTATTGTCACATCCCGAACCCCACCCTACACGGATGTCGAGGACGTGATGCCAGTCAGTCGCCACGCGACCAACCGAAGGCAATTTCTGAACTTTTCAGTGAATTGCACTCCGACTGTAGGGTCAGATGCAGCGGAATTTAAAACTTTTTTTTTTGTCCAGGGAATGCAACTCATGTATCCACCGTAGGATATGTATCACACAGAGCAAGTCTAAAATCCAACAGCTAACAATTCTAACCTCAGAGCATATCTATAATCCGACATATAACAACAGAGCAGAACTATAATATCTAGAGTACCATCTAAATCCATGAGCCATACTATATTCAGTATATATCAGTCAAGTCAGTCATAGTACATCACTCACCTGATTAAACAGATTCAATCCTCAGTAATCCAGTTTCCACAAATCAGTGCCATTAGATCCAACATATATCATTCCTGAAAAATGTTAGGGAATGGGGTGAGCTTCAAAAAGCCCAATGAGTAACTCAGGTTCCCTGTCAAGGGTTTCAAAACCATTTCTTGTTTACAAAGCACAAGGGTAGTTCAGTTGTTTCTGAAATAGCAGTTTTATAAATCCACTTTAAATGCAGTTTCAGTAGAATAAAACAGGGCTGAACTAAACAGAACAACAAATCAAAATAGACGGAACAGTGCATGATGCCAATATCAATGAGAGTATAGGCAATTAATTCAATTATCAGAACAGATCAGTACTGGGCGGAACATAACAGGGCATAACAATAGTATATCAGTTAGGCGCGTAATCAAGCCTACTTATGCCAGACCGCTCATAATCAGAATGGTACCCAGAGTCAGACACATCATAGCAGAACAAAATCAGATAGACCATAAAATGGAACAAGACAGGCCGAACAAAATAATAGTAGGACGGGACAAAATCATGCCGCGTACAATACATTATAAAAGTTTGCATTTAAAACATGCATTCAGATAGTTTATCTTTTAAAACCATACAGTGCATCAAAATACAGTATCTATGCAGTAACTTATATACCAAGTCAAGAATTCAGACAGATCATAACAGAACTGGACCATATATCAATCAAGACAAACAAATGATTAACGGACGGTACATAACGGGGATCAGACGGAACAAAACACTAGTTCAAGTCACAGGCGTAATCAAGGACAGAGGCATAACGGGACGGATCATAACGGAACAAAGCAGAGCAATACATCAATCAGAACAAGACATATTGAAACTGAACATGGCGGATCAAAACGGTACAATATCAATCAGGACGAGTCATATCGGAACTGAACATGACGGAACAAAACGAAACAATATCAATCAGGACAAGTCATATCGGAACTGAACATGACGGAAACAAACGAAACAATATCAATCAGGACAGTCATATCGGAACTGAACATGACGGAACAAAACGAAACAATATCAATCAGGACAAGTCATATCGGAACTGAATATGACGGAACAAAACGAAACAATATCAATCAGGACAAGTCATATCGGAACTGAACATGACGGAACAAAATGAAACGATATCAATCAGGACAAGTCATATCGGAACTGAACATGACGAAACAAAACGAAACAATATCAATCAGGACAAGTCATATCGGAACTGAATATGACGGAACAAAATGAAACGATATCAATCAGGACAAGTCATATCGGAACTGAATATGACGGAACAAAATGAAACGATATCAATCAGGACAAGTCATATCGGAGCTGAATATGTCGGAACAATACATCTATCAGAACAAGACATATCGGAATTGAACAGGACGGAACAAAACGAAACAATATCAATCAGAACAAGACATATCGGAATTGAACAGGACGGAACAAAACGAAACAATATCAATCAGAACAAGACATATCGGAATTGAACAGGACGGAACAAAACGAAACAATATCAATCAGAACAAGACATATCGGAATTGAACAGGACGGAACAAAACGAAACAATATCAATCAGAACAAGACATATCGGAATTGAACAGGACGGAACAAACTGGTACAATATCAATCAGGACAAGGCATATGCTACTTTAAATATATGTTTTTCTTTTAAACAGTATAACGTTCAAAACAGTACAGTGCTTCAAAGTACAGTATCTAGACAGAACTTATACACCAATTCAGGAGTCAGGTTTACTCACAAGACGCAACAGTACAGAATAAAACCATGACAGACCATACAACAGAACAAGACAGACCCGAACTGAACAGGAGAACAGGACAGTACAAAATCAGGTTACGTGTAATGCAGTATGAAAAGTATGCATTCAGACAGTACAGTATACAAAACAGTACAGTAAATCAAAATACAGTAACTAGACGGTGTACTTATACACCAAGTCAGAAGTTCCAGGTTACTCACAAACTGTTACGGTTATCTCCTTGCGCAAACAATCCGATAACCTCCAGATACGTCAGGCATCTCCATGTATATCCTGAACAATAATCATCAATCATATTCAGATCAGAACTCATCCATTCAGGTCTCATTTGTCATCTTAGGTATCTATCGGTTTACCTAAGATAGCCTAGTAGCCTATCGCCCTCTCATCGGGTTTCATCCGAGGCCATTTTATTCTTAAATTAGGCTTAGCAGACATCAGGATTATAACCTAAGTCATTTAGACTTCAATCGTTATCAGTCAGTTACTTCTTCAGCCTTAGGGGCAAAATGGTCATTTTATCATTCTTGTCCCGGACCCTGTCGTGGTCTTCAGAATAGTCTCTATATCTTAAGTACAAAGTTCTACGTCATTTGGACTCCAATCGGTATCAGTTAGGTTCTTATTTTAACCATAGGGGTAAAATGGTAATTTTGTTATTCTTGCCCCGGACCCAATCGTGGTTCTCAGAATATCCCATATATCGTATACATGAAGTTCTAAGTCTTTTAGACTCTAATCGGTATCAGTTGGGTACTTATTTAGTCTTAGGGGCAAAATGGTAATTTTGTCATTTTTGCCCCGGACCCTATCATGGTCCTCAGAACGTCCCATATATCTCATGTATAAATTTGTAAGTCCCTTGGACTTCATTTGGTATCTGTTTTAGATCGTCGGGACACATCGGTCATTTCTCGTTTTACACGTTAACTGTTCCGGAGTCTTACTTAGCCCTTCAGTGTTCATAATTATCCCTATGATAATTTATCAGATCAGTTTGACCTTTATTTGACCTCTACTTGCACTTACTGTGCTCAGGGGTATTTTGGTCATTTTACGTTTTGTAAGATTCTGACTCCGAATCATTATTTAATCATGTTTACAGTCTCACCAGTATCTGGGCTCTATCGCTATCAATTTCGTCCCAATCGGACTTCATTTGGGCTTCGTACAGTATCAGGGGTAATTTGGTAATTTCACGTGTCATATTTTTCGGCACGTCAGTTCATAAAACGGACCTCACCATTGGGTCCAGAGTGTTCGACATAATTAAGTTGGACTATCTATTATGTCTAATTGACCCTGAGAATCATTAGGGGCAGTACGGTCATTTACACTTTATGTGTCTGTATTTTTCGGGACTCCAGTTCGTTAAACGGACCTCATCGTTGAGTTCAGAACGCCCGACATAGTCAAAATAGACTGTCTTTTTATTTTTATTTGGGTCTGGTGCCATCAGGGGCAGTACAGTAATTTATCACTTACAGGTCTGTATTTTTCGGTACATAATTTCCTAATTTGGACTGTACCATTGAGTCCAGAATACTTGAAATAGTGAAAATACACTATTTATTTGCTTTATTTGGACTCCGTTTGACATGATTAATGTCCAGGGGTAAAATCGTAATTTTACCTAATTAATAAAATAATTAAATAATTATTTTATTATTTAATTAATTTGGCAAGGGCTTAAATGTATAATTTTCCTAAAACCTGGGCCACTGTGCAATATTCAAAACCTTTGGGGCAGATCCGTAATTTTCAGAAAGTTTCAGGGTCAAAATATAATTTCATTAAATTAGGGTTCAAACCCTTTGGTTTTTGGGTTCAAAAATTGAACCAGTCCAAAACCTCCAAAAACCAACCGGTTCAGTTAGGCCAGAGAACCGGAATTACATGTCCCTTCTATCCCCAAATTGGTCCTTATCCGTATACAGGTTTAACCCCAAATCAAATTTCAATTTGATATCACCGTAACCAAACAGGTAGAATTTGATTTAAAACAAATCAGGTAAGCCAAACGGTGCCGTTCCATTAAAACGGTGGCACGTTCGTGGACAGACACGTGTCCGAGTCGGTTCAGTGGGTTTAGGCGTGTTGGACGAGTCGACTCGGTCGACTCGTCGTCTTCTTCACCAACCAGTGTACTGTTGCCCTAATTCCCAGTTCGGTTTCCTCCATTTTCGTGGAGTTTCAGGTAGGGTTTTCAACTGCTTTCGGTTCCAATCAGTCCCTGGGTGTCATGCCATCATTTTGGCATCGGTTTGGTGCCTCGAATCTACGGTTGAAGCTCTGTTTAATCGATTATCATGGGGGGTTTCAGTTCGGCCGTATGGCCTTATTCCTCAACCAAATCGCACACGGTTTGGTTCGTTGTGACCGTGTGTTCATGGGGATCAATATCCCATTTATAAATTTCAGTTTTAGGGCCTATTCCAGATTTTGGATTCCATGGCCGAGACCTATAGGTTCGGTTTTGAGGGTCTAAACTCAGGCAATGGGGTCGCGGGTCAGTGGTTTTTGAACCCCCTCAGTGTCTAGATCACTTATAAACCATCAAAACTTGGTTTTATGGAGGTCGAATCAGACCTGCAATTCTTGGTCCATCCATGGTGGACTTAGGTACGGTCAGTGGGTTTCCAAGCCCTGTTGGCCTACTAAATTGACCCTGATGTTTCTAGTGTCAAGAGGGTTTCGTGCATGCATTTTAAAGGATTCAAAACCATCAAAAATAGCAACAAGTTTTAAACAGAAAATTTAGCAAATTTGAGGTGTTACCTCTTGGTTCGGGCCACTGCTCCTACACGGCTCAGTCCAGATTTTTGGCACCTCAGGTGTGCCTCAGTCAGTCTTGCCTCAGTTCCCCTCCTCTTGATGCATCTCCCGTGGACATGCATATACACCATGTTTCACACACACGGCTTCTCACAAATGGCTTGGAATCTCTCTCTCTATAACCCAATCTCTCTCTATAAAATCAGCATTACAGTCTCTCTACAGTTCTGATTTTTTTCCCTCCATGCATACATGGAGATTGTGTAAATGCAAATCTGATTTTTCTTGTTCAATACATCTCCCAACCTCATGATTAATTTGCATGTATTTTGGTTGGAGGAGAGGTCATCATGTGGTGTATAGGCATGATGATCTAGGGTGCATAGGCATGATGGCCTAGGGGCATAGGGTGATGCATGGATGAGGTGTTGCATGCTTGTCCATTGGCCACTTTGGGGAGAGGCCAAATCAGATTTACACTTATATACATATCTTTGTACATATATACACAAAAGTGTTCCTAGCCTAGGTGGTAATTTTTTTGGTAAACTAAATTTTGCCTAGTTTGGTCAAGGGATCAAATCCCCTTGGCCACATTTTTGGTCTTTTTCCCTATTTCGGGCTTAGGCCCTGTTTGGCTGCGCATTAATTCGATTTCAATGTTTCTTCCATAACCTTCATTCCGTAACTCCTTTTTCGATGCGGTTTCTTCCGAGGGTTCCGTATTTCAGTATTCTTCAGTGTCAGAGGTTCCGTGTCATTTATTAATCATTCGGAATTTCCCGGGTTAGCTAATTCGGGTTTCGTTAGTATTAAAACGGCGTTATTTCACCGAATTAATCAGTAATTTGAGTTCAGGTAAAGTACCCTTCCCTCCAGACATTTTCTTTATTTAATCGGTCTATGGCGACCGTCGGGATTATGATTAATTCCCTAAATCATTCTGTAAGTCGGTATTAATTTATAGTTATTAATTAATTATTAATTTCACGGGATCGGGGTGTTACACTTATGTTTTCCCAGTGTATAGTATTCAATGATAATGACTCTTTCAAGAGTCGCCATTTATTCAATCTCGTCTATCGAGTAATCATTCCTATCTATAACAGTATGTAATTCATTTTAAAGATTATAAATCTTACATTTATTCTATCATTGTTCCCTGAAATTTATTAATTATAAAATCACTTGGCTCATCAATGTCTTTTAAGTTTACAAACGGATAATATGTCAATCTAACACTCGTATATCTATGTTACATACTCTACTTATTTCATGCATAACATCTATCATCAATCATCATCCTTGAACAGTTAACATATAACCTAAGAGTTCTGTCTCTATGTTCAGCTAGCAGTAAATGTTGAAACTATAAATCAGTATATAGAGTAATATTTAACAATAATACCTGCGACTACTAGTACAGTAGCCTAATCATCTCCCAATTCACTGTAAAATATCAATGGTCAGAATTCGCATACAAGTCTATCTATCATGTCAGGATTTACTCTATTTGGCATTAGTAATACCAGTGCATCAATCTCATCTCCCATGAACTAC
This sequence comes from Nyssa sinensis, assembly GCA_008638375.1. NCBI lineage: Eukaryota > Viridiplantae > Streptophyta > Magnoliopsida > Cornales > Nyssaceae > Nyssa > Nyssa sinensis. The sequence goes on along the minus strand of CM018036.1, from coordinate 35,851,664 downwards.
TATTACAAAACTGTTTTAACACCAAATCTTTTTGATACCAGCTGAGCCAAAGAATTTGACTTAATGTTCCAATCATTTCCTAGTATCAGTAGGTTTGGTAGGATAGGTGTAATGATATTGTAGCATTCTATTCATCAAGTCCTCTAGGATATACTTCGTCCTAACAATATCATAAAGAATTCATAGTACCTGTGTTGATTTCTAATATCATTTCTTCTATATCACTAGACCTAACTTCCAAGTATAGGTCAATCATTGAAAATACCTATGATCTGAATCTGTATCTCATATGTTCTATGTTCACTATTCTTAAACAATGATCCCCATGGTGACCATAAATGGTTCGGTAAATAACCTAGAGTTCACATGTTTCCCCTATCTAACATTCTCCAATAATAACCTTCCTGATGTAATAGAATCCGTAAATCAATCATCCAAGTGTTCAGTTGCCAGGTTCAGTTTGGCAATTATATGAAAACACAATCGAGTGTGTAAGGATCTCATAAGATCTAAACAGGTTATAAATAACTGGAAGGGTACCTGTGGCTATCTGCATAGTAGTTTGATCTTTCCCTGATGCCACAGAGACTGGTGAGGTAGGTGTGGCACTGGTCGTAGCCATGGATTTTCGAGGGCAATTCCTTGCATAGTGTCCATTCGGACCACAGAAATAGCAAGGGTTTGTATGGCTAAGGAATTGCCCCTTGTGAGATTTCCTGCAGATAGGGTATTGTAGGCAAGTTGGGTGTCTAGTTGTTACTCCCTTTTGGTTGGGCACCCTATGTTTGACTCTTCTTTTGGCAATTCCTTGTTCACCCCATGTGGTGATCCTTAACTGGCGTTATTACCTCAATGTACATAGTTGACTGTTGAGGTTGGGCTTGAGGTAGAGATTCGAGAATCTTTTCCATAAGGCATTCAATTCGGCCTAATTGATCCTTCCCAATCTCGGTATTCCAGTATGCACCATTGCTCTAAACCATACGTTTTAGATAAGTATTTCCATACAATTCTACTCGTTCATGGTCTAACCGAGTCAATATAATCTATTAAAGTATCCCTTTCATTAATCCTACCTATAAAAGTAACCTGTCAATGCATAAAATAACAATCAATGTTCACATGAAATCTATATCATAGAGACTTCAGCTCTATCTATTGATTCTAACTCTAAGTAATCTATGCGATCTATAACTATCGATGTATTCCTTGTGATAACCATGTCTGTAACGATAAGCAGTAAAGATAACCCGTAAAATGTCTAGTCAATCAATAAGAGAATAATCAAGGATTGTATAAACTCTATATAAGGAACGTCAGTTATATCTATTCATTCTATTTCTAGTCCTATCTCCCATGACTCACAATCGAACCTATAGCTCTGATACCAAGCTGTCACGACCCGAAACCCACCCTATGCGGATCTCGTGTCACGGGGCCGACCCTAAGGCCGTCCCTACTTTTTACATTCCTGTATCATAGTACTAATCTGCAAAGTACTAAAATCTTAAACAATAACAGCGGAAGTCTTAGCCATGTCTATAAACAGCGGAAGTCTTTCAATACACAATGTCAGCGGAAGTCTTTACATTACATAATATGGTTTTACAGTGAAACAAAATAAAACCATACGTAACCAGCACCCGTGGTTGGTGAGTACATGGGAGAACTAAACATAGACTGGTACAGTTCTTCAAAATGTCCTCCTACGCTCTCAGACTCCTACCGGGGTCTCGCTGCGTCAGTACCTAAAATGGGGGTGAGGAGGGTGGAATGAGCTACGAGAGCTCAGCAAGTAAAAACAGATCTCCGACACTAGTATAAGAATATGATAAAAGAGATGCTGTGATAGCCAATGGGAACAGTAGCCATAAGGGCCAATAAACGATGGACACAATGTATAATCAGAAGTAATGGACATAACATCAACATGAAACTCTCAACAACAATATATCAATATGAAGGTACTGCCACAATAAACTGATCACAATCGAATCAATAAGGAAATATCTCTCAATACAAGATAATGATAAGGAATAGCATAGCTCAGCAGTTGCAATCAAACAATCATATAAGAGATGCTTTTATTCTGTACAATGCCAGTAAAAATACAAATGGAATGCTAGTGAAATGTCAATGAAAATGCTAGTAAACATGCCAGTAAAATTTTCGGTGGAAGCCTCCGAGGAATTCATTCCTGCCACCTGTCCGTTCACGAACTCGACCCTTAAGTCTCCAGTCAAACAGAAAGCATCGGATGGATATTGTGACTGACCACAAGTCCGGTGTGTAGAAACATATCATGGTCATAAGTAATTCCATAGAAGTATAAAATGGAATATCCTATATACAATGGAACATAAAAATAGGCTTTTCAAAGCATGGTTCAACACGATAACAACGATACAGTAGTCAATCAAAGTCCACAAGATAGAACAATATCACATTGTGGAACAATAAGATCAGACACGTTTAAGAGTACAAGTCTGGCAGTAAGAATAAACTTGGCTTGGACACACCATATGTCACGACCCGAAACCCACCCTATGCGGATCTCGTATCGCGGGGCCGGCCCAATGGCCGTCCCTACTTTTTCCATTCTTTTACCAATGATATCAGTAAATAATATAAACATGACATTAAAGTGCGGAAGCTTTGTTACAATTATTGTTCAAAGACTAAACTTCAAACTAACAATAAACTGATCCTAAACCACTCTTAGGTGGTGAGTACATGGGAGAGACTTCATTCATTACTATTATGCTCTTCAACTGTCTCTTTAATCTCCTGATCTCCTACTGTGGTTCTGTAACATTCTCACCTGAAAAAAAATTTAGTAAGGGGTGAGCTACAAACTCAGTAAGTAAACGCCTATCTCAAATACGGGGTTAGAGTAATCATGGAACATATAGGATCATGGATGAACATGATAGCCGTCATGGAAACAATTTCAGTCAACAATAAGGTGCCAATGACCAATGAACAGTAAGGCCTGATAATCCAATAAGAACAGTGATATAACATGAATACGGGAACATTCAACGTTCACAATCGACGTAAATGTACTGCCACAATGGAATGATCTCAATCGAGTCAAATGAATAAAGGTACTGTCAACATGGAACTATTCGTAGTGAAATGAAACATCACGTGAATCAAATAAACATCACATAACAGTCAACATGAACGATGCATTTACTCTGTTCAGGGTTTGGCAGACCCTCGGTCTTTTGGGGCCCGGCATACCCCCCTTTAACATGAAGGCATATAAAATGCCATTAAAACTCACTGCGTAAAAACGCCATCATTGCCACATGTCCGTTTGACCCGTAGGTCCAGTCAATCAGATAGCATCAGAAGGATAATGTGTCTGAGCACAAAACCCGGCATTTAACATAACTCAGGATTATATCGTATTCCATATGAGGTGTGCAAAGCATGGAACATCATAACATAAGCATACAGTGAATAACATCAACACAATGAATCAAGCCATGAACCATCAACCAATAGACATCCACCAGGTAGAACAATATCCATGGTGGGAACAATAACAGTGGGTATAAATACATGAGTACAAAATTGGCAGTATAGAAAGATCGTGGCTTGGAAAACCACGTATAAAAGATAGAAATCCACATACCTTATCAATGTCTTAATATCCCGTGACTTTCTCCTTTCTTTTTGACTTGCCTATAAATCAATAAACACGTTTCAGCTTTCATATCATTTATCAAATTTATGCCTCGTTACTCTAAATACCTCCCTTACTAATTTATGCTTTACGGTTTTTCATTTTAAACTTAATTTATCCAAGGGTAAAATAGTCATTTACGTGTCTCTACTTTTTGGGTTCTGTTTTCATAATTTGGGCTTCACCGTTAAGTCCGGTAGGTTTGAATTAATAAAAATTCACTATTTACTTAACTAAATCGGAGTCCGTTTGACTTACATTTGACGTAGGGGCATTTTGGTCATTTTGGCATTCTACGGTTATTTTATTTTTTCGGGACTCCGTCTCGTAAAACGGACCTCACTATTAAATTCAGAGGGTCCAAAATAGTAAGTTTTCATTATTCATTCTACTAATTTAGGCGTCAAAATTAAATTTAAAATTTATTAATTTAAATCATTTATTTAAATTAATTAATCTAGATAATACATATCGTATTTGAGCCCAAACAGACCACATGTGCCTTGGTGGCACAGTGGCTAAGCTTCTCACCCTTACTCCTTTGGTCACAGGTTCAATTCCCATACCAATTTTCCATTTTAACATTTTCCATTGTTTTTCATTTCCTGTTCAAGTTTAACCCAACCATGGGATAGCTTCTCCTTTCCAACCAAACACTATCTAAACTCGAATTTAAAAATTTACCCATGAAGTACAAGTGTTGGGCAGTCATCTGAAAGGGTGGGTCGGGTCAAACCCGACCCGGTTTGGCCAAAATAAAATCACAAAACCCAGCAGCCGCACAGCAACACTCCAGCGTGTTGGTTGTCTTCTCCGTCAACGGCGACTTGCCGACGACGGATTTTCTTTCTCAGTGGGGTTCATACCTACCAGTCATGGGCAACTCAAATCTACCGTCGGATTTCAAATCGGAGTGCCGGAGCACTCCCAAATTAACCGAAACAGTAGCGCACCAGGGGCTGTGCGGTTTTCCGGCAGCCCCTTTTGTCACGACCCGAAACCCACCCTGTGCGGATCTCGGATCGAGACCGCCGCCTTCAGGCTCGGGAGCCTTTGGGCGAGGCGAGACATAAGCAACAATATCGGATGGCGGTGCGGCCTGTGTTTGCGGAAGCGTGAAAAAAAAAAAAAAAACTTTTTCTTTTCTTTTTAAAATCTGTCGCACATCCATCCGGTACTGCCGCTCTTCATAGCGGTATACATAATAATAATAATCAGAGCATACTAAAATTTAGAGTTTTATTTACATTACATATCCGGTTGCCTCTCGGCTTAAGTACATAATTTTCCAAAAATCTAGTACATCCCAAAATCTGTCCCATTACACTTCAAAATTCAACCATTTACGGGTCCTTAGTACTTCCAAAAAGTCCTTGATCATATTAAAGTCACTAGTCATCATCCCCAAATGGAGCAAAGCTCCCATTCATCATCGTTACCTGAAAAAAATTTAGGGAATGGGGTGAGCTTCGAAAAGCCCAATGAGTAATTTCTGCATCTGTCATGGGTTTTCAATTGGCAGTGGTTTCGCACATGAGAGTTTATAAAATGCACACTACCAATTGTTCGTACATTTTAAACACAGAGTACATGCACTTTTCATAACGGATAGCTTTGAAACATTTAAAGTATTCAAGCTAGTTAAACATTCCTTCAAATAGAATATATGCATTTCAAACAATTAAACATGCACAGTGAAAATGGGGGTGAAAACCTGCTTCCATTTTCGAAAATCATTTGTCATCTTTTCACTTTTTAACTAAAGGATCCGTTTCGAACCAGACCCTAGTCTTACTTCTGAGAGATCTCATTGCCTGGGGGATTAGATCCTGCTGCCGGGCATTATTCTGAATTGAGAACCCGAAGGGTGCTCAATAACTGGAGATGCTTATGCATCTTTATTATCTTGCAAAACGTTAGCTTCTTCAAGAAATGCTTTTATGAGCATTTAAACATGACTTCTTCAAGAAATGCTTTTATGAGCATTTAAAAGATGATGATGTTCATAATAGGATCTTCACATAGTTGAAATAACATTTTAGAACAAATGACATGTTAAACACTTTCAAAAAGAACTGTAACAAAGATCATTTACTGAACATGTCATAAGAGAATTATAGAAGCAGAATATTTCAAAACTGGAATCATGAAATATGAAATTTAAACATGCAATGCTTCAGATATTTTGAAGTTTAAAACATCATTTAAATCGTGGAGTTAAAATCTCCACTTCAAATGCAGGGTTACTCACCTTGATTTCTTGGGTTTGCACTATTAGTTGGTTGTTCCCTTCCCTTTGTAGTTCCTAGAAACCATTCACAATAATCTATTAACTTCAATGTACTTCAAATATCTCCTATTGATGTTTCTAATTATGCTTAAATCGTATTATGTCCTAATGTTTTATCGTGAGCCTTATTTTATTGACGTATCATATTTTCTCGTACTTTATTTCGTAATACGGACCTCACCGTTGAGTCCAGAACGTCGAAGAAAGTCAATTTAGACCTTCTTAGCTTTTTATTTGGCTTCGGGTACCTTAGGGGTATTTTGGTCATTTCACGTGTCATATTTTTCGGAGTCTTGTCTCGTGAATCGGACCCCACTGTTGATCTCAGAAGGCCCAAGATAATAAGAATACACTAATAACTTGTCTTATTTAGACATCGGCTGCATTAGGGGCAATTTGGTAATTTGTACTTAACGTGTCCTAATTTTTTTTTGGAGTCTCGTCTCGTAAAACGGACCACACCATTGAGTCCGAAACATCCAAAATAGTCAAAATCCACTATTCGTTTACTTTATTCGGACTCCGTTTGACTTGTTTGAGGACTAGGGGCAATTTTGTAATTTTTTATTATTTAAATATTATTAATTTAATATTAATTTATTTTAAAGTGGGCCATAGTGGAATTCCATAAAAGTTCTGGGGTCAAAGGGTGATTATACAAACTGTCGGTCTGGACCAACCGGTTCAGTTCTGTTTCAACTGAACCGGTCCAATGTTAATTGGACCAGCCGGTTTGACACGTAGTGCTGACGTCAGCCCCAAATTTGAATTTCAAATATTACTTAGTTAAACGACGTAGTTCCGGGTAACCCGAACCCTTTATTTAAACATCGGGTCAGGACCCGACCCGAGGTCCGACCCGTGATCCGAACTGTACATCGTCTTCCCCACCGTTTCACCCTACTGTAGCCCTAAATTTCTGGGTTTTATTTCTTCTATTTCGTAGATTTCTGCTCGATTATTTGTCACTATTTTTGGCTGAGGTGATTCCTGGCATCATGTAAATCATCTTAGCATTCATTTGAGGCTACGTAGTTGACCTAAATGTTTGGTTTAAACCATGATAACCGAACTGATAATTTTGGTAATACACCCTTATTCCGCAACTATTTTTAGTGTGATTTGTTGCTATACGATCCTTACAGTATGGGGGTGTGATTCCTATTTTCAAAAATGAGTTTAGAACTCTAAAACTGAAAGTCGGATTTTGAGACCGAGACCTGCAACTTACTGTTTGGGGTCTGTTCCTTTAGGTTTGAGGTCGCGGGCTAGTGTTTTAGGACTCCTAATGAGGTCTATTTTAAGGCCCAAGACACCAATCTAGGTTTGGTTCAACTAATTTCAGACCTGCACCCACGTTTTAAAATTTTATTCCAACTGTAGCTCAGATTTTCTCACTCAATTTTGGATGGTTTTCATTCATTTGTGTTGCAATTCAAAGCTTAAATTCTACACAATAAAATCCTACAATTGCATGCTTTTAATTCTAAACATAATCCAACGAAATTTAAATGAAATTGATACCTGTTCAGTGGGTTTCTCTCTAAAATTCTCCTTCCTCACTTTTCTGTTTCGCCCCAGATCTCCTTCCCAGGTCTCTAATTTCTTTGTAAGTTCAATGTTCAGAGACTCCAATATATCTATAGGTTGATAACCTAAGCAACACGTGTGTTGCATGCAGCCTTATGGAGACATGGCCTTGCCACCTGTTGTCAGCCATTGTTGCATGGTGCACACCTAGATTGTGGTCACATGGCTGCCGACCAACATGTATCATGTGGAGAACAGCTATATCAGTGCATGATGTCCACTTATTCCCCCACCTTTCTTCTAATTTCTCTATTACTTTAATTTATTTATTTTTTTTTTTTAACTCATTTATAATTTCATAGATATGTAGGTATATTGATATACCTAGTTGGCATTTACTTATGTATATATATATATATATATATATATACATCAGCCGTGGCTTTATTATATGTATACCTACATATATGAAGACTCACATATACATCATATATATAATTATGTTAGTATATTGGCTTACTTATTTTTAATTACAAATCTATAATACACAATTTGTGTGTGTATGAACTATTATTGTTATTATTTTCCTCACTTGTTAATTTGAGCATAACACTCATTTTTCATCTCTAAAATTTATCATCATAATTAAAGGTCGGTAATCGAGGTGAAAGTATATGTTGAGGTTCGAAATCGACCTTATTATTTAGAATCTTATTCGCTAAAATGTTTCGTTAGGTCGGGGTATTACACCTTTCCCTTCCGTTTTCTTTCGTTTTCTCCTACGGTTTCAATCCCGATTTGATTCTAAAATGTCCCTACACCCAAGAGAATCAATTACCCATGATCTAACCCAATTAATCGCAACAAAATCACCCCACCCGATCTATTTTTCTCCTCTGTTTTTCACTGTTTCCCCACGTTCAGTTCGGTTCGTTTTTTTTTTCTTTGTTTTCCTTGATTCAATTTGAATACAACCAATTTCCATGCTTAATTAAATCTATAATTCGTGCTTCGAATTTAAAAGAAAGAAAATTAGATACCCTGTTGTGCGCTGTTGAGGCTTTGACGTCTTAGATCCGAACGGTGTTGGTGGTGTCTACGGTGTGGGACTGTTGGAGTTTGATGGTGGTCTGTTGCAGAGACTGTTGGTGTTCGTTGATGGTGCACGGTGCGGTGGGGGTGGAGTTTTGATGGTGGTGGTGGCTGCCAAATTGATGGTGAATCTGGAGAGAGCCAGAGAAAACTCTCTCTCTCTCTCTCCCCATTACTCTCTCTCTTTAATCTCCCTGTTCTGCTTCTCTCTTTATTGCCTTTTCACTTAATACGCCTATCACCCCCATCCGTTTCCTTTCCTTTTTCTTTTTTTTCAGTTGTAAACCCCAGTATTTAATATGTATATACATATATATATATATATATGTAGACATATATATATATTTATCCATTTGCCACAACATGTTTTATTTATTTATTTATGTATTTATTTTTATTTTATCTTTCATTTTATTTTTTTTTTGCTTCTTCTTCTTATTGTTTTATTTTATTTATTTCTTTTCTTTTCTTTTCTTTTTTTTTTGGCTATTCGTTTGCCTTGACACTTGTCCATATATTCAAAACTATTAAAATCCAACCCGTTTATTTCTTCATCGTAACGTAAAATCTTATCGGCTCGCTCGGGTATGATCTGGGTTCGGCTTGCTTGGTTACGATTTGGGTCAGGGTATTACATTCTACCCCCCTTAAATTGAGTTTTGTCCTCAAAACTCGAATGTTCGTAATCAATGAAACTCTGTCACCTCATCATGCTAGTTTCATCATCATAATTTTCTTGTAACCTGTCTCTTGGAGTTATCTCCAGTCTTCAGATACTATGCTCTTAGGCAAAAAGATTTCTTTATATAGGATTCACAATTCTTTTGTATTCTTCTTTATTTTAATTCAGTAGTGAATTTGAAAGTCAAGGGTTTGACCTTTTAACTTCCTCGGGACTTTTAACTCATTGCCTCCAATTTTTAGTATTAACTTTATGGCTAGGGATATGTTCCTCCCATTACTCACCATGTGTCATCTTTTTAGTAACTTGACTACTTCCCTGGTTACCAGTATCTTAACTAGTTCCATGTCTAGTCTTTATACTCATCTCATTTGGTACTAAGTCGTGATTACCTTACTGATCATTGTCTGTCAACTTCCATTGACATCGTATGACATATCATGTGCCAAGTAAAGGTATCTGATACCTAGATCTTTTCATTTCTATCTGTTTCTTTGGTAGTGGTCATAGGAAGTCAATGGTGCAACTAGACTATACCACTTCTATCGTTTAAAGTGTTTTGAATTTCTCATATCATGTTTTCGTTCATTTCCATGAGCATCTTTTGGTTCGTATTAGGACAATTTACTTGTATTCTCCGTGCATTACAATCTTTATCATATACATGGTAACCTCAGATTTATTCGAAATTTTTATTTGTGATTCTCAATCAAGTGTCCATTTCTTGAAGATTTATCAATGTTCTTTTTTTTTTTTTTTTCACTTGTATTGTTCATTGGCATTACTGTCTTTGTTTTCAAATTCATGCTTATCATTTTATGATTTAGATAGATTAAGAGATCAATTCCTCTTTTTTTTTTTTTTTTTTTGCCACGCTATAAGCAGGTGCTTTTTACCATTGCTCTTTTCATAAGTTTTGATTCCTCATCCCTTCATAGATTAAGGTATGGTACATATACTTATAAAATTTTAGGGTAGTCTTTTACCCTAGTCATTGATTCTTCATGTGATAATCTACTTCGAAAGCATCCTTAATGGTGTTATCATATTTGGTTTACCTAGGATTTTCCACATCATTTGATCAGTTCAAGTCTCAAGTCTTATGACTTGTTAGTTTATAACCATTCTTTTGGTTTCACTTACCTTTGCTCATAACGGTTGTTCAACTGTCTCATTTCTTATCCTCGTCATTATATTCGGTTTTCCATCATATGTTACATTTCTCTCCCCGGTCATTATTCACTTTTTTCATTTCGTTCTTTCAAGAACTTATTCAACCGGTAGAGGGAGTCCCTTGTACATTCTGTAACTTCGTATCATATTTTAGGATTGTTCACATCATTTAGTCGTCTAATCATTTTATCGTTACATTTGACATTCAAAGTTTATCACAACGATATCAAATTTTTTTTTTTTCCATCATGGAAATTCCCTACTTCCTTTGTGTCACAATTCAGTTATTCCTACTTTCTACCTCAATCTTGATTGTTCTCGTAACCCAATTAATTAGGTATCACTTTAGCACAGTCGTTGTCCTCACTAGTTTTTATATGCATTATGTATGCCACAATTTCCGTCTCTTTAATTGCTAGGTCACGTAAATCCTCAAAATCATTCAATGTCATCAATCATTTATCTTTTGAGTTAGATTCAGCTAGCTCAATAAAGTATAACCCACAATTAGGTCCTATTGTTACCTAGGTTAATAAGATCCATTGAATTTTCCCAACTATCATTTATCACGTGTCAATCTCCTTTTAGGACCATCACAGTTCATAAATGTTCACTTGATAGTCTCATTTAATCAGTCTCTGTCTACCAATAATGCATTTGTCTTTACTCTATATGACTCACTCAAGAATCCTCCTAATTCTGACATACTGTCAGTCCATCTAGAGTCTGAACGCCTCATGTTACCATTTAGTAAGTCTTCCGCAGACCATCTCTTACATAGACTTCTTGTTAAATTCCTCGACTTTCCAAGTTTTCACAATCCCAGCTCTATGTCACCTTATATCTTTTAAAAGAGCATTTGTTGTTGCCCTTGTTAAAATGCTAGTTTCCCCCAATTCATAGATCAATTCCAATGTAATGACTTAATAGTCATCCACCTCAACACTGGTATTATTCTTCCTAAGAATCCTCAACCTTTGCCCTTAAGCATACCATTTTCTCCTAAAAGTTACTATTCATTGGATTGTCTCACTCGTCCAAGAAACATCAAGTCAGTCATAACATAGTCTTTCCCAAAGACTATTAGCCTTAGTATCAAATTAGTTAATAACCGTGTACTTATGATCTATAACTCATATGCTCTATGTATGTCATTCATGAATAATGATTTCCTCGTAGTGCCTCAAAATCATATATTAAATTCATGGTTCCTCTAAATGATTTACTACTAGTTCAATTTTAGATCACATTGATCTCTAACAGTTACTCAAGATCGTTTATCATTTATTTCATTTAACTTGCTAGGGTATTGATTACAATCAGATCACCCCTTATCGTAGATCATAAGATTCATAGACTTCTTCCTAACATTCATGCATTATGTGTCAACCTCTTTCCAAAATCATCACAGTTCATAGATCAATTCTGGCAATCTCGCTTCTTTAGTACTTGTCTTTACCACTCTACTCATCTCCACCCTATCAGTGTCTACCTATGACTTACTCGAGAATTTTCATAGTTTTGGTCCTCCTAAAATTATCCATTCAGTTTCCTACAAACTATCTCTTATTCAAGCCTCGGTTATCTATCCATAACATTTATAGAAATCTCTTCAAATATTTTCAATGTCATTCCTCGAGAATCCTCCTTGTTTTTCTTTTAAGCATATTTCTATTTCCTTAAAGGTCACTAATTACCCAATCATCTCAATTGTTCAAGAAATATAGTCTTTTCCCCGATATATAGTATTCATCAATAACAATCTCTCAATGGTATTGAAACAGTTAACAAGTAGCCTAGAGGTTCAGTTTCAAAGTTCAACCTAACAGTAAATGCGGAACTATAAATCAATTTTTCTAGACAATATATGAGCAGGTTGTAAGTAATTGAAAAATACCTACGGATACTAGTACAGTAGCCCAATCATCTTTTTGTGTTAACCTTTCCTGTAAAGGATAATCAGTCAATGTATATGTAAAATAATTATTAGTGTTCGCATAAAAGTCTAGCCTAGTAATGTCAGTATTATCTATCGACTAACTCTTAGACTTTAACAATTCCAGTACTCTAATCCTGTCTCCCATGACTCACTAGAACCTAAGACTTTGCTCTAATACCAAGCTGTCACAACCCGAAACCCACCCTATGCGGATCTCGTATCGCGGGGCCGGCCCAATGGCCGTCCCTACTTTTTCCATTCTTTTACCAATGATATCAGTAAATAATATAAACATGACATTAAAGTGCGGAAGCTTTGTTACAATTATTGTTCAAAGACTAAACTTCAAACTAACAATAAACTGATCCTAAACCACTCTTAGGTGGTGAGTACATGGGAGAGACTTCATTCATTACTATTATGCTCTTCAACTGTCTCTTTAATCTCCTGATCTCCTACTGTGGTTCTGTAACATTCTCACCTGAAAAAAAAATTTAGTAAGGGGTGAGCTACAAACTCAGTAAGTAAACGCCTATCTCAAATACGAGGTTAGAGTAATCATGGAACATATAGGATCATGGATGAACATGATAGCCAGTCATGGAAACAATTTCAGTCAACAATAAGGTGCCAATGACCAATAAACAATAAGGCCTGATAATCCAATAAGAACAGTGATATAACATGAATACGGGAACATTCAACGTTCACAATCGACGTAAATGTACTGCCACAATGGAATGATCTCAATCGAGTCAAATGAATAAAGGTACTGTCAACATGGAACTATTCGTAGTGAAATGAAACATCACGTGAATCAAATAAACATCACATAACAGTCAACATGAACGATGCATTTACTCTGTTCAGGGTTTGGCAGACCCTCAGTCTTTTGGGGCCCGGCATACCCCCCTTTAACATGAAGGCATATAAAATGCCATTAAAACTCACTGCGTAAAAACGCCATCATTGCCACATGTCCGTTTGACCCGTAGGTCCCATAAATTGACCCATAGGTCCAGTCAATCAGATAGCATCAGAAGGATAATGTGTCTGAGCACAAAACCTGGCATTTAACATAACTCAGGATTATATCGTATTCCATATGAGGTGTGCAAAGCATGGAACATCATAACATAAGCATACAGTGAATAACATCAACACAATGAATCAAGCCATGAACCATCAACCAATAGACATCCACCAGGTAGAACAATATCCATGGTGGGAACAATAACAGTGGGTATAAATACATGAGTACAAAATTGGCAGTATAGAAAGATCGTGGCTTGGAAAACCACGTATAAAAGATAGAAATCAACTTACCTTATCAATGTCTTAATATCCCGTGACTTTCTCCTTTCCTTTTGACTTGCCTATAAATCAATAAACACGTTTCAGCTTTCATATCATTTATCAAATTTATGCCTCGTTTGTCACGACCCAAAACCCACCTTATGCGGATTAGGGGTCCGTGACCGGGTCTACGGCCCGTGGGCCGTTCCCCGTCAAAAGGATCTGAAACACTGGGCAAAGTTTTAGCAAAACATTTTATCATTATGTAATACACCTGGTAGCATAGTCAGGTTATCATTTAGATACATGCCAAAAGGCCATAAGTGTTTAAAGATACAGATCCACACAACAGACAGGACCGTGGTGACATGGGAGACATTAAGACCTTCTAGTATTTAATTTGATACAAAACTCGCCAAAATAGCTACCAGTCGCTAGCAGCGTCTAGACCTCTTGAGTGTCCGAGGGTTCTCCTACTTCCTGTTGACCTGAAAAAATATAAGGGAGGGGTGAGCTAACAAAGCCCAGTAAGTAAAATCCCTTCCTCTGTTATGGGTCGAGATTAGTTCAAGAGTGTAAGCAACGAACGAATACCAATCAATGCATGTCAGAACAGAAGACATGATAATAGTCACAATAGCCAGTCATCAATGTATAAATCGATGGAATTGACCCTCAGGTCCTATGGGCATATCCCCAAATGGGTACACAAAATCACAACAAAGGATAGCCAATAATATGCTGCCGAAATCAGAAAACGTCTACATAGGCATGTCATCATGTCGAATAGTACAACAAGAGTATTCCAAGGAAAGTTCACAAACATATCAAGGATCCAAAGAATACAATATCAACGGTGCTCAAAGATATATAGCATATCAAAAATCAAGAGCATGTCATGTAAGAGATAAAGAGAAACTATCTGTTAGATGCTATCTGTTAGGGCCCGGCATACCCTTTCGTGCTTACAGCACAGCGCTATCAAATTTTTGTGTCCCCCAGGACTCAAGTCGTACGTCATGCCTTGCATGACTACGTGTCGATCGTGCGAAGTGACGCTCACACCCACGGGTAGCCCGGTCGTGCGATGTGATGCTCACAACCACGTGTAGACTGTCAGCATCTTGCCCCTAAGGGCTGAAGTGTGTAACGAGTCAAGTACTACCACAGAAAGATCAGGTCATGTATAGATAATTTCACAAGTTGTGGAGTAGTATTTTTCTTATCATATAACATGTACAATTCAGCATTCAAGCACCAAGGAATTATGTATAAATCATACCAGGGTATCGACATGCAATTACTCATCTAGTCCACAAGATAGAACAATATCAATTGTGGAGATCAAGACATATCAGATAATAGAGTACAAGGTGGCAGCATGAAGAAAGAAATGTGACATGGCTAAGGAAAGACCACATAACAAAGTCCAGGTTTTACTTACCTCAAAAATAACTTTCAGCAGTTCTACTAGTTTAAATCCCCTGCTCCTTCCCCTTGGAGGTTCCTATAAATCAGAAATTTAATCATCATTAGCCCATCTCAATTATTCAGGGTCGATGTCACTGTTCGTGATTCAATTTAACTCTCTCGGTATTATTTAATTACACTCTTAAGGTTGCTAAATTTATTACATCGGCCTTCAGGACATTTTATTTGGGTATACGTGCTCTACCGTTGAGTTCGGAACGCCCAATAAAATAAATCTAGGCCTTCGCGGCTTTTTATTTGGCTTCGGGTACCTCTAAGGGCAAAATGGTAACTTCATGTTTTAGGTGACTTAATTTTTCGGAACCCCGATTGACAAAACGGACCTCACCATTGAGTCCGGAACATCCGACATAGTCAGAATGGATTATCTTTTAGCTTAATTTGGCCCTAGGCGTCATTAGGGGTAGCACTGTTATTTTCCATTTACGAGTCAGTATTTTTTGGGACTTCGTTTTAGAAATTGGACTCTGCCATTGAGTCCGGAATGCCCGAAATAGTAGAATTACACTATTCATTTACTAAATTCGGACTTTATTTGACCTATTAATGACCTAGGGGCAAATTGGTCATTTTATTTAATTAATATAATAATTAAATAATTTATTATTAATTTTTGCAGGGGTATTTTTGAAAGAATATTTCAAAATCTGGGCCAGGGTGTAATTTTGCAAAACTATTGGGCCAAAAATTAATTTCAGAAAACACTTGGGGTTAAAACAGAATTTCATAGTTTAAGGGTTCAGATCAACGGGTTTAATGGGGTTGCAAGTGAACCGGTCTGGTTCTCCCCTGGACCGTACGGTTTAGGTGTTTAAATCTAAACCCTTGCATCATGCTTACGTAAGCCCTAACGGGTTTTTAAATTTTTAATACATTCAAAACGTCGCCGTTCAACTTATGGCCTCTCACGTTTGCTCGACACGTGTTCTGATTCGACTCATCAACTCGGTCAGACCCACGAGTTGACTCCATCTCCCTCATAATGTCTCAACAGTGTTGCCCTAATCCTCTGATTTCTTCTCCTTCAATTTCATGGCATTTCGAGAGTCCATTTTCTCTGTTTTCGATTCCTATCAGTTCCTGGAAGCCAAGCCAACAAGTTGGCATTACATTTGAGCTTCGAATCAAGCTCAGTAGCTCGGTTCATGGAGGAAATGGCTGCACTGTAAATGGCTTCATACACACTCATTTCTAAACCATTTTTAACAAGGTTTGATGCTACGTGACCCTTATGACATTTAGTTTCATTCCTCATGCAATAAAATCGACTTAAAGCTTTCAAATCAAAAATAGTGATTTACACCCGAACCTGCAATTTCCAAATTGATGGTCTTAACTTAAGCAATGGGGTCGCGGATTAGGGTTTCTAGGATCCTCAAGGTGTCTACTTGAGTCCTAAGGTGTCAATCTAGCTTTAGTTTACTTCGATTCAGACCCATATCAGAATTTCCCCAGAATTTTTCTAAGGTTTCTGGATTGCTTTCTTTGTACATTTTGATTATTTTTCATGCAATAGAAAGCTTTATACAATGAGATGTTTCTATCTATCATTGCATGCATAATTTAAAGATATAACAGAAATCAAATTTAACAATTTCTCACCTTATCTTCCAACCGAAACAGTTTTCTCTCTTCCTCTTCAATTCCTCTCCTTCTTCAGTCTTCTCTCTCTCTCTCTAAGAATTTCTCCCACTCCAAACCTCTCATGCACTCACCAACTTGATGTATATATAGAGGCATAGCAGCACACAGCTTGCTAGGTGGTTTGTCTTCAAAACCATGGTTTAGGTTTTGCATGAAAATTGGTTGGTGGATGGGGGTGTATTTTGACCATCATATTGTCTCCCATATATACATCCATATATACATATCAATGGAGTCTCGGTTGACTTGAAAACCTGATGTGAGAGGAGATGAGGTAAGCTAATAATGGGGGTCTTGCATGTAAGGCTATTGGCCCATTTGGGTGGTGGCTTGGGCAAGATTTGAGGTTATATACATATGTTAGTGCATATGTACACAAAGTAACCAACAGCCTAGTTGGTAACTTTTTGAATGAAGTTTCCTCACTCTCATAGGTCAAGGGTTCAATTCCCTTGGCCTCACAAGTGAGCAATTTTTCTCCATTTTTTGGTTAAGGCCTTGTTTGGTTGGTGCGGTAATTCGGTTTCAGTGTTTCCTTCCTAACTTTTGTTCCATAGCTCCTTTTTCGACGCGGTTTCCTTCGGTCACTTTCTATTCAGATTAGCTTTACTGTCCAAGGTTTAGTGTCGGGTTTTTATTTGCTTGGATTTTTCGTAATTAGCTAATTCGAGTTTCCGGAGTGTTAAAATGACATCATTTCACCTAATTAATTAGTAATTAGGTTCGGGTGTTACACCCCCTTCTCCAGATATGTTCAATCATTTTATTGGTCTATCGTGACTGCCGAGAGGTTATGATTAATCTCCTTAATCATTTCTTAAATCGGTGCTAATTAATAATTAGCAGACTAATTATTAATTAAACAAGGTCGGGGTGTTACATCGTTACTCTAAATACCTCCCCTACTAATTTATGCTTTACGGTTTTTCATTTTAAACTTAATTTATCCAAGGGTAAAATGGTAATTTACGTGTCTCTACTTTTTGGGCTCTGTTCTCATAATTTGGGCTTCACCGTTAAGTCCGGTAGGTTTGAATTAATAAAAATTCACTATTTACTTAACTAAATCGGAGTCCGTTTGACTTACATTTGACGTAGGGGCATTTTGGTCATTTTGGCATTCTACAGTTATTTTATTTTTTTGGGACTCCGTCTCGTAAAACGGACCTCACTATTAAATTCAGAGGGTCCAAAATAGTAATTTTTCATTATTCATTCTACTAATTTAGGCGTCAAAATTAAATTTAAAATTTATTAATTTAAATCATTTATTTAAATTAATTAATCTGGATAATACATATCGTATTTGAGCCCAAACAGACCACATGTGCCTTGGTGGCACAGTGGCTAAGCTTCTCACCCTTACTCCCTTGGTCACAGGTTCAATTCACTGCCATACCAATTTTCCATTTTAACATTTTCCATTGTTTTTCATTTCCTGTTCAAGTTTAACCCAACCATGGGATAGCTTCTCCTTTCCAACCAAACACTATCTAAACTCGAATTTAAAAATTTACCCATGAAGTACAAGTGTTGGGCAGTCATCTGAATGGGTGGGTCGGGTCAGATCCGACCCGGTTTGGCCAAAATAAAATCACAAAACCCAGCAGCCGCACAGCAACACTCCAGTGTGTTGGTTGTCTTCTCCGTCAACGGCGACTTGCCGACGACGGATTTTCTTACGTTTCTCAGTGGGGTTCACACCTACCAGTCATGGGCAACTCAAATCTACCGTCAGATTTCAAATCGGAGTGCCGGAGCACTCCCAAATTAACCGAAATAGTAACGCACCAGGGGTTGTACGGTTTTTCGACAGCCCCTTTCCCTTTCGTTTTCTCTCGTTTTCTCCTACGGTTTCAATCCCGATTTGATTCTAAAATGTCCCTACACCCAAGAGAATCAATTACCCATGATCTAACCCAATTAATCGCAACAAAATCACCCCACCCGATCTATTTTTCTCCTCTGTTTTTCACTGTTTCCCCACGTTCAGTTCTGTTCATTTTTTTTTTCTTTGTTTTCCTTGATTCAATTTGAATACAACCAATTTCCATGCTTAATTAAATCTAAAAATCAAATCTATAATTCGTGCTTCGAATTTAAAAGAAAGAAAATTAGATACCCTGTTGTGCACTGTTGAGGCTTTGACGTCTCAGATCCGAACGGTGTTGGTGGTGTCTACGGTGTGGGACTGTTGGAGTTTGATGGTGGTCTGTTGCAGAGACTGTTGGTGTTCGTTGATGGTGCACGGTGCGGTGGGGGTGGAGTTTTGATGGTGGTGGTGGCTGCCAAATTGATGGTGAATCTGGAGAGAGCCAGAGAGAACTCTCTCTCTCTCCCCATTACTCTCTCTCTTTAATCTCCCTGTTCTGCTTCTCTCTTTATTGCCTTTTCACTTAATGCGCCTATCACCCCCATCCGTTTCATTTCCTTTTTCTTTTTTTTTCAGTTGTAACCCCCAGTATTTAATATGTATATACATATATATATGTAGACATATATATATATATATATATTTATCCATGTGCCACAACATGTTTTATTTATTTATTTATGTATTTATTTTTATTTTATCTTTCATTTTATTTTTTTTTGCTTCTTCTTCTTATTACTTTATTTTATTTATTTCTTTTCTTTTCTTTTCTTTTTTTTGGCTATTTCGTTTGCCTTGACACTTGTCCATATATTCAAAACTATTAAAATCCAACTCGTTTATTTCTTCATCGTAACGTAAAATCTTATCGACCCGCTCGGGTACGATCTGGGTTCGGCTTGCTTGGTTACGATTTGGGTCAGGGTATTACAACATATGGAAGAGAAGGTGAATTTACTTACCTCTAAACATGCATTCCTAAATTAGTCTCCTGCGGGTTTGCCTCTTTCTTGTCGTGTTCCATATATATCAGTAAATGCGTTTCAGAATAAATGCTACTCTTCAAATTCTATGCCTTGCTATGATAAGTATTTCTAATACTTATTTAGACTTTACCATTGAGTCCGGAATACCGAAGAAAGTCAGTTTAGGCTTTCGCGGAACTCCATTTGGACTTCTAGATTGAAAAGGGCAAAAGTGTCATTTTACACTTTTACGATTATTTTATTCTTTTTGGGACCCTGTCTCATGAAACGGACCCCACCATTGGACTCAGAGCGTCCGAGATAATAAAAATTGACTATTCATTTGCCCCGTTTGGACTTCCTTTGACCCATATTTGAATTAGGGGTATATTTGTAAACATTAATATTTTATTACTTTTTTTGTTTGGGCCTTAGTGGAATTATCCATAACTTCCGGGGTCAAAGTGTAAATGCCTCGAGTTGCAGTCTGAACCAGTTGGTTCACAACCAGAAACCCTAAACTGGTTTAATTCCACACTGAACCAACCGGTTCAGTCTGATCTTGAGAACCGGAGTGAGCTAACCTATTTAAGTCCAGTCGGGTTCTGACCTGGTCCGACCCAAACCCAGTTCCGTTTTGACCTAAAGAACCCCCGATAATTCGGTCGTCTACTTCAGTGGATTTTCTGGCCACAGTCGCCGGAACAGTGAAATTTCCTACGAATCTTAGTGATTTCATGTCCATTTCCTACTGTTTTTGTTCCAAATGAAAACTAAGAACTTAATAAATGTTTTAGGACTAGTTTTGGCTCTCCATGTCATCGGTTTCCAACACCTATTCCTAGTTTTCCGGTGTTGCACCGGCGACTGGATAATTGGCCATAGAAGGGCCATTTCTTGACCATTTAAACTGATTCAAATTGCGTTGGGTTTCTGGAGGTGTCTCTTACTGATTTCCAATCTAAAAATCAAAGTTTGTTGCGTGTATATAATTCTATCATAGTTGACCGAAGCTAAATTCTTGGTTCTGGGTTTTCTTTTCTTACTTCGAGTTCTTATCAATAACGACATCATTTAAACTATAATTGAACATAATTTCAACCAGAAATATACCTGTTTGTAGGTTCTCTCAACCCTCTTCCAAAATCAGTTTTCTCTCTCTATTCCCTTCTTTTCCTTCCTGCTGTTTCTATTGTTCTGCTCCTCTAGTTCCTGTCTCTCTCCCACTGCCTTTCTTTCCCTTTAATTCTTTCAACCGATTCCTCAGTCGATGGCTTTTGCCACCTGTAGCTGTGGTGACACCACACACATGCACACCTGCACACATGGCCTTCTCTTGACTGATTTTCAGTCGGTGGCCTTGCCACCTAACACACACCTGCACCGCATGTTGCCACCACACACGACCCACATGCAGTTCACTACTTCCAATTTGATTTCCTTTCTTTCCATTTTATTTCCTTTCATTTAATTATATTGCATTATAATATATATATATATATATCATCCAACCGTAAGTATATATATGTATATATAATATTCATAATCATTTAGATTTACCTTAAATATTTATACGTCTATATTCACTTGCACGTTTTCCAATAAACTCGGCTTCCAGTGCAACGGCACCCGGACACCCGTGACTGCCTGCCTCTCATACTCATCCATCATAATCAAACATAACAGTCTATCTAATTTTATTTATGTCATTTATTGGCTTACAGTTCAGGGTTACATTTCATTGTTCGATCCAACCCGGGTCAGGTATCGGTTAACTCGGGTCGGGGTATTACACCTTCTGAGTCCAATGGTGAGGTCCGTGTTGCGAGATGGGGTCCCAAAAATAATGACCCGTAAAATACTAAAATGACCAAAATACCCTACTACTACCAAACCCAAACGGAATTCCGTGAAAGCCTAAACTGACTTTTTTCGGCATTCCGGATACAATGGTAAATTCTAAATTAGTGATAGAGATACTTATGATTGCAAGGCATAAAATTTGATGAATAACATTAATTCTAAGATGTATCTACTGATATATAGGGAACTCAAAAGGAAAGGGTAGAATCACAGGATACTGAGGTAGGAACGCATTTAGAGGTAAGTAAATTCAGTTTCTCTTCCATGCGGTGTTTCCAAAGCCAAGTTTATTCTCTTTGCTGCCAAACTGTACTCTTGAACGTACCTGATATTATTGTTTTCCACAATGTGATATTATTCTATCTTGTGGACATTGATTGACTGTTATATCATTGTTATCATGCTACACCATGCGTTGATAGGCCTATTGTTATGTTTTCAATATATATATGATATTCCATTTTTAAACTCTTATGGAATCACTTATGATCATGATATGTTTATGAATGTCGGGATTGTGCTCAGTCACAATATCCATCTGATGCTTTTTGGTCTACTGGAGACCTACGGGTCTAGTCCGTGAACGGACACTTGGCAATACATTGGAGTTTAGTTTGATTAGAGTTTCCATTAGGGGGTATGCCGAGCCCCAACAGACCGAGGACGTGTCGAACCTTGAACAGTGTAAATGCATCCCTTATATGATTGATATAACTACAATTGTTGAATGACACTATCCCTTATGACTCATCTTATACTGAAAGACATTCTTTATTGATTTGATTGTGATCGGTTTATTGTGGCAGTACATTTCATGTTGATATATTGTTGTTGAGAGTTCCATATTTATGTTATATCCATTACTCTTGATTGTACATTGTGACCCCACTATCCATTAACCATTATGGCAATTGTTCTCATTGGTTATCACAACATCTTACTTCATATGATTGGCTATCATATTCTTGTTCATGGATTCATACTCTTTTATGATCACCAATACCAGTGTCGGAGATCTGTATTTACTTGCTGAGCTTTTGTAGCTCATACCTTTCAGGTAACGACGCTGCAAGACCCCAATAAGAGTCTGAGAGCGTAGGAGGACATTTTGAGGAACTATACCAGTTTATATTTTAGTTCTCCCATGTATTCACCACCCACGGGTGTTGGTTATGTCTGGTTCTTATTTTGATTATTGTAGAACCATATTATTGTATTGAAAGACTTCCGCTGATTATTGTATTAAAAGACTTCCGTTGAATATTGTATTGAAAGACTTCCACCGACTATTGTACTGAAAGACTTCTGCTGATTATTGTTTTTAAATTTTTTGTACATTGCATATTAGTACTATGATACAAGAATGGAAAAAGTAGGGACGGCCTTAGGGTCGGCCCCGCGACACGAGATCCGCATAGGGTGGGTTTCGGGTCTTGACAGCTTGGTATCAGAGCTATAGGTTCGATTGTGAGTCATGGGAGATAGGACTAGGATTATAATTTATAGATAAGACTAATGTTTTATTTTATACAATCATTGACTATTATCTTACACACTGATTGGTCATCTCATTGTGATAAGAGCATAATATTTAATATTTTTAATTCCTTTATAATTAGTTTTATGACATATTTTTTGTTTAAGTGAGCTGATTAATTTATTTGTTGAACTAGGGAAGCATTGAAGATAAAAGAATAGATATGGAATAATATTGTGCAATTTTCAGCTTTTGGACAGATTCGACCTATGGAACTTCACTTGAGACTTGGATGGTCTTAGATTTCGAGAATGCAGAAGTGGTCTTCATGAAGTTTTTAGAGTACTTCTTGAGCTTTTCAGAAAGGTCTGGTTTTCAAAAATCAGAGTTCGTTTGGGTCTCCAAACATTGTTTCAAAATCAGGCTTGGAAAGCTAATCTGTTGCAGTCCGAATCTTGGCCGACTAGACAACTTCAATGAGCTATAACTTGAGTTTTTGTAGTCCCAATCAGGTGATTTAAAAGCCCAAAATTATCTACTCTTCAAGGGCTACAACTTTCATGAAGAGCCCAAGTCAAGATTCAGTCGTTTTCAGGTAGCAAAATAACTCGCAAGTTTTAGCACAATTTTGATGATTTTAGTAAATCAGTTTTGAAAAGTGGGCTGTCCAAAGGCTTGGCTTACGGCAGAGCAGAAAATAAAGCAACAAAAGTGGGTCCTGGAAAGAAAAGAAATAAAAGAAAGAAAAGTCAAAGCTGACAAGGCCAAAGAAGAAAAGGAAAAAAAACTAAGGAAAGAAAGAGATAAAGCAAGAACAGTGGGCTTGTGCGGCTGGGCTGAACGCAAGGAGAAAATGGAAGAAAGGGGCCACACGGCTAGGTTTTGAAAGAGAAAAAAGGAAGCAGGGTACGAGAAAAGGGGTTCTTGCGGCGCAGGTGGAAGAAAGAGTGTTGCGGCGCTGCAACAGGGAAGAAATTTAATTATTAGTTTTGTTTTATTATTGAAGTATGTCAGGTTAGATTTTTAATTTAGTTCAAGGAGATTTTGAACCCTCATTGCCGTTTAATGGTTGAATCAATTCAGTAACGTTATTTCTCTTTTTTATGAATTCTGTTCATGATAATCTATTTTAATTGTTTATTGATATTTGGTTTGATTAATTTAATCAAGGCCTGTTAAATTGATCAGATTATTATCAGTTGCTAGATTCAGAAGTATATTACGTAATTGATATGGTTCCTAATCAATTATGGAAAATAGTGATAGATGATTGTGGAAAAGCTTTTGTTTATTGCTATGATTATCATGACCTAAGTTAAACAATCCGAGCTTGTGTGATTGTTGCTTAGAATAATCTAATTTCCTTGATATTAATACTGCCATTATATTAAATTTAGAGAGCTTGTTTTAAATTTTCTAATGGTTAGAATCTAATGGAGAGCTTGTTTCATTAGTGAGGAATTAAGGAAAATTTCGGGTAGTAGAGCTTGTTGTTACCTAGGATTATTAGATTCATTGAAGGATGGAATAATGTTATAGTTGATTGATTGTTCCATTAACTGGGAGGGTAAGATTGAACCGAAGAACTGAAGTTTTTAATTCATTGATTTCTGTTATTAATTTATTTTTTTAATTATAATTAGTTTGCTCAGAATTCCAAACCCCGCCATTTATTGTTTTGTTATTAATTGAATTTTAGTTTAGAATTGGTCAGAATAAGTAGGAAATAAATTGTGGACACTCTCTGTGGGTTCGACCCTTACTTAGCTAGCTACTGTATTTGTTTTCTTTCATTGTGTTAAGAAGTAAGATTAATTTATTTTTGGAGTGTTAACGACGCGCTTCCAAAATTTGGCGCCGTTGCCGGGGGAGTGTTTTCAGTCATTTTTTTTATTTTATTCTAGTTGATGTTTTATTTTTTATTTTTTTTATTCGTTGCTTTTAGGTCAATTTGTGTTTTAATTTGTGTTTGTTAAATTCTAATTTTTTTTTATTATAGGTTCGGTGGAGTTTTCTAGGTGGTACTATTCATTTAGAAATTTGTGATTTATTGTTTGGTTATTTATTTTTGATTTTTTTTCTGATATTTTTTTGCTTATTTTTATTTATTTTCTATTTCTTTTTGGTTTATGACTCGATCTTCTCAATCTGATGAATTAAGATTTGATCCAGAAATTGAGAAAACCGTACGAAGGTTGAGAAAAGAGACTCGACAAGCTCGAATTGCAATTGCAAACTCTAAAAAAGCTATTGCTGCATCACCTGGCTTGAACATAGCACTTGAGTTATTTTCTAACAGTTCATACAGTGATTCAGAAGAGGAAGATATGGCTGCTCCTAATAACAATAGGGCTGCTAGGACTTTAAGGGAGTTGGCTACTCCTAATCTAAATTAACAACCATTGTGTATTGAGTGTCATGATTTAGATGCTGCTTTTGAATTCAAATCAAGACTAATACATCTTTTGCCTACTTTTCGTGGTCTTACAGGTGAAGATCCATACAAGCATCTGAAGGAATTCCATGTGGTGTGTTCTAGCATGAAGTCTCAAGGAATAACAGAGGACCAGATAAAGCTTAGGGCTTTTCCATTCTCATTAGTAGACTTGGCAAAGGATTGGTTATATTACCTTCCTTTCGGATCGATCCAGACATGGAATGAGATGAAGAGGCTATTTTTGGAAAAATATTTTCCTGCTTCTAGGGTTGTTAATATAAGGAAAGAGATATGTAGTATCAGACAATATAATGGAGAATCTCTTTACGAGTATTGGGAGAGGTACAAGAAGTTATGTTCGAGCTGTCCACCATACCAAATTGATGATCAACATTTAATTCAATATTTTTATGAAGGGCTATTGCCAATAGATAGAAGTATGATAAATGCTGCTAGTGGAGGAGCATTGGTTGATAAGACCCCAGATGCTGCTAGGAATTTGATTTCAAACATGGCAGCCAACTCACAGCAGTATGGAACCAGAATGAAGCATACACCTAAAAAGGTGAATAAGGTAAGTACTTCTAACATTGAACATCAAATTTCTGATTTAACTGCTTTGGTTCGTCAAATGGCTGTAGGGAACATGCAAGTAGCAAAAGTGTGTGGAATTTGTTCATTGTTAGGACATAATACAGATGTGTATCCAACATTGCAAGAAGATGAAATTGTTCAGCAAGTGAATGCAATAGGGAATTTTCAAGGACAACCCCAGCGCTGATATGACCCATACTCTACTACTTACAATCCAGGATGGATAGATCATCCCAATTTGAGCTATGGAGGAAATAGGCAGCCCGATTTTCAACAGGTTCAACAACAGTATCCACCCAAACAAACAGTTCCTTCTAGTTCTAAAACATCTCTTGAGGATATTTTTAAAGCTTTCATGACCCATACGCAGCAATTCCAACAAGAGACAAGGACTTCCATACAAAATTTGAAGAATCAGGTAAGTTAGCTTGCTACCACAGTTGGTCGATTGGATTCTCAAGGCTCAGGTAAGTTACCTTCCCAAACTATTATTAATCCAAGAGAGAATGCAAGTGCTATAACATTGAGGAGTGGCAAACAATTGGAAGTACCAAAATCCATTGCTGTAGTTGTTGAGGAGGAGGAGATTAAGAAGGAGGCAGAAATATCTAAGGTAATTCCTAATCCTCCTATTCAAGTTAAGACTAACCCCCTACCTTTTCCATACAGATGTGCAAGGTCTAAGAATGAGGAGCAAGAGAGAAATTTTAGAGACATTCTGCAAGGTAGAGGTGAATATTCCTTTACTAGATGTAATTGAGCAAGTGCCAAGATATGCAAATTTTTTGAAAGAATTATGCACTAATAAGCGAAAATTAAGAGATGATGAGAAGGTAAGTGTGGGGGAGAATGTGTCAGTAGTTCTTCAAAGAAAGCTCCCCCCTAAATGTAAAGATCCAGGTCTGTTCACCATTCCATGTAGAATAGGAAATACTAGATTTGAAAGAGCCATGTTAGATTTAGAAGCTTCTATTAATGTCATGCCACGATCTATTTATGTTTCTTTCAAATCTAGGTTCTTTGAAAAAAACTGGTGTTATTATACAGTTAGCTGATCGTACTAATGCTTACCTTGAAGGGGTGATTAAGGATGTGTTAGTGCAGGTGAATAATTAATATTTCTTGCGAATTTTTACATTGTGGATATGGATGATGATACATCTCCTAATCCTACACATATTTTATTGGGGAGACCATTCTTGAAAATAGCTAGAACAATGATTGATGTGCATAATAATACCCTGACCATGGAATTTGATGGTGAAAAGATTCAATTCAACATTTATGAGGCCACGAGGTACCCTAGTGATATTAATCATGTTTTTGTTGTTGATGTTATTAACCCTTTAGTGCAGGAAGTTTTTGAGCGAACAAGTAAGGAAAATTTGGAGGTAGGTTGAGGAGCAAGTCGTTGGGCAAACGACGTGAAACAAATGCGTTGCTTGGGAGGCAACCCAAGAAACCAGATTTGAATTTCTTTCCCTTTTCTTTTTATTTTTGTCATTTTTTTTTCCTTTCCATAATTATCTTTCATTGGGGACAATGTAAGGTTTAAGTGCGGGGGAGAGGATTTGACACTTTGTTTACTTTGTTAGTGTTGCTAAATTTTTATTTTTATTTTTTTTCTCCAAAAAAAATAAAAATAAAAATATAAAATATAAAATATAAAATATAAAAAAAAAAATGTGTTTGTGTGCGGAATTGGATGGTTTTGTTTGAATTTTATTTGGCTAAGCTCTTGACGGTCGTCAATGAATGTGTGAGAATTAATGTTGACTTGTAGGTTTTGGTTGATATTTAATTAATTGATGAATAATGATGACCAAGTCACAATTCACACTTAAATTGTTGAAAACTGATTTGTTTTTATATACATGAGTGCTTGAGTATGAGATACATGTTTTATTAGCTAAGTTGTCTGGGTGTCTAACTATGTGCATTGGTTTCAAGACTTAGAACTTGCTTAACTACTCATTTTGTTTTCTAATTATGGAGCTATGTTAGAGGAAAAAAAAAAAAAAAAGTAAAGCAAGTAAATCATGTGGTGGGTTGAGATGGAGCGTAAAACGCACTCACTCATAAGCACATGCGTAAAGTGAGATAGAGCGTAAAACGCACTCACTGGTGGGTTGAGATGGAGTGTAAAACGCACTCACTCAAGAACAAGGTGAGAGGGAGCATAAAATGCACTCACCTAAAAATGGGGAAAAAAAGTAATTGTGTGAAAAGTAATAGTGGAAAAGCTATGTTTCGAGTCTTGAAATAGTGTGCATAGTTGTTATCCTATATGGACTTAGTTGTGTATTCATGTTGATCATAGGAAAGGTACTTGCATGTATACATTTGAATTTTGACATTGTTTTGTGAAAAATGACAAGGTTGTTGTTGCGAATTGATTGATGGAGTATTAACCAAATTCTTGCTAGTCTTTGCATTAATTTTCATGGATGAGCTATTAAACTTAGGACCTTTGAAAGTTTGGTTGAATGGATTCAAGTGAACCTATTGTTTTGTTCACAGTTTTTGTTTACACGAGGACATGTAAAAACTAAATGTGGGAGAATTTGATAAGAGCATAATATTTAATATTTTTAATTCCTTTATATTTAGTTTTATGAAATATTTTTTGTTTAAGTGAACTAATTAATTTATTTGTTGAACTAGGGAAGCATTGAAGATAAAAGAATAGATATGGAATAATATTGTGCAATTTTCAGCTTTTGGACAGATTCGACCTATGGAGCTTCACTTGAGATTTGGATGTTTTTAGAGTTCGAGAATGTAGAAGTGGTCTTCATGAAGTTTTTAGAGGACGTCTTGAGCTTTTTATAAAGGTTTGGTTTTCAAAAATCAGAGTTCGTTTGGGCCTCAAAACATTGTTTCAAAATCAGGCTTGGAAAGCTGATCTGTTGCAGTCCGAATCCTGTCCGACCAGTCAACTTCAATGGGCCATAACTTGAGTTCCTGAAGTCCAAATCAGGTGATTTAAAAGCCCAAAATTATTTACTCTTAAAGGGATACAACTTTCATGAAGAGCTCAAGTCAAGATTCAGTCGTTTTCAAGGTAGCATAATAAATCGCAATTTTAGTAAATCAGTTTTGAAAAGTGGGCTGTCCAAAGGCTTGGCTTATGGCAGAGTAGAAAATAAAGCAACAAAAGTGGGCCCTGGAAATAAAAGAAAGAAAAGTCAAAGCTGACAAGGCCAAAGAAGAAAAGGAAAAAAAACTAAAAAAAGAAAGAGATAAAGCAAGAACAGTAAGCTTGTGCGGCTGGGCTGAACGCAAAAAGAAAGTAGAAGAAAGGGGCCCACGCGGCTAGGTTTTGAAAGTGAAAAAAGGAAGCAGGGTACGAGAAAAGGGGTTCATGTGGCAGCAGGTGGAAGAAAGAGTGTTGCGGTGCTGCAACGGGGAAGAAATTTAATTATTAGTTTTGTTTTATTATTCAAGTATGTTAGGCTAGATTTTTAATTCAGTTCAAGGGGATTTCGAACCCTCATTGCAGTTTAATGGTTGAATCAATTCAGTAACAGTTATTTCTCCCTTTTATGAATTTTGTTTATGATAATCTGTTTTAATTGTTTATTGATATTTGGTTTGATTAATTTAATCAAGGTCTGTTAAATTGATCAAATTATTATCAATTGCTAGATTCAGGAAGTATATTACGTAATTGATATGGTTCCTAATCAATTGTGGCAAATAGTGATAGATGATTTTGAACAAGCTTTTGTTTATTGCTATGATTATCATGACCTAAGTTAAACAATCCGAGCTTGTGTGATTGTTGCTTAGAATAATCTAATTTCCTTGATATTAATACTGCCATTATATTAAATTTAGAGAGCTTGTTCTAAATTATCTAATGGTTAGAATCTAATGAAGAGCTTGTTTCATTATTGAGGAATTAAGGAAAATTTTAGGTAGCAGAGCTCGTTGTTACCTAGGATTATTAGATTCATTGAAGGATGGAATAATGTTATAGTTGATTGATTGTTCCATTAACTGCAAGGGTAAGATTGAACCGAAGAACTGAAGTTTTTAATTCATTGATTTATGTTATTAATTTAGTTTTTTAATTATAATTAGTTTGCTTAGAATTCCAAACCCCCCCATTTATTGTTTTGTTATTAATTGAATTTTAGTTTAGAATTGGTCAGAATAAGTAGGAAATAAATTATGGACACTCTCTGTGGGTTCGACCCTTACTTAGCTAGCTACTGTGTTTGTTTTCTTTCATTGTGTTAAGAAGTAAGGTTAATTTATTTTTGGAGTGTTAACGACGTGCTTCCATATTGGTTATCTTCACTAGTTATCTTTTACAGACATGGTTAACATGAGGAACAATCTATTACCCATAGATCGTTTAGAACTAGAGTCGATAGATATAACTGACATTCTTTAAATAGATTTCATACGACCATTGACTATTACCTTATACATTGATTTGACATCTTACTAGTTATCTTTACTAACATGGTTATCACAAGGAATACATCGATAGTTATAAACCGCATAGATCACTTAGAGTTGGAATCAATAGATAAAACTGATGTCTTTATGATATAAATTTCATATGAACATTGACTGTTGTTTTATGCATTAATGGGTTATCTTTATAGACAGGGTTAACGAAAGGAATACCTCAATAAATTGTATTAACTTGGTCAGACCATGAATGAGTAGACTTTTATGGAAATACTTATTTAAAACTTATTGTTTTCAACAATGGTACATACCAGGAATACCGGGACAAGAAATGATCAATTAGACCGAATTGAACGCCTTATGGAAGAGATTCTCAAATCTCTGCCTCAAGCCCAATCCCAATAGTCAATTACGTGCATCGAAGTAGTAGCACCATTAAGGATCACCACACGGGGTGAACAAGGAATCGCCAAAAGAAGAGTCAACCATAAGACGGCCAACCAAAAAGGAGTAACAACTAGACACCCAACTCGCCTACAATGCCCTACCTACAGAAAATCTCATAAGGGGCAATGCCTTAAAAACACAAACACTAGCTATTACTGTGGTCAGATTGGACACATCGCAAGGAACTGCCCTCAGAAAACCAAAGCAACGAATAGTGCCACACCTACCTCGCCAGTTTCTGTGACATCAGGGAATGATCAACCAACTACATAGATAGTTACAGGTACCCTTCCAGTTATTTATAACCTGTTTAGCCTTTATGATAACCTTACACACTCGAATATGTTTTCATGTGCTTGCCAAACTAAACTTAGCAACCGAACACTTAAGACGATTGATTTACTGATTCTATTACATTGGGAAGTTTGTATTAGAGATTGTTAGACAGGCATGTGAACTCTAGGCTAGTTACTGAACCATTTTTATATTACCATGAGGATCATTGTTTAGAAATGTTAAACATAGAACACGAGATACAGATCAAGAGCATGGGTATTCTCAATTATTAGCCTATACTTAGGAGTTAGGTCTAGTGATATAACAGAAATGACATTTAGAAATCAATATAGATACTACGAATTCTTTATGATACTGTAAGACGACATATGCCCAGTGGACTTAATGAATGGAATTCTACAACACCACTACACCTATCCTACCAAACCTAGTGATACTAGGAGATGATCGGAGCAATAAGTTAAATTTTTAGTTTCAGTTGATATCAAAGATTTGGTGTTAAAACATATTTGTAATAAGTAGTTCATGGGAGATGAGACTGATATACTGGTATTACTAATGCGCAAGTAGAGTAAACCCTGACATAATAAATAGACTCGTATATGAATTCTAACCATTGATCTTTTACAGTGAATAGTTTTGGGAGATGATCGGGCTACTGTATTAGTAGTCACAAGTATTTTTCAGTTGTTTACAAGTGCCCAATATTGTTAAAATGTTAGTTCTACATATTGATTTATAGCTCCAACATTTACTACTAGCTGAACATAGAAACAGAACTCCTAAGTTATATGTTAACTATTCAAATCCCACGAAGAGAATGATTGATGATAGATGTTATACATGAAACAAGTAGAGTACGTAACATGGGTATAAGCGTATTAGATCGACATATTACTATCTCATAGAATTTTAAAGACCTTGATGAGTAAGTGATTTCATAACTGGTAAACTTCAAGGAACAATGATAGATTTAAATACTAAATTTATGATCTTTAGAATAAACTACATACTGTTATGGATACGAATGATTACAGGATAGACGAGATAGAATGAATGGCGACTCTTAGAAGAGTCATTATCACTAAATATTATACACTGGGAAATCATTAGAAATGAATTATATACATTGAGTATAAGAGGTACAGATCATAGGTGTACAATTCTTAACTAGTCTAAGAAAGAAATTGATGATTTAAAAACAACTAAATGAATTGTGACTGTCAGAAGATGAAAGCAAGTTAAGATACTAAAGGTTAACTAGTTTTGGAAAAAGACTACTGTTCTAATGAAAGTTGATGATTATTGACTAGTGATCCTTAACGATATTAGTGTACTTAAAGATAATTGATGAGAATTCTTGAGATTTGACATCGAAAATACTAGAGGAGGTTTCGATGTCTGATATAGACAGATGAACGAGGCTTAAATGGGAGATAGTAGTTATATTAGGAAGGAATCATAGTGATATTGAATTAGTAATCTTTGAAGATTGTTCTATCCTATGGAAGCATGTAGTTGATATCTATTGAGTTACAGTTTGATGATTATTATATATTGAGGGAACTGTTGAGAATTGAATTACTATATCTAGACTATAGACTTGATGTTTATGATTTGATGATCGTACATATTATGAGAGTTATTGAAAATTGAATTTTTATTTACAGATTATGAACTTGATGTTTAAGCTTAGATGATTGTTCTATACTGTGAGAATTTGTGAGAATTGAATTACGTTTCATAATAAACGAGGAAAATTGTTAGTGCACATTAAAGGATAGAATGTAACATAAAATTGGAAATATGACGCTTTGAAAAGCAGTGAATTTGACAGTAATAACTAAATGGAATGGAAAGACACAGGAAAGGAAGTGAAATTAATAATAACATCTAGACAGAGTAGTAACACCTTGAAAGGTGAAACATGAAACAAGTAACAGTTAATTAGAATACTTATACATTGAAAGGGAATGGAGGTAACAATGAATTGAGAGATGAAAGATAGATTGAAAGAACCTAACAGGGATTGGCAACAGTTACAGAGACCTTTAATAGGAAGTACCTTCCTTAGGAAATTAGGAATCCGAGAAATTTCTGAGTTTCTAGTACTACATCATTGGAAAAAGATATTCTTATAGTTACTTATGATTAGTTTATATTTTATGTTATTTTTACACATTCGAACATGTCCCCTATGTTACTAGTTGAATGTAGAAACTGAACACCTAGACTATTTGACTCATTGTTTACATGTCCATTACGAGAACTATCATTGAACCATGTTAGATACAGGACACATGAAATACAAACTAGGGACACAGGTATTTTTAAATAGTTAACTTGAGATCAATGAACAATTAGTTGAATGGCAGGCCTATTATAGAGGAAATGACACTTAAAAACCAACATGAACTCAACAAGTTCCATATAACACTGTTGGAATGATATATATACCCCAGATATATTAGTAGACTTAATGGATAGAGTTTTAAAACCATGTTAGGAAATTTCATGATTTTATTCACCAAATGATACCTTAAATTTGTGGAGAACTATGAGAACCATAGAAAGGAATTGAGATTCACGTAAAGGTTTCGACATACACTTGAAAATTTTAGAAAGGTAAAACTTGATCTGATGTAACTGTAAAACTTGATCTGATGTGACTGTAAAACTTGATCTAATGTGACGGTAAAACTTGATTCTCAGTAGAAAGTTTTTATCTAGTTAAATGTAAACGCCTATTTAAGTTATACCACGATGTTAGAGGAACCACGGGAACCACTAGAGTTAGAACTGCTAAGTTTGGGGACAAACTTATTTTTAAGGGGGTAAGAATGTAATATCCCGACTCGGGATATGGCACGTATACTGAGGTAGACCCGATTGAGTAGTGAAAAACCAGTTATAAACCGAGCTGTTAAAGCTCTATATCATGATATCATAGTAATTGAATGGTATTGGAATGTGAACGGTTCATTTTGTACAGCTAGTGCTGGGCGATACCCGAGCAACCCAATACCCAGCCTCGTAATGCATGTACGCATGTACTTCCATGCATGTGAACGATTACATGCATGCCTAGCTTGAGTAAAATGAGTGTATGTATATACTATTAGAAATGGATGTGTATGTATATAAATGGATATATATGGACGTATAAATGATGTACAAATATATGTACATATATGTATAAATGTTGTATGGTGTATATGTATGTGTATTAAATAAAAAGAAATAAAAAAGAAAAGGGGAGGAAAGTGGGACGGTTGAATGTGTGTGTATCACTATGTATGGCTATGTGTGACTGTGTGTATGTCATTGTGTGTGTGACTGTGGTGAAGGCAGCAAGGCTGCTGACACCAAGGGGCAAGTGGGAGTGCTTGTATATGTGTATATATATTGTGTAGGTTATACGTGTATGATGGAGAAGGGAAGGGAGGTTAAAAGCAGTCAAAGAAAGCTGCTATATGGAAGAAGAGAGAGAGAGGTTCAAGTCGGTTTGTGTGCCTATGTATATGTACATCCGTTGAGTTAGAGAGAAAAATAGAAAGAAAGAATCATTGGGTAGAAGCTGTATATGTTGAGAAGAACCAGAAGTTGGAACAGAAAGGTGGAGGACACTACAACAGGAACGATCACGAAAAACGGTAAGCCAAGTGAAATTCTGTTTTAAGAATTTAAAAGCATGAAAGGTAGAATTGATTAAAGGGTCTTACAGAGTATGTAAAGGGGATTATGTTTCAAGAAAAATCACTTAAATTGGTGTAGAAACAAGAGAGAAAAATGGAGTTGCAGGTTCTTTGAATAATTCGAGTTCCATAAATTTTGTGCTTAAAACCTTGTTTAAACTATGAGGAATTAATCCTCTCGACTGCAGGAAACCCTTAGGATAAAATGGGAGTGAAGACAGTGGTTCAAAACTCACGAAAATGAAATTTTAGGTTCGGCCGGAAAATCGGCCGGAGAGGGTTGACTG
Organism: Nyssa sinensis; assembly: GCA_008638375.1. Classification (NCBI taxonomy): domain Eukaryota; kingdom Viridiplantae; phylum Streptophyta; class Magnoliopsida; order Cornales; family Nyssaceae; genus Nyssa; species Nyssa sinensis. Next base: position 35,816,473 of record CM018036.1, on the reverse strand, counting down.
GATATTCATGAAGATTTGGAGGTGTTTGATGGAAACAGAGGGTAGATTTGTGATCCTTGAGAGAAGAGGGAGAGAACTACATTGGATTTGATGCAGGATATCATCAAAATGGAGTCACTTCCACCGGAGATGGTGACGGAACCCTACGAGTTCTCACCGAGAATCGTGGGGAAGACGACAATGGGGTTGGTCCAAACAGCATCGTATAAGGGCATTGGGTTACAAAACTGCGTCGTTTTAAAGTTAAGGGTTTTAAATTAAAAGGGGAAGGGGGCTGTTTGGTTCCACGCATTCTAAATTAAAACCGGGATAAGGGGATTGGGGGTATCCTAATCGAGAATAAGTGGCTTAGCCACTGTTTGGTTTTAAGAAGGAAAGAAAAAAAAAGGCGGGGGCTGCTGCCCCCGAGACTCGAACAGGGAACCAAGGGGAAGGATAGAGCGCATGTAACCAGTTGGACAGGACAATCCCGTGCCAACTAATCCCACAAAATATATATATATATATATATATTATACATAAATTGTACTAAATAAAATAAAATTAATTAATTAAATTAAATAATAGCGAAATAGACCGATGTCCAAATTAAACAAGTTATTAGTGTATTTTGATTATCTTGGACCTTCTGAGTCCAATGGTGAGGTCCGCGTCGCGAGACGGGGTCCCAAAAAATAAAGACCCGTAAAATACTAAAATGACCAAAATACCCCCACTGCTACCAAACCTAAAAGGAATTTCGCTAATAGTGGCAAAATGCATCGCTAAAGAGATTTTGCGACGCACAAAGGGGCGTCGCTAAAAACGTCACAAATAGTCGCGTCACTAATAGTATTAGTAACGTACACATCCCTGTTCGTCGCTAAAGGTAACTATTAGCGACGCTCCCTGTGCGTCGCTAATAATTTTGATGGTGCGTCGTAAATACTATACACGAACGCAATGGGCGTCGCTAAAAGCTACTATTAGCGACGCTCTGTGTGCGTCGCTAGTGGTATCTTTTAGTGACGCTTACTGTGTGAGTTGCAAATGGTATATTTATCCGACCTTTAGCAACGCTTGTTGTGCGTCGCTAATAGTTTGTAGCAATCTTTAGCGACAAATTTGAAGCGTCGCTAGAAATTCATTTCTTAGTTTTTAGCGACGCATTTTGTGTGTCACTAAACGTTTGAATTTTTTTTCTCTACATTATATATTTTATTTGTTGTGTTATTCCTGTTTAAACCTGTATCAATCATCCTCATACACAGTAAAATCTAAACATTCTGAAATGAATATTTATTAAAAAAGAAAAATACATTTATATATATATATTATACTAATTAATTAGTTACATTTGTAAAAGTACAATTTAAGAATAAATAAAAAAAAATTGTCTTAAAAAATGTAACTACAGATGTCAATGAAAAAAAAAATAGATAAAAATAGTCAGTCCCGATGCAAGACCTAAAGACCCCGGCGGAATAATCTCGATCAATCTGAAATAAAGATCAAATGATATATATTAAAACAGTTATTAAATATATATGAAAGTGAATATATTTTTTTTTCCATGCATAAATAGTAAGAACGGCATAAATTCACCTAAGTTGCAAACTACTAATCCGAACTGATTACCCTAAGTTTTTGGTAGTCTATTTTGTCATTTGTAAGGTATGTGATGGGGTATCGAGATAGTTAGGCGGATATCCGGCATTTTAGTCTGTCAAAACTCAAAAATGGGCCTTTTTAGAGTAGAAACTTGCATAAGTTTCAAACCATTAATCCGAACTGAATGCTGTAAGTTCGTGCAAGTCTATTTTATCATTTTTGAGGTGCGTGATGGGGTTTCGTGGTAGTTAGGCCGATATCCGGTGTTTTGGTCTGTCAAAACCCCAAAATGGGCCTTTCTGGAACAGAAACTTACATAAGTTTCAAATAGGTGATCCGAACCGAGTGTAGTAAGTTCATGCAAGTCTATTTTATCATTTGTGAGGTGTGTGATGGGGTTTCGAGGTCGATAGGCCTATATCCGACATTTTGGTCCATCAAAACTCCAAAATGGGCCTTTTTGGAGCAGAAACTTGCATAAGTTTCAAACCATTGATCCGAACCAAATGCCGTAAGTTTGTGCAAGTCTATTTTATCATTTTTGAAGTGTGTGATAGAGTTTCGTGGTAGTTAGGATGATATCCGGTATTTTGGTTCGTCAAAACTCCAAAATAGGCCTTTTTAGAGCAGAAACTTACTTAAGTTTCAAATTGGTGATCTGAACTGACTGTAGTAAGTTGATGCAAGTTTATTTTATCATTTGTGAGGTATGTGATGGGGTTTCGGGGTTGGTAGGCCGATATCCGGCATTTTGGCTCGTCAAAACTCCAAATTGGGCCTTTTCGGAGCAAAAACTTGCATAAGTTTCAAACCGGTGGTCCAAACCGAGTGTAGTAAGTTTGTGCAAGTCTATTTTATCATTTTTGAGGTGTGTGATGGGGTTTCAGGGTCGATAGGCTGATATCCAGCATTTTGGTCCTTCAAAACCCCAAAATAAGCCTTTTTGGAGTAAAGACTTGCATAAGTTTTCAACCGGTGATCCGAACCGAGTGTCGTAAGTTTGTGTAAGTCTATTTTATCATTTGGGAGGTGTGTGATGGGGTTTTGGGGTCGATAGGCTGATATTTGGCATTTTGGTCAGTCAAAACTCCAAAATGGGCCTTTTTAGAGTAGAAACTTGCATAAGTTTCAAACCGGTGATCCGAACCAAGTGTAGTAAGTTTTTATAAGTCTGTTTTATCATTTTTGAGGTGTGTGATGGGGTTTCAGGTTCGGTAGGCTAATATCCGGTATTTTGGTCTGTCAAAACTCGAAAATGGGCCTTTTTGGAGTAGAAACTTGCATAAGTTTCAAACCGTTGATCCGAACTAAGTACCGTAAGGTTGTGCAAGTATATTTTATCATTTTTGAGGTGTGTGATGGGGTTTCGGGGTCAGTAGGCCGATATCTGGAATTTTGGTGTCAAGACCCACACCAGCATAGTAAGATATTGTCCGCTTTGGGCCTGCGGCCCGCATGATTTTGTTCTTGGCTGGGCTTTTGCCCACCAAAAGGCCTCTTACTAAGTAGTGTGCAGCCCCCCCTTATGAATACCTTAACCTTCTCCTCCCCGAGCGATGTGGGATGGCATTACCCTTCTCCCTCCCCCCCTTCAGGCTCGGCCTCTCAGGGGCGAGCAGGGTCCCTCAGAACCACTCACCACACTTCCGGTCGGGTTCCGGCTCTGATACCATCTGTCAAGACCCACACCAGCATAGTAAGATATTGTCCGCTTTGGGCCTGCGGCCCGCACGGTTTTGTTCTTGGCTGGGCTTTTGCCCACCAAAAGGCCTTTTACTAAGTAGTGTGCAGCCCCCCCTTATGAATACCTTAACCTTCTCCTCCCCGAGCAATGTGGGATGGCATTACCCTTCTCCTCATCTTGTCACGCCCCGAATTCCCGACCGAACCCTGGGACGCGACTGAAGGAAACAAAAGAAGAAAATAAAATAAAATATAAATAAATAAATAACGATTTAATGAATTTTTAACTAAGTTTACTAATTTAGATACAAGCCTATTCCACTAACATAACGCTACATCCATATATCTCTGTCAATACACATACATTCCCAGTTTATAAAAATTTCGGCAGAACCTCCTTTTTTTTTCAAACCTTTTTCCCCTTGATAATCACAATGCATCATATAACATCATATAAATATAAATACATCACAATCCATCCTCACTCGATGGCCACAACCTTATCAAAGTTAAATATACATTGTCTAATTATCCAATCCATCACATCTACTCCTACACTTAAACTAAAAGATCATTTATTACAATATACAATACCATTTCCATTCTTTTTAGAAACACACCAATCCTTTATAAAATCAAAATACGCCCCAAGGGCCCAAATATTCTGAAATTGGGATTTTAATGAGATTTAGTATTTCTGTTATTGTTTGTTTTGTTTCGTAAGAAAACAGAGGATTGTGCATAGTTGAGGGTTTGTATTGAAGGATGAAGCGGTGGTCATTGATGTAACAATTAGAGCTGTTGTTACAGCAGCAATTGAAGTTGCAGTTGAAGGACTTAGTGCGGCAGTTGTGGACAAGTCTTGAAGATGAGACGAATACGGTAAAATTTGGCAAACTCTATGAATTATGATGGGGTTTGGAGTGAGCATAATTAGATTCTGAGTCTTATGCTTGAAGCTGAGGGTCACAAGAAGGGGCTTGAGGAACTTGATGAAAATTGAATAAGGAACGCGAAACAACAGGGTAAAACACTAAATTTTAGTCTTGAAATTTTAGAAACATGAATAATTAAATTGATTATGGGATTTCATTAAATATAGAAATAGTTTTAGATCAAATGGGAATCCAGAAAAATAATCCAAACACAATTTAACGATTGAGTTTTGTATTTTTATTCGGGCCAAACCGGGTTGAGTCCGACCCAACTCAACCATTCAGATAGCTGCCTAACAATATTACTGTATGGGTAAAATTTTAGATTTGAGTTCGGGAAGTGTTTGGTTGAAAAGGAGAAGCTATCCAATAATTGGCTTAAATTGGAAACGTACAGGAAAAATAATATAAACTTATATAGGAATTGGAGAAATTATGGGCAATAAATAGAACCTTGTAAGATTTTAATTATTCCCAGAAATTGGGGTTAATTGTGAATTGACCCGAGTAAATGACATAATATTTAATTAAATAATTATTTAAAGGGGAAATAACCAAAATGCCTCCAGGTCAAAGAGTAATCGAACGGAATCAGATTAAAGTAAACAAATAGTGAATTCTAATTATTCCGAGCATCCCAAAATCAACCGTGGAGTCTGATTTGTGAAAAGAGACCTCGGGAATTGGGAAATCGTGAAAGGACCAAATGACCATTTTACCCTTTAGGGTACAAATGTCCAAATTGAATTCCGCGAAAGCCTGAACCGACTTTGTTCGGCGTTCCGGATTCAATGGTGAAGCCTAATTGAGTAAAAGAAATACCAATCATAAAAAGACATAAAATTTGATGAATAGCATAAATTTGTGTAGCGACATATATTGAGACTTGTTTGTGAATTTTAGGAACATCGAAGTGAAAGGCGAGGACCCTCTAAACATATGCAGTGGGAGGACTGAGTTATTGATCAGTTGACTGGACTACGTAGTGGACACAGCTTAGTAGGGTTGTGACCAACCCTATCAGGTATGGTACTTTACTAAGTAAGGAATAGAATTAACTTAGGATTGATGTGCATATTGATTGAATGCTTTTGTGCTTATCTGCGGATAGAAGATCACGTAGGACTTAATTGCTTCCTTGAGTTGATTGTTTACGTGTTTTCGTGCTCTTTATGATTATTGGGGAGTTGTGATTTACTTTTTGAGTTATTATCATATGTGATTTATGTTCTAAACGGTTTATTGATATTGCGATACGTGGGTTTGCGTAAGTGTTGAGATTGATTGAGTATGACACGTAGCATTGTGAATGAAGTCTTGTGATTTGATCTTCATTGTGATGAATTATTTAAAGTATGTTTCATATGCTTATGAAAGTGACGTTTCATTTGGACTGTATTATTGCATGATGAAATCATGGCATATTGGCATAGTGTGATTCCTTGAAAGCATAGTGTGGGTCAGCACGAGGTGCTGGTGCATTATGAGGGTGCAGGTCCTGTGGTGAAAAATCCAAAATTGGCCATTAGGTACTCGCAAGCCTACGGGGTCCGGATCGTAAAGCGAGACATATATTGGTACTTGCATGCCAACAGGGAAGAACCGTGAAGCGAGACATGGGTGTGACATTGAGATGCATGGGTGTGTCATGCATATTGCATGTGCATGTGTTGATGAATTTGTGAACGTGATATAGAGTTTTATACAGATGTAGTTTGTACATTGCCATTATATATTGTATGCATGATTAGGAAGGCATTGAGATATACATGTACACTTGCACAAGCCACATCTTAATTTTGTTCCTTGCATTAGTATTGTACCATACCAGCATGTTGGCGCTGACCCATTCGTGGGCACAGGTTTCAGATAAAGCATCCTGGTACGCGGGACTTGATGAAGTCTTGGAGAAAGGAGAGGAAATAAATTTGGAAGAATATTTGGGATATTTCAATTAAACTTACTGGATTGTCCTTTCTTTTCTTTTCTTTTATTTCATTCAGTCGTTCCTCGAGTTCGCAAAAATCCGGGGCGTGACATTTGGTCTGTCAAAACTCCAAAATAGGGCCTTTTGGAGCAGAAACTTACATAAATTTCAAACCGGTGATTTGAACCGAGTGTAGTAAGTTTGTACAAGTCTATTTTATCATTTGTGAGGTGTGTGATGGGGTTTTGGGGTTGGTAGGCTGATATCCAACATTTTGGTCTGTCAAAACTCGAAAATGGGCTTTTTGGAGCAGAAACTTGCATAAGTTTCAAACCATTGATCCAAACCGAGTGCCGTAAGTTCGTGCAAGTATATTTTATCATTTAAGAGGTGTGTGATGGGGTTTTGGGGTCGGTTGGCCAATAATTGGAATTTTGGTTCGTCAAAACTCCAAAATGGGCCTTTTTGGAGCAGAAACTTGCATAAGTTTCAAACCGGTGATCCGAACCAGGTGTAGTAAGTTCGTGTAATTCTATTTTATCATTTGTGAGGTGTGTGATAGGGTTTCGGGGTTGGTAGGATGATATCCAACATTTTGGTTCGTCAAAACCCCAAAACGGGCCTTTTTGGAGTAGAAACTTGCAAAAGTTTTTTACCAGTGATCCGATCCGAGTGTCGTAAGTTCACTTAATTATGAGTTGAGTTGATTTATTTATCTAAAATCTATATTTGAGACTGTTATTAGTACAAATTTTAATTAATTTGGGTGTTCTTCTATAATTATGTTTTTTTTTTCATAAAAAAATGTGAAAGAGTTTTGACTCTTTTATTCAAGACAATATAAAATAATTAAGTCTTTCCATTATAGATCAACATGAAAAAGATGAAGAGCTAGTGTGAACACTTAACAACATGATAAGACATGGAATGACTCATATTTCATTCAATGTCTTAAAAAAAGTATATGTTAATGAAAAGTGGGACCCTATGTTTAGCCATGGTTAGCCCTCTATTTATTAAATGATTTTGTAAGTATTTAGGAGGTGTATGTATATCTGTGTTTGTGTGTGTGTGTGTGTAATAGATGGTGCAATATATAATATTTATATAAAAGAGGAATATAATGTGAAGTGTTGCATGTGGAATATCTTCTATCATAGAAGATGTAGCTTCCTTGATCTCATACGCTACATGGGGTTCCATTTTTGTCTCACGAGCTAACTCGAGTGGAAACTCTTTCTCGCAAGCACTTGAATCAAACACACACACATTAAAATTCATGTCTCCTATATGCTCAAATACTGCAAAATCTCTGAGATAGAGGCCATGGTGTTGCGCAAAATTATCCCAACCTTCTCAGAAGTAAATAAATCCTTTGGCACATTTACCAATTTTAACATGCCATGGCCTTTTACAACTTGTTAGAATCGCTTCTTCCGATTTTATTTCACCTAGTTGTCCACAGAAAGCCGGTGGAATGCACTATACAAATTTGAAATTTAGAAAATGATATTAGAGTGATTGAGTCACTATGAAATGTTGCTACATTAAGAAGAGAAAAGACACTTGGATTGACCACACACACACACACACAAACACAGATATACATACATATATATATATATAGAGAGAGAGAGAGAGGACATACAAGTTCTGTAAGAAAACCAGGCATCATGACCTTGAAGAAAAGCCTAGAAATGGGAAGCTTCCTTTCCATTCGAGAATAAGACATATTCTCACCTATTTGGCAAGTATGATAGTCAAAACAGAGAAGAGAATTGGAAGTCCTTTCATTGTCCAAACAATCCTAATCTTATCCATAACGAGCTACCATTATAGGGTAATGTTGATTATCAAAATTCAAACTAGGAATATGGATAGGATCCAGATGGTCAAGCAATTTCTATTCATTTAAAAAGGGTAGGCCAAGGGTTGTTAATGGTTCCAAGGGTTGTTATTAATAAACTTTTACTTCTAATTTCACGAGATATAAAATCATGTATTAATATTCAAGTCAAACACTACATACATATCAATGATAATAAAAAGTGAAAATACCTAATAAAGACATCAAAATAGTTGTAGACTAAATTTCTAATATTATTCATCAGTATATACTACCCAAAAAAAATAAAATGCCTAACATTTTAAAGATAAAGAATGAACATCTGCAATATATATTATATTAGCCAACCCAACTAACCTCAATAAATATTCATCTATCCATTCCTAAATCTATTGGTATTGATGCTTATCAACTATTATGATGCATATATATATATATAGAGAGAGAGAGAGAGAGGGAGAATCAAATTCCCACTAGGTACACTATTGTCCCCTTTATGACGCTGACCACCTTGATACATCATGAAATGCAATAATTCCCCCATCCAATGGTCACAACTACTTAATTATGTAATGTATATGATATCCAACTTTAAATATTTGACATGCCCAAAAGTGGCACTGCAGGTAGGATTGGGACAAGTAGGCTTTTTTTTTTTGTTAGGTGTAGTCTTGATCATTAAGTTGAATAAAAATGATTGAAATTGTGAGATAAAAAATAATTAGTTCATCTCAAAGTATTAACAAGTGCAAGACTTAATTTTGGCTTAATAACTCATAATTTTCTCAATGGTTTAATACATGACCAGTTGGCCAAATACGATATCACTCAATAAAATTTAATTTTCAAAAATGAATTCAAATCAAAACCCAATAAAAAAAATTATCTTTTTGTATTATCAAAATTCTTAAAAAATCAAATCGTAATAGCAATCTATAAGAAGAAGGAAAGGCATGCACTAAACCCTAAGTTAAGATTTAATCCGTGATTGTTTTGCAAAAAAAAAATAAAATGCCTAACATTTTAAAGGTAAACAATGAACATCTACAAAATATATTACAAAAGTACTTATCAGCAAAAAGAGAAGACATGATAAAGTGTATCTGATGAATCAGCTTCGAGTTCTAACAAGTACACAACATATACAGTGCAATATATATATATATAGACAGAGAAATAGAGAGCTAGATCATCTACTTGAAAGCAATGAAAGGTCGTTGAAGATCTCTAAACGAAGTGAGAGAGATGGAGAGAGAAAGAGGCTACGTTCGGCCGTCGTTGGAAGCGAGGGGAGACAATGACAGAGAGTAAAAGTGAGGGTGAGAGAGGGAAAGTGAAGAAGAAGAAACGGCGCTGGTATAAAAATGGGGGAATTTTTTTACGACGTGCATCATGCGTCACTAATACGTTAGTGTGTGCCGCTCAAACTTCACTACAACGATGTCGTTCAATTAATAAAACTATTAACGACGCATGATATGCGTCGCTAATAGTCCATTTTTGGTCACAAAAAGTTGCATGCCTATTTTTTTCCCGAGAAATGAATTTTTTTACTCCTTTTAGCGACGCACGCCTTGTACATTGCTCATAGTTTCCTTTAGCGACGCTCAGTCGTGCATCACTGATAATGAGTGTCGCTAAAAATAGTATTTTTTGTAGTGATTTATAATCTTTAGATTAAACTACATACTTTTATAGATATGAATGATTACTTGATAAACGATATAGACTGAATAGTGAATCTTGAAAGGGTCATTATCAAAGAATGTTATACAGTGGGGAAAATCTTTAGTAATGAAGGAAACATTATGCGTCCTGCCGTATGATCATAGGAGCTTGTTATAAGTGTAGAAGAGGGGGACATCTCATAAAGAATTACTCAAAATGGAATCAGGCTAACAAGGGACCCATCTGAGGGTCAGCTTGGTATTCTGTCTAAATATTTAATTTCTGTATTATATATACATGACTGTCATTTAAATTTGACTACTAGATACATGAGCATGATAGATAGAAAGTAGCAAAGAAATGAAAGGATAATAGAACCTTATCGAGATTTAGAACACTAGAGTTTTGAGGACAACACTCAAATAAGGAGGGGAGAATGTAATACCCCGACCCGAAATTCAGAACCTAGTAACACATTTTACGAAAACACAAACGATAGTCCAGAAGTTAACTACAAAAAATGATCGAGAGTCGGGAAATATACAAATATGTATATTCCTATACATGTTTATGATATGTGTTACAAGAATATAGTAGTATACATATAATTATATATGTATATTAACACATGCAAAAATACACACATTAAGTGTGTATTGTGTGTGTATAGCCAAAATGTATAAATAGATATATATATATATATGTATACTAGTAGTATGTATATATAATATATAAATATATATATATATGTTGTTATAATATGATATAATATGTATGCATATAAGAATATACATATATGTTTATGGAAGAAATAAATAAAGAAAAATATAAATACATGTATATAAATATAAATATAGATATATATATATATATATATATTATTAGTATGTATATATATATATATGTTCTAATATACATGTATATTAACATATATATATATATATCTGTGTGTGTGTGTGTGTAGGTAAAATAATTAAATTATAAATGAAAATTCAAATGAAAGAATTAAAGAAAATAGAAGAAGATTGCGAAGAGAAGCTGGGAGTGTCGGCCAAAAGGTGTGTGTGTGTGTGTAAGTGAGTGTGTGTGTGTGTGTACTTGGTGTGTGTGTGTGTTAATATAATATACATATATACACAAAAAAATCAAGAGACCATTAATGTAAAGTTGAAATGTAAAAGAGAGAATTAAAAAGAGCAGAGGAAGGAAGTCAAGGAAGGGAGGAAGAGAGGGAAGGAAGAAAGAGAGAAATACAGCCTTAGGATGCATTAGAAAGGAGAATAAGAAGCTGAAGTAAGTTTTGGGATGTTCAGAAGTGGAAAACAGAAGGAGAAGAAGAGAAAAATAAGAAGAAAAAGTTAAGAAAACTTTGTAATTTTCAAGTTTCGAATTTACTGATTTTTTTGTAAAATTGCTTAAAGCATAAAGATAATTACATGGTTCTAAAGAGCATGAAAAATGATGAATTTAGGAAGAAACCGCGGCCCATTTGGTTAAGAAACGAGTGAGAAAAACCAGTTTAAAATTTGAAGAAAAATTTCGGGTCATTGAGTTTTTGATCGATTTAGCTTGTTTTATGAATTGGGAATTGTTGCCCATAAGTGCAAAAAATTGTAGGTAAAATTTGGGCTCAAAGTAATGGCTAAAAAGCCATGAAAAAGTGAAAATTAAGTTCGCCAGAAAATTGGGACAACTCGCCGGAGCTGGCTGCAACTCCATTTTCTGACGCCTTTTGGCGACTGAAACTGAATTCCAAGGGTAGATATGAAAAGCCCATGACGAGTAGAAGAGGACCCAAGTGGTCAGACATCAAAAATCATTGGAAAACAGCCATCATTGCCGAAGAAGATGACCGGCGCATGGCTGGCCGAAAAAACGCTGCAGCGTGCATGTTGGTTTTTTTTGTGTTTTTGGGCCATGGGTCTGTCGGGTCGGGTTGACCCACCCGTCCACCCATGTGATAGACCCAATACAGGTGTAGCATGAGGGATTTTTAAAAGTTTAAAAAATGGTGATTAGGGGCAGTTTGGATACAAGAATAGTAGATAGAAATTTAATTGAAAATGAGAACAAGGATAACTTATCCAAGGTTTAAGAGATCCATTGTTTGGCTATTCCAAATTGGAATAGAAAATTGTAAAATTCATAATTTACCCAGAACTTATGGTAATTACATTTTGACCTCAAGTAATAAAATAATAATTAAATTAAAGGAGAAATTACTAAAATGCCCCTAAGTCGAAAAGTAGTCAAACGAACTCCAATTAAAATAAAAGAATAGTGAATTTTTATTATTTCGAACATTCCAGACTCAATCGTGGAGTCCAATTTGTGAAAATAGGTCTCGAGAAATAAGAAACCGTAAAAGTGCAAAATGACCGTTTTACCCTTTTTAGTACCGAAATCCGAATTGAATTGCGCAAAAGCCCAAACCGACTTTGTTCGACATTCCAGATTCAATAATAGAGTCTATTTAAGTAAAATAGATATCAAAAATAAAGAGATATAAAATTTGATGAATAGCATAAATCCATGTAACTATAAACTGAAACATTTTTCGACGTTGTGGGCTCAATAGTGGGGTCCGCATTTTGAAATAAGGTATGGAAAGACACGACACGTAAATATGTGAAGTAAATAAATCAAAATTAAAAATAATGGAGCTACCAGAAGAGTATAAATTGAAATAAAATTTAATTCCTAACACATTAAATTATGTCGTAGATTAAGATTACGAGTTAAATTAAGTACATATGAAATTTATGGAATGTTAATAAATCATTTTAGGATTGTCAAGGGAAAAGGGAAGGCACACCAGTAGCACCGACCCTGAAGTTAAAGGTTAGTAACCCTGTATTTGAAGTGGAGATTTAACTCCATGTATTTGAAGAAGTTTTAAGTTCAAAATATTTGAAGAAATTGAATGTCAAATTGAGTATTACATGATTCTTGTTTTAAAGTATTTCTGTTCTTATAAATCCTATTGTGACATGCTTAGTGAATGGTTTCTACTATAGTTTTCCTTAAAAATATGTTTCAGCATGTCTAAATTTAAAATGCCAAATCTCTTGAAAATATTCTGAATTTGCATATTCCAAGTATTTAAAGATTCTATCGTGAAGTCATGAATATCATGTTTTGAATGCTCTTAAATGTATATATTTGAAGTCATATTTTAAATGTTCTTGAGAAGCATTTATTTGAAGAAGTAGTATTTCGATGCTCCTTAAAAAGGCATCTATTGAAGAAGTTACCTGTTTTAAATGCTTTTATAAAGCAAGATGAAGCGTGCATAAGCACTAAGAATGATTTTGGGTTCTTCGGAATTCAATTGACATGATGAAGTGATTTTGGGTTCTTCGGAGCGTAATTGACATGATGAAAATGATTTTGGGTTCTCCAGAACTCAATTGACTTGATGAATGCCAAGTAGCAGGATCTAATCCCCCAAGCATAAGATATATCCACGAGAAACCCTATCTGTTTTGTTAGGGAGTAAGTATAAGCCCTACCACGTCGAGGGACCAGGCAGCTGCTCCTGATCTGTTCGGTTGAGTTTTCTCTATTGTAGATGTAAAATGGGAGTCCGGTTCAAAACGAATTCTACTAATGAAAGTGATAAGATGATATGTGTGAAAATGGAAGCAGGTTTTACCCTCATTTTATTTTGCATACCTACATGTTTTGAACTTTCTATACTCTATTTGAAAAAGTACATGTTAAGCTTGATTTCTTAAATGTTTCAAGCTATCTGTTTTAAAGAATGCATATATTCTATATTTGAAGTATACGAGCAATTGGTAGTGATTGTTTTATAAAATCTCTTATACTAAACACTGCCAATTGAAAACCCATGACAAATGCTGGAATTACTCACAAGCTTATATTAGCTTACCCGAATTTTTATCCGACCCCCTTTCAGGTGACTAACAATAGTCTTGACTTGATGACGTTGATGATTAGAGCTTTGCCCATTTTGAGGAATGGCGTAAGCAGTTATGTGCAGACTAGCAGTCTTTTTGAGAAGTACTATAAAGTTTAGTAGTAACATTTTGTATTAGAAGATAGTAAAACAGTTATGTATTAAGCCCCATGGGGCAATTGAACATGTATTAATTATAAAGTCCTTTAAGTTTTTATTATGCTCTGAATGTATAATCATGTGTACCGTTCTGAAGAAAAATTTAAAATAAGAAAAGAAAAGAAAAAGTTGTTCATGCTTCCGCAGACACAGGCCGCCCATCCGATACTGTTGCTTATGTGAGCCTCACCCTGAGGCTTCCGGGTCGAAGGGTGGCGGATCGCGATACAAGATCCACACAGGGTAGGTTTTGGGTCGTGAAAAATTGACCTCTAGACTTATGACCCTTAAACTTTAGCGAGTTGTAATACTTTAGTCTTAATCTCCCATGGACCACTAGAACCATAAGCTCTGATACCAACTCTGTCACGACCCAAAACCCATCCTATGCGGATTAGGGGTCCATGACCAGGTCTGCGGCCCGTGGGCCATTCCCCGTCAAAAGGATCTAAAATGCTAAGTAAGGTTTTTAATAAAACATTTTATAGTCAACAGTAAATCCAGTAGCATAGTCAGGTTATCATTTAATGAATGCCAAAAAAACATAAGTGTTTATAAGTACAGATCCTCCTAAAAAACAACTGACAGGACCGTGGTGACTTAGGAGATATTAAGACCTTCCAGTATTTAATTTAATAGAAAAACTCGCCAAAAAGCTTCCAATAGCTTGCAAGCACCTAAACCTCCTGAGCGCTTGAGGGTCCTCTTACTTCCTACTGTCTTGAAAAAAATAAGGGACGGGTGAGCTAACAAAGCCTAGTAAGTAATTTCCTAGCTTTAACATGGGTCAGGGTTATTTCACAAGAATGATCCAATAATAAGATAACAGATAGCCAATAGCCAGTCACCAAGATGTACAACAATAACCCGAGGGTCCAAAAGGCTTATCCTAACATAAGATACAAGAAGATGATAACAAATCAATCAAAATGGAATCTAGACTATCATGATGAATCGCTGCCACAAACAAAATGTTAGCCAATCAAAAGTAAATCATGCTTGCAACAATATGATCATTCACAAGGCATAGAATATGATCATTCAACGAATACAAAAATAAATCATCATCGAGTTCTAACAATACAGTTGCATAAATAATCCGGGGCCCGGCATACCTTACAAAATGCACATTCAAGTTCACCTTTTACTCCCGAGCTTACTGAATAACGTAAGAGCTCTTTTACCTCAAGTCCTCATAGGACACACAAGACCCCCAAAGGGTCCACCTTGTAGTCTGTGAATAGATGGGTCATTGTGACGGAGCACATCCCTGGGCACTTGCAAAATGTCATGATCAACAAAATACCACACGGGATAGACAAGCATGTGAATCAATCAATTTCTCAATCAACGAGTCATAACATGTATGGTATAATAAGATTTCCAACAACATGATATAGCACAAGATCATAACATGGTATACATGGATGTAGAATTAAGCTTAAATACCAATAATCAAGTTCTCAAATGATATAGGCAAGCAAATCAATCCGAAGTACAGGCATCACAAATTGATTGGCATCAATTCAAAGAATTTAGGATCATCATGTGGGTAATAGAGTACAATGTTGGCAACATTAGAAAAAAATGTGACATGGCTAAGGAAAAACCCATATTAAAGCATAGGAGTTACTCACCCCAAAAATTAATTTCAGTACTTCTACTAATTTAAGTCTCCTTCTCCTTCCCTTTGGAGGTTCCTATAAATCAGAAATTTAATCGTCATTGACTCATTTTTAATTATCTAGGTCAATGCTCATGTTTATGATTTATTTAACTCTCTCAAGTATTGTTTGGCATATTTTTAAGGTTGCTAAATTTTATACATCGGCCTTCAAAATATTTTATTCAGGTAAACAGACTCCATCATTGAGTCCGGAACGTCCAAGAAAATAAATCTAAGCCTTCGCGGCTTCTCATTTGGTTTCGGGTACCCCTAAGGGAAAAATGGTAATTTTATATTTTATATGACTTAGTTTTTTTTGGAATCCCGGTTCACAAAATGGACCTCACCATTAGGTCCAGAATGTCTGACATAGTCAAAATACACTATTTGTTTATTTAATTTGGACATCGGGATATTTTCCTATTTTTAAATAAATTTAATTAATTTAATTAATCTAATATTGTTATTATATAATATATAATATTTTGGTTAACATATGTCAACAGTGATGGTAGTGGCTCAGTGGTCCTTAGACTGGGTTTAAGGCTTGGGCAGTGAGGGGTTTCATGTTTGAATCGGCGGGCCAGCAACTAATCCTATATTTTTTTTCGAAGGATTCCTAGTCCACACAACGGACAAGGGCAAATCAGGGATACATTATCCTTGTTCCGTATGCAAACATCAATTGAATTTATTAAGTTCATAACCAAACAGCCAGGTTTGTTTTAATTTTAAAACATAACACACACAAAATGGCGTCGTCTAATTAATGCAGTGGCTAACCTACAGGCCTACACATGTCCGAGCCAACATGCCTGTCTTGAACAAGTTGGGCGAGTCAACTCAGTCGACTCGTCATCTTCTTCATCGCATGAGCTAGTGTTGCCCTAATTTCAAGTTTCCAAATCCTTTCAATTTCGTGGCTTTTTAGGATGCCTCTTCTTTCTGTTTTGAATGGTGTCAATTACTTAGGGTCTAGGCAACTTTTGGCATTTGTCTTAGGTCCCAAGTCAAGCTCTAGGAGCCATGGTGGGTTGTGAGGTCTTGGGCTATAACTGCTTCGTAAACCCTCATTTTGTCACCAAATCCTGCGGGGTTTGGCTTATTTTGACCATCATGGCAAGGGGGTTCGATCCTCATTCTAAAATCGAGGGCTAGGGGTCTATTTCGAAAGCTGGGTTTCAAACCCGAGACCTGTAAGTCCACTGTTAGTGGTCTTCCCTTGGGGGTTTAGATCGCAGTTTAGGGGTTTTGAAATCCTCATGAAGCCTAGGTTGTATCTTAAATTTTAAAAACCAATTTTGTGAAAGTCATTTCAGGTCTGTTGCATGGAAGGTTTGTTAATGGCTGCCACGCATGGCTTTGGGCTTTTAGAGCGCCCTTAGCCCTCTCAGTTCTCCTATAACAGTCCTTAAAGGTTGCAGTGTCTCATGCATGCAGTTATAGGTACTCAAAAAGACTAAAACAGTAAGCAAAAATGAAAAAGGAAAATTCTGAGTTTTGGTATTTTATACCTTTGGTGGCCTCCTTCTTCTCCTAGGCTGAAAGTGAGGTCCTCACTATGGTGGTTCTGTTCTTGTTTACGCACTCCCCGATCCCCTTCTTCTTTGTATCTCCAATGGACACACACACTTGTATTTACACACACAATGTCCCCCATCTCTCTCTCTCTCTCTCTCTCTCCCTCACAATCACTCACGCACACACACTGTTTGAGTCTCACACACTCAGCACATTCAGCACACACTTAAGTGTTTCAAAAATGTATGACCATATATATAATTGTACACCCATACATTTTCACCTACGCATGTACATCATGGGGTTCAGTTGTGATGATAAGAGCTGAGGCAGGCATGATGATGAGGGTTGAGGTATAGGGTGATGTGGTACGAGGTAGTGCATGAATAGCCATTGGCCAATTTGGGAGTTAGGCTTGGTTAAATTGAGGTTATATACATTTTTGTTTCCTAATTAGGCACTAAAAGTGCTGGTAACCCACTTGGTATATTTTTGAATGCTTAGAATCTTGCCTCACTTGGTCAAGGGTTCAAATTCCCTTGGCCTCACTTTTGACATTTTTCCCCCATTTTGGGCTTATGCCTCGTTTGGCTGGCACAGATTTTTGTTTTAGCTATTTCATTAATATTTTCTTTTTTGTTGCTCTTTTTACGAAACGATTTCTTCTGGTCATTCCCTATTTAGGTTAGCTTCGATGTTAAAGGCCTTGCACCGATTTTTATCTCATTGTGTTTTCTATAGTTAGCTAATTCGCGTTTTAACAGTGTTAAAATAGGGCTTAAATAGCTAAATTGCTGAATTAGATTCCCAAAAGACTTCATTACATTGATTAAACAGTAAAATAAAGTTTGGGGTGTTACAGCTTACCTTTGATAGCCTTTGGCGCGACACACATGATTTTGAACTCAGCTAGGGAGGGTAGCCATCATGCCATTTTACCAAAAAATGATGGTCATGTGAGAAGGTACCTGATGGGGTCACATTTGGTGACGACGTGAAATGAATATACCAACAATTAATGCCTGAATTTCTATGTTGTAAAGATCAGTGCGAGGCTGTAATACCCCGACCCAAAGATACCGGGTCATATGACCGTATATCGAGATGGGTCGGTTGAGTAGTACAACTTGAGCTGTTTAAAGCTCTGAACCAGGGCATTAAGTGGAACTATTCGATTTCGGACTAGTAATGGACTATTTAGAACAGTCAGTGTCGGGTAATACCCGAACACCTCAAGACCCAGCACCGTAATGCATGCACTCACGCATTTCAATGCACAACCATATTTCATAAACATGTAGTATGCCAAAAATGAGTGTATGTGTGCGTTGTTATAAATATATTAATATGCATATATATGGAAATATAAATACTCGTATAAGAGAGTATAGTATACGCATATGGAAAGGTGTATAGTGTGCATGTATGTATAGGAATAAGTATGTATACATGTGTATATGTATATATAATAAAGTAATTAAATAAATATATATGTAAATATCTTGTGTGTGTAAGTGTGAACAGAGTGTGTGTGTGTGTGTGTAAGAGGGTCGTGTATGTGTGTGTGTGTGTTCACATGTAAGTTAGTGAGTGTATATATAATATACATATATGTTACAAATATTTCTCCCTCAATTAATGCAAACTGAAAAGAGAAAAAGCAAAATTTATGATGATGTGAGGGCTAGTGTAGGGCTATGAAATCAGAGAGAGAGAGAGAGAAATAAGAGAGAGAGAGAGAGAGAGGTCGGTTGCTTCTTCTTTAAAAGAGACAAGCATGCATTGCATGCTTGTTTAGTAAGAAAGGGAACTAAGGGAGAAGAAGAAGAGGAATTCAGAGAGTGAAGGAGGTTAAGAACTCAACAAAAAGGTGTGGAAAACTTGAAAATTTTCATTTTTCTCTCTCTAGATTTTCTCAATGTATAAACTGTTTTAAGTCTTCATTTTGTATATGTCATATGTAGAACATGTATAGACTCATTCAAGCATGAGATCTGAGCTTAAAAACACTCAAAAATACCAAACCCAAAAGCTACGGCCATGGAAGACCTTGCCTGAAGCAGGTCTGAAACCATTACAACCAAAGCAGTTTTGGCTTATTAAGACTTCAAACAGAGACCAAGAGGGTTCTAAAAACCCTACTACGCGATCACAGAACCTAAGAAATGACCCCCAAAAAGTAACTTGTAGGTTCTGGGTTGAAGACCCAACCTTTCAACCGTGACTTAAAACCCACCTTTATGAATGAAAAGTGAGACCCCATGAAAAAGGGATCACAACGGAACAAACCCCAAGGGTTTTGGCTTAGAAACGAGCATATACGACCAAATTACAGTTCGGATTATCAAGGTTGAAACCGAGCAAATGAGTTCGATTTGAACTCCAAAATGAATGCCAAACTATTCCTTGATGTTTTAGAAACCTTTTGGAAAGAAAACAGAAGAAAATTTATGAGCCCAACTTCACGAATTTGAAGAAAACGAAAACCTGCAACTAGGGCAACACAGGGGTGATCGTGGGGAAGACGACACTGTTCGGGTCGGATTGAAAAACGGGATCGGACTTCGGGTTTGGGTAAAATTCGGATCCAAATGGGTTACGAGTTATTTAAACGGCAGGGTTTCGTTTTTAAATTTAAAACATTAGGGCTGACGTCATCCTGATGTCAACATTACGTATAAAACCGGCTAAACCGTTGGCTTACGAACGGACCGGACCGGTTCACTTGAATTTAAACCGAACCCACTAGTTTTCTGATTTATTTAAAATTAAATAAACCAAACCTTTTGTTATTTACAGTTTGACCCCAGAATTGCTAAGAAATTCCACTGTGGCCCAATTGATGGAAAAATTATGCAATTACACCTGTGGGAAATAATTAAATAATTAATTTAATTATTTAATTAATAAAGCAAAATTACTATTTTGCCTCTGGGTCATATATAAAGCAAATGAAGTCCAAATTAAACATATGAATAGTGTATCCTTACTATTTTAGATATTATGAGACTAATGGTAGGGTCCGTTTTGCGAGACGGAGCCCCAAAAAATAAAGACACATAAAGGGGTAAATGACCAAAATACCCCTTATTCAAAATAAACAAATTATAAATGTATTCTTACTATCTCGGACCTTCTGAGTCCAATGATGAGGTCCAAATTACGAAACGAAGTATGAAAAAATACGACACGTAAAATGGTGAATGACCATTTTGCCCTTTTTCATACAAAAGTCAGAATTAAATTCTAGGAAAGCCTAAACCGACTTTCTTCAACACTCCAGGACTCAATGGTAAAGTCTATTCGACCAAAAGAAATATCGCCGAAATATTAAACTAAGGCAAGTACGAGGAAATGAATTACGAAAATACACGACACGTAAACATGTGAAGTAAATAAATTTAATTTAAAGTTAATGGAGCTACTAGAAGAGTATAAATTGAAATAAATTAAATTTCTAACACATATAATTGTGTCATAGGTTAAGAGTACGAATTCAGTTAAGTACATATGAAATTATGAAATCGTTTTAGGATCTAATACGATTTAAGCATAGGTTAAGGAACATCGAGATGATATTACAGTGAATGTGAAGTTGATGAGATATTTATGGATTGTTCTTAGGAACTACAAGGAAGTGGGAAAGCGCATTATTAGCACTAACCCTAAAGGATCGAGGTGAGTAACCCTGTGTTTGAAATGGAGATTTAACTCCATATATTTGACAAAGTTTCAAGTTCAAGTTATGTGAAGTATTTGAATATCAAATTCAGTTTTTATACAATTCTTGTTTTTAAAATATTCTGTTATGACATGCTGGTTAAATGTTTTTATATTCAATTCTTTTCTTGAAAATATTTAGCATGTCCAGTTAAAATGCAAATTTCTTTAAATATTCTGAATTTGATTGTTACAAGTATTTGAAGTCCTATTTCAAAAGTCATACATTTCAGGTTTTAAATACTCATGAAAGTATCTATTGAAGAAGTCATGTGATAAATGTTTTACAAGATAAATGGTGTTTAAAGCACCCCCTATGATGGTTGAAATCCTTCAGGATTCAACAGTAAATGCCCGGTAGCAGGATATAATCCCCCAGGCAAATGAGATCGACAGTATTGGCAGTAAAATGGGAGTCTGGTTCGAAACAGATTCCACCTAATTAAAGAGAAAAGATGACAAATGTTTTTGGAAATGGAAGTAGGTTTTACCCCAATTTTCCTATACATGTTTATATGTTTTGAAGTAACGCTTTTGGAAATGGAAGCAGGTTTTTACCCTCATTTTCACTATGCATATGTTTTGAGTTTTATACTCTATTTAAGAAATGTTTCGAGTTTTTATACTCTATTTGAGAAATACGAGTTTTAGCTTGAATACTTTAAATGTTGCAAAGCTAACATGTTTTAAGAAATACATGATATGTTATATGTTTTGAAGTTCATATGTATAAGTTTAGCTTGAATACTTAAATTGTTTCAAAGCTATCTGTTTCGAGAATGCATATATTCTGTGTTCTAAACGTACAAGCAATTGGTAGTGTGTATTTTATAAAAATCTCATGTGTTAAACCACTACCAATTGAAAACCCATGACGAATACTGGAATTACTCACAAGCTTAGATTAGCTTACCCGGATTTATATCTGCCCCCTTTCAGGTGACTGACAATAGTTTTGATGTGAAGAGGTTGATGTTAGAGCTTACCCATTTGTGAAGAGTGTAAGTAGCTATTGCATGACTGGCAATCTTTTTGGAAAGACTTACAAAGTTTTAAGTTAATCTCTTTTGTATTAGTGAGATGGTACACCATTATGTATTAAGCCGTATGGAGTAACTAAACATGTTGTAATTTTAAAGTTCTTAAGTTTTATTATGCTCTGAATGTTATATCATGTGTACGCTATGTAAAGAGCGGCAGTACCGGACGGATGTGCAAATTTTAAAATGAGAAAAGAAAAGAAAAAAATTTTCACGCTTCCGCAACCACTTGATGCACATATATCCGATACCGCTGCGCATGCGAGCCTTAACCCTCAGGTCCCCGGGCTTGAGGGTGGCAGTCGTGATTCGAGGATCTGCACGGCATGGGATTCCGGGTCGTGATAGAGGCAATCTTGATCAAGAGTATAGTAGCGTGCCTCTGGTCTGTGAATGATCTTGCTAACATAATACAGTGGTCGTTCTTGCCTATCCACCTCTTAAGCTAGAAATGCCCCAATTGAGAGAGATGTCACTATAAGGTATAACAAAAGAGGTTTCCCTAGTCGTACAGTTGTCACAATTTAGGGCAAGGTCAAGATCTCCTTGATCTGGGTGAAGGCCTTCTGATGATCTTCACACCATTTGAACAAGGTTTCGACTTTGACCAAGGTACTAAAAGGTTGAGAGATTTCCGAAAAAGTAGGTATGAATATTTTCATCTAATCAGCCTTCCCAAGAAAATTCTTGAGTTACTTTCTTAATGTTGGCCTTGCCATTTCTTATATTCCTTTAATCTTCACGAGGTCTGTGTCGATTCAATGCCTATGAATAACGTACCTAAGAAACTTTCCTATAGTGACGCCGAAGGCATATTGTACCAGTCAAAAGGTTTTTGGTTGGACATGTCACCAATATGCTACAAAAGGGATAGTATATTGGCGAGGTGCTAACTAGTTAATCATTATCCCTAATCTGAATAGGGTGGGGATTAGGATGTGACAGAGTTGGTATCAAAGCATTAAGTTAAAAGGAAGGATACTAACAAAGTTAGTAACAAGCTACGGTACCAATAAAATTGGTTCCAAAATGTAATATTACATAAATTCAGGTACACACTTTGGAAGAGTAAGACATATAAGTCTAGATAGACCAGCTAAGATTAGTGAGACTAAGTTAAGTCTCGAATCTAT
The DNA here is from genome assembly GCA_008638375.1 of Nyssa sinensis. Classification (NCBI taxonomy): domain Eukaryota; kingdom Viridiplantae; phylum Streptophyta; class Magnoliopsida; order Cornales; family Nyssaceae; genus Nyssa; species Nyssa sinensis. Next base: position 35,793,663 of record CM018036.1, on the reverse strand, counting down.
AAAAACTAGGGAGAATACTTTATGTAACTATAATAGTTGAATGATGTTTAGACATATATAGACCTGTCAAGTGACAATTATCATTTTGGTTTACTAGATTAATATGGCAGCACCAAAAAAATGAGGACATAGAACCCAAGCCACTAAGACCTCGCAAGAAGTTGAGCAAGATAATACGTAGCCAAGAAATCCAATTTCTTAATCCATTTCTTAGCGCAATTTTGGTGTACTATAGAAGGATTCGCACGAGCATTACAACAAGCGCAACAGGCTCCACGGCCCGCGCATGTACCAATACCAGCCCAATTACAAGCTTGTAACCCAGTACCATAAATATCTCTAGCACCACCAACCGTAGTAACCACTATCAGCAACAAACTACTAGATCGTTTCCATAAGCTGAAGCCACAACCCTTTAGCATAGTCACTGACCCCATGGTGGCAGAAAAGTGGGTCTTATCTACGGAGAAATCTTTTGAGATGCTCAACTACACGGAGCAGCAAAAGGTCAAATTAGCAACCTTTATGTTACAAAGAGAAGCTCATCAGTGGTGGTTCATGGTAAGGAGGGAAGAGCCAGACATGGCATGGAATAGCTTTGTGTCTTTCCCTCAAACAGTTAAGGACTAGAAGGAAGATAATTCATGGACCTAAAGCAAAATGAGATGACGATGATCCAATATACCGCTAAATTTTCCTAATTATCTCGATTTTCCATTCACATAGTGAGGGGGGAAGGTAGAAAAGCCAGGAGGTTTGAATAAGGACTCGTCCGGGCCTTCACACCCAAGTGTTAGCATTTGCGTTGCCTACTTATACTGATGTTGGGTTCGTAACCACAGCGGAAGCGATTTCAAAAATCTAGTTAGATCTATTTCTTTACATGAATCATACAATCTTGAAAAGAGGGGTTAGAATTACCATGTTCTTGATAATCTTGATTGTTGAAGAAAACTTCATGAAGAGATTAATGTAATAGTCCTTCTCTTTCTTCTCTACGTCTTCTCCTCTTTTCCCTTAGGCAAACCATATCGCAAGAGAGTGGGCTGCCACTTATTTTTGTCTAGCACAAAAACTTATGATAAACGGCTCCATACATATCATATATATATATATATATATATAGGGCTTAATTAGGGCAAGAAAAAGGATCTAGTGGGTCCCACTAAGTCAACTTTTAATTAATCAATTAAATCTTAATTATCTCATAATTAATTTTAATTGACTAATTAATTTCAATTAACTCCACTATATAATTGAAATTGTACTCCAACTTAGTAGAATAGAGTAAACCCATATACACTATACTTTTGCAGTTGGCCCCTCTACATGGATACTAATAATTATGATTATACTGTCAAATTAATTCTCTAATTATTTTAGGAACATAATTCAATAATTATTAATCACTTGCAATTCGTCATCATTTTAATAAACAATTTACTGAAAAGATCGGATCCGAATTTCAGTGATTAATCTATTGAATTAGCACAAAGGTAATATTCATCTCTCTAATATATAAAGTGTAGATTCCATCTTGAGAATATGTGTTCCCACAGTCTAAATAATGACTTCCCAAGATACCGAGGTGTTGATCTAAAAAACCTCACTAATTGGTAACCCAAAGTCATCACTATTCAGAACTTGAGTTCACTATCCTCTCAGGATTAAGAGCTTACTACAAATAATGAATAAGAAACTTATCAAAGGTGACAGTTCCAAATGATCGTTTCTTATAGTGATCTAGTTCAGTGTATTCCCAATGCACCAATACAATAACCTAGAGTCCACTACTCTGATGGTTAAGATAAATCGCCTTATCACATAAAGGTTAACTATATTATAACTTGACAGATAAGATGTCAAGTTTTATCAATAGCCGTGAACAATTGTAGAATTGCCTATATAAGCAGTTCATATCTCTTGTGTATAAATCTCATTTATACATATGAACCACTCCTAATGAAAATTCAAGGACTAATCATCTCATGATATAAAGCAACATCCAAACATATGGTAATATAAAACTCAATAATAAATCAGATTTTTTAAATAATAATAAAATGTCTTGGGTATGAGGGCACACATCCTAACAAACTCCGACTTGCACTCACATCCATTTTTCATAACATCTGACACCCATCTTATCCACACGAAGCTCAAACTTTAGAAGGTAGAGCCTTAGTGAAAAGATCTACAAGATTATCCACAGATGCAACCTCGGTGACGATAATGTCTCTACGATGAACAATCTCTCTGATGAGGTGATACTTACGCTCTATGTGCTTTCCACCCTTGTGGTTTCTTGGCTTCTTGGATTGAGCTGCAGCTCTACTATTGTCACAATAAAGGACCATAGGCAATTGAGACAGTGGTACCACTCCTAGTTCCGAAAGGAACTTCTTCAGCCAAACTGCTTTCTAGCTGCTTCAAAGGCAACAACATATTTTGCTTCAGTGGTTGAGTTAGCAATACACTATTGCTTGACACTCCTCTAACTGATAGCTCCACCACCAAAAGTAAACACATATCTTGAGGTTGACTTTCTAGAGTCTTGATCTAACATAAAGTCAGAATCTGTGTAGCCAACTAGAACTAGATCAGCACCCTCATATCTCAACATATAATCTCTAGTCCTTCTCAAGTACTTGAGTATATGTTTCACAGTAGTCCAATGATTTGGTCCTGGATTAGATTGATATCTATTGACCATGCCTACTGTAAAAAAAAAAAAATATTTGGTCTAATGCAAATCATAGCATACATAAGGCTTCTTACAGCTGAAGCATAAGGAACTGCCTTCATGCTTTCCTCTTCCTAAGTGTCTTAGGACACTAATTATTGGACAGAGGTACTCCATACCTAAAAGGCAATAAGCCTTTCTTGAAGTTATGCATAACTTGACAAGGATTTTATCTATATATGTAGCTTGAGATAACCTTAACATTATGTTCTTCCGATCTCGCAAAAGCTTAATCCCAAAGATATAATTGTCTTTTCCCAAGTCCTTCATATCAAACTGATTCGCTAGCCAAACCTTTATCGTAGACAACACCCCTATATCATTCCCAATGAGTAATATATCATCCACATACATTACTAAGAACACCACCATGTTTCCTTCATTCTTTTTATACACACAAGGTTCATCGAGGTTTTGATCAAAACCAAATGAGTCGATTGCCTGATCAAATCGGATGTTCCAACTTTGGGAAGCTTGCTTAAGTCCATAAATGGACTTATGCAGCTTGCATACCATATGTTCTTGGCCTTTACCTATAAAACCATCTAGTTGCATCATATAGATGTCTTCCTCAAGATAGCTATTCAAGAATGTTGTCTTGACATCCATTTTCCAAATCTCCTAATCAAAATGAGCTGCAATGAATAAGAGAATCTGAATAGACTTAAGCATAGCAACTGGTGAAAAAGTTTCCTCATAATCGATACCCTCTTTTTGAGTAAACCCTTTCGCCACCAGTCTAGCTTTAAAAGTCTCAATTGAAGCATCAAGTCCTCTCTTTCTCTTGTAGATCCACTTACAACCAGTTGGTTTAATATTGGCAGGTGGTTCCTTAAGTTCCCAGACCTGATTAGAATACATAGATTCCATTTCAACTTTCATAACATTTTGCCAAAGTCCCGAATCTTTATCAGAGATTGCCTCATCGTAACTACTAGGATCTAAAATATGTTCATCTACGACAGACTCTCTTAAGAACATGTACCTATCAGGTGGGCTAACAGTCCTCCCACTACGACGTGGCTCCGGTGTAATAGAAGATGTCGGAATAGAGGCATCTAGTCCATGATCATTTGCCTGAGGAATAGAAGAAACATCTGATGTTTCTTCTAAGGTGATCTTACTCTTGGGCTTCTGACCTATAATATAATCATCCTCCAAAAGACAACATTCGTGCTAACGAATACCTTCTACTCACTAGGATTATAAAAAAGCTAACCTTTTATCCCTTTAAGATAGCTAATGAAATAGCTCAATTCTGATCTTGGTTCCAACTTGCTAGTCTTTCCCTTCAACATATAGATTGGACACCCCCAGATCCGGTAGTGGTTTAGACTTGGCTTGCGCTCAGTCCAAAGCTCTACTGGAGTCTTAGGAGCAAACTTAGTTGAACTGAGTTCAGAATATATACCATTGTCTCCAACGCATACCCCCAAAGGAATATAAGCAAATCAGAATAACTCATCATTAACCTTACCATATCTAAAAGTGTCCTGTTTCTCCTCTCTACTACACCGTTTTGCGAGGCATGCCAGGTGCAAACAACTGGGATAAAATTCCATTATCCAACAAATGCTGACTGAAGTCACTAGAGAGATATTCCCCACCTCGATCAAATCGAAGTGATTTTATGCTCTTATCTAATTGTTTTTTCACTTTTGCCCGAAACTCTTTCAAATTTTCAAAGACTCCTGACTTGTGGTGCAATATATAAACATAACCATATTTAGAGTAATCATTAGTAAAAGTGATGAAATACTCAAGCCCCCTCTAGCCTTAATATTTAAGGGTCTCTATACATTAGTATGGATTAACTTCAACACTTCTTTGGCCCTGTTTCCCTTTGAAACAAAGGGTCTTCTAGTCATCTTTCTTTCCAAACAGGATATACAGACTGGCAGTGGTTCAACAACCAAGGAAGACAAAGTACCCTCATTTACCAGTCTGTTAATCCTATCTAGATTAATATGACTTAGCCTCAAGTGCTAAAGATAAGTTAAATTAGTAGAAGAAATTTTTCTTTAAAGTGGTAAAGTTTGTGATGGTTCATTCTTTTCGGTGTCATGTATCTCATACATCTTAGAAGTAATCAAATAAAGACCATTAACTGTTGTGTCAGAGCATATAAAAAAACCACTATGTTTAATAACAACATTTGAATTAAAATAAACTAAATAACCTTGTTTTATTAAACTTAAAACTGATAATAAGTTCCTTCTAATACCAAGCACATATAAGCAATCATAAAGTACTATTGTCTTATTTGAATAAAAACATAAACTAACTACTCCTACTGACACCGCAGTAACTTGTGCTTATGTTCTCAAGTGCAAAATAATCTTTCCATCACTTAGCCGTATGGTCTCTCGAAACCCCTGCAACGAATTACAGATGTGATTAGTTGCACCAAAGTCTACACACTAGGAATCTGAAGTACCCGCTATATAGCTTACTTCAATAACTAGTGATTCGATTATACCTGTGTTCTTTTTCTTGACTAGATAATCTGGACAGTTTCTCTTCCAATGCCTTATGACCTCGTAGTGGAAATACCTTTCTTTGGGCTTAAGGATTGCCCCTGTGGTTGCCTCAATGTTTTTAAAACCGGACCGTTCATCGAACCGGAAAATTGTCCGGGTTACGGGTTACCGGTTCAACCGTCGGGTCAACCGGAATCAAACCGTGATGTCATAATTATGTAATTAATAAATTTAATAATATATATTATTAATATTTTAAATTTAAAAAATTATACAAAAATTACTATAAATTATATAAATTTTTTTTACAAAATATGAATTTTCTTAATATATAAAACTTCAAGAAAAAAAATAAAAAAAAGTATAATAGACATACTTTATTACAATGTTGAAAGTTAAAACTTCATTTCCATTCTTCCATAATAGCAAAAGACCACAACAAAAATCATTTTAACATCCAATCCAAGCATAATCCAATAATTTAGTCTTCAACTACATAAAAAAAAAAAAAAAAAGATACAAACACTAATAATCATGCATAAAATAAAATAAAATATCACATGATAGAAATATATATCACATTCAAAGTTCAAATTTCAAGGATTTAAAAATTTAAACACAATCCAAAATAAATTTAACACATAACATAGTTCATAGTTCTCAAAATAAAATAAAACAACAGTCCTCAAACATCATTGTCTTTTAGTTTTTGCTTAAATCTTTTCAAAAGCCTCTACGTAACCAATCATCTTCATCATTGACATTCTCTCGATTGTTACTAGGCCCTTCATCATTGTTGCCATCACCTTCAAATCCACCAAATGTTTCAAAATTGAGATCTTCATCAATCCCCACAACCACATCACCATCATCATCATCATTATCATCATCATCATCTAAAATAGTAAAAAATAAAATAAGTGATTTTATTATATATGTTGATTCTTGAATCTTAATACAAAGAAAATTTTAATAGTAAGTTACTAACCTTCTCTTGGGTGACGGCGTTGTTTTTTACTTCTTGGGATTGAACTTTCATCGTAGAGCATTCTTTCCAACTCATCATAATCAAGTAATGTACCATCATCCTCTTCCTCAACGATCCAAAATTCAGTTTTGTCAATACATTCAATGTCAATTGGATCATCATTTTTCTTCTTATAAAAATGCCTAAAATAAATAATTAAAAATATAGTTAATGATTCTCTAATGAATAATTAAATAAAAAAACATATATTTAGAAATACATAAGAATCATTTACCTGTTTTTCAACCGCAAATTATAATGAATATATACAAGATCATTAAGCCTTTGATGCTCCAACCTATTTCTTTTCTTTGTATGAATACGTTCAAAGACACTCCAATTTCGTTCACAACCAGAAGAGCTACTTGTTTGCCCAAGGATTCTTATTGCTAGTTTTTGCAAATTTGGAGCACTATGACCGAACATTCTCCATCATTCATCTTAGTTGCATGAAAATTGAAAAAATAAAAAAAATAAAAAAAGTAAGAACATAAGAAATGAACATATTAAGATTACCATTATTAAAAAATAAAAATACATTAATAATTTAATAAACTTACCGGGTTGGGTTTTCTTGCAATTAGAAAGAGCAAGATCTTTTCCAAAACTCTCCAAACGATCCCGAAACAATCTACTCTCATTCAACAACTTTGTCTTGCTACAAGTGGCTCTGGAATCTATGACATCAAGAAAACCTGCCATCACCTCGGGTTTGTTGCAAAATGTTGCTTGATCATATTGGAAAGCCGGATTCAACCAATAAGCAGCTGCATGGATATTTTGACGTAATTGCCTATCCCATCGTTCTTTGAGTATTTTTGTATAAGGCTTGTAACATCTCTTTTTATGCATGAACAACTTCTTAATTCCCAAACGTGCCCTATACATACCCTCGTAGACATATCCCATTGACAGCTTAATATCCCCATCAACAATACGCAAAAGCCTCATGAGTGGTTCCACAATTTTCACAATGATCAAGCAATCATTCCAAAATTTACCATTTAGAATAATATCAATAACTTCTTTGCCTTTCCTATCTTTTGCATATCTTGAATCAACAAAATCTCTACTAGTTACCAAAGCCTTCAAGTCATGCATGTGGTGATAAAGGCTATGCAAAGCAATGAATGTGGTGGCAAAACGAGTTGCTCCTGGGCGAATAATTTCTGTCCAATTCTTTTTTTTCCTCAACAAAGCCAACAAGTACACATGATTATAAATAAACTTTGTTATCTTGGATGCCTTCTTTGCAAGTTCAACAATAAGCTCTAACTTTGCAAGATCACTAAAAATCAAATTTAAACAATGTGCCGCACAAGGAGACCAATTGATAGTTGGATAATTCTCATTCACCATCCTCCCTGCAGCAACATAAGCTGATCCATTATCTGTCACCATGTGAACAATGTTACTCACCCCCACTGTAACACCCCGACTTTGCGTAATTAATAATTTGTTGTTAACTATTAATTAATACCGGCTTATAGAATGACTTAGGGAATTAATTATGATCCCGACGGTCGCCATGGACCGATTAAATAATCAAATATGTCTGGGGAAAAGGGTATGATACCCAAACCCGATTACTGGTTAAATGGATAAAATAATGCCGTTTTAACCCCAACGGAATCCGAATTAGCTAACCCGAAAAATCCCGAATGTTTAATAAATGACACGGAACCTCTGACACTGAAGATAACTGAAATATGAAACTTTCGGAACAAACCGTGTCGAAAAAGGAGTTACGGAATGAAAGTTATGAAGGAAATACTGAAACTGAATTTCTGCGCAACCAAACGTGGCCTTAACCGAAAATATGGGAAAAATGGCCAAATGGGAGGCCAGGGGAATTGAACCCTTGACCTTTGAGTGAAAAGAAACCTCATCCAAAAAATTACCAACTGGGCTACTACTGTCTTTGTGTACAAATATACCAAGAAATGTATATAAACACAAATCTGATTAGACCACCTCCCAAGTGACCAATAGCCAAGCATGCAACACATCAGCCATGCATCACCCTACACCCATAGATCATCATGCCTATACACCTTATGATGGTACCTTCTCCCAACCAAAATCCATGCAAGTTAATCATGAGCTTGGGGAGATGAAACATCAAGGGGAAATCTGGTTTGGTAACTTATACAATCTCCATATATGCATGGAGGGAAAAATCAGAACTGTAGAGAGACTGAAATGCTGATTTTATAGAGAGAGATTGGGTTATAGAGAGAGAGATTCCAAGCCATTTGTGAGAAGCCGTGTGTGTGAAACATGGTGTATATGCATGTCCATGGGAGATGCATCAAGAGGAAGGGACTGAGGAGACCTGAATCGAGCCAAGAGGGGAACATCCACTGTTTGAAAGGTGAGACACCTCAAACTGCTAATTTTTTCTGTTTTGATTTATTGGCACTGTTCTGATAATTTTTAGACCATAAAAACTGTATATAGATGTTACTGTGAGGCTTGGGAGGGTTGTAGAACAACTCAGAAGGGTCGGAATAGCCTAGAACCCCAACCCGTGAGTGCAACTGCCATGGATGACCTCCCATACAACAGGTCTGATTCGACCCTAGCCAAACCCATTTTGGCTTACCTAGACCTGTTCTAGACCTCAATAGGGTTCTAAAAACCCTAGACCGCGACCCCAACACCCTAGGAAAGGCCCTCGAATCTGAACTTGCAGGCCACGGGTCCATGACCCATTTTTATCAACAAGGCTTTAAAACTTGTTTTAAGCACATGAACTGAACCTCCATGACCTAGGGATCACAAGGAACCAAATCTCACGAGATTTGGTTAAGAAATGAAGCTATATGGTCGACTTGCAGGTCTGCGGGATAATGGAGTGAACCGAGCCTTTGAGCTTGATTCGATCCATAAAATGAATGCCAAGTTGTTGGTATAGATTCCAGGAATCGATTGGAACCAAAATCAGTGGGAAATCGTGGCCAAAATGGCACGAAATAGAGAAAAACCGAACTGTAGATTAGGGCGACACTGTTGGAAGAAACGGGGAAGATGGAGTCGACTCGGCCGAGTTGGCCGAGTCATGCCCAACCGACTCATACACGTGGCAACGCATGAGCGTGCCACTGCTTAATTGAAACTACACCGTTTTGGGCTTACTTGATTTGTTTTAAATCAAATTCGGTCTGTTTGGGTACGGTGATAACAAATTAAAATTGGGATTGGGCTAATCCTGAACACGGATAGGGGGGCAAATTGAGGTTAACTAGAATATTTAATTCCGGTTTTCCTGAAGGAACTGAACCGGTTGGTTCTTGATGATTTCGGACCGGTTCACTTGGTGAACCATTGAACCCTTGGGTTTGAACCCTTAAATTATGAAATTATATTTTTGACCCCTAAAGTTCCTAAAATTACGGATTTACCCCTGATAGTTTTGAATATTGCACAGTGGCCCTGATTTCTGAAATTTTGTGCATTTAAGCCCCTGCTAAATTAATTAAATAATAAAATAATTATTTAATTATTTTATTAAATAGGTAAAATTACGATTTTACCCCTGGACATTAAATATGTCAAACGGAGTCCAAATTAAGTAAATAAATAGTGTATTTTCACTATTTCAAGCATTCTGGACTCAATGATACAGTCCAAATTGGGAAATACAGTACCGAAAAACACAGACCTGTAAGTGATAAATTACTGTACTGCCCCTAATGGTACCCGAACCCAAATAAAAATAAAAGACAGTCTATTTTGACTATCTCGGGCGTTCTGAACTCAACGGTGAGGTCCGTTTAACGAACCGAAGTCCCGAAAAATACAGACACATAAAGTGTAAATGACCGTACTGCCCCTAATAATTCCTAGGGTCAATTAAACATAACAGATAGTCCAACTTAATTATGTCGGACACTCTGGACCCAATGGTGAGGTCCGTTTTATGAACTGACGTGCCGAAAAATATGACACGTGAAATTACCAAATTACCCCTGATACTGTACGAAGCCCAAATGAAGTCCGATTGGGACGAAATTGATAGCGATAGAGCCCAGATACTGGTGAGACTGTAAACATGATTAAATAATGATTCGGAGTCAGAATCTTACAAAACGTAAAATGACCAAAATACCCCTGAGCACAGTAAGTGCAAGTAGAGGTCAAATAAAGGTCAAACTGATCTGATAAATTATCATAGGGATAATTATGAACACTGAAGGGCTAAGTAAGACTCCGGAACTATCAACGCGTAAAACGAGAAATGACTGACGTGTCCCGATGATCTAAAGCAGATACCAAATGAAGTCCAAAGGACTTAGAAAATTATATACATAATCTATGGGACATTCTGAGGACCACGACAGGGTCCGGGGTAAGAATGGCAAATTACCATTTTGCCCCTAAGGCTAAGTAAGCCCTTAACTGATACCGATTAGAGTCTAAAAGACTTAAAACTTCATGTATACGATATATGGGATATTCTAAGAACCACGACTGGGTCCGGGATAAGAATGGCAAAGTTACCATTTTGCCCCTATGGTTAAAATGAGAACCTAACTGATACCGATTGGAGTCCAAAGGACGTAGAACTTTGTACTTAAGATATAGAGACTATTCCGAAGACCACGACAGGGTCTGGGACAAGAATGATAAAATGACCATTTTGCCCCTAAGGCTGAAGAAGTAACTGACTGATAACGATTGAAGTCTAAATGACTTAGGTTATAATCCTGATGTCTGCTAAGCCTAATTTAAGAATAAAATGGCCCCGGATAAAACCCGATGACAGGGCAATAGGCTACTAGGCTATCTTAGGTAAACCGATAGATACCTAAGATGACAAATGAGACCTGAATGGATGAGTTCTGATCTGTATATGATTGATGATTATTGTTCAGGATATACGTGGAGATGCCTGACGTATCTGGAGGTTATCGGATTGTTTACGCAAGGAGATAACCGTAACAGTTTGTGAGTAACCTGGAACTTCTGACTTGGTGTATAAGTACACCGTCTAGTTACTGTATTTTGATTTACTGTACTGTTTTGTATACTGTACTGTCTGAATGCATACTTTTCATACTGCATTACACGTAACCTGATTTTGTACTGTCCTGTTCTCCTGTTCAGTTCGGGTCTGTCTTGTTCTGTTGTATGGTCTGTCATGGTTTTATTCTGTACTGTTGCGTCTTGTGAGTAAACCTGACTCCTGAATTGGTGTATAAGTTCTGTCTAGATACTGTACTTTGAAGCACTGAACTGTTTTGAACGTTATACTGTTTAAAAGAAAAAGCATATATTTAAAGTAGCATATGCCTTGTCCTCATTGATATTGTACCAGTTTGTTCCGTCCTGTTCAATTCCGATCTGTCTTGTTCTGATAGATGTATTGTTCCGTTTGTTCTGACATGTTCAGTTCCGATATGTCTTCATCCGATTGATATGTTGTTTCATTTTGTTCCGTCATGTTCAGTTCCGATATGACTTGTCCTGATTGGTATTGTTTCATTTTGTTCCGTCATATTCAGTTCCGATATGACTTGTCCTGATTGATATTGTTTCATTTTGTTCCGTCATATTCAGTTTCGATATGACTTGTCCTGATTGATATTGTTCCGTTTGTTTCCGTCATATTCAGTTCCGATATGTCTTCATCCGATTGATATGTTGTTTCATTTTGTTCCGTCATGTTCAGTTCCGATATGACTTGTCCTGATTGATATTGTTTCGTTTTGTTCCGTCATGTTCAGTTCCGATATGACTTGTCCTGATTGATATTGTTTCGTTTTGTTCCGTCATGTTCAGTTCTGATATGACTTGTCCTGATTGATATTGTTTCGTTTTGTTCCGTCATGTTCAATTCCGATATGACTTGTCCTGATTGATATTGTTTCGTTTTGTTCCGTCATGTTCAGTTCCGATATGACTTGTCCTGATTGATATTGTTTCGTTTTGTTCCGTCATGTTCAGTTCCGATATGACTTGTCCTGATTGATATTGTTTCATTTTGTTCCGTCATGTTCAGTCCCGATATGACTTGTCCTGATTGATATTGTTTCGTTTTGTTCCGTCATGTTCAGTTCCGATATGACTTGTCCTGATTGATATGTTTCATTTTGTTCCGTCATGTTCAGTTCCGATATGACTCGTCCTGATTGATATCGTACCGTTTTGATCCGCCATGTTCAGTTTCGATATGTCTTGTTCTGATTGATGTATTGCTCTACTTTGTTCCGTTATGATCCGTCTTGTTATGCCTCTGTCCTTGATTATGCCTGTGACTTGAACTAGTGTTTTGTTCTGTCTGATCCCGTTATGTACCGTCCGTCAATAATCTGTCTGTCTTGATTGATATATGGTCCAGTTCCGTTATGATCTGTCCGAATTCTTGACTTGGTATATAAGTTACTGCATAGATACTGTATTTTGATGCACTGTACGGTTTTAAAAGTTAAACTGTCTGAATGCATGTTTTTAAATGCAAACTTTTATACTGCATTGTACGCGGCATGATTTTGTCCCGTCCTACTATTATTTTGTTCGGTCTGTCTTGTTCCGTTTTATGGTCTATCTGATTTTGTTCTGCTATGATGTGTCTGACTCTGGGTACCATTCTGATTATGAGCGGTCTGGCATAAGTAGGCTTGATTACGCGCCTAACTGATATACTATTGTTATGCCCTGTTATGTTCCGCCCAGTACTGATCTGTTCTGATATTTGAATTAATTGCCTATACTCTCATTGATATTGGCATCATGCACTGTTCCGTCTATTCTGATTTGTTGTTCCGTTTAGTTCAGTCCTGCTTTATTCTACTAAAACTGCATTTAAAGTAGATTTATAAAACTGCTATTTCAGAAATAACTGAACCACCCTTGTGCTTTATAAACAAGAAATGGTTTTGAAACCCTTGACAGGGAACCTGTGTTACTCATTGGGCTTTTCGAAGCTCACCCCATTCCCTAACATTTTGCAGGAATGATATATGTTGGATCTAATGGCACTGATTTGTGGAGACTGGATTACTGAGGATTGAATCTGTTTAATCAGGTGAGTGATGTACTACGACTGACTTGACTGATATGTACTGAATATAGTATGGCTCATGGATTTAGATGGTACTCTAGAGATTATAGTTCTGCTCTGTTGTTATATGTCGGATTATAGATATGCTCTGAGGTTAGAATTGTTCCGCTGCATCTGACCCTACAGTCGGAGTGCAATTCACTGGAAAGTTCAGAAATTGCCTTCGGTTGGTCGCGTGGCGACTGACTGGCATCACGTCCTCGACATCCGTGTAGGGTGGGGTTCGGGATGTGACACCCACCCACTCAATCACTTCTTGAAACAATTTAAATAAGAGAGAGGCATCCTTCACAACATCTGATGCATCAACAAATTTTATAAATATGGTTCCCCTAGGACAATAGACAAGAAAGTTAATCAATGTCCGATGTCTACCATCAGTCCAACCATCACCCATAATAGAACATCCAGTAGTTTCCCAAATACTCCTCATAGAGTCTACAAATAGTTGCATTTCTTTCTTAGAATCCCTCAACAAGTTAACCCGAATATCATGATAAGTTGGAACCTTAAAGCCTGGACCAATTGCAATTGCGGCATCAAACATAGACTAGAAGTATACAGAATTTATAGCATTCAGTGGAATGCAAGTGTCGTACACCCATCTAGCAACAGACATGTGTGCCCTCCACACAGCTTCTTTACTTGCAAGAGCACTCTTAATAGTCGGTTGGGAACCTGGAGTAGTCCTTGGAGCAAAATAATCTTTAACATGTGTCTTCCCCTTCCCTTTTTGTGAAACTCCTATATTACTTCTATTCCCACTACCACCACATTCATTGATTGAAATCCTCTTATTCCTAGGTTGAGGTATTTCTTCAACCTCCACATCTTCATCCATATCACCTTCAAATTGTGAAAGACTAGGGCTAAATGAATTTTGGAAATCATGCACTTCTTCCCCTTGTTTTCTCTTATTAGAAATAGATTTTAAAGATTGCTCCATTTGAAATTTAACATCTGCAGGGACCTTTTTACATGACCCAATTTCTCCTTTTACCCCAGCTAAGTGTTGCTTCATCCTATTAATTCCTCCACCTTTAATGGTCTTTGTGCAATATAAGCATGTATAAGTCATTTTCCCATCAGGGGCATATCTTTCACTTACATGTCCCCATGCAATATCAGATTTTCCCCTTGCGGATTGTGAAGAATTGGCAGTTGAATTTTGAGCAGATGAAGACATTATAAGCAAGCTACAAAACAAGTGACAAAATATGTGGTTCTATATTTAAAATAAATTCAACCAAAGACTAACATTTTAAATTCAGCCAAAGACCCAATTTAAATTTTAATTATTACAGAGTCAATTGCAAAAATAGTATTGTTGCTAATAATATGCACAAAAGTTTCTTAGAGACAAGTCTCACAGCCAAACAAAACTTCAAACAATAAATTTAAGATGTTTACATTAATTTTTTAGTATTTTTTGTTTCAATTATATTGTCGTCATTCTATTGTGTTCAATTCCAATGTTGCATATACTTTTGATTAGTTACCTGTTCAATTTTCTTATTTTATCTATTTTCTAGAAATGCAAAATTGTAAATGGTTTAGCAACAAAGTAAACAATAAAAAAAAATTATATGTTAAAGCCTTAAAGGTTCACTTATTTTAAGTTTAATGTTATTTTATGTAAAAATTGTTATGTAATACTATTAGAACTGACCCTTCAATGTGATAGGAACACCTGGATGGATATAAAAAAAAAAAACAGGGAAGAGCCAAACCAATCTAGCTCTATTGCATGACATTCAAGAAGTACATTTTGACAGTCACCCCATAGCTAAACATCAGCTTGCTGGTCCCATGTACTAATTTTAACTGTCAAATGATTAAATTATAGGGTGGACTACCTTTACATACATTTTTTTTTTAAGGTATTATGTCTGGTGGCTGGCCTGCAACTGAAAAATTCCACCTCTTCAAGAGCAAGGACCTATATTGCCTTGATCTTTTATTTTCTTCCAATAGAATGACAAAAGAAACATAAGAGTGGTAGGAGTAAAGAAACGTCTGAAGCTAGCAACAAAAATAATTTAAAATTAAAGGGTGAACAGAAGTATACATAATGTTCTTAGATTGAACACACTGGTACTGCCAAATATTAATAAAAAAAAAAAAAATTCAAGGCACATGCACAATTCATTCCACTTGAAGTGGTGTTCATTTTATTCCAAGAATAAAAAAGCTGTAACGTTGAACAAGTAAACTGTATCAATTTCAAGTTTGTCAATATAATTTTCCACAACCTACTCTCCTTTTTTTTTTCTTCTTCTTCTTTTATTTTTTTTTAGGACCCAAACTCAACACAACAGACAACAGAAACCATCAAACCAAGCTCAAAAAAAAATTAAATTAAAGGAAAGAAAAAATGCATTGAAAACAGATCTTGATTCTTCATTCTTGAATCTTCTTCTTCTTTTATTTTTTTTTAGAACCCAAACTCAACACAACAGTCAACAGAAACCATCAAACCAAGCTCAAAAAAAAATTAAATTAAAGGAAAGAAAAAATGCATTGAAAACAGATCTTGATTCTTCATTCTTGAATCTTCTTCTTCTTTTATTTTTTTTAGGACCCAAACTCAACACTCAACAATCAACAGAAACCAAACTCAAAAAAAAATTAAATTAAAGGAAAGAAAAATTGGAAAAGAAAACAGATCTTGATTCTTGAAACAATGAAAATTATGAAACTAGACAGGAGAAAACAGGTCTTAAATTACTGATTTACCTCAACCGATCTATGAACGACGGAGTCGGACAGACGAAGAACGGAAGAAGGACAACCGAACAGTCGCCGTCGTGGGTGCGAGTCACTGTCGCCGTGCGGTGGGAGTCGCTGTCGCCGTCGCCGTGTGGTGGGAGTCCGAACAGTTCAAGACTTCAAGCGATGAGATGAAGAGAAAGGGAAAATCCGAAAATAGAAACTGAGAGAAATCTCAGATCTGAGAAAGTGAGAATTGAGAAATTAGGGCCATTCCGTGGGTTTTTTTTTTTATATATATAGGAAGAGGCGAACCGGTCCTAACCGGTGACCCAGTGACGGGTCGACCGGTTCACCGGTTGAATCGCCCGGTTCGGACAGTTTTGCCTTTTAAGCCCGATTTTGGCGTTGGAACGGTTTTTGGGGTTCGACCGGACCGTTCCTTGGACCGGTTGACGGTTGAACCGGTGAACCGGTCCGGTCTGGTCCGGTTTTTAAAACCTTGGGTTGCTTCTTTCTTCCCTTTTCCATCACCCCCTTTAGGACCCATATTTCCCTTGGAGTTTTTGGGGTTCTATTTCTTCTTCCACTTGCCCTTGCCTTTGGGCTTGGGCTTAAAAGAAGAAGCCTCAGCTACATGAGCACTAGGATGGCTTTTGATAATACCCTTCGTTACCTGTAAAGAGCTCAGAAGCTCAGCCGAAGTGAAATTCATTTTATTTATGTTATAGTTTAGCTTAAATTGATTAAAAGAGTCATGCAGCGACTCAAGGATAATATCAACCTGGGACTCACCATCAATGTCAGCCCCTAGAACTTTCAGCACATTTAAAAAGTCAATCATTTTTAAAACATGGTCTCTTACTGGAATTCCTTCTGCCATCTTAGTGTTCACGAGTGCTCTCATGGCATTCTGCCTAGCAAGATGCCCCTAATCCCCAAACATCTCCTTTAAGTTAAGGATCATATCCCTAGCTGTTAGGAAACTTTGATGCTGATGTTGTAAAACACTTGACATCGAAACTAAGATATAGAAACGTGTCATCTCATCAACCTTGACCCACCTAGAATAGCAATCAATGTCCTCTTGGGGAACATCAGCCCCTGGAAGGTCTAGGCTATCCACAGTAATCACATATTTGTACCCCTCTACAGTAAGGACAATGTCTAAATTTCGTTTCCAGTCCACATAGTTAGGTCTAGTCAACTTGTTTTCTTTTAGAATGATAGCAAGTGGGTTAAATGAAGACATCTAAGAATCATATATATAAGCACATACATTAGCATAAATCATATATCCTTTGGTTTTCAAAAGACAAGATAGACTCTATGGGGAGAATATCATTCCCTTTTGATCAAGTGTATACCATCGTCTCAAATAAAAAGACAACCATTGCAAGTAGTGTCCCTATAGGGAGATCACCCTTACCCCTTCTCTTTTTATTCTATCCTAACAAATCCATACTTGTAACCAACTAGATAGTTACCCTCCGCGGGGAGGCCACTCGAAGATGGCTCAAGACACCTATTTTTATCTTACTATAGGCCGATAATGAAAAACCGTGGGAGCTTTCTGAAAACATCCCTCTCCCACTTATTTTTATAAATTGAGGATCTTTATTATAAAACACATGCATAATTATATTATCCTATTCATGGATCAATATTAATCATGTGATTTTATGAAAATAAACATGCAAGCAAAAAATTAAAATTGTCTCTCATGGCTAACTAAAATTCTTGACAGCAGGCTCTGTACTTCCATTGGTCTTCTTGATGGCTCCCATCCTTTAACTCTTTCTTCAGAAATAAAATAAATACATGAAGAACCTATATCCACATACGTGAGCTTACATTTAATCTAAAATTAAAAATTAATAGGCTAGGGAAACCAATGGAGCTTTCCCATTCGCAGGAAAAATGTTCAAGTCCATTGCCCTTTACAATTGCCTCAAAACTAATTAAATTGCATAATTCCTAATGGCCAGTCATGAGAGATAGGATACATCCATTCACATAAATGAACCATTCAAATATGAGAAATAAAATATTAAAGCATTTAAATATGTGGTTAATCATATATATCACCCATGTATAATTTAGAGCGTGCTAAGATTTAATCCATGTATCCAAAAAGCTGTATAAGTCAAGTCTTACTTTAACCTATATTTTATATAATTTTAAATTCAACATATTTGGGTATCAAATACCCATGGATATCACATACCCATTATAATATAAAAAGATGAATATACTAAATAATTGAGCTTTTACCCAAACAATTTAATAAATTTAGGTATTTAATATCCAATTTAAATAATAATCTATATTACTGTCAAGATTGTCTATCCATGGGTATCATATACCCATAATATAAACAATGGATATATAAAATAAAATTGAGCCATTGGGTATCATATACCCAAATAGTTAAAAATAATAATTTTTAGTAAAATATATAATATCAAATATTATACATATATATATATATATAATATTTGTCATGTGCCAACCATGGATATCAAATACCAATTCAATTTAATAAATTTAGGTATCTGATATCTAATTTAAAGAAATGATTAAAAAAAGTAATATATATTTTTTAATAGACTGTATATATAATATATTATATAATATCAAATATTATATATATATATATATTTGCGATGCCGAAAGGGCTTTGCGGCGAGAAAATAAAATGCCCAACTTACAATTCCAAAGCGTCTCTTTCCCGACCTCTCTCGCTTGCTTCCAAACGAACTCAACCAGCCCCTTGAACCGACTGGTGAACCGGAGAAGTCGTGGACTGTGATTGACCATCCCTTATGCTCCTTTCCTGGCTCTCTCGCTCCTTGCTTCTTCTTTTTTAAAAAAAAAAAAAAAAAAAAATTCTAACCGCAAGAAGTTCTCCGTGGCTTGCGGCTAAATTAATATGATTTCAAGATTATTGAAACATCCTGCAACATGTTCTCAATTTTTTTTTTTTTTTGTTTCTTTGTTGCCGCTTCCCATTAGTCGTGAGAGAAAAAAAAACTCTTTTTTTTTGTTTTCTTGTTTTTTGTTTTCAAATTCTAACCTTTTTTTTTTATTGATGCACACTACTGGTATCTCATACCAACAATTCTTCAACCACAATCCCATTACTTGGTGAGCTCATAATAAAAATTAAATTATTTAATTAATACATCTCTATGGGTATCAAACAAGGATTAAATCTTTGTATCAACTGATTGTACCACAAAATTCATTCTAATATATTCAAAACAACCCTTTGTTTAATTGGGATCCATGGATAGGTTTAGAACAAGTAAATATAACCTTCAAAATTGATGGATTCATGTAAAGTTGTTTTCATATCAATTGTTGGGTTCGTAACCACAGCGAAAGCAATTTCAAAAATCTATTTGAATCTATTTGTTTACATGAATCATACAATCTTGAAAAGAGAGGTTAGAATTACCTTGTTCTTGATAATCTTGATTGCTGAAGACTTCTTGAAGAGATTGATGTAATATTCCTTCTCTTTCTCCTCTAAGTCTTCTCCTCTTTTCCTTTAGGCAAACCATATTGCAAGAGAGTGGACTGCCTCTTATTTTTATCTAGCACAAAAACTTATGATAAACTGCTCCCTATATTTCATATATATAGGGATTAATTAGGGAAAGAGAAGGGATCTAGTAGGCCCCACTAAGTTAGCTTCCAATCAATCAATTAAATCTTAATTATCTCATAATTAATTTTAATTGAGTAATTAATTTCAATTAGCCGCACTATATAATTTAAATTGCACTCCAACTTAGTAGAATAAAGTAAACCCATATACACTATACTTTTGCAATTGGCCCTCTACATGGAAACTAATAATTAGGATTATACTGTCAAATTAATTCTCTAATTATTTTAAGAACCTAATTCAATAATTATTAATCACTTGCAATTGGTCATCATTTCAATAAACAATTTACTGAAAAGATCGGATCTGGATTTCAATGATTAATTCATTGAATTAGTATAAAGGTGATATACATCTCTCTAATATATAGAGTGTAGGTTTCATCTTCAGAATATGTGTCCCCACAGTCTAAATAATGACTTCCCAATATACCGAGGTATTGATATAAAAGACCTCACTCATTGGTAACTTAAAGTCATCACTATTCAAAACTTGAGTTCACTATCCTCTTAAGATTAAGAGCTTACTGCGAATAGTGAATAAGAAACTTATCAAATGTGACAATTCCAAATGATTGTTTCTTATAGTGATCTAGTTCAGTATATTCCCAATACAGCAATACAATAACCTAGAGTCTACTACTCTGATGGTTGAAATAAACCACCTTATCACATAAAGGATAACTATATTACAACTTTATAGATAAGATGTTCAGTCTTATCAATAGCCGCGAACAATTCTAGAATTGCCTATATAAGCAGTCCATATCTCCTATGTATAAATCTCATTTATACACATAAACCACTCCTAATGACAATTCAAGGACTAATCATCTCATGATATAAAGTAACATCCAAACATATAGTAATATGAAACTCAATAATAAATCAAATCTATTAAATAATAATAAAATGTCTTGGATATAAGGGCACACATCCTAACAACTGATACCTTGAAGAAGGCCATGCTTATTGAAAAAGAATTAAATGAGGTAAGACTAGAGCAAGAATAGTCAAAGAAAAAATCTAGGGGAAATTTTAAGATATGACAAGGAGCTAATGTAGCAAAGAAACGCAAAGTAAAAACTCCCTAAGGTAACAACCAAATGAGGGACAAAGTACCACCATGTCTTAAGTGCTAGAAGCATCACCTAGAAGAATCTAGGATGGGCACAAGAGAGTGTCATTTATACGAAAAAGGACACATGGGGAATCGAACAATGATCACTACAACCCTAACTACTACTAGCACAATGGGAGGAAAGCCAATTATTGCAACCCTAGCTTAAGGTGAAGGCAAAGAGGGTCGAACTAGATCAGGATAGTATTCGCATCACTTCTCGAGGAGACATCTACCCTAACACAATAACTGAAGGTACACTTCCTATTCGTAGTATTCTAGCACATCTACTTCTTGACACTGGTTATACGCATTCTTTTGTGGCTATTAAATTTGATGCTAGGATAGACACAACATGTGAATCTCTAAATTATCTATTATCTATTTCTATCCCCACTAAAGTACTGTTGTTAGGATTTTCATTACACCAAGATTAAGACAATATGATTGGCGATGTTACAACTCCACGAGGAATGATTCCTTAAGAATCATGAGCATTTGAGGAATAAGATCAGAATAGAGTAATGAAAGTAAGTAATCACATGAATCACTCTTGGAGTCAATTAGATTACCCATTGTAGATGACTTAAGAATGGAATTGACAACTAATAATTTCACAAGTTCCAAGTGACTCTCTGCAACAATTTCATTCATAAGAAGCTTAAAGTTAAAGGAAGTCTTATTGAGGGTAGAAATGTTATAGATATCGAAATACAAAAGAGATTCAGAATATTGGTGAGTATTCAGACAAATAGAAGTATAAGAGGATAGTGGCACATGTTGGTGTGTTGATAGATCCTCAGTTATAGATAAGGTCAGGCTACCTCATTTTGTAACTATGGAGCTAAGAAACATGTCTGGTGTTCCTTATCCAACCAATGAGCTAAAGTACCCTGTGGATAAGTTTAGTAAAGATAGGAAAAAGAGTAAATGAAATGTAACTTAGTGATTTAGTTCTAACCATAGTAACGATGGCGTAAGTAGAGAAATGATTTTCCTTACGAAGGATAAACTCTAAAAGTACAAGAATGACCTCTGAGAAGCATAATAGAAAATAGTCAAACTAGGTTTGACATACTTAAGAAATTAAAAGATATGAAAAATCTGATAATAGAGAATCGTTATAACCCCGAATGATTGAGGGAATTATTGATGATAATAGAAATCATAAGACTTTAAGCCTAGGGTTAATCAGAAATGAGAACCATAATGAACTACGGGGTTAAAAAATGAACCAAGCATAAACTCAATAAAAAAGATACATATAAAGTAACTAATGATAGAAATTGAAAGATCAGTAAAACTTAGGTATCCCTATACCTTAAGAACCATCCGATAAGTTTGCTTAGACTTAATAAAGTAAGAAGCTAAATACACCACTATGCCTCAACCATGAGGAAATAACAAAGTACGAATACGTGAAAGGTTGGGACAATGATAGGTAAGAAATGAAGGAAGTAAGTTTCTAAATCCTTTCAACCCATGTAACAAGCTTACGTAGAACCAAACAACGAGTAAAGGTAGTATCAGAATATGCAACGGAAGCATGTCAATGAGATAAGCATGTGAATAGTTTTCCCCATCAAGTTAGTTGAGTTTTGAGGAAAAAAACTCTTTTTAAGGAGAGGAGAATGTAACACCCACCCCCAATAAAATGGGTAGTTAGGATAGTGTAATGAAAATTAACTCATTAAAGCAACTTTTGAAAATTCTTTGGCCATTATGCAAAAAGACACAAACTAGGGTTAGAAGCTAACCCAACCTAACAATAGACTATTACCATAGTAGGCCATAACCCAATGTAGGGTTAGAATTTAACCACACGACAAGTAAACCTAACTTAGGTTAATAGGGTTAAGCAGCCGAGTACATCATTAACCCAAGATGGGAAAATATATACCGAGGGCACATTCACAAACGTAACCATCGCAGCAAATGCACGATGGAAATAAAGTGCTAAACATGTGTACATACGTCTTAATGCATAAATATATATACATATTGATATATATATATATATACATGTACAAGCATATATATATATATATACACATACACAGAAAATACAGATATACTTAAGTATATATATATATATATATATACACACACAGTATCAGTGAGAGATGGATGTTAGTATGTGTATACGGGTGTGATGTGTGATAAATACACATGTATAATGTATATATACGCGTACACAAACATACGGATAAATATATATCTATATATAAGAATATATATATATATACACACATGAATACAAATATATATATATATAAAGTATGTGTGTGTATGTGTTAGTAGAATGGTGATGGTGTAGACACCTCATTTTGAGACTCTTGATTGAATAAAGTCAGTTTTGCTATTTTTGGTAAGTTGTTACAATATGTCTCATCTGGGGGTATTTTAGTAATTTCTCATTTCGCCAATAGAGGGCATTCCCATCATTTTCGTCCATAGAGGGCAATTCTCTTCATTTTTTTCATTGCGAACATTTTTTACATTTTGGTCATTCTTTCCATAGAGGGCATTTTTTCCATTTTGGTCATTTTGTCCATAAAGTACATTTTGATCATTTCTCCTATAAAAGGCATTTTTGTCATTTTTTCCATAGAGGATATTTTCAGCATTGTTCATTTTGTCCATAGAGGACATTTTGGTCATTTCATCCATAGAGGGTATTTCTATCATTTTGCCCATAAAGGGCATTTTCTTCAACATTTTTGTCATTTTTGTCGCATCCTGAACCCCACCCTACTCGGATGTCGAGCACGTGATGCCAGTTAGCTGCTTTGCCGGTTTGCTGACCGACAATGCGACCAACCAAAGGCGAACTTCTGAACTTACCGATGAATTGCATTCCAAATGTAGGGTCAGAGCAGCGGAATTTAAAACTTTTTCAATTCGAGAATGCAACTCATTTATAAATACCATTGAGGTATGTACCACAAAGCAAGTCTAAAACCGGATAGCTAATAACTCTAACCACATAGCACATCTATAATCAGACATATAACATAGAGCGCATCTAATATCTCTAGAGTACCATTACCATGAGCCATGTCCCAATATCAGTAAATTTAATAATATCATAACACTCACCTGAATAACCAGATTCAATCCACGAGAATCCAAGTCTCCACAAATCAGTGCCATCAGATCCTTTACTTGGAATGCCACTCGGCCTATCCATGTCATATCATAGTGCCTTCTAATCCAATGGAGATAAATCCTGAAAAATGTTAGGATAATGGGGTGAGCTTAAATAAGCCTAGTGAGCAACATAGGTTCCCTGTCATGGGTTTAAAAAACCAATTCTTGCTTACAAAGCACGTGGAGGGTTTAGTTGTTTCAGAAATAGCAATTTAATAAATCCACTTAATGCAGTTAAGTAGAATAAAACAGAACCGAACCAAATAGTACAAATAGATCAGAACAAAATAGTAAACGAGGTCAATATATCAATAAAAAACACAGGCATATCATCAACGGAACGGAACATAACGGAATTGAGCGAAAACAATATATCAATCAAAGACACAAGCATATCATCAACGGAACGAGACATAACGGAATTGAGCAGAAATAATATATCAATCAAAGACACAGGCATATCATCAACAGAACGAAACATAACGGAATTGAGCGAAAATAATATATCAATCAAAGACGCAGGCATATCATCAACGGAACGAAACATAACGAAAATGAGTGAAAACAATATATTGATCAAAGACACAGGCATATCATCAACGGAACGGAACATAACGGAATTGAGCAGAAATAATATATCAATCAAAGACACAGGCATATCATCAACGGAATGGAACATAACAGAATTGAGCAGAGACAATATATCGATCAAAGACATAGGCATATCATCAGCAGAATGGAACATAACGGAATTGAGCGAAAATAATATATCGGTCAAAGACACAAGCATATCATCAACGGAACAGAACATAATGGAATTGAGCGGAAACAATATATCGATCAAAGACACAGGCATATCATCAACAGAATGGAACATAACGGAATTGAGCAAAAACAATATATCCATCAAAGACACAGGCATATCATCAACGGAACGGAACATAACGGAATTAAGCGGAAACAATATATCGATCAAATACACAAGCATATCATTAACGGAACAGAACATAACGAAATTGAACGAAAATAATATATCGATCAAAGACAAAGGCATATCATCAACGGAACGGAACATAACGAAATTGAGCGAAAACAATATATCGATCAAAGACACAGGCATATCATCAACGGAACGGAACATAACGGAATTGAGCAGAAACAATATATCCATCAAAGACACAGGCATGTCATCACCGGAACGGAACATAACGGAATTGAGCAAAAACAATATATCAATCAAAGACACAGGCATATCATCAACGGAACGGAACATAACGGAATTGAGCAAAAACAATATATCCATCAAAGACACAAGGCATATCATCAACGGAACGGAACATAACAGAATTGAGCAAAAATAATATATTAATCAAAGACACAGGCATGTCATCAACGGAACAGAACATAACGGAATTAAGCAAAACAATATATCCATCAAAGACACAGGCATATCATCAACGGAATGGAACATAACAGAATTGGGCAAAAACAATATATCAATCAAAGACACAAGCATATCATCAACGAAACGAAACATAACGGAATTGAGCAGAAATAATATATCAATCAAAGACACAGACATATCATCAACGGAACGGAACATAATAGAATTGAGCGAAAATAATATATCGATAAAAAACACAGGCATATCATCAATGGAACGGAACATAACGGAATTGAGTAGAAACAATATATCGATCAAAGACACAGGCATATCATCAACAGAACAGAACATAACGGAATTGAACGGAAACAATATATCGATCAAAGACACAGGCATATCATCAATGGAATGGAGCATAACAGAATTGAGCAGAAATAATATATCAATCAAAGACACAGGCATATCATTAACGAAACGAAACATAACAGAATTGAGGATATCAATCAAGGACGTAGGCATATCATTAACGAATAGAACAGGTCAGTATTGAACGGAACAAGACAAAACAAAACAGGACAAGACGCTAATTAGACGGGATAGAACAAAATCATGCCATGTGTAATGCAGTACAAAAGGGTATGCATTTAAGTATGCGCATTTAAACAATATAACATATAAAACGGTACAGTGAATCAAAATACAGTATCTAGACAATATAACTTATACACCAAGTCAGAAGTTCCAAGTTACTCACAAATTGTTACGCTTATCTCCTTGTACAAATAATCTGATAACCTCGAGATACGTTAGGCACCTCTATGCATATCCTGAATAATCATCATCAATCATAGATAGATCAGAATTTAACCATTCATGTCTTATTCATCATCTTAGGTATCTATCAGATTACCGAGGATAGCCTAATAGCCTATTGCCCTTTTATTGGGTTTCATTCGAGGCTATTTCATTCTTTAATTAGGCTTAGCAGTTATCGGGATTATAATCTTAGTCATTTAGACTTCAATCGTTATCAGTTAAGTACTTATTTAACCTTAGAGGCAAAATGATAATTTTTCCATTCTTGTTCGGAACCCTGTCGTGGTCTTCAAAATAGTGTACATATCTTAAATATAAAGTTCTAAGTCTTTTGGACTTAAATCGTTATTAGTTAAGTACTTATTTAACCTTAGGGGCAAAATGGTAATTTTACCTTTCTTGTCCCGGACCCTGTCGTGGTCCCCAGAATAGTCCATATATCTTAAATATAAATTTCTAAGTCTTTTGGACTCAAATCGTTATCATTTAAGTACTTATTTAACCTTAGGGGCAAAATGGTAATTTTGCCATTCTTGGCCCGGACCCTATCGTGGTCCTCAAAATGTTTCATATATCTCATATATAAATTCTGAAGTCTTTTGGACTTCATTTGGTATCTGCTTTTGGTCATCGGGACACATCAGTCATTTCTCATTTTATATGTTGACTATTTCGGAGTCTTATTTAGCCCTTTAATGTTCATAATTATGCTTATGACAATTTATCAGATCAGATTGGCCTTTATTCGGCCTCTACTTTGCACTTACCACGCTTAAGGGTATTTTGGTCATTTTACGTTTCGTGAGATTCTGACCCTGATTCGTCATTTGATTATGTGTACAGTTTCACAAGTATCCGTGCTTCTATCGGTATCAATTTCGTCCCATTTTGGACTTCATTTGGACTTCGTATAGCATTAGGGGCATTTCGGTAATTTCACATGTTGTATGGATAAACTTTTCGGGACCTCAGTTCATAAAATGGACCTCACCATTAGGTCCAAAGTGTCCAACATAGTTAAATTGGACTACCTTTCCTGTTTAATTGGCCTTGGGTATCATTAGAGGCAATTCAGTCATTTACCATTTGCGTGTCTGTATTTTTCGGAACTTGGTTTCACAAATCAGACTCTATAGTTGAGTCCAGAACACCCAACATAATCAAAATGGACTATCTTTTATTTTTATTTGGCCCTAGGTATCATCAGGGTCAGTACAATCATTTACTATTTACGTGTCTTTATTTTTTCGGACTTAATTTCCCAAATCGAACTCCACCATTGAGTCTGGAATGCCCGAGATAGTAAAAATGCACTATTTACTTATTTCATTTGGACTTCATTTGAGTCATTTAGTGTCTAAGGGTCAAATAGTAATTTTACTCAATTAATAAAATAATTAAATAATTTATTTTATTAATTATTTATTTCTCAGGGGCTTATTTAAATTTATCTTTTAAAATCTGGGCCAGAATACAATTATGCAGAACAGTTGGGGTCAAAGTACAATTTAGAAAAATTCTGGTTTTATTTATTTTAAATAAAGCTTGAACCAGTGGGTTTGATGACTTAAACCCTAGACCAAACCAAATACAGTGTGAACCAGCCGGTTCAGTTCATCCTCACTGAACCGGAATAACATATCCCTGTTATTCTAATTTGGCCCCTTATCCGTGTTTAGGTTATTCCTAAAACCTGATCTCTAATTTCTTACTTCCATAACCAAACAGTCTGGAATTCAACTTAAATTTAAAACGTAAAGCTTGAAACGGTGTAGTTTCAATTAAGAGGTTTGAACCATTCGTAGTCGAGTCGGGGCCCGACCCGAAATCTAGTCCATGACCTGGCCCTGCACTGTTTATCTTCTTCCCTTTTCTAACCCGCACTGTAGCCCTAATTCCAGTTTCCGTTTTTTCCATTTTCGTGGGTTTTCCAAAATTGATTCCCTCTGCTCTTCGTTCCAAATCATTTCTGGAAGCCTAAGGATCGTTTTGGCATTTGTTTGGAGCAGATCGAGCTCAAACGTTTGGTCCAAGGTTTGATATTCAAAGCTGCAACTAGTTTGTAAATCCTCATTTCATCACTAAAACTCGTGTGGTTTCTTTAGTTGTGATCTATGCATCATGGGTTTCAAGCCCCCATTCTCAAATTTGGGTTTTACAGCAAGAGTCGAAGGTTCCATCTTTGAACCCGAACCTACAACTCATGTTTTTTTTGGGGTCTTTTCTAAGCCATTTGTCCTGGTTTTTGTCGCAGTGTAAACCCTACATCATCTAGGTCAGGTCTAAGCAATCCAAAATCAGTTTGGCTAGGGTTGAATCAGACCTGCTTTATCAAGGTCTGTTAATGGCTACCATTATGGCTCAGGACCTTTCAACCCCTATTTACCCTCTAGATTCATTCATAATAGTTCCTCAATGTCACAATAACTCATGCATGCAGTTTTAGGCTCCTCAAAAGACTGAAATAGTAACCAAAACTAAAAAGGAAAAATTCAGAGTTTTGGTGTTTTATACCTTTGGGTCAACCACTGTTCTTTCATGGCTCAATATGGGGCCTTCAATTGCCTCAGTTCTAGTTGGGTACCCTTCAGTCCCTTCCTTTTTTTTGTGCACCTCCAATGGAGACACCATGCACACACCATCTTTCATTCACACAATGTTTCTCTCTCTACTCTTTCTCTAGCAACCCATGTAACACCCCGACCCTGTTTAATTAATAAATAATTTATTAATTATTAATTAGCACCGACTTAACGAATAATCATGAAGATTAGTCGGGAATCTCTGGATGGTCACGATAGACCGATAAAATAATTAACTGCGCCAGAAAAGAGGGTGTAATCCCCGGGCCTAATTACTAATCAATTAGGTAAAAATGATGTCATTTTAATACTGATGGAACTCGAATTAACTAACTACAGAAATCCCTAAATAAATAATAAACAACACGGGGCCCTTGACATTGAGGCTAACTGAAATACGAAACCCTCGGAAGAAACCGCGTCGAAAAAGGAGCAATAGAAAAAAAAAAATACAACGGAAATAGCCAAAATGAAATTCTGCGCGGCCAAACAGGGCCTAAGCCCAAAATGGGAAAAATGCCCAAAAGAGAGGCCAAGGTGACTTGAACCCTTGACTTAAATGAGCAAGCACTTGGCACCCAAAAAGTTACCAAGTTGGCTGCCAACACCTTTGTGCCTATATATACAACAGAATGGTATATAACTCTGAATTATCCTAGGCCACCTCCCAAATTGGTCCAATGGACATAAATGCAAACCCCTCATTATTAACTGAATCAGCCACATCACCCCCACCAATTGAATTTCATGCAGCAAAGTAAAAACAATAAAATATATCTACATGTGTATATGTGTACATAAATAGATGCACCTTGCATGTTGAGTGGGGCTAGAAGAAATCAGAAAACTACTTGACTGTGTTTTGCATATGGCTGTGGGCTGTTAGAGAGAGAGAAAGAGAGTGATGTAGAGAAAGAAAGTCCATGTGAGAGATTGTGTGTACATGCATGTGTGAGATGGTGCTTCCATAGATATGCACAAAAGAGGAGGAACTGAGGGTGCACGACTGGAACTGAGGACTGAGGTGCCAAAGATCAGAACTGAGCCTTGGAAGGGAAAGGTAGACCAAGGTACATGCATGGCACCTAGTTATTTAAATTTTTTTCCTTTGGATTATTGGCACCATTCTTGGCATTATTGAGCCCCATTACTGCATGCATGATAGTTAAACTATAAATCTGGGTTAAATGTGTGAGGTTTAGACCACTAAAACAAGCCTAGAACACCAAATCAGTGAGAACCGCCATGGATGGACCTTAGTGGTGCAGGTCTGAAATAACCCTCACCAAACTATTTCTAATGATCTAAACCTGATCTAGACCTCAAGAGGGTTCTAAAAACCCTAGACCGCGACCCCCTACACTCAGGTTAAGACCCTCAAATGGAGGGTTGCAGGTTCAGGTTCAAAACCCAACCTCACCAAAACCACGATTAAACTAAAATTTGTGAATGGGGGCTTGAACCTCATGATCTGTAGGTCACCACAGATGAAACCCCATTAACTTTAAGCCAAAAATGGGGATTTTCAACCGAGTTGCAGGTTCGGTTATCTCTCAATAAACCGAGCATTTGAGCTTGTTTTGAGGCTCAAAAAGAATGCCAAAATGTTGGGATGACTCCCAGATATGATTTGGGATGGAAAGCAGTAGAAATACGTGGCCAAAATATCACGAAATTGAAAAACATGAAAACTGGAAATTAGGGCAAAACTGGGGAAGAAGAAGGGAAGAAGACGAACAATGCGGGCCGGACTTTAGGTCGGTTTCGGTTTCGGGTCGGGACCCAACCCGTCGCATAAAATGGGTTTAAGTGAAACTACGTCATTTGGTTAAAAAGATTTTAAATCTTAAAATGTAGGGCTGACGTCATCATGACATTAGCATTACGCAATGAACCGGCCAAACCGGTTGGTTCAGTGAAATACTGGACCGGTTCAGTTACAAACCAACTAGACCCTTTGGTTTATTTTAAAAGTTTTAAAGAATTGCATTTGTACCCCCAGCTGTTTAGAATATTTTACTAAGGCCCAGATTTTAAAAAGGAAATTTCAAATGAGCCCTTGGAAAAATAAATAATTAATAAAGTAAATTATTTAATTATTTTATTAATTGGATAAAATTACTAGTTTACCCTTGGACATTAAATGACTCAAACAAAGTCCAAATTAAATAAATAAATAGTGTATTTTTACTATTTCGGACATTCCGGACTTAATGGTGGAGTCCAATTGATGAAATTAAGTCCTGAAAAATACAAACACATAAATGTTAAATGACTATATCGCCCCTAATATAATACGAAGCCCAAATGAAGTCCAAATTGGACGAAATTGATACCAATGGAAGCCCAAATAATTATAAACTTGTATATATGACTAAAAAATGATTTGGGGTCAGAACGTCATAAAATTTAAATGATCGATGTGTCCCTATGATCAAAAGCAAATAACAAACAAAGTCCAAGAGACCTAAAAATTTACGTATAAGATATGTAAAATATTCTGAGGACCATGATAGGTCTGGGGCAAGAAAAAGTAAATTACCATTTTGCCCCTGCATATGCCCGAAGCCAAATAAAAAGTCGAGAAGGCCTAAATTGACTTTTTTCGACGTTCCGAATCCAACAGTGAGGTTCGAAATACCAAATTAGGTACTGAAAAATAAGTCACGTGAAAGATAAAACTTATTAAGTTACCACGAGTAGATCGGTAAGACCAATCCTAGGAAATTAGGATACGTCAAGTCTAAGATTAAATGAAGAGCATCAATTAGAGATGATTTGAAGTAAATGAGGAATTAATTGAAGTCTTGATGAATTTGATTTTTAGGAATTACAAGGAAAAATGCGAAGTCACCAGTAGAACTGACCCAGGAGAACAAGGTGAGTAATCTTGCATTTGAAGTGGAAATTTAACTCCATGGATTTGAAAATGTTTTAAACTTCAAAATATCTGAAGCTTTAAATTTGATATTACATGATTCCTGTTTTAAGATATTCCGTTCTTATAAATTTTATTGTGACATGCTCAATGAATGATTCTATTACAGTCTTCCTTAGAAGTATTTAACATGTCTACATATTCTGAAATTCTTATTCCCAGTATTTGAAGATCCTATCATGAAATCATGAACATCATGTTTTAAATACTCATGAAAAATACCTATTTGAAGAAGCCATGTGATAAATGTTTTACAAGATAATAATGCAAAAATCACATAGTCAGGATTTTGGGTTTCTTCGGAACTGAATTGCCGTGACATGTGAAGTGTCGCATAGTCATGATTTTGGGTTTCTTCGAAACTCAATTGCCCTGACATGTGAAATGCCCGGTAGCAAGATCTAATCCCCCAAGCAATGAGATATCTCCACTTATACGCAAAATGAAAGTCTGGTTCAAAACAGATTCTACCTAATCAAAGAGAAAAGATGACAAATGTTTTCCGAAAATGGAAGCAGGTTTTTACCCCCATTTTATTATGCATCCTTATATATTTGAAGTGCATATACTCTATTTGAAGAAACGTATGTTTAGCTTGAATACTTTAAATGTTTCAAAGCTATCTTTGTGAAGAATGCATGTACTCTATGTTCAAAATGTACGAGCAATTGGTAATGCGTATTTTATAAACCTCTCATGTACGAAACCATTGCCAATTGAAAACCCATGACAAATGCTGGAATTACTCATTAGGTTTTTTAAAGCTCACCCCATTCCCTAACATTTTTCAGGTGATGACGATGGATGGGAGCCTTGCTCCATTTTGGGATGACGATTAGTAGCTCCGTTATGATCACGGACTTTTGGAAGAATTAGAACATGTAGTTGGATAGATTTTGATTTAATAGATTTTGGGTGATATGTACTTAAGCCCGAGAGTCAAACGGATATCTAATATGTAAAACACTTTAGAATTGTTATTATGCTCTGATGTTATATTCATGTGTACCACTATGAAGAGCAGAAATACCGGACGGATGTGCGAAAGTATTTTAAATAAGAAAAGAAAAGAAAAAGTTTTTCACGCTTCCGCAACCACAGGCCACACCGCCGTCCGATACTGTTGCTTATGTGAGCCTTGCCCTAAGGCCTCGGCTGAAGGGTGGCGGTCGCGATACAAGATCCACACAGGGTGGATTTCGGGTCATAATAGCCCACATGCACACACACACATGCACTCAATTGCACTCACACACAGGAGTTCACTCACTCAGTTTGAGTGCAGAACACACATATACTTTCTTTGGAGGGTCCCTAAGTGTGTATATATATATATATATATTATAGCATTCCTTTGCATATACATCTATATATATATATATGCATGTATATCATAAATTAGGTGGGATTGTATGACTAATGTAGGAGTTGAGGTGGGATGATGTGAGCTAATGATGAGGGATTTACATGTATGGCCATTGGCTAGCTTGGGAGGTGGCCTTGGTTAATTTAGGGTTATATACAGTTTTGTTATATAATTAAGCACAAAAGTGTTGGCAGCCTACTTGGTTTATTTTTGGGTGCTTAGAATCTTGCCCCACTTGGTCAAGGGTTCAAATCCCCTTGGCCTCATTTTTGGGCATTTTTCCCTCATTTGGGCTCATGCCTTGTTTGGCTGGCACAATTTCTATTTTAGCTATTTCCGTTATATTTTCTTTTCCAGTGCTCTTTTTACGAAGTAGTTTCTCCTGCTCGCTTCCTATCTTGGTTAGCTTCAATGTCAAAGGCCCCGTGTCGGTTATTATTTATTTGTGGCCGTCATAGTTCGCTAATTCGAGTTTTCATAGTGTTAAAATGTCATCATTTCACCTAATTAATAAGTAATTAGGTTCAGGTATTACACCCTCCTCTCTTGACATGTTTAATTATTTTATCAGTCTTATCGTGATCATCAAGAGATTCCCGATTAACTTTCTTAATTATTCTTTCTGTCGGTTCTAATTAATAATTAGCAACTAATTATTAATTAAGCAAAGTTGGGGTGTTACAATTTTGCCCATAGAGGACATTTTGATCATTTCGCTCATAGAGGGCATTTTGGTCATTTTTTTCATAGAGGGCATTTTGGTCATTTCACCCATAAAGGGTATTCTCATCATTTTTCCCATAAATGGAATTTTTGACATTTTAGTCATTTTGTCCATAAAAGACATTTTGGTTATTTTGCATATAGAGGGCATTTCTATCGTGTTGCCCATAAAAGAAATTTTTGACATTTTGATCATTTTGTCCATAAACGACATTGTGATCCATAGAGGGCATTTCTATCATTTTACCCATTTTGTCTATAAAGGATATTTTTGTCATTTCATCCATAGAGAGCATTTTTATCAATTTTTCTATAAAGGGCATTTTTAATATTTTGGTCATTTTTTTCATAAAGGACATTTTGGTCGTTTTGCCCATAGAGGGCATTTTCTACATTTTGGTCATGTCGCCCATAGAGGACATTTTCGTCATTATGTTCATAAAGGGCATTTTTGACATTTTGGACGTTTTGTCAATAGAGAGCATTTTGATCATTTCACTTATAGAGGGCATTTTCATCATTTTGCCCATAAAGGGTATTTTTGACATTTCGGTCATTTTGTCCATAGAGGGCATTTTGGTCGTTTTGCCCATGGAAGGCATTTTTGTCGTTTTGCCCATAAAGGGCATTTTCAACATTTTTGTCATTTTGTCCGTAGAGGGCATGTCGGTCATTTTACCCATAAAGGGCATTTTCTTCATTTCTTCCATAGAGGGCATTTTTGACATTTTGGTAAATTTGTTCATAGAGGACATTTTGGTCATTTCGCCCATAGAGGCATTTTTGTCATTATGTCCATAGAGGGTATTTTTGACATTTTGGTCATTTTGTCCATAGAGGGCACTTTAGTCATTTCGCCCATAGAAGGCATTTTGGTCATTTTTCTATAAATGACATTGTTGTCATTTTTTTCATAAAGGGTATTTTTTACATTTTGGTCATTTATCCAAGGATATTTTGGTCATTTCGCCCAAACAGGGCATTTTCGTCATTTTGCCTATAGAGGGGCATTTTTAACATTTCAATCATTTTGTCCATAGAGGTCATTTTGGTCATTTCGCCCATAAAGTGCATTTTCATCATTTTTCCTATAGAGGGCATTTTCGACATTTTAGTCATTTTGCTCACAGAGGGCATTTTTGACATTTTTGTCATTTTGTCCATAGAGGACATTTTGGTCATTTTGCCCATAGAGGGCATTTTCATCATTTTTCCCATAGATGGCATTTTCGGCATTTTTGTTATTATGCCTACTAAGGGCATTTTGGTCATTTGACACATTAGGACCCTTTGAAGGTATTTTGGTCGTTATGCCGACTAAGGGCATTTTGGTAAATACTTAAGGTTTCCACCTTCTAAGTGTATTTCTATAATATTAATCTATTTTTCCATTTGGAAGGCATTTAGTAATTATTTAATATTCCTATCCCATATAGGTTATCTTGGTCATTCATGGCATACATGTAATTTCCATGTCATTTTACCCATATAAGGTTATTTTGGTAATTTTGGTCCTTAGAAACAATTTTGACTTTTTTATGCCTTAGTGGCATTTTTGTAATTTCCTTCTCCCTAAATTCTACAATGAATTAAGGGTGATATAATAAATACAACTTTATTTACCAGATACTTGTCCATAAGATAATATCTATATCTAATTTCTTGCACATTAAGCATTAATCTTAGTCATTCAACCATAGGATTCATTATGAGCCCTTGGATCAAACCTTCTTACATTTTCCCTATAAATAAGACCCCTAGCCACCATAATTCAGAAAAAAATGAGAGAAAAATTAAGAAGCTAGATGTTGCAGCAATAATCCTCCTCTTTCTTCCATATTTCTTCTTCCATATTTCATAAAGTCTTGTTCTACACAAGCAATAGTTCTAATCCATTAAAGATGAAGTTTTACACCATTGAAGATTCAACCCAAGGAGTTTAAGTTCAAGCCTTATTGGATTCAACCCAAACAATCGGGTACGCTCCCTAAAATTAGTGCACGGCGTACACTTCAGCAAGTCTAGCATGACACACGAATGGAGCTCGTTTAATCGGGATTATTCCAATAATTATAATGGACTATTCGAATAACTAAAATACATCAAGATGAGACAATGAAGGCTATGAAAATTTGATAAGATCTCGATTTATGAAATCGACACATGAGAAAAATGAATAAGTAACACAAGTACTTAAATAGGAAACAAAATTGATGTAACAAGAAAAAGGGGATTAAGTGCAAAATGCCAAACAAGGCATAAAAAAAGGAAAAAAGAAGAAAAGAAGGCCAAAAGTGTTGGCCCATAGTCTTGAACCCAAGACCAAAAAGAGGGAGAAAACTTATACCTAAAAATATAGCCAACTTGACTACAACACTTTTGTGCTATATACCCCATAAGATATATAGGTTTTATATATATATATATATATATATATATATTTATATAACCTATATAAACTTCATGTCTGCATGCTCAAAAGCTGAGGTGTCCACACCTCATTGGACCACCCTCTCCTCCAAGGAAAACCCATGCACAAATCTGATACATATATATATATATGTGTGTGTATATATATATATATATATGTATGTGTGACATATGTATATATATCTAATGAGTGTGTTGCGCATGTGTAAAAAGAAAAATCGGACCATGATGGTTGGCTAGAGAGAGAGAGAGAGGATGAAGGCAGAAGAAGAAGAAGAAGGGATTGCATGAAAACCTGAACAGATCCTTGGAGTTATGGAGGAGCATCCAAAGTTCAAAGGTTAGAGCATGCAAGCTCAGAAACAGAAATGAGAGGAAGAAGGTAGCCATTGAAGGTAAACCCTCTCACAAAAATATTTCTTTCAAGTAGACTGCTTTGTAGTTTAGAATTACCTTAGTGTATTTAGGAATAGAAAGAAAATGAAAAAAGAAAGAAAATAGAGAAGATGAAGGATTTGAGCTTGAGAAACCCCAAACCCGAAGTGGAAAAAAAATGAGTTTTTGACCCAACTTGATTAAAACTTTAAACAAATTACATAGCCCAAAAGAGCATCCCATTTGGAGTGTTCTACAACTTATTTCACTAAAAATGGTTGAGGAACCATTGAGAACTATCAAGTTACAGCCAAGGGAGGAAAAAACGGAAACCTAATTTGGAGCCTAATTCGTTGGGTTTTAGGATGGGAAAAACACTCCCTCAGGCCCCAAGAACCTATAGGAGAAATGAAATAGGAGAAGTAGAAGCTCGCCGAAAAAGAGGGTCTCGCAGGACCAATTGAACTTCCCTATTTCGATGATTAGGGCTCTATGAATCTAAAAACCCACACTAGATATGGAATCCCCAAGAAAAATGGGTTTGAACCTCGCTGGACAGTGGCCGAAAATCAACCAGCAATGGTTGCCAACGCCGGAGAAATGGCAAAGAAGAACAGTGACCCGGGTCGGTCAACGGGTTAAGTCGAGTCAGGATACTAAGTCTAGGCTGACCCGCATGTAATTGGGTTTAAAACCTTAAGTGAAACGTCGTCGTTTTGGCCAAAAGAATTTTTTAAAAAAAAAAAAAAAAATTAAGGCTGACGTCATGATGACGTCAGCATAATGCAACGAACTGGTTAGTTATTTACTGACCGACTCACTTGGAACTAACTAAACCAATGGGTTTTATTTAAATAGTTTCTGAATTTGCAATTGGACCCCCAAAACCTTTTATTAATTATAAAATAACCCCAACAATTTTGATAAATTACGAAATAGCCTAGGAAATTAATTGAATATTAAATTTAAATCCTTTTAATTATAAGAGAAATTATCAAAATGCCCTTAGGTCAAAAATAGGCCAAATGAAGGTCAATTAAAATAAAATAAAAATAGTGTAACCCCATATTTTTGGGCATTCCAAACTCAACGACGGAATCTGATTTATGAAATTAAATCCCGAAAAATATGAACAGACAAATTGGAATAATTCTAAATACGTCCTAATGATTAGTTAAGTGACCAATTGAACTCCGATGAATGTAAAAATACATACTTTAACATTTTGGGACATTCTGGACCCAATGGAGGGATCCATTTTCTGAAACGAAGTCCCAAAAATACAGACGCATGAAAATTCAAAATTACCATTTTACCCTTAGTAATCCAAAAGCTAGTTAAATGTCAAAGGTGACATATTCTGAATTTATTTGACATTCTAGACTCAATAGTGGAGTCCATTTTAGCAAAGAAAGTACCAAAAAATGTGACACACGCAAGTGTAAAATTATGAAAATGCTTCTAGGCTTAATGTAAGTCACATAAATGCAAATTAAGATCCGAAAAAGCCTAAATTACTTATATTCGATATTCCGAACTTGATGGTGACGTACCTTTGAGGAAAATAAGACTCAATAACAAATTAAAAAATAATGAATACGTACTTAGTACCTAATAAAGTTACTAGAAGTATAAAAATGAAATTAATAAGTCCACATAAATGTTATAAGGATTGAATAGACTCAAAATGGAGTCTGAATACGTAAATTGTGTTCGAAAAAATATGGGACATTAAAAGTATAAATTACCATAAGCTATAAAGTATCAAGAAACCCTAAATTGGGAATTTGAAGACCCTTAATTGAATAGACTAAGTTCAAAAGAACTTAAAACACTAAATAAAAATGTTTGAAATTAGAATGAATACTAAATCTGTCATGACCCAAAACCCACCCTATGCGGATTAGGGGTCCGTGACCGAGTCTGCAGCCCGTGGGCCATTCCCCGCCAAAAGGATTTTAATCACTGAATAATATTTAATAAGTGCATGTTATAATCATTAGCAAATCTAGTATCATCACCAGGTTATCATTATACATGCCAAAAATATAAGTGCTTGTAATACAGATCCTCAAAACATAGAACAAAACAGGACCGTGGAGACAAGGGAGAAGTTAGGACATTACAGTATTTAATCTATTACAAAACTCACAAAAAGGCTATTAGTAGCCAGTAAGCGTCTAGTCAACCTGCATGCCTGATGGTCCCCCCTATATCTTGTTGTCCTAAAAAAAAGAAATGAAACTAAAGTGAGCTCATGAAGCTCAGTAAGTAAGGTCCTAACTTTGCCATGGGTCAAGGTTAGTCCACAAGAACATAGAAAAAAAGATATCATATAGCCAGTCATCAAGATAAAGCAATAATGACCCGAGGGTCTAAAAGGCTCATCCCACAAAATGATACAAGAAAGTGAAGACAAGATCATCCAAAATGGGATCTAGCTTAACATGATGAATCGCTGCCACAAACAATATGTTAGCCAATCAAAAGTGTTTCATGCTTGAAATTTATGATCATTCATAGAGTATAGAATATGATCATCCAACAAATGCAAAAATGTCATTATCAAGTTTTAACACAATAGATGAGAAAACAAAACAGGGCCCAACATTCAGGTCTTCCTCTCTCTCTTTCGGGTTTACTGAATAGCGCTAAAACTCTTTCACCTCAAGTCTCCGAAGGGCACAGTTGACCCCAAAGGGTCTACAACACAATCTGTGAATAGATGGACCATTGTAACTAAGCACAACTCCAGGCACTTACAAAATATCATGATCATCAATATTCCACACGGGATGTACAATCTTATAAAACAACCAAAATCTCAATCAACGAGACATAAAGTGTGTGGAACAAACAAGAACTTCATCAATAAGATATGTCACAAGATCAAGACATGGTATGAAGGCATAATTATTCTCAAGTATTAGTAATCAAGTTCTCAAAATCATATAGGCAAGAAAATCGAATCCCAAGTACATGCATAACAAATAAGCACAAGTCGATTGGCATCAAATCGGAGAAATCAAGTTCATTAGGTAGGAAATAGTGTAACACCCCAACCCGACTAAATCACTAATTTTTAATTAGTGACCCAGACTTTAGGTAACAGGATCGATTCCCAACACGTAAACTTTTCAGTGGAATCTCCCTTTTCAGTAAAAGTCCCGGAAACCCAGGACAACTGTACATCACTTTCATTGCAATCACCAACTTGTCCTATTAATTCCAGTGAATTTATGTACTTTCACGTCAACCGTTAATCTTTGGTTACGATTATAAAAATTTGGGCACGAACATTTCATAAATAAATAAATTAATATTAATAATGATATAATTAAAAGAAAAATAAATAAAATACAAATAAAAGTATAAATATAAGTATATATATGTATATATATACTTACACATGAGCTAATACATTAAATGGTATATAAGTAGGTATATATACATGTACATGTTCGGTTGCTATATATGTCACGACCCGAGACCCCACCCTATGCGAATCTCGTGCTACACAATCAATGCTACTAACATGCAACAACTAAAAATGCGGAATAAAATAAAGGAAAGCTGCATATGATATTTATAATGTTTACAAAATGCAGAATACAAAATTTCTTAATACAACTGTTCATCCCCAAGACATGGATAACATGGGAGAGCTATGAGACTATCTGTACTAAGTATTACACTGCAACTTCAAAAGTAAATGTCCATCTCCTAGCTGTCAGACTCTAGGGCCTGTCTTCTATATCTGTGCATGTAAGTCAAATGTTGTGTAGTATCTGATGAGCTATGAAAACTCAGTAAGTAGTCCTTTACTCTACCATGTGCACAAGGGTATAAAAGGATGCTAGCCAGTCAATGAATATATAACTCAATATCAGATGATGGAAGTCAAATGATAAGGAAATGAAACTGCTATGCAAACAATGTCATACTGCTACAGTCATGAGCTATATCAAGTATGAAATGTAAGCATTGTACTGAAAGCTGCAAAATCTCATGATCATTCAATAACAATGTAACATGATCACACTATGAATATCAACAAGGGATGATAGTGATATCAACTAAAACTGAGATGCTCTGGTACTAGACCAAAGGTCATAACTAGACTCGAGGTCATATCTAGACCCGAAGGTCATAAATCGCATCAGATGGAGATGTGACTGAGCACAAATCCGGCACTAATAACATATCAGGATCATGCTATCTTCCACGAGGAGTATAGTGGAATCATAACTGATTCTAGGCAATCTAACGTAACAATAGTTTTCGAGGCTATGGTTACTAGACTGCTTCAAATAAAACTGTCTGGCCCTCACGGCCCTAGGTACAAATGTACATAAAGAAATCTGTGCACAAGTATACAATCATGATCGAGATATATATAGAAATCAATAACTGTCTCCCACAAGATAAGGCAATATCAATGTGGCTAAATAAACACTGGTGTGTATATACAAAGTACAATAGGCAATATATATACAAGCAAACTATGAGATGGCTTAGAATGTAACACATGGAAAGATCAAATTTTACTTACCTCTTTCTGTATCTATCTAGAAGGTCAAACCTCCTTCTCCTTGTCTCTCGGTATTCCTATGATGCAGGAAACTCATCTCAGTCTATGTATACATATTTAACTCATGCTATTCATCAAATTTTATGCCTCTTTACTATTGGTATTCATTTTACTCGAATAGACTCTACTATTGAATCCGAAATGTCGAACAAAGTTGATTTAGGCTTTCGCGGAATTCAATTTGGACTTCTGTACTAAAAAAGGCAAAATGGTCATTTTGCACTTTTACGGGTCTTTTATTTTTCGGGACCTTGTCTTGCTAAACGGACTTCACCATTGGTCTTAGAATGTCAGAAATAGTTAAAATACACTATTCAAACATTTAATTTGGACATCATTACTATAAAGGGTAAAATGGTAATTTATACTTTCACGGGTTCTCACTTCTCAAGACTTTTTTTTTGAAATCAGACTCCACGATTGAGTCCGGAATACTTGAAATAATAAAAATCCACTATTCTTTTATTTTAATCAGAGTCCGTTTGACTACTTTTTGACCTAGTGGCATTTTCTTAATTTTTCATTATTTTAAATTAATATTTTATTCTGGGAGGTCAAGTCATAATAATTAAACGTTGGGGGGTCTATTTGCAAATTCTGTAACTTCTGGGTTCAATTGCAATTTCAGAAAACCTTATCCCTATCAAGGATAGCCAAACAGTGGCTAAGCTTCAAAACTGGAATAGGATATCCCTATTCCCAATTTAATTTCTATTTGAATTTCTTACGCCCGTAGCCAAACACTCCCAATTCAATTTTAAAATCTTTTAAACTTAACCAATACTGCGTTGTTTTGGTTCACCCGTTTTTATTTCGGTCGGGCCCCGACCCGGATCCGACCCGTGGCCCTCCCGACCCAAAGCAACAGTCTTCTTCTTCTTCTCCCGACCTTCCAGTAGGGTTCCGGTGTGTACAGTTGTCTTCTTCAACGACGATCACCGGTTTTCGATGAATTTTCCCCCTTTTTTCAATGCAGCTCTCTTCCCTTTTTGACAAGGATTTCATATCTAGGATTTGTTTTTGATTTAAACTACTATAATTGTTCGAACAGAGAGTTTTATGTGAGAACCCGTTTTTCCGATGGTCTGTTTCTTTTCAAATTCGCGACTATTTCCTAACTGTTTTGATTCTAATTAAGTTCAAATGAGGTTCTGCGCTAATAGGGATCATTTTCTTAAACTTGAAACTAAGTTCAAGGCATTTAAAACCCTAAAACCGAATTATCACTCATGACCTGCAACTCCATTTTTCTCTCTTGTTTTTAAACCATTTTAACTGATTC
This sequence comes from Nyssa sinensis, assembly GCA_008638375.1. Lineage (NCBI taxonomy): Eukaryota > Viridiplantae > Streptophyta > Magnoliopsida > Cornales > Nyssaceae > Nyssa > Nyssa sinensis. The sequence goes on along the minus strand of CM018036.1, from coordinate 35,751,209 downwards.
TTTTTTAAATCTTTTCCATATTTCATGCTTGTTCAGACCCTTTACTTTAAATTTAACGAATCATGCTAGAAAATTAAAACCAGAGCTTCGGTCACTCACCTGATTTTCTGTTTTCTTGGTTGGTTCCTGCTTCTTCCTCTCTGTTTAAGCTCCTGAGCTACTTCTGAATATCCCCCAATACCCACAATCCTTTCTCAGTTTTCTTTTCTCTTTTTCCTTCCATCTTATGCGACCCACATATATATATATACAAAAATTTTCACCACACTCCACCGCCTGGAATTTCTCTCTCTCTCTCTCTCTCTCTCTCTCTCTCTCTCTCTCTCTCTCTCTCTCTCTCCCCCTTCTAAAGCCCTCAATCTTGACTTTAACTCTGATCTTTTTTACCCAAATGTAGCCTTGTATTTATGGTAAAAGAGATATTATATATATATATATATATATATTATGTATCACACATACCAACACACACACACTAAAGCCAGCCGACACACACACACACACACTCCCCCCACTGCGTGCATGCCCTTAGCATGCTTTCTTCCTTTTTCTTTTTATTATTTGTTTATACATATATATATATATGTATATAATACTATACTATGTACACACACATGTATAATACATATTGTATACATGTATATATATACTCAAATATACACATATATACTGGTTTTTAATGCCATATACATACACTCATTTTAGACAGGCTACGTGTGTGAGTATACTTATGCATGCATGGAAATATGTTCATGCACGCATTTCGAGACATAGTTCTGGATCGCTCGGGTATTGCCCGACACTAGCTATATAACTGATACTATTCACTTTTCAAACCACACAGTACATATGATATAATAACATAGAGCTTTAAACAGCTCGGTTTTCAATTGATAGTACACTACCGACCCAATCTACCTCGGTATATGTGCTGACCCGGGTTCAGGGTATTACAATATACATATAGGTAAATTAAAGAATTAATTAAAGAATTAAATAAAGTAGGAAGTAACTAAAAGCAATAGAAGAGATAAGAAGAAGTGATAGGAAATAAGGATTAAGATAGAGAATTAGTGGCTGCGTTAGGCATGCAGCTGTTCTCCATATGAAGATGAAATGATAAGAATAAACGGTAACCATGTGATGTGTTCTTCATGCAAACATGTAGGCCAAAAAGTGGCAATGACCACCGACTTCAAGGGCGATGTAGAAAGGAAATAAAACGGGAGAGAGGGAGAGAATAATGCATAGAAGAAGTTTGAGAGAAAGGAAAGGAAACTGGGGCACAGAAAAAGTGAGGAAAGAAGGAGATTCTAGAAAATAGTCAACGTAACAAGTAAATTTTGGTTGAATTATATTTCATTACGTTTTAGACTTAAAGTAAGCAAATACAGAGTCTTAATCTACATGTTATAAGCTTTAATTTGCAAAAACAATGAATGAAAATCGTGTAGAATCGAGTGAAAAAAATTAGAGTTACAGGTTGAACAAAAATTCAAAAATATTAGTGCAGGTCTGAAATGTTTGAAACCAAACCAAGTTTGTCCTAGTGGAACCTAAACTAAATCATCCCAATGTCTTAAAAACATAAGACAGCGACCCTAAATCTCAAAGAATGAACCCTAAAACCTGAGTTGCAGGTTTCGGTCATGAAACCCCGTCTTTGTTTTAAACTCCTACACCTACTTTTGAGAATAGGGATTGAACCCCCATGCCATGAGGATCACCTTGAACCAAACCCCATAAGAAATGATGATGAAATAAGGGTTTATTATGGAGTTGTAGGTTCGGGTATCAAGTCTTAGACTGAACGTTTAGGTTAGTTTTAAAGTTTCAAAGGAATGCCAAAAGATTGGCCAAACCTCTAAGAACACATATCACCTAAGGGCAGAGGAAAACAATGCTTAAAAACACACGAAATTAGAAAAAAATAAAACCCAGAAATTAGGGCAACAGTGGTTAAAATGGTGAAGAAGACGACGAGTTGACTCGCCGTTTCAAATCGAGTCAGACGTGTTAACTCAGGACACATGTAAAGAGGCGGGGTAGCCACCGCACTATGAAAATGGCACCGTTTTGGACTTGGTTTAAAATGGTTCAGTGGGAATGAACTGAACCGGTCGGTTAAGTGATTCAATAAACAGGTTTAGGGTTCTGTTTAGTAAACCCACTAGTTCAGGCCGAAGCTTAGGGAAATTAGATTTTGACCCCAAAACTTCTGGAAAATTTTTATGGCCCAACCGAGATTAATTTAATATTAAATTAATAATATTTAAATAAGAAAAATTTTAAAAATACCCCTAGGCCATAAATGAAGGAAATGAAGTCCAAATAAAGTAAACAAAAAGTGTATTTTGACTATTTTGGATGTTCTGGACCCAATGGAAGGGTCCATTTCATGAGACATGACTCCAAAAAAATAAGACACGTTAAAATTTAAATTACCAAATTGCCCCTAACGTGCCCAAGAAGGTCTAAATTGACTTTCTTCGACGTTCTGGATTCAATGGTGAGGTCCATATTATGAAATGAAGTACGAAAAGATATGATACATAAATATGTGAAGTAATTAAACCTTACAATTTAACGAAGCTACCAGAAGAGTATACGTTAAGAGAATAACACTTGAGATAAAGGTTAGGATTTAATACGATCAATAAGAACATCAATAGGAGATATTTGAAGTACACATGAAGTTAATAGATTATTTATGAATTGTTCTTAGGAACTACAAAGGGGAAAGGAAAGGCACTGCAGTAGAGCCAGCCTAAAAGTATAAGGTGAGTAACCCTGCATTCGAAGTGGAGATTTAATTCCACGAATTTCAATGATGTTTTAAGTTCAAGTTATGTGAAGCATTTGAATATCAAATTCAGTCTTACATGATTCTTGTTTTAAAATGTTCTATTATGACATGCTCAGTAAATTTTTTTATATAAAGTTTTTTTGGAAAATATTTAGCCAGTCTGAGTAAAATGCCAATTTCTTTAAATATTCTGAATTTGATTATTCCAAGTTTTGAAGTCCTATTACAGAATATATATGTTACATGTTTTAAATACTCATGAAAAGTATCTATGTGAAGAAGCCATGTGATAAATGTTTTACAAGATAACAGTGCATAAGTACAGAGACAGGATTTTGGGTTTCTTCGAAACTCAATTGACCTATCAAAAAAGCCACATAGTCAAGATTTTGGGTTTCTTCAGAACTCAATTGACCTATCATGTAAAATGCCAGTTAACAAGATCTAATCCCCCAGGCAATGAGATATCTCCACGTATAAGTAAAATGAGAGTCTGGTTCGAAACAGATTCCACCTAATCAAAGAGAAAAAATGACAAACGCTTTTGAAAATGGAAGCAGGTTTTACCCCCATTTTCACTATGCATGTTTATATGTTTTGAAGTGTATATACTCTATTTGAAGAAATGTATGTTCAACTTGAATACTTTAAATGTTTCAAAGCTATCTGTCATTAAGAATGCATGTACTCTATGTTCAAAATCTACGAGCAATTGGTAGTAAGTATTTTATAAACTCCCATGTACGAAACCACTACCAATTGAAACCCCATGACAAATGCTGGAATTACTCACTGGGCTTTTTGAAGCTCACCCCATTCCCTAACATTTTTCAAGTATTGATGATAAATGGGAGTTTTGCCCTATTTGAGGATTGACAATTAGCGGCTCCATTTGGATCAGAGTTTTTGATGTACTAGGACCTGTAGTTGGTCAAATTTTGATGTAGTAGATTTTGGACAAATATATACGTAAGCCGAGAAGTAATCGGATATATAATGTGTATAAAACTTTAAGTTTTTAATATGCTCTGATTTTATTATCATGTGTACCGCTATGAAGAGCAGCAATACCGGGCGGATGTGCGAAAGATTTAAATAAAGAAAGAAAAGAAAAAAAGTTTTACGCTTCCGCGAACACAGGCCACACCGCCGTCCAATACGTGACGTGTTACGCATCCTTTGGGTCTGCTTTCTATCCCAATCAACTTCCCTAAGCCCCTTCTTATCTTTGGTGTTTTTTTCATGCACCAAAACTATCTAGAAACTTGGTTTGAGCTCCGATAATGGCAGCTATAAATTGCATGCTGCATGCTCATTTCTTCACCGTTTCATGCATGGTTTGGCCTGTTATGTCCCTTTTGTTAAGGGGTTTCATTCCCCATTTAAAAACTTAGGTTTTAAGGTTGATTCATAAGGTTTGGTTTCAAAACTGAAACCTGAAACATTTTTTTTGGCTCATCCTTGAGCTTCATGGTCGCGGTCCAGTGGATTCATGACCTTCACAAGACCTACTTTAAATCTCAACAAGCCAAACTCAGTTTGGCCTTAGTTGGTTCAGACCTGCACCTTTAGAGGTTCATCAATGGCAATTTGTGTATGACTTAGGTTTTTTGGGCTATTTAGGGACCAATTTCTACTCCTTATTCAAGATTAAAAACCCTAAATATCATGCATGCATAAAAAAGACTTCAAAACAACTTGTATATAGAAAAATCTTAGAGAGAGAAAAATGGTGGGTTTGGTGTTTTTACCTCAACAATGGATCCCCCTCCTTTTTCTTGCTTTGTTTGGCTCCTTCGAGTGCTTTAAGGTCAAGTTTAGGGTTACTTGCAGCCTCCCCTCTTCTTCTTCCTCTTCTTCCTTCACTTTCTCCTTCTACTTCACTTTCTCTCTCTATTTTCTCTCTCTAGGTTTCTCTCTCTACATCACTCTTACAATTCTAAATATACACTCAGTTCTGCACACACGTCAGTCTATATATACATATATACATTTATTTTTAAAATAAATAATGAGGTGTTGCATGAATGGCCATTGGCCAATTTGGGAGGTGGAGGAAAATTACTTACTACATATATATATATATATATATATATATCACATGTAATATATATCACAAAATGGTTGGTAGCCCAAGTGGCAATTTTTTAGGACTTAAGTGCTTCATTGGTTTTGGTCAAGGGTTCAAAACCCATTGGTTTCATTTTTTATCATTTCCCTAACTTTTTGGCTTATACCTCGTTTGGCAATCAGAAATACATATTTTGGCTTTTTCCCTTTTTATTTTCCTTCCTATTCCTCTTTTTGTAAGTTAGTTTCTTATGGTTATTTCATATCCGGGATGGCTTCAAGTTTTGAAGCCTCGTATTGTGTGTATTTTCCCCGTAATCTCCGTGGCGTATTTAAATTGTTATTCGCTTCTTCATGTATTTGAAATTATTACTCATTCCTTCACATATCACTTTTATAAATCGTAGCCATATTTGGATTTATTTTTCTTTACGCATCGATTTCACAAATCGAAGTCATGTCACCCTATTGTTTTCTTAATCTAGTCCTCATCGTCCCCTCTTGACGTATTTAATTATTTTATTGGTCTATCATACCTATCGAGAAATCCTTATTAATTTTCTTAATTATTATTTATGTTGTTTCAAATTAATAATTAGCGAACTAATTATAAATTAATCAGGGTTGGGGTGTTACATCCTACCCCCCTTAAAAGAAGTTTTGTCCTCAAAACTTAGTCGTTCATATCTCGGAGGCTCTAACCTCTCTTCATGCTAATCCTATCATCATAGTTTCCCCTTTTTATTTGTCTCTCGGTCTATCATGGCATTTTAGATATTGTTTCTCCAAAAAAGAAAATATTTTATACAAGTTTCACAATCCCTTCTGCTCTTTTTCGTTTAATTTCAATAGTGATCTTGAAGGTCAAAGATTTGACTTTTAACTTCTTCGTGGCTTTAAACTTAAGGTTTCCAAATTTCTGCATCAGCATTTCAATGTTTATTTCTTTAGTCTTTGGACATATACCTATGGATCCATTATGCTTTCATTACTCACTCGGAGTCATCTTTTTCAGTTATTTGACTATTTCTCACTGTTACCAGTATTTTGACTAGTCTTACGCCTAGTCGTCATATTAATTTTTATTTTATTTGACGTTAAGTTGTGATTACATTACCGTTCATGGTTTCCAACCTCTGTTGGTGTCATGTGGCGCGTCATGTGTCAGGTAAATGTATCTAGTACTTTGATCTTTTCTTCCTATTTTTCGTCTTAGGAGTGACCATAAGAAGTCTACGGTGTAACTAGACTACACTACTTCCATTCATCTTTTAGTGTGCATTGAATTTCCCATTCAGGTGCTTTAGTTTTTACCAAGGACAAAGTCCTTGATGGATTCACATTGTTTCACTTAAATTCATATGGGGTTTTCTCAATCTTTTCAATTTTGTATTCTACAACATCTCCTATTTAAGTCTCTTTTATCTACCAGTCTCTATTTGACTCTGCCAATTATTGTATTTTATTTTTGGCATTTTTAGCGTCATATTCCCTTTTGTGTTCATGAAAATTTTTTTTTGGCTCGTACCAGGATGGTTTACTCATGTGCTCATTGTATTATAACATTTTCTTCCATGCATAGGTAACTTTTTGTTTTACTTGTAATACTTATTTGTGATTTTCTCTCACGTGCCTATTCCCAACAGTTACTTAAGTTGAAGATTATCAATTCTCTTTCATTTCATGTTGCGCTATTTTATTGGCATAACGACTTTTGTTTTCGAATTCTCATACATTCATCTTTCTATCAATTAGATAGGTTGAGAAAATTTGTTCTTTCATTCTTTTCAAGTTAAAGACTGGTATGAATACCTTTTTATCTTTTACTCACGATGGAAAGAGAGAATTTCTTTTCTATCGGTGGTCTTAGTTGTGATCTTAGGAAGTCTATAATGTAACTAAGCTTCACCTTTTCCATTGTTTAAAGTGTATTTGCTTCCTTATTTGGTTATTTTAGTCTTTACCAAGGACAGAGTCCATGTTGGATCCACTACATGTGTTCAATGATTTGTTCATTACATTACTCGTTTAAGTTTTTCGCCTACCTATCAGGCCTTTTTGGATTATTACTGTTATCATATTTTTGGGGTCATATTTCCTTTCTATGTTTACAATCATCCTTCGGTTTATTGTTTTTCAAAGTTTTTCTCTTAAAGGGTAACTTTTAGATTTACTCGCGACGTTCACTTGCGATCCCTGGTCATAGGTTAACTTTTTAAAGATTTCAATTCAGCCACTAACTAGGTAAAGAGTACCCATGGCTTTAATTTCATATGACCCTTATATAGTATTTCTCTTTAGTGACTCTCCTTGAAGGAATCAAAACAGCTAATAAGTAACCTAGGGATTCAGTTTCTATGTTTAGCTTAGCATATTGTGAGCGATATACATATAAGAGTGAGGAACCAATAGTAAATAGGTCCTATACACGCTGAGAACAAAAAGATGTGAGTATACCTGCAGTGTCACTGACCCGAGACCCACCTTATGCGGATCTCGAATCGCGAAACCCTGGCCCGACACTATTGCCGAACCGGGTCTCATCTAAACTGAACTTGAAACTGCAGAAACTTAATCAGCGCTACTAACATGCAATAAATATTATAACATAAACAGCGGAAGTCTCTAACTAAAAGTTGCATATATATAAAATTTGGTTCTCAAAATACAGACTTTAAAAAGTCTAATACATTACATCCCCAAGACATGGATGACATGGGAAAGCCACAAGATTGTTCTGAATATTATACATTACATTTATCTCAAAAATGTTCACTGCTATCTAGCTGACTGATACTGCTACTGCTCTTCTACAGCTTCCTTTCCTAAAATGTTTTAGTAAGTTTGGGGTGAGCTAACTTAAGCTCAGTAAGTAATTCTCCTTTACTCTACCATGTGTACAAGAATATAGAGAGTATTATCTATAAAGAACTAGGATAAATGCAAATGTGCTAGCCAGTTAAGAAATATAGAACTCATCAAGGAATATCAAATGGTAGGAACTCAAATGATAAAGCAATGAAAATCTGTCTGATAATATAATCATACTGCTACAGTCATAAGCTTGTCTCAAGTATAATCATATGCACTCAATAAAAAAAAAAAGTTGCGAAATCTCATGATCATTCATAATGGTATAATATGATCAAGCAATCAATAATAAATGATTGTGATATCAACAAAAATGATGCACTCGTGGGGCCTGGCATTCCCCCTGAGCTTGTATTCAATTCCACGTGGGCTCTCTGAATAATATTGTTCTGTATACAATGTGACTCTACGTCCTATGCCTCACATAGCAACGCAGCTGGTGTTCCTCCTAGAGCCTTGACCCGTAAGTCGTAATAAACATCAGATGGAGTTTGTGACTGAGCAAAAATCCGGCACTAATAACATATCAGGATCATGCTATCTTTCACGAAAAGTATAGTGGAATCATAACTGGTTCTTGGCTATATAATATAACTATAGCTTTTCGAAGACTATGGTTACGAGGCTGCCGTGAACATAACTGGCTGGCCCCCACGACCCTAGGTACAAGTGTACAATAAGGAATCTATGCAAAAGTGTACAAAATCATGATCGAGATCTATGGTAAACAATAAACACTTTCCACAAGATAAAACAATATCAAATGTAGACTCAGCGACTTTTGGTATGTATGGAATACAATAAGCAATATACAAAAAGAGCTATTGACTTGGCTTGGAATGTAACACATGCAGAGATCAGATATTACTTACCTCTTTCTGTATCTATCTAGAAGGTTAAACCACCTACCCCTTTCCTCTTGGTGTTCCTATGATTCAGGAAACTCATTTTAGTTTATATATATTTATATAACTCATGCTATTCATCAAATTTTATGTCTCTTTACTATGGGTATCTCTTTTACTTAAATAGACTCTACTATTGAATCCAGAATGTCAAACAAAGTCGATTTAGGCTTTCGCGAAATTTAATTTGGACTTCCGTACTAAAAAGGGCAAAACGGTCATTTTACACTTTTATGGGTTCTTACTTCTTGAGACCTCTTTTCATAAATTGGACTCCACGGTTGACTTCGGAATGCTCAAAATAATAAAATTCACTATTCTTTTACTTTAATCGAAGTTCGTTTGACTACTTTTTGACTTAGGGGCATTTTAGTAATTTTTCCTTTAAATTAAATGTTATTTTATTACTTGCGGTCAAAATATAATTATCATAAATTCTGGTTCAATTTGTAATTTTAGAAAGTCTTATTCTAATTAGGAATAACCAAACAGCGGATTAACCCAAACCTTGGATAGGCTCTCTATTCTCAATTTTAATTTAATTTCAATTTCTTATACTTGCATACAAACAACCCCAAATCACATTTTTATAATCCCTAAAGGCTGCACCTATATTGGGTCAACCCATCATAAATTCTGGTTCAATTTGTAATTTCAGAAAGTCTTATTCTAATTAGGAATAACCAAACAGCGGATTAACCCAAACCTTGGATAGGCTCTCTATTCTCAATTTCAATTTAATTTCAATTTCTTATACTTGCATCCAAACAACCCCAAATCACATTTTAAAATCCCTAAAGGCTGCACCTATATTGGGTCAACCCATATTGAGTTGGGCGGGTCGACCCGACCCGAACCCATGACCCAACTCAACTCAAAACACCAACACGCACAGCACGCACTAGCGCTGCCCAGCCATGTGTCCGTCGCCTTCTTCGGTGATGGTAGCCCCTTTTTCCGATGACCTTTCAACATCCGACCACCGGGTCCTCTTTTAATCCTCATGGTCTTTCCATATCTACCCTCGGAATTCAGTTTGCATTACCGGAAGGCCTTGAAAAATGGAGTTGTAGCCAACTCCGGCGAGCTGCCCAAATTTTTCGGTGAACTGAATTTTTCATTTTTCATGGCTTTTTGGCCATTTTTTTGAGCCCAAATTTTACCTACAAGTTTCTGCACCTTATGGGTAATAATTCCCCATTCATAAAACAAGCTAAATCGATCAAAAACTCAATGACCCTAGAATTTTTTTTCAAACTTTAAATTAGTTTTTCTCACTCATTTCTCTACCAAATAAGCTACAATTTCTTCCTAAATTTACCATTTTTTGTATATAATTTAACCATGCAATTCTTTCTAAGCTTTAAGCAATTCTACAAAAAAGCCAACAATTAAAACTTGAAAATTACATAAAGTTTTCTCACCTTTTCCTTTGTTGCTCTTTCTTATTTCTTCTTCTGTTTCCTTCCTCAAACATGCAGCACATACACTTGTTTCCTCTTGCTTCCTTTTATTTTCTTTCAACCTCAACACCACCGTATGTATATATATATATATATATATATCACCCTCTCTCTCTCTACTTTCTCTCTCTTCCCCCTACTTGTTGCAGCCTTCGTAGACTTTTCTTTTCTTGATCTTTTTTGTTTTCTTTTACTTTGGTTTTACTTGTGATATTTGTGTGTGTATATATATATATATATATATGTATTTTATATTACACTCTCTCACACACACTACACACACTCACAACACACACCTGCCGACACCTCTCTTTTTCTACCCCACTTGCATGCCTTTGAATGCTTATATATATATATATATATATATATATATCTATTTTTACTAATACATATATTTATGTAATACATATACATACATAACTGTATATATATATATATACTTGTATATATTTTTATATTTATACTTGTATATTTACTTATATATATATACTTGTACTCATATACGTACAAATACATTATACACGTACTCCGAGGCATATATCGGCATATGGGTAAAATCTTTCGTACTGCCCGGTTTATCGTACGGTACTCTTGGGTACTCGAGGTTGCTTGCAATTTACTTCTCGTATGTTTAAATATCATATATCCCTCTATTGGTGAATCGTACTATTTGTCTCGAACTGTGTGCCTATACTGTACATAACTTACTATGCTAACTCGGTCTCTTTTGGTACTACATTTTATCAACTCAATCTATTCGTACTTGGCTTCTCCTAATCTCATAATTCTCTAAGATTATAGATTCAACTATTTACCTCGGTATTCATACCCGTCACTATATATTACTCGTTATAATAGTTTGGTATATTTTGGGGTCTACTATTCTTGGTCTGAGTTAGTCTCGGTTTACTTTTGGTACTATGTTCATTGCTTGGTCAAATCTCGGTATTATTATTTGACTCTTTGGACATAATTAGAATTATTTTATTTTATTCAGAACTCATGTTCAGTTACAACTAGTATTACACTACTCGACCCAATCTATCTCGATTTACGTATCATATTCTAGGTCAAGGTGTTACATGCAGCTCCTAAGGTAGAGGTCTGATCATTACTAGGTGTGATGAAGAAAACTCCTCCTAGTTGTTGCTGCTTAATTCTAGGTCTTTCGTTTCTCTTACAGGGGCCTTGGCATAAAAGTTAATGTAGCTAGTGTAGTATTAAGCATTGACATGTTGTCCTTAGGACAATCCTTCTTGAAGTGTCTGACTTGTCCACAGGCGAAGAAAGCATTGATATCTTTGTAGCACTATCCCTGGTGGTACTTCCGACAAGTGGGGCATTTAAATGTATTCCCACCGTGGAATTTGGCCTCTCTCTGGCTGGGTTTCATCCCCATGCTACATATTCCCATATTTAGTCTGGAAGATGAGGATCTTTGTCCGCTGCCCCAATTTCCTCCTCGTCTCTGGTTCCCTTGCTTCTTAGCAAATTCCCTTTCACTATGTTCTATTATTCTTGCTATCATCACCACCTCATGGTACGTGGCTAATTTCTAGGTTTTGATCTAATCTTTTATGGCCCATCTCAAGCCTTATTCAAATTTGTGGGCTTTGATACTCTCGATGTTGATGACACTAGGGGTGAAACTGGCCAACTCGGTGAACTTGGCCTCATATTCATCGACAATCATTCTTCCCTACTGAAGTGTTAAGAATTCAGCTATTTTCTGATCTCGAATTTCTTAGGGAATATACTTCTCATTGAAGAGTTCTGTAAATCTCGGCCAACTCACATTGGGTTCCTGTTTAACAGCCACCATCCAAGGGCTATCCCTTTGAACATGTATATGGCATAGGCCACCTTCTGTTCTTCACTGCAGGTGAGAACCCAGAATATACGGTTCATTTCTAGTAGCCATTATTTTGCTGCTTGTAGGACTGCCCAAACCGTCAAATGTCGGCGGCTTCAAGTATTAAAACTAGGTCTACTAGTGTGATCGGTTTCTCTCATTACCCTGTCGGGCTTCTCGGTTACCAGTATGGTCTCGCCACACCGGTTTAGTCTCACCTCCTTTGGGTAGAACTTCCACAACCCACTCTAGTAGGCGCTCTATTCTATCTAGGCGATCTGAATCCATAGTAGCACTTGGTTGCGGATTACCTGCTATAAAAGAATAGTATTTATTAGTCAAGTAAACACTTAATCACTATAATGGGTTTACTTATTACTTAACTCTTAGACTCTACAGGTCTTAACATCCTAGTCCTAATCTCTCTTGAACCACTAAAACCATATGCTCTGATACCAACTCTATCACGACCCAAAACCCACCATATGCGGATTAGGGGTCTGTGACCAAGTCTGCGGCCCGTGGGCTGTTCCCTGCCAAAAGGATCTTAAACACTGGATAATATTTAATAAGTGCATGTTATAATCATTAGCAAATCTAGTATCATCATCAGGTTATCATTATACATGCCAAAAATATAAGTGTTTGTAGTACAGATCCTCAAAACATAAAACAAAATAGAACCGTGAAGACACAGGAGAAGTTAGGACATTACAGTATTTAATCTATTAACAAAACTCGCAAAAAGGCTATCAGTAGCCAATAGGTGCTAGTCAACCTGCACGCCCGATGCTCCTTTCTATATCTTGTTGTCTTTAAAAAAAAATGAAACTAGAGTGAGCTAACGAAGCTCAATAAGTAAGGTCTTAACTTTGCCATGGGTCAAGGTTAGTCCACAAGAACATAGAAAAAAAGATATTATATAGCCAATCACCAAAATAAAGCAATAATGACCCGAGGGTCTAAAAGGCTCATCCCACAAAATGATACAAGAAAGTGATGACAAGATCATCCAAAATGGGATCTAGCTTAACATGATGAATCGCTACCACAAACAATACGTTAGCCAATCAAAAGTGTTTCATGCTTGTAATTTATGATCATTCATCGAGTATAGAATATGATCATCTAACAAATGCAAAAATGTCATTATCGAGTTCTAACACAATAGAATGTGAAAACAAAACGGGGCCCGGCATACCCCTATAAACGCACATTCAGGCCTACCTTTCTCTTTCTTGGGCTTACTGAATAGTGCTAGAACTCTTTCACCTCAAATCCCCGAAGGGCACAATTAACCCCAAAGGGTTCACAACGTAATCTGTGAATAGATGGACCATTGTGACTGAGCACAACTCTAAGCACTTACAAAATATCATGATCATCAAAGTTTCACACAGGATGTACAATCGTATGATACAACCAAAATCTCAATCAACGAGACATAAAGTGTGTGGAACAAATAAGAACTTCATTAATAAGATATATCACATGATCATGGCATGATATAAAGGCACAGTTATTCTCAAGTATTGGTAATCAAGTTCTCAAAATCATATAGGCAAGCAAATCGAGTCCCAAGTACAGGCATAACAAATAATCACAAGTCAATTGGCATCAAATTGGAGAAATCAAGTTCATTAGGTAGGAAGTACAAATTTTGGAAGCATTTGAAAATAAGCGTGACTTGGCTAGGAATAACCCATATTAAAGCATAAGAGTTACTTACCTCAGTTTCTTAGTATCGCATTCTCATAAGGGTACCACTATTGTTATCCCATGGCTTCTTTTCATTTCCATCACGTAGGTGATCCTCTAATCATGGATCCAAAAATATTGCATAATAAATTAGTACCCACTTTAATCCCAAACATTGTTATGCAATGTTTTAAGTTCCTTTGAACTTAGTCTATTCAATTAAGGGTTTTTAATTTCCCATTTCAGGGTTCCCTTGAAGCCACATAGCATATTTGGCCCTTCAAAGGCCATTCAGTAATTTATACTTTTTAACGCCCCATTCTTTCCCATTCACAGTTTACGTATTCTGACTCCATTTTGAGTCTATTAGTCCTTGTAACATTTTTGTGGACTTATTTATCTCATTATTATTCTTCTAGTAACTTCGTTGTGTCCTTAAAGACATATTCATCATTTTCCAATTTGTTACCGGTCTTATTTTCCTTAAAAGAACGTCATCATTAAGTCCAAAATATTGATTATAATAAATTTAGGCTTTTCCGGATCTTAATAAACTTATTTGTGACTCACATTAAGCCTAGGGCATTTTCGTAATTTTACACTTTCACGCATCACATTTTTCGATACTTCGTTTGCAAATATGAACTCCACCATTGAGTCCGGAGTACCCAAAATAATCAAAATACACTATTCATTTATTTTAATTGGACTTCGTTTGGTCTATTTTTTGCATAGGGGCATTTTAGTAATTTCTTGCTTACTTAAAAGGGGTTTAAATTAAATATTTATTTAATCTCTAGGTCATTTTATAATTTCATGAAGTTCTGACCTCGAATTATTATTTAATGATCCCACAATTATTTGAACCTCCATTGGTATCAATTTCATCCAATTTGGACTTTATTTGGCTTCGGGCATCACTAAGGATAAAACGGTAATTTTACTCTTTAAGCGTCTTAATTTTTTGGAGTCCTATCTCGTAAAATGGACCCCACTATTGGATCCAGAATGCCAAAAATAGTAAATTTACATTATCCCCTTGATTTATTTGGGCAACAAATCATATTTTAATAATTAAATCAATTTAATTTATTAAATTAATTTAATTAGTTAATTTAACATTATATATTAATTTGGTAATCATATGTCACATGTGCCATGGTGGTAGAGTGGCAACATGTGAGGCGTTAGGGTCTTAGGCGATGCGAGGGTCACGGGTTCAAACCCTAGATGCGGCAGCCCCTTAATTTTTCTGATTTTTCCTAAGTTAAATAGTGGATAACTGGGCTAAACCAAGATAAGGTTATCCCTGACCTGAACAGCATCTATTAAACCAGGCTTATCTCTGAAACCAAATAGGCCTATTTCGGTTTAAAAAAACCCAACTCAAAACGGCGCAGTTTTGTTTTAAATATAAAACCTGATTGCCCCAATATGACGCCGTCTTACTTATGCCCTTATTTGCGACCGGGCGGGTCTCGACCTGAACCTGGTCTGACCTGAGGCCGACCCGAATCGTTACTGTTCATCATCCCTACCAATGAGGGTTTACTGTAGCACTGAAACCCCTAAATTTTCTTTCCTATTTCGTGACGTGTTACGCATCCTTTAGGTCTGTTTTCTATCCTAATCAACTTCCCTAAACCCCTTCTCCTCTTTGGTGTTTATTTCATGCACCAAAACTATCTAGAAGCTTGGTTCAAGCTTCGATAATGGCTGCTGTAAATTGTCTGCTGCATGCTCATTTCTGCACTATTTCATGCGTGGTTTGGCCTGTTGTGCCCCTTTGTGAAAGGGTTTCATTCCTCATTCAAAAACTTAGGTTCTAAGGTTGATTCATGAGGTTCGGTTTCAAAACTAAAACCTAAAACATTTTTTTTTAACTTATCCTTAAGCTTCATGGTCGCGGTCCAATGGATTCATGACCTTTACAAGACCTCCTTTAAATCTCAATAAGCCAAACTCAATTTGGCCTTAGTTGGTTCAAACATGTACCGTTGGAGGTTCATCAATGGCGGTTTGTGTACGACCTAGGGATTTTGGGTTGTTTAGGGTCCAATTTCTGCTCCTTATTCAAGATTAAAAACCCTAAATATCATGCATGCATAAAAAAGACTTTAAAACAGCTTGTCTATAAAAAAATCTTAAAGAGAGAAAAATGGTGGGTTTGGTGTTTTTACCTCAACAATGGATTCCCCTCCTTTTTCTTCCTTGGTTTGGCTCCTTCTAGTGCTCCAAGGTCAAGTTTAGGGTTGCATGCAACCTCCCCTCTTCTTCTTCCTTCATTCTCTCTCTCTACTTCACTTTCTCTCTTTACTTTATCTCTCTAGGTTTCTTTCTCTACATCACTCTTTCAATTCTGAATATACACTCAGTTCTGCACACACGTCAGTCTATATATACATATATACATTTATTTTTAAAATAAATGATCAGGTGTTGCATAAATGGCCATTGGCCAATTTGTCAGGTGGAGGAAGATTATTTACTACATATGTAAATCCTGACTAGGGTTAGCATGTAAACCGAGATAGATATGGTCGAGTAGTGTACTATCAATTATAACCCGAGCTGTTAAGGCTCCATACCATGATATCATATGGACTGAATGATTTTTGGAATGTGAATACTCTCAATTATATAGACAGTGTCAAGCGACGCCCGAGCAACCCATAATCGAGCCTCATAATACGTGCACGCACATATTCCCATGCATGCTTACGTTACATATATGTGTAGCTCGTTAGATATAAGTGTATGTATACACTTATAGAAATTAATATATACGTATATATATATGGATATATATAGATGAATAAGCAATGTATAAATATACGTATATATATGTGTGTGTGTGTGTGTGTGTGTATATATATATATATAGTATGGTATATTATATATATATATATACATGTATTAAAATTTAAGTATAAGAAAAGAAATAAAATGAGGGAAGCAACATGCAAAGGCATGCTTGCAAATGTGTGTCGGCAGGTGTAAGAGAGAGAGAGTGTGTGTGTGTGTTATATATTATATGTATATATTTATATATATATAAATATCTTGACCTAGAGAAAAGAAAAAGAAAACAGAAAAAGGAAAAGAAGAAAAGATCAAAAATAAGTCAAAGAAAGGGGCTTAAAGAGGGGAGAACCGAGAGTGAGAGGGTGACTAAGGCGGTTGGGTGTGATGTATATATATAGGTGTGTGCATTGGTTAGAAAAACAAAAAATAAAATCAAAGGAAGCAAAGTGTAGAAGTTGTGAGTGTTAAGAGGATCCAGAAGTTGGACAAAAGAAGAAAAGAAGGACTACAACCAAGAAAACTCAGAAATAGGTATGTCATGCTTAATTCTGTTTTTAGTTTTTGAGGCATGATAAATAGTTTTAAATGTGGAATCATATTAAGCATGAGATGAGGATCATTTTACAAAAAGAATCAGTGAAAATAGTGTAGAGCTGAGGGAGAAATCACTAGTTGCAGGTAGAAGAATAATCAAAATGGGTGGAGTTTTTTAGGAGTTTTGTGTAGTTTAAACAATGAGGATCTATTCCTCTTTTGTGCAGGAAGAAAATGGAAGGAAAAATAAGTGAAAACCGTGACTGAAAAGCCACGAAATCAAGAAAACATTAGTTGGCCGGAAAACTGAGAAAAGAAAAATGGAGTTGTTTCATTGTTTTGTGAAGGCTCAAAACTATGTTAAAATGTTTTAAAAACGTTTTAGAATAAGTTGGAATTAAAAATAGCTTCAAAAAGTACCAAAAGAATGAGGTTGAAAAATGAGATTTTTGCAGATTCCGGTCATCGTCGCTGGAGAGGGTGACTGGAGCCCCACTGGAACTCTACCGGATTATCGGGGGAGACAGTGAACAGGGTTTTCCTATACAGCGTCGTTTGGTATTTTTAAGGGCAATACTATGCCATTTCAAAGTGCAGTGGTTTTAAATTAAAAGTGAATAAGGTCTGTTTGGTTGTTAAGTTTAGAAATCAAATTGGGTATACAGACCTGGGATGGGATAGCCTATCCCTGATTTGGCCCTTATTCACTGTTTGGCTCCAGGAAATTAAGAAAAAAATGTGCAAGGCACAGCCCCTGCAGTTTGAACCCACAACCATTCACACACATAAACCTAAGGTCACACGCGTGATCACTGTGACAGGCATGCCCGTGTGAATTCTTGTGACCAAATATATATATATATATATATATATATATATATATATTATATAAAAACAATATTAAATTAATTTAATAATAGAAAAATAATGTGAAGTCCAAATAAAATAAGTAAATAGTGTATTTTGACTATCCTGGGCATGTTAGACCCAATGGTGGTGTCCATTTTGTGAGACGGGAAGCCAAAAAATAAAGACACGTAAAAGTGCTAAATGACCAATTTACCCTTTTTAGTACAGATGTCCGAATTGAGTTCTGTGAAAGCCTAAATCAACTTTCTTCGATGTTCCAGATTCAATAGTAGAGTCTATTTTAGTAAAAGAGAAACTTATAGCATAGAGGCATAAAATTTGATGAATAGCATAATTCATGTAGCGATAGACTAAGACGTATTTTATGAATCTTAAGAACACCGAAGGACAAGGAGAAGGCAGTCTAGACCTTCTATTTTAGAGACAGTAAAAAAGGTAAGTAAAATTCGATCTCTGCATGTGTTACTTTCCAAGTCATGTCAATAGTTCTTGTACATATTGCTTATTGTATTCTATACATACCAATGTTTATTGAGCCACATTGATATTGCCCTATCATGTGGGAAGCATTTATTAATTTCTATATATATTTCGATCATGATTGTACATTTGTGCATAGATTCCTTTTTGTACACTTGTACCTAGGGCTGTGAGGGCCAAACAGTTATATTCGAAGCAGTCAGTAACCATAGCCTCGAAAACTATTATTTCTTTAGATTTGCCTAGATTCAGTTATGATTACACTATATTCTTTGTGGTAGATAGCATGATCCCGATATATTATTAGTGCCGGATTTGTGCTCAATCACAACTCCATCTGATGCTATTTATGACCTTTGGGTCAAGGTTCCAAGTGGAACATTTGCTATATTGCTATGTGAGGCATGGGACGTAGAGTCACATTGTATATACAGAGCAGTATTTTAGAGAGCCCTGAGTGGAACTGAATACAAGCTCAAGGGGATTTTCGGGCCCCACGAGTGCATCTCTTTTAGTTGATATCATTGTCCTTTATTGTTCATTCATAGCTTGATCATGTTATATTATGATGAATGATCATGAGACTTTACAGCTTTCATTGAGTGCTTACATTTCATACTTGATATAGCTCATGACTGTAGTAGTATGACATTGTTAGCAGAGCAGATTCATTTCCTTATCATTTGACTTCTATCATTTGATATTGAGTTATATATTCATTGACTGGCTAGCACTTCTTTATACACTTGTACACATGGTAGAGCAAAGGACTACTTACTGAGTTTTCATAGCTCATACAGATACTACATTCATTTTCAAGCACAGACATCGAGAACAGACCATAGAGCCTGAGTGCTAGAGGTGGACATTTCTTTTGAAGTTGCAGTGTAATATTTAGTACAAGTCTTGTAACTTTCCCATGTCATCCACGTCTTGGGGATGAACAGTTATTAAAGAATTTTATAGTTTGTATTCTAAGAACATTATATACATCACACGTAGCTTTTATTTATTTATTTGTTTAAGTCTTCTGCTATTTAGTTGTTGCATGTTAGTAGCACTGATTGTGTAGCGAGTTGAGATCCTTGGTTCGACAACAGTGTAGGATTGGGTGCACGACACGAGATCCATATAGGATGGGTTTTGTGTAATACCCCGACTTTGCGTAATTAATAATGAGTGTTAATTATTACTTAATAACCGGCTTATAGAATGATTAGGGAATTAATTATGATCCCGACGGTCGCCATGGACCGATTAAATAATCAAATATGTCTGGGGAAAAGGGTATGATAACCAAACCCAATTATTGGTTAAATCGATAAAATAATGTCGTTTTAACACCAACGGAACCCGAATTAGCTAACCCAGGAAATCCCGAATGATTAATAAATGACACGGAACCTCTGACACTGAAGAATACTGTCACGCCCCGAATTCCCGACGAACCCGAGGCGCGACTGACGAGACAGAAAAATAAAATAAATAAAAGGACAAGGTAAATAAATCCACTAAACATGTATCCATTCCCATCAATACATAAGATAACATAAAATACATCGTTCATAGGTCATTCGGGCTTATGCCCTTACATTACAATATACAAGTCCCATGGACCAAAAATATATCACGTGCTCCACCCCATCAAGGTATCACAGAATCTCAAGTGGCTGGAGGGTCCTCATCTGAAAAATGTTGCCCACGAATGGGTCAGCTCAACTGCTGGTATGATGAGATGCTAATGCAAGAAATAAAGCTAAGGCGTGGCATGTGCAAAGTGTACATTTATATCTAAATGACATTCAAAGCATCGCAGTAATAAATGAATGGGATGCGTGACACACCCATGCACAACTCTATGCCACACCCATGTCTCGTTTACGGGTACTCCCCGATGGCTACGGAGTACCAATGCAATGGCCAATTTTGGGTTTTTCACCACAGGATCTACACCCTCATAATGCAAAGCACCTCGTGCTTACCCACGCCATGTTCTCAAAGGATTCATCATATGCCACTATGCCAATGCAATGTCAATGAAACATGGTTTCCACAATATAGCATGCTCGAGACAATAAATACATAAATCACCAGCTGATTCCACATGCAAGCATATCTCGTATAATCAACATATACACATGTCATGATTTACGTTCATCATTCACTAAACATTCATAAAGTACAAGTAACATGTAAGCATGTGAACAACCAATTCTAAATCATCAAGTAAACACATTCCACATAAACACATAAGTCATGTCAGTCATTCACAGAACATTCCTAACTTAACTTCATTTCTAACATTAGCAAAACACCATACCTGTCGGGTTAGTCTCAACCCTAGAAGAACGTGCACGATATGTAACTGAACTGGTCAATGAAAATGCAAGAGGTCAGATCTCCCTCTCATGTCCTGTCAGTATCCCTAAAAGCATAAATTACAACTCAGTCTATTGTCATTTGAATTTATGTTATTCATCAAATTTTATGTCTTTTAATTCATAGGTTTCTATTCTGCTAAATTAAATCCTGTTATTGAGTCTAGGACGTCGAAGAAAATAAGTTTAGGTTCTCGTAGAACTCAATTCGGACATCGGGCTCAAAAGGGCAAAACAGTCATTTTGCACTTTTACGGGTCTCTTTATTTTTTTTGGGACGTCGTCTTGCTAAACGGACTTCACCATTGGTCTTAGAATATCCGAGATAGTTAACATTCACTATTCATATGTTTAATTTGGATATCGTTACTATAAAGGGTAAAATGATCATTTATGCATTTATGGTTCTCACTTCTTGGGACCTCTTTTCATAAATCGGACTCTACGGTTGAATTAGGAATGTTCAAAATAATAAAAATTCACTATTCAATTAATTTATTCGGAGTCCGTTAGACTTCTTTTCGACTTAAGGGCATTTTGGTAATTTTTCCTTTAAATAATTATTTAATTAAATATTATTTTATTCACTCAGGTCAATTCACAATTAACCCAAATTTCTAGGCATAATTAAAATCTCACAAGATTCTATTTACTGCCCCTAATTTTTCCAATTCCTATAAGTTTCCATTTTGTTTTTCCCGTACGTTTCGATTTTAAGCCAATCATTGGACAGCTTCTCCTTTTCAACCAAACACTTCCCAAACTCAAATCTAAAATTTTACCCATACAGTAATATTGTTAGGCAGCTATCTGAATGGTTGAGTTGGGTCGGACTCAACCCGGTTTTGCCCGAATAAAAATACAAAACTCAATCGTTAAATTGTGTTCGGATTATTTTTCTACATTCCCATTTGATCTAAAACAATTTCTATATTTAATGAAATCCCACAATCAATTTAATTATTCATGTTTCTAAAAATCCAAGACTAAAGTTTAGTATTTTACCCTGTTGCTTAACGTTTCTTCAATCCAATTTCGTCCGGTTTGCCGCGCTACCGCCGCAACTCATCTTGCAACAACAACAGTTCCTGCTGTTACTGCACTTCCAAATTTTACAAGGTCTGCTCCAATTTTCCTCCCATATCTCCACCTGCCGCAGCCTCCTGATGCTACCGCAGCTACTGTTCCCTCACGGCAACTCAATCTCTCTCTCGGTCAGCCGCTACACAACACACCGGACAGCCCCCACATGGTGCAACACCAGGCACTGCTACTGCGGCTTTGCTGCAACAGCGGCTGCTGCTCCTCTGGTTTCTCTACTCCATTTCTTTCTTTCTAATTCATCTCTTCTCCCCATAATATTTCATACACACACACACACACACATATATATATATATATAATATCTCCTGCCCTGTTCCTCCAAAACTCCCCCAGATCTGCTGCTGTTGTGCCGCAACAGCGGTTGCTGTTACGGCCATTTCTCTGAACCACCGCCACACCGTCCTTCACCGTTTCTGCCGCAGCACTATCACACACATACATATATTAAATCTCACAGCACCACTACACCTGAACCGCCACAAACGCACCACACACAGCGCTGCTGCTGCTGCTTCATTTCCCTCTTTCGGCTGCTCTCCCTTTTTCCTTGTTCCAACGCCACAACAAACATACATATATAAATTTTTTTTTTTTATAAAATCTCCCTGCTGCACCCTTTCAATTTTTCTCTTTCTTTTTCAATCTATCTCAGAAACCAAATCAGTCCTCCAACTTTTCTTTTGCTTCAATGCCATAAACAAACACACACATATATGAATATATATATATACACGACCCTGTACTGCGCCTATTGCACCGTCATCTCCTCCCCTCTTTTTCTCTTCTTTCTCTTCTGTTACACGCTTCCTAGACTGAACCTCACACCTACATATGTAACATATATCTTTCTCCTTCTTCTGTACGCTACACTGTCTCAAACAAATATATATATATATATATATATATATATATAAAATACATTTCTCTCACGCACCGTCAAATCTCTCTCTATTTTCTTGGTTGCCACGAACTGCACTGCCCTTCTGCTTTCTCCAATTTCTCTTTCGGCTGACCACCTTTCCAGCCCCTTTAATTGACCACTACCAACCACATATATATATATATATATATATTATATCTTTTCCTCACTTGCTCTACTGTTGCTCCACCGCCACAAAGCACACAATATTATATATGAGACACGCATATTCAATAACACATACCAGCCCCTTATTATATTGACTTTTCATTTCTTTCTTTTTCTTTGTTTTTATTTTCTTTCTTGTTTCTTGTTTGTTACTTTTAAGATATCACATTACATTCATATAATAATAATAATAATAATAATAATAACTCTAATAATAAAATAAATAACCACGAAAATTTTATATATATAAAAAAAAAAAAAATTTCGGGTTATTACAAATACTGAAATACGGAACTCTCGGAACAAACCGCGTCGAAAAATGAGTTACGGAATAAAAGTTACGAAGGAGACACTGAAACTGAATTACTGCGCAACCAAACGTGGCCTTAACCGAAAATATGGGAAAAATGGCCAAATGGGAGGCCAAGGGAATTGAACCCTTGACCTTTGAGTGAAAAGAAACCTCATCCAAAAATTACCAACTCGGCTACTACTGTCTTTGTGTACAAATATACAATGAAAGGTATATAACCCAGAATTCTGGTGGGGCCACCTCCCAAACTGACCAATGAGGTTACATGCAAAACCTCCATCATGACCTAAACCCTTACACTTCAGCCTCATCATCACATCTCAAGTGTCTACAATTAGACCTAGACCCTACATGTATGATTATGTATGTGTATAAGTGTACACTAATATACACATGAACTGGGGATCTCTACAACAACAAGTGTGTGAACTAAATATTCAGAAATCAAAAACTGTTGGGAGGACTGATCTGTTGAGGGAGAGAGTTTGAGTGAGACCATGGAAATACAAGCATGGTGTGCATGATGTCTTCATTAGAAATGAACATAGGAGAGGAAGAACTGGGCCCTGTGTGACTGATCTGAGGCATGGCTGGATCTGAACAAGCACGACCAAGGCACTGAACTGAGCTGAGAGGGAGGAACAGTGGCCGTTTATGAGGTAAACACCTCAACTGCAAAATTTTCTGTTTTGATTTATTGGTACTGCTCTGATTATTTTTAATCTATATGAATCATATATACATGCCCCTGAGAGACCCTAGAACTGATCTGGAACAATTGGGACAGTAGGATGGCAATGAAAACCCCAGAACTGTAACACGGTCGCCATTAATGACCTTGAGGTTGCAGGTCTGAATTGACCTCAACCAAACCGACTACTGATGGTCTGAACATGAACTAGATCTTCCTAGGGTTACAAATACCACCATCCGCGACCTGAAACCACACTGGAGGACCCTCAAATTGGGCATTATTCTTTTCGGCCATGGAACCCAAACTCGAAAATAGGCCTCTAAACCGAAATTTCTCAATGGGATGTTGATTCCCATGGACATACGGTCACAACAAGCCAAACCTCGTGCGATTTGGTTGAGAAACGGGGCCGTATGACCGAACTGAAATTCCCCACGATAATCGGCGAAACAGAACTCCATGCATGCATTCAAAGCCCCAAACCGTTTCCAAAATGTTGGTTTCACTTCCAGAAAGCTTTTGGAACCAAAATCAGTTGAAATCCATGCTTGAAACTCCACGAAAATGGAAAAAACCGAACCAGAAACTAGGGCAACAGTGCCCTGCGCATTGGGGAAGATAGAGTCGACTCGGCCGAGTTGGCCGAGTCATACTGAGCTGGCCCAGACACGTGTCGGCCAACGACCGTGCCACCGTTTTAATGGAACGGCACCGTTTGGCTAAACTGATGTGTTTTAAAAAAATTAAATTCAGACTGTTTGGGCGCATGGTTAATAAATCTGAAATTAGGGAAATTGAATTGGGCTTAATCCTGAACACGGATAAAGGGGCAATCGAGGTTAAATGGGATATGTTATCCCGATTTTCTGAGGGTCAGTGAACCAGTTGGTTCACTGGAGTTTTGAACCGGTTCAGCCTACTGAACCCTAGAACCCTTAGGCCTGAACCCTAATTTTAAGAAATTATGTTTTGACCCCTATATGATTTCTGAAATTACGAATTTACCCCTGATAGTTCTGAATATTGCACAGTGGCCCTGATTTCTGAAATTTTGTGCAATCAAGCCCCTGCTAAATTAATTAAATAATAAAATAATTATTTTATTAAATAGGTAAAATTACGATTTTACCCCTGGACATTAAAAATGTCAAACGGAGTCCAAATAAGTTAAATAAATAGTGTATTTTCATTATTTCAAATATTCTGGACTCAATGGTATAGTCCAAATTGGGAAATTATGTACCGAAAAATACAGACCTGTAAGTGACAAATGACTGTACTGCTCCTGAGGGTACCCTAGGCCCAAATAAAAATAAAAGACAGTCTATTCTGATTATGTCGGACGCTCTGGACCCAATGGTGAGGTCCATTCTGTGAACTGAGGCACCGAAAAATATGACGTATGAAATTACCAAAATACCCCTGATACTGTACGAAGCCCAAATGAAGTTCGATTGGGATGAAATTGATACCGATAGAAGCCCAGATACTGGTGAAACTGTAAACATGATTAAATGATGATTCGGAGTCAGAATCTTACAAAACGTAAAATGACCAAAATACCCCTAAGCACAGTAAGTGCAAAGTAGGGGTCAAATAAAGGTCAAACTAATCTGATAAATTATCATAAGGATAATTATGAACACTGAAGGGCTAAATAAGACTCCGGAACAGTTAACGCGTAAAACGAGAAACGACTAATGTGTCCCGATGACCAAAAGCAGATACCAAACGAAGTCCAAATGACTTAGAAAATTATATCTAAGATATGTGGACTATTCTGAGGACCACGATAGGGTCCGGGACAAGAATGGACAAATTACCATTTTACCCCTAAGGCTAAATGAGCACTTAACTGATAGCGATTCAAGTCTAAAAGACTTAGAACTTCATGTATACGATATATGGGATATTCTGAGAACCACGACTGGGTCTGGGGCAAGAGTGATAAAATGACCGTTTTGCCCCTAAGGTTGGATAAGTAATTGACTGATAACGATTGAAGTCTAAATGACTTGGGTTATAATCCTGATGACTGCTAAGCCTAATTTAAGAATAAAATAGCCCCGGATGAAACCCGATGAGAGGGCGATAGGCTACTAGGTTATCTTAGGTAATCTGATAGACACCTAAGATGACGAATAAGACCTGAATGGATAAATTCTGATCTGTCTGTGATTGATGATGATTGTTCAGGATATACATGGTGATGCTTGACGTACTTGGAGGTTATCAGATTGTTTATGCAAGGAGATAACCGTAACAGTTGTGAGTAACCTTGACTCCTGACTTGGTGTATAAGTACACTGCCTAGTTACTGTATTTTAAAAATACTGTACTGTACTGTTCTGTCTGATTCACTGATTTCATGCTTTTACTTAATGCATGATTTTTACTCTGTCTGGTTTCTCTGCTCTGTACTGAAAGAAACCGCTGTTTTTTTTAACTGGTTCTGAAAAGAACAACTGATTCTTGGTACCATCTCAGTCTTGAGCACTATATGAGCATACTGCACTGTTTAATCTGTGCATACTGTATTGTTTATTCTGTTATACTGTTCTGCTCTGCTCATCACTGATCTGTTCTGTTACTCTGATGTTTTAACTGATCTGTTCTGTTACTCTGATGTTTTAACTGTACTCCTGTTTTAATACCGTTTCAAATGAACGTGTTTAACTATCTGTTATGTCTAATCTGTTCTGATCTGTTCTGTTGGATCTGTCCTGACCTGTTCTGTTGATCTGTTCTGATCTGTTCTGTTTGATCTGTCTGACCCGTTCTGTTGATCTGTTTTGATCTGTTCTGTTTGATCTGTCTGACCCGTTCTATTGATCTGTTCTGATCTGTTCTGTTTGATCTGTCTGACCCATTCTGTTGATCTGTTCTGATCTGTTATGTTTGATCTGTCTGACCCGTTCTGTTGATCTATTCTGATCTGTTCTATTTGATCTGTCTGACCCGTTCTGTTGATCTGTTCTGATCTGTTCTGTTTGATCTGTTTAACCCGTACTGTCTGATCTGTCCCGACCTGTTCTGTTTGATCTGTCTGACCCGTACTGTCTGATCTGTCCCGACCTGTTCTGTTTGATCTGTCTGACCCGTACTGTCTGATCTGTCCCGACCTGTTCTGTTTGATCTGTCTGACCCGTTCTGTCTGATCTGTCCTGACCTGTTCTGTTGATCTGTCTGACCTGTTCTGTTTGATATGTCCTGACCTGTTCTGTTTAATCTGTCCTGACCTGTTCTGTTTGATCTGTCTGACCTGTTCTGTTTGATCTGTCCTGATTTGTTCTGTTTGATCTGTCTGACCTGTTCTGTCTGATCTGTCCTGGTCTGTTCTGTTTGATCTGTCTGACCTATTCTGTTTGATCTGTTTGATCTGTTCAGTTTTGATCTGTCCTGACCTGCTTTGTCTGATCTGCCTGATCCGTTCAGTTCTGGTATGTCCTGATTTGTTATGTTTGATCTGTTCCGTCCTAACCTGTTTGCTTTGTTTCGATCTGTTCCGTTCTATTCTGTCCCGTCCTGTTCTGCTCAATACTGATCTATCATGTTCTTTGATGATGTACCTGTATCTCTGACTGACGTATTGTTTCCGCTCAGTTCTGTCTTGTTCCGTTCCGTTGATGATATACATGTATCCTTGATTGATATACTGTTTCCACTCAGTTTTGTCTTGTTCCGTTCCGTTGATGATATACATGTATCCTTGATTGATATACTGTTTCCACTCAGTTTTGTCTTGTTCCGTTCCGTTGATGATATACATGTATCCTTGATTGATATACTGTTTCCACTCAGTTTTGTCTTGTTCCGTTCTGTTGATGATATACCTGTATCTCTGGTTGACATATTGTTTCCACTCCGTTCTGTTATGTTCTGTTCTGTTTTATTCTGATTTGTTATGTTTTATTCCGTTCTGTTCGGTTATGACTTGTTATGTTCTGTTCCATTCCGTTCTATTATGTTTTATTGTGATCCGTTCTGACCTGTTCTATTCCGATCTGTTCTATTCTGACCCGTTCCATTCTGACCTGCTCTGTTCTGATTTGTTGTGCTTTGTTTCATCCTGCTCTGATTTGTTATGTCCTACTCTGCTCGGTTCTGCTCCGTTCTAACCTGTTGTGTTCTGTTCTGTACGGTTATAGTTGATATAGTCTGTTATGTTCTATCTGTCCTCATCTGTTGTTTTATTTTGTGCAGTCCTGCTTTATTCTACTGAAACTGCATTTAAAGTAGATTTATAAAACTGTTATTTCTGGAATGACTGAACTATCCCATATGCTTGATAAGCAAGAACTGGTTTTGAAACCCATGACAGGGAACTTGTGTTACTCATTGGGCTTTTCGAAGCTCACCCCATTCCCTAACATTTTTCAAGAATGATATCAATTGGATCTGATGGCACTGATCTGTGGAGATTGGATTATTGGGGATTGAATCTGTTTAATCAGGTGAGTGATGTAATATGATTGACTTGACTGATATGTATTAGATATAGACATGGCTCATGGATTTGAACGGTACTCTAGAGATTATAGTTCTGCTCTGTCGTTATATGTCGGATTATAGATATACTCTGAAGTTAGACTTGCTCTGTGTGATACATATCCTACGGGGGATACATGAGTTGCATTCCCGTGACAAAAAAAAAAGTTTTTAAATTCCGCTGCATCTGACCCTACAGTCGGAGTGCAATTCACTGGAAAGTTCAGAAATTGCCTTCGGTTGGTCGCGTGGCGGCTGACTGGCACCACGTCCTCGACATCCGCGTAGGGTGGGGTTCGGGATGTGACATTTTGGGTCGTGACAACATATATATATATATATAACATGTAATATATATCACAAAATGGTTAGTAGCCCAAGTAGCAATTTTTTAGGACTTAAGTGCTTCATTGGTTTTGGTCAAGGGTTCAAAACCCATTGGTTGCATTTTTTAGCATTTCCCTCAATTTTTGGCTTATGCCTTGTTTGGCAATAAGAGAAATACATAGTTTGGCTTTTTTCCTTTTTATTTTCCTTCTTATTCCTCTTTTTGTGAGTCAGTTTCTTATAGCTATTTCATATCCGGGATGGCTTCAATTTTTGAAGCCTCATATTGTGTGTGTTTCCTTCGTAATCTCCGCAACGTATTTAAATTGTTATTTTCTTCTTCTTGTATTTGAAATTATTACTCATTCCTTCACATATCAGTTTTATAAATCGTAGTCATATTTGGATTTATTTTTCTTTACGCATCGATTTCACAAATCAAAGCTGTGTCACCCTATTGTTTTCTTGATCTAGTCCTCATCTTCCCCTTTTTTGACGTATTTAATTATTTTATTGGTCTATTGTAACTATCGAGAAATCTTGATTAATTTTCTTAATTATATTTTATGTTGTTTCAAATTAATAATTAGCGAACTAATTATTAATTAATCGGGGTTAGGGTGTTACAAAATCTATAACACCCCGACCCAAAAACATCCACACAAACTGGCTCGTTTTACGAGATTTAAAACGGTAGTTCAAATATAACTACAAAAACTGAGTGTTGGAGTATAATACGTAAGTGATGTACAAGTATACCAAATTATGAATACGTACATACATATAAATAGGTGTATATGTGTATATATGTATATAAATATATATATATATATGCATGTATATAGATATGTATAATACACACACTAAGTGTGTATGTGTGTGTACGGTTATGTGTGTATATGTGATATGTATACAAAAAATATATATGTATATATGTATATATATGTTAATGTATATATATACATAAAGAATGAAAAGAAGAATGCAGAAGGTGGAGTGTGTGAGGTGTGTTGGCAAAACATAGTGTGTGTTTGTGTTAGTGTGTGTTGTGCTGTCATATATATATTTATATATATATATATGTATATTATTTACAAAAACTGATGTGCTATAAGTATATATATATATATATATATATATATATATATTACTTTATTTAAAATATTTGAAGTAAAACAAAAATAGAAGTCAAAAAAGGGAGGAAAAGTAGAAAGAGGAGAGGGAAAGATGAGAGAGAAAGGGGGCGGCCAAGGTTGGGCTGTATATATACATGCACCAAGCATGCATTTAGAAGAAGGAAAATTGAAGCTAAAGGACTTTAGGGTATTCAGAAGTGAGAAACGGAAGAGGAAAGAAAGAAAAACAGCAAGAAAATGTAAGAAATATTTCTTGTATTTTCAAAGTTTTA
Organism: Nyssa sinensis; assembly: GCA_008638375.1. Lineage (NCBI taxonomy): Eukaryota > Viridiplantae > Streptophyta > Magnoliopsida > Cornales > Nyssaceae > Nyssa > Nyssa sinensis. Next base: position 35,721,056 of record CM018036.1, on the reverse strand, counting down.
GCTTTTGGGTTTTGTTGTGAAGTTGCATAAAGCTTAGAACAAATTATATAATTAAATTCTTTAGAGAAAATGGAACACATAGGAAGAAACCGCAGGTAAAATGGTGAAGAAATGAAGAATATATGGGAGTTTATCGAAAAAATTATTTTTAGAAAAATTGAAAATTGAATAGGTTTTAAGGGCTTAAAATGCTATCTAAAGGCTCTAAACTGTGTTTTATGGTATTTAGAAGTGAAAGTAGGCTTCAAAATGAAGAAAAAATTTTACAGTTCGGTCACCGGCGCCGGAGAAGGTGACCAAAGCTACACAGTCCAATCGTCAAAAAGTCAGGGAAGAAGGAAGGGAGTGTCAGGTCCTAGGTCGGGTCGGGGCCTGCCCAGGCACAGTGACAAGCAATTCTAAGCGGCGTCGTTTTGGGCCTTAGTATTTTTTTAAATGGGAACAATGTATATAAGAAAAATATGGGGGATTGCTGCGGCCAAGACTTGAACGGGGAACCTCTGGCGTGTGTGGGCACTTATCCCCCACATGCCCACCACCGTGCCACACGGGCACGTGTGGTTAAATGCTGAATTAATATATACACACACACACATATATATATATATATATTATATAATTAAATAATTAAATTAATTAATTGTTATTTTAGATTTTGAGGTCCAAACTTAGCAAATAAATAGCTATAAATTTATTATTTTGGACCTTTTGGATCTAATGGTAGGATTCGTTTTATGAGACAGAACTCCGAAAAATAAAGACACGTAAAAATGTAAAATGACCATTTTGTCCCTACTACCCCTAAATCTAAATAGAAGTCCGAGATGGTCTAAATTGACTTTCTCTGACGTTCTAGATTCAATGGTGAGGTCTATATTATGAAATAAAGTACAAAAAAAATGACACGTAAATATGTAAAATTACAAAAGCGATCCCAAGACTTAATGAAGCTACCAAAAGAGTATACTTGAAAGGTATAAAGCCCTAAGATGAAAATTAGGATTTACAAGATCTAAGAATAAGTTGAAAGATTCAATAGGTGATAATTTGAAATGAATGTGAAGTTAATAAGACTCTTTATAATTGTTCTTAGGAACTACAAGGAAAAAGGAAAAGCGCACTAGTAACACTAACCCCAAGCACAAAGGTGAGTAATCTTGTATTTGAAGTGGAGATTTAACTCCACAGATTTGAAGAAGTTTAAAGTTTAAAATATCTGAAGCATTTGAATTTCAAATTCAGTACCTACATGATTCCAGTTTTAAAGTAATTTTTTTTTTTTAGAAAACACTATTATGACATGAAAAGTGAATGATTTCTACTACAGGCTCTCTTTAAAGTGTTTCAACATGTCTAAGTTTAAAATGCCAAATTTTATCAAATGTTCTGAATTTGCATATTCCGAGTATTTGAAGGCCCTATCATGAAAGTCATGTTTTGAATGCTCATAAAAGCATATATTTGAAGAAGTCATGTGTTAAATATTTTCAATGCAACTACAGGGAGGTCATATTTTAATGCTTTTAAATAGCATCTATTTATAAATGTTTTATACCTCTCTTGTTGTCACTAGTAATGCAAGATAAATCATGCATAAGCACTATGAGGATATTGGGTTCCTTCATAACTCAATTAACAAGAAGAATGCGAGGTAGTAGGATCTAATCCCCCAAGCATGAGATCTCCACAAGAAGTAAGACTGGAATCTGGTTCGAAACAGATTTCCACCTAATCAAAGTGAAAAGATGAGACGTTTAGAAATGGTAGCAGGTTTATCCCTCCATTTCCTAAATGTACTATATGTGTTGATTTCATGAACAAAATTTTTCATATTTTCACAAGAAATGACAGAAGGTTTTCAAAACCCCTATTTACATGAAGAGTATTTGTTTTAAGGAAATGACCCAGTTTTAAAATAAAGGGTCATGCCCTCTTATTTACAAGAAGAAGGGTTTTTATTCATCCTATTGAGAAGCAAAAGATTTAAAACTCTTTTGGTCACATTTGGCCCTTATACACATGTTTACAAGTTTACATTGCATATTGCATACCTTACTCGAATGCTTTAACCGCTTCATGTTACATGTTTTGAAGATCCTTATACTATGTATACATGAAATATCTATTTTACTCGAATACTTTAAAAATACTTCTTGTTACATGTTTTAAAGTTTTCTATATTTGAAGAAGTACATGTTTAGCTTGAATACCTTGAATGTTTCAAAGCTATCTGTTTCAAAGAATTCATATATTCTGTATTGAAGTATACAAGCAATTGGTAATGAATGTTTTTATAACTCTCTTATAACTAACCCATTGCCAGTTGAAAACCCATGACAAATACTGAAATTACTCACGAGCTTAGTGAGGCTCACATGGATTACCTATGACTCTTTCAGGTGATAAAGATGGTTGGGAGCCTTGCCCGCTTTGAGGAAGGGTGTAGGAAGCTCCACACATGACTAGCATATTTTGGAAGATACTAGGACCCATAGTTGATAAATTTTGATGTAATAACTTTTAAACAATTATGTAACTAAGTCACAATGGACAACTGAATCTATATCATGTATAAACTTTATAAGTTTTATTATGCTCTAAATGTATTGTAATATCTCGACCCGGGATATGGCACATATACCGAGGTAGACCGGTAGAGTAGAATAACACCAGTTGTAAATCGAGCTGTTAAAGTTCTATATCATGATATTTTATGGACTGAATGATATTAGAATGTGAACGATTCATTTTTACAGACATTTTCGGGCAATGCCCGAGCAACCCAGGACCCAACCTCGTAATACGTGTATGCACGTACTTCCATACATGTGATTGATTGCATGCATGCATAGCTTAATTAAAATTAGTATATGTGCGCGTGTGTAGAAATGTGTATATACGTATATATACGAATATATATAGAGATGTATACAGGTATAAATGTATAAATGTGTATTATATATGTGTGTATATATATAATATAATGTATTATATATATAAGTATTTAAAATGCAAGTAAAAAGGAAAGAAATGATAAAAGGAAAGGGGAAAGGAAACTGCATAAGCAGTGTGCATAGGTGACAGTGTGTATAAGTATGTGTGTGTCACTGTGTAGGTGTTGTGTGAATATGGTGAAGGCAACAAGGTTGCCGACACCAAGGCAAGTGGGGGTGCAGTTGTATATGTTTATATATATTGTGTGATGGGTATGTGGTTGATGGAAAGTAAAGGGACGGTAGGAGCAGTCAAAGAAGACTGCATCAAGTGGGAAGGAGAGAGAAAGAAAGAGAGAGAGAGAGAGAGAGAGAGAGAGAAATGTGGCGGTGGAAATTTATGCATGTATATGTAAGTTAGATAGGAAACAGAAGAGAAATTATGAATTGGAAAGGCTGTGGGTGTTAGAAGGAATCAGAAGTGGATGAACAAGAGAATAAGGCGACACTGCGACTGAGAAATCAGAAATAGGTGAGTAAACTGAAATTCTGTCAATTTATGTTTTTCTGAATTTTAGAATATGAAGCATGATAAAAAAAAACTATAGGGCCATGTAACTGGGTTTAAGAGGAAAATTATGCAAAAAAAATGAAAGAAAATAGATAAGAAATAGGGAAGAAAATTCCATTTATAGTCACGGTCCAAAAGTTGGGTCTCTTGAAATCAAGTTCCAAACTTGATTTTGGAACGTAGCTTTGAAGCCACAAGACTAAGGGTCACAACCAAATAAGAACCATAAAAAATAATGGTAAAACGAGCTCAAACCGATCATGTCACAGTCGCGACTATCAAAACCCAACAGAGCAAAACAGCCCAATCAACCAATGAAAACCATGCCAAAACAAAGATTTAAGTTCCAGAAACAATTTAGAGTCAAGAACAGAGAGATTCAGTGGTTTAAAACTCACGAAATTGAAAATGGAAATTTCAGGAATTAGGGCAACACAGGGAAGGAGGGAAGAAGATGATGAACAATATTTTTAAAAACGGCACCGTTTGGTTCTCATATAGACTGAAACTGCTTCGTTTTATACATTCTGTTTTAATATATATATATATATATATTAAATATGGCCTGTTTGGCTGCGAGATATAAGGGTTTAATTGATGTCCACTATGGGAATAGGATACACCATCCGTGTTTTACGTCATTGTCCACCGTTTGGCAACCAAATTTTAAGAAAAATAAAAGGGGGCTGCTGCCCCGAGGAATTGATACCCCGACCACGAGCAACAAGGAGGCCCCTATAACTACTATGCAGACCATTGTGCCACGAGGGCACATGTGTCCTAAAACCCGTTGAATTTTATAAAATATTAATGTAAATAATAATTCAAAAATTGAAACAAAAGGGCGTAGCCTTGGGAATCGAACCGTGACCCAAGGGGAAAGGGTGAGATGCGTGTGACCGGTTAGATAGGCAAGCCCGTGCTGTCTAATTCACCCAAATATATATATATATATATATTATGTATAAATTAAATTACATTAATTTAATTAAAATAATTATAGCAAAATAGCTCGAAGTCTGAATTAAACAAGTTATTAGTGTATTTTGACTATCTTGGACCTTCTAAGACCAATGGTGAGGTCCGTGTTATGAGACGAGGCTCCAAAAAATAAAGACCCATAGAAATACTAAAATGACCAAAATACTCCTATTGCTACCGAACCTCAAATGGAATTCCGCGAAAGCCTAAACCGACTTTTTTCAGCATTTTGGACTTAATGGTAGAGTCTAAATTAGTATTAGAGATACTTATGATAGCAAGACATAAAATTTGATGAATAGTATTAATTCTGAGACGGATCTATTGACATATAGGGAACTCGAAAGAGAAAGGCAAACTCACGGAATACTGACCTAAGACTGCATTTAAAGGTAAGTAAATTCACTTTCTCTTTCATGTGGTGTTTCCAAAGCCAAGTTTATTCTCTTTACTACCAACCTTGTACTCTTGAACGTACCTGATATTTTTGTTTTCCATAATGTGATATTGTTCTATCTTGTGGACATTGATTGATTGTTGTATCATTGTTATCATGCTACACCATACCTTGAAAGGCCTACTGTTATATTTTCACTGTATATATGATATTCTATTTTTATACTCTTATGGAATCACTTATGATCATGAAATGTTTATGTATACCGGATTTGTGCTCAGTCACAATATCCATCTGATGCTTTCTAATACACTGGAGACCTACGAGTCTAGTCCGTGAACGAACATATGGCAATACATTGGATTTCACTAGGGGGTATGTCGAACCCCAAAAGACCGAGGGTGTGCCAAGCCCTGACACAGAATAAATGCATTTCTTATTTGATTGTTTTGACTACGACTATTAAGTTACACTATCCCTTATGATTATCTTGTATTGAGAGACATTTTCTTATTGATTTGATTGTGATTAGTTTATTGTGGCAGTACATTCTTATTGTTATATTATCATTGAGAGTTCCATGTTGATGTTATAACCATTATTCCTGATTGTACATTGTGACCCATTGTTCATTGGCCGTTATGGCAATTGTTCTCATTGGTTATCAGAGCATCTCTTTTCTTATGATTGGCTATCATATTCTCATTCATGGATTCATATTATTTTATAATCACCAATACCAGTGTCAGAGATCTGTATTTACTTGCTGAACTTTTGTAGCTCATTCCACCTCACTTACCACCTTTTAGGTAGCGACGCTACAAGACTCTAGTAGGAGTCTGAGAGCGTAGGAGGACATTTTGAGGAAATGTACCAGTTTATGTTTTAGTTCTCCTATGTATTTACCACCCACGGGTGCTGGTTATGTTTGGTTTTATTTTGATTATTGTAGAACCATATTATGTATTGAAAAGACTTCCGCTGATCATTGTATTGAAAAGACTTCCGCTGATTATTATTATTGAAAAGACTTCCGCTGATTATTGTATTGAAAGACTTCCGCTGATTATTGTATTGAAAGATTTTCGCTGATTATTGTTTTAAATTTTTAGTACATTTTATATTAGTACTATGATACAAGGAATGGAAAAAGTAGGGATGACCTTAGGGTCGGCCCCGCGACATAAGATCCGCATAGGGTGGGTTTCGGGTCGTGACATGTATAACATGTGTATCGTTCTGAAGAGCGGCAGTACGGGCGGATGTGCGGGAAATTTGAAAGAAGAAAAAAAAATTTCATGCTTCCGCAACACAAGCCACACCGTCGTTCGGTACTGTTACTTACATAGTCCACCCAACGGCCCCCGAGCTGAAGGGTGGCGGTCGCGAATCCTTGATCCACACAGGGTGGATTTCGGGTCATGACAAATTCATTATATAATGTATTTTTAATCCATGATTATAGGATCACCCAAACAATGAAAAATGAAAAGAAAACTATGGGATAGCTATTATGGTACCCGCATGGGAATGCGATGATAAGAACCCAATGTAAGTAAACCCGAACTCTAATATGTGGTATTCCTTAACCATGTCACAGTTTTGTTTTCTTGATGCTGCCAATTTGTATTCTTTATACACACTTGATAGTTATATGATTTCACAATTTGATACTTGTACTTTCTTTTGGATATGTTGAGATTTTATTTGTCAATATCTTGATGTGATTGCTTACATATTTCTATAACCCTTGATTTGAATATTGAAAAACTGTTATGCTTCTTATTGTTGAGAATTTGATATTTCACGTATATGTACATTTCTTGTGGAATTCCTCTGCTTATGATATTATTATGAGTGCCGAAAGTTGTGTCTGTCACAACGTCTATCCTAATTCTATAGATGCTGATTTGGACCTACAGGTCAGTGATTGGGAACGATACCCAACACTTAGTCTATGGAGGACATGATATTTGATAAGAGCTCTTAGTATTATTTAAGAACCCAGATAAGGGGATAACCCTAAATGAGTGTTGTTTGGGGGTAGCCGGGCCCTATTTGATAGCATCTATTAGACTCATTTGTTAGTATCACATATCTTTTATTTTGATCATAATATGATGATGCACTCTTTGATTGTGGATATGCTTTTCAAGCCTATCATTGGATTCGATTTGGTATCTTGTGATTTTTGGTAGCTAATTATTGTATGTGCTAAATCCCTATTGTTGACTTGCTAAATTTCTTACATCGTATTTTTCAAGCTGCTTTAGGATATGTCTTTTGGACCCACAGGTCATCTTTGGTGATTTATTTTCCTTTGTGATTGGCTATTATTCTATATCCTTTCACTTGTCATTTGGTTGCATTTTGTTACCTAAACTAACCTTGTCCCATGGCAAAGCAAGAAAACTTACTTGTTGAGCTAAGTTAGCTCACTCCATATTTATAACAATTTTTCAGGTAGCACCATATAGGAGGAAATGCAATGATGCAACTAGTAGAGCTAGTGATGAGCTTGTGGGCAATATTGATGATGTATAACTCCAAGTCATAATATGAATAGGTATTCTATAAGATTAATGTTAATATCAGTTATTGTGACATGGTGACACTAAAGATGATGTTAGACTTAAATGGTGATTTATGATGATGGAAATTGTACTTGGAGATATTCTTATTAATGATTATTAGAATTCGATTTGTTATCAGATGAGTTGCATATGTGTAATTTTCGCATTTAATAAAAGAAAAAAAAAGTATCACTCTTATGTAATTCATTTAATTTTGTACTGCCTGTCCAAGTGACAGTGTTGGTCGTTGCCCCTAATCCGCATAAGGTGGATTTCAAGTTGCGACATTTACTGTGTGATGCAGCTAGACAAAAATTTGTGTTTAGTGAAGATGACTTGTAGATTTTTGTCGACACTAGGACTTCAAATGATATGATATATGCTATTGGAAATTGTTGATGATGAAACTGTTGAGTCAATGGTTCTTGTTGTGCTCGAGAATTTTCAAATAAACAACATTGACTTGTATGTGGAAATGAATGAAATTTTTGGAAGGAAGGGTACAAATCAGGCTCTTGGTCCATACACAACACTTCTCATATAGGAGTATGGGAGCTCATCACTTGAGATCCATGGATCAATAGTGTAAGACTATCGACCAACACCCTCGCCCTACTAACATATGACATAATTCAGGAATTTTGAGCCCCATTATACATATGCCATGACTGGCCCAACAACCAGAATATTCAAGAATTATCCATCAATGAGCCCGACTTCCCGTCAATGGCTAAAAGAGGGTTAGGTGTACTGACTTCGCAATGAAGTAAACTGAAGTAATTTGATTCTTTCAATTACTTGATTCCTAGGGTTTGGGAGACAAAAATGTCAAAAAAAATATAAAAACAACAAGGAACGACCTAACACATCTTCACACATAAATATACTTATATAAACTGATTGCAAGAAAAAACATGATGTGTTTGATAGAAATATGAAGTGTAAACAGATCAGATAGGGCAGAGATTATTGATAAACTCGCATCTTGAAGATGGGAGTTTTGTGTAATTATTTTATAAAATTGATTGTATCGTAATTTTTAATTAAAATTACAACTTTAAAGAGTAATTTTAAAATTAAATTTTCAAAATACTAATTTCTGTACAAAATTAATAATGATGTCGTATTTGATGATAGAATTTTAAAATCCACGTGAATTTTAAAAGTAACTAAAAAACTGCGTGCGTCGGGTCACGACGCCTCTCTCCCTAGAAGTCTCTCCTGTCTCTCACATTGGGCCAACAGCGAACCGTGCCCTTATTTCTTTTGGCTTTTCCCTGTTGTTCGTGCGTTGTCATCTCTCTCTCTCTCTGGTAAATCATGTCATCGTCCGGAGTCTCGGGCGGAGGCGGCTCAGGCCCTCAGTCATACTTCTGCTACCAGTGCAATCGTACGGTCTCAATAACACCGTCACCTACCTCCGAACTCCTTTGCCCCAATTGCAACGGCGGCTTCCTTGAAGAATATGAAAACCCTAACCCTGACCCTAATTCTACTCCCGATCCCTTCGTTGCCTTCTCCTCCCACAGTCTATCCGGTTTCCCTTCCTCCTCTGCCGGCACTCCCATCGTCTTCTCCTCCGCTGGTGGAGGCGGAGGCGCCTTCGAGCTCCAAAACCCTTCTGATCTTTCAGCTCTCTTCGGCGGCCTGGGCCGATCGGCCACTCTTCAAGGCCCCGGTGAATTCAATCCTTTCGCATTCCTTCAGAATTATCTCAATACCCTCACAGCTGGCGGTGCCAACATCCAATTTGTCATCGAGAACAACTCGGCTGATCCAGGATTTCGGCTTCCTGGGAATTTGGGAGATTACTTCAATGGTCCCGGGCTTGAGCAACTGATCCAGCAGCTTGCGGAGAACGATCCGAACCGGTATGGCACTCCCCCTGCTTCAAAGTCCGCGGTCAAGGCACTTCCAAACATTAAGATAACGGATGAATTGCTTGTTTCAGATTCTTCCCAGTGCGCGGTATGTAAAGACACTTTCGAGCTTGGTGAGGAGGCAAAACAAATGCCTTGTAAACACATATACCATTCTGATTGTATCGTCCCATGGTTGGAGCTGCATAATTCTTGTCCTGTGTGTCGGTACGAGTTGCCTACTGATGATCCAGATTATGAGAGTAGGACTCTGGTAACACCGAGTCCTGAAAATTTAAGCATGGGCTCTGGGCTGGCACCTTTTGGTGGCGGTAGCGGTGGTGTTGGCGGGTCATCTCAGGAGAATCCTGAGACCCAACTGACAGCAGAACGGAGGTTTAGGATATCATTGCCATGGCCATTTAGTGTATTTGGCTCGCCTGCAGAGACAAGCAATAGTGGAGCGGGCAACAACCGTGGTAACAATAATGGAGAATCAAATTCAGGAGCTCAGGCCAGAGAAGAAGATCTTGATTAAGAATTACTGGTACGGTGGAGTACCTAAAGTTTCCTTATGTTGCAATTAATTTGATGTAGTTGTGTATTATCTGGTATTATAGCCACTGATTGCAACAAAAACAAAAATTAAAAGAAGAGAGAAGTTTGAATACTTCGCTGGGTGATTGTCCACTTAAATTACATCACAGTTGATTAGTTTTCAACAAAATACCTTTAGTCCTTCTAGTTCAAACAGGAGCCCAACCTCTCTAAAATCATAAAATTCTTAATTGGAAATGCTAGGATAAAACAAATGGCATGAACAGTGCTGGCCACAGTATTGTGGGGTGGACTGGATAAAGTCTTGACATTTGGCATTATTCCCAAACTGGCTAATCTCTAGAATATAGTTCTCATGTGTGGCAGCCTGAGCTTTACTAGGGAAACAAGCAATGGCCTCTCGTTGTAAATACAAGTAAACACAAATAACCCCATTTCTTAAAACATCAAATAATATATATATATATATATATATTTTTTTTACAGAGTATAAAATTGGGTTTTTATATATTTGTTTTAGGTGGAGGGGCAGAAAGACTGCTATAAGGCTCCACCTTTTGAGCTCTCCCAGGCCTTAAAATGCCCCTTTTTGAGCCCTTCTAGCAATGGCAAGCTTTGGTGACATTTATGTCTTGGCTTGAATTATTCATTGCGACCTTAGCAAAGACCTTTCGGCCTTGCCTTCATCTTAGTGGAAGGAGCTTTTTATATTGGTTTTAGAGCTTGATTGCTAGTTGGTTCCAATACTTCAATCTTGCATCACCTGTATTATGACTATCTCTGAAGTGTAAATTATAGTAATTAATGTTTGAACTCTCACATCACTGGTAAAAAAAAAAAAAAAGAACCCTCATGTAGATCTCATTTTTTTTTTTGATAAGCAAAAGTATATTAAAAAGCCCAAAAAAGGCAACAAGGGCAAAACCCTAAAAAGCTTTACATTGGTTTTACAGACTCCAGAAAGTCAGTAAAAGAAGAGTTATTTACAGGAAAAGCTTCTTTGGTCCAAAAAAATAGTAAACGTAAAAAAGCATTTTTAAGAAAAGGAGTAGGAAGCTCCCGGTCTTCAAAAACTCGGTTGTTCCTCTCAATCCAAAGGCACCACAAAAGGCAAATGGGGGCCAAGCTCCAAATCCTTTTAATCTCCTTAGGAAGGATACACCCTTCCCAAACCAACAGAAGGTCTTTGACGGAGCCTAGCATGACCCATGAGAAGCCAAACATGGCAAGGACAAGGTTCCAGCAGCTACGAGAGACATGACAGTGGATGAGAACGTGATCCACCCTTTCTTCATTATTCTTGCAAAGGTAACATCTGCTAGCCATAAGAAAACCTCTCTTCTTCAAGTTTTCCGCTGTTAGAATGGCCTTCCAAGAAGCTTCTCAAGCGAAGAAGGATGCTTTGGGAGGAGCTTTTGAATGCCAAGTGAGCTTCCAGGGAAAGAGAGTACTGCCATAATCGAACAAGCTCCTATAGTAGGATTTGACAGTAAAAGAAAACTTTCTCGACTTCCAGACCCTCTACCTTCCACAATCCGAAAATTGTTAATGTGGTGGAGAAAAGAATCCGTCTCCTCGAGCTCCCAGTCAAAGAAGTATCTTCTAAAACAAGGAGTCCAGACCAACGTATTCCCAATACTCTCCATACAGTCACTAACCCAAGCTGACTTGTTGCTAGCCAAGCTATATAACAAAGAGAATTTCACCTTCAACGGCTCAACCCCACACCAAACATCTTCCCAAAACAACACCAGATCACCTTTCCCTACAGCAAAGCTACATCTGTCCTGAAAAGACCTCCATTCTCTTCTAATGTAACCCCAAAGGTTGCATCCCATTGGCCCTGCCGCGTTGCCCGAATGCCAACCCCCATTATCACACCCATACTTGGACACGATGATCTCCTTCCATAAATCCTTATTGCTTTCGCCAAAGTTCCATAACCATTTCCCTAAAAGAGCTGTATTGAAAAGACTCAAGTCCTTCACGCCAAGACCCCCTAAAGACAGAGGCTTTTTAATTTTATCCCACGCAACAAGATGGATTTTCCTGCTTTCTCCCTCTTGACCTCATAGAAAATCTCTTTGAATCTTCTCCAATCTTCGGCTAACTGTTTTCGGGATCGGTAAAAGGGAGATAAGATAAGTGGGGAGGTTGGCCAGGGTGCTTTTAACAAGAGTGAGCCTGCCTCCATTGGAAAGGAGTTGGCCCTTCTAGCCTGAAAGCTTCCTATGAAACCTCTCAACCAAAGGGTCCCAAACTCTGATGGATCTCGCATGAGCTCCCAACGGAAGGCCTAAGTATGTCGTGGGAAAGCAACCCACTGAACAGCCCAGAGTGCTAGCAAGGAAATCCGTCCCCTGAATCTCCCCCACCGGAGTGATGTTGCTTTTAGCCAGATTGATCCGTAGACCTGACACGGCTTTAAAACATACAAGAATGCACCGGATAAAGCGAAGCTTACGCGCTGAGGAATTACAAAAGATAATGGTATCATCAGCAAATAAAAGGTGGGAAACGACTGTGCATCTTCCCCCTCTTTCCCCCACCTGAAATCCTTTGATGAGACCAACCTCCTCTGCCCGGATCATGAAGCGGCTCAAGGCTTCCATAGCGATCACGAAGAGAAAAGAGGATAGGGGATCCCCTTGTCTCAAGCCTCTAGACGAGCAGAAAAATCCTGCTGGGGATCCGTTGACGAGGACCGAGAAAGAAACTGTGGATATGCACATCTGAATCCACTTCCTCCACTTGCTCCCAAAACCCATCTTCGCCATCATACCCAACAAGAAGCTCCAATTAACGTGATCAAAGGCCTTCTCAATATCCAACTTGCAAACCAGCCCTTTCCTTTTCTGCTTTATCTTGGAGTCTATACATTCATTAGCAATGAGAGCCACATCCAAAATCTGCCTACATTCCACAAAGGCGTGTTGACGGGGGGAGATGATGCTGCCCATAACTTTCTTCAATATTAAAGAAAGAACCTTCGTAATCAATTTGTAAACACTACTAACAAGGCTTATGGGCCGATAATCCTCAATACAAGCAGCTCCTTCCTTTTTAGGAATGATGGCAATGAAAGAAGTATTGATGCTTCACTCAAAGCCCCCTTCCCTATGGAAGCTCCCAAACACCTCCATCACATCCGCTTTCAAGACAATCCAACATTTTTTAAAGAAGGCCCCCCGCTTTAGGAGAGATTTCTTTGATTGGGAGCTCGAAGAGGTGGGCTCTTTCCTTCGTTACCTCAATGATTTCCGGGCTAGAGAAGATAGGGAAGATGTGAGAGATTGGAGGCCGGATAAGATGTCATTTTATGTCCGATCCTACTACAAAAGCATGTTTGAATCAATTAGCTCTCCCTTTCCCTGGAAGCTCATTTGGAATTCAAAAGTCCTCCCTAAAGCCTCTTTCTTTGCTTGGGAAGTTTCTTGGAAGGCAATTTTAATGGCGGACAACCTGAAAAAAAGAGGCTTTATTTTGGCTAGTAGATGTTACCTTTGTAAGAACGAGGAGGAAAGGGTGGACCACTTGCTCATCCACTGTCATGTCTCTTGGAGCTGTTGGAATATTATTTTTGCTTTGTTTGGCTTCTCTTGGGTGATGTCAGGCACAGTAAAAGAGCTCTTGTTGACTTGGGAATGATGCAATCTTCCAAAGGAGATTAAGAGAGTTTGGAGAATAGCCCCAATTTGCCTCATGTGGAGCATCTGGACTGAAAGGAACAATTGAGTTTTTGAAGACTTGGAGCTCGCTATCCTCTCTTAAAAGACGTTTTTTTTACGTTTACTATTTTTTTGGGACAAAGAGGCTTTTCTTGTAAATGTCTCTTCTTTTGTAGATTTTTCGGATTCTCTAAAACAGTTGTAAGTTTTTGAGGCTTTTGCCCTTGATGCCCTTCTTGGGCACCATCATATATACAAATTTTACTTGTCAAAAAATAAAAAAAATAAAGCCTATATTTATAGGCAACCCAAGAATAACAAAATAGCAACTATTACTAAAATTATTAAAAGTAACACTAAAATTAAAAAAATATTAATTTTTAATTTCAAATTGCTCATCCAATGCCTTTACGTTCTTGGTCATTATGGTTGCAATAAAATATCTCTACATGTATCCCTATTGGGAGTTTCATGGATAGATATTAAGGATTAGTTGGAAGAAAAATCGAATTTCATGCATTTTAATAATATCATATTGTGATTGTTGGTTGTTTATTTGATGACTTTGCTATGGTAGAATGCTCTGTGTTGTAAATATTGATTATAAATATTGACCAAATCTGTAGCTTAATTTAATCATTAGATTGAACTCAATTTGTAGCTTAATTTAGGCATTAGATTGATGGATTGTAGGAACTAATTTAGGATAGTTTCCTTATTTACGTGTAAGCTGCAACTACAAATCTTGACCTACTAAAGAGAAGAATATATCTTTTTCATTCTCTAAAATACATTCGACATGGCATTAGAGCAAGTTTTTTAAACCATAGCTTCTCTTTCTCGGTCCTCCCATTTTAGGTGCCTCTTGTCTCCCTCGGCCCTCTTGGCAGAGCCTTTCGGCTCCTTCGGCACCTCTCTCCCTCCTCGGCCCAGCCTCTCGTCACTCTTGACAGAGCCTAACGGCTCCTTCAGCCCAGCCAGTCTCGACTAGCCTTTCTCGCTTCTCAAATCTTTGCTCTAGCAACTTCTTGTCTTATCGTGGCTGATAAATTTTATATCAAGGACAATTAAGATTCTTTTTTTATTAGATCACTAACCAATACAAAATTGAAGAGTTCCAATGAACGGATCAAGCATATTGAAGTTGATTGTCATTTCATTCGATTTAAAGTAGAGTTCAAGGAAATCACCACTCCATTTGTTCCTTTTGGTAGTCAACTTGTCGATATCTTCATCAAAGCTTTATCAAAGACTGTCATTGATTCTATTTGTAGCAAGCTGGGAGTAATAAATATATACTCTTTAGCTTGAGGGGGAGTGTTGTAAATATTGACCGAATCTGTAACTTAATTTGGGCATTAGATTGAGCTTAATCTGTAGCTTAATTTAGGCATTAGATTGATTGATTGTAAGAATTAATTTATGAAAGTTTCCTTATTTACTTGTAAGCTGTGACTATAAATCTTGACCTTCTAGAGAGAAAAATATCTTTTTCATTCTCTAAAATACCTTCGACACTCTGGAAAGGTAGGTTGAATTCCATGCATCATATTGTTCTAATAATGTTGTACTGTAATAATTGGCTCTTTGCTTGATGACTTTGCCACAATAGAGTGCACTAAGGAGGTTTTTTTAATTATTATTTACAATTTATATCAGCAATTGATTTTTCACTTCAATTTTCCATTGAATCATGATCTGCCTTGGTTTATTCTATCATGATATAAAGGATCTTGAAAAAACTCTGTATCCCATTCTCTTTATTTATTTATCACTATATTTCACCTTTGTGGGTACCTTGGTATTGGTCAGATGCATGGACTGTTATGAAGTTCTTAATATTTTAAATGTTGATAGCTTTGCAAAATTAGTTATCATAGCATAGTAATTTATGACGAAATTAAAGGTAAATGGAAAAACTATTTTGAGAAGCTACTGAATGAAACTTATATAGAAAACTTAAGTATAGAGAACTCTTTAAGTAATAGGGAAAATATATTTATCCGTAATATTACAGCATTGAGGTAAAAAACACTTTGAGAAAGGTGAAAACTGGTAGCCCAGATGGTATTTCTATTGAGGTTTTGAAGTATTTATGGAAGGTAGGCATGTCTTGGCTAGCAAATTTATTTAATAAGATTATAATAACTAAGAAAATGCTTGGTGAGTGGAGAAGAAGTATTTTAGTACCTATATATAAAAATAAAGGGGATGTCCAAAACTGTACAAATTATCATGGCATTAAATTAATAAGTCATTGATGGGGAACGCAAAGGAATTGGGTGACCAATTTAGAATAAAAATTAGGGTTTAGAATTATTTATTGTTATTTTATACTTTCTTATTTTTAGGATTTTAAAGCAATTTTGGTAATTGCTATTATGGTATTTTAGGGTTTATTTAAGTTATTTAGGAAGTTTTTATTTTGGCAAGTTTAATTAGGTTTTGTCTATTTAAAGGCTTTTGATGTAATAGAATTGGTAGACTTGATTATTGAATTAATATTGAGATATTGGTTATTGAGTTTTTCTTATCTCTCGTTACCCTCTTTCTTCTCTCTGAAGTTTCTCTCTTTCTCCTCCTCTTTCCTCCTCTCATTTTCTATTCATTGTTCACTCTATTGGTCCTGCACCATTTGGTATTAGAGCACAAACCCGATCCATCATCATCATCACAATATTTGGTCCTGCGCCATTTGGTATCAGAGCACAAACCCAATCCATCATCATCATCACAATATTATTCCCAGTATCAATCATTCCTTAATCAAGCCCTATTCATAGCCATCCCCTCTTCATCACAGACCCTTCCATTGTCTAGCGAAATTGTCACCGCTGAACTAATCTTCTTCCATTGCCACTGGGTCCTAACAGTCTCATATCCATAAGACAGCTTCTTGAATCCTCTTTAACAGTTTCAAAAAAAAAAAAAATCAATAAAATCAGTCCAACATCATCTCACAGTTTGCACTGCAAATCGATCAAGTCTTACTAGTTCACCACGACCTCTGTTCAAGGAACCCATCTCGCAGCCCTTGCTATTGTTGCAGTTGTTGTCACCTCTCCAGCCATCAACATCACCGTAGCAGTACAGAAGCATCGACAAAGCCTCTCTAATCATCAACCCTGGCGTTGTGTTGCAGGAAAAGCCATCTTCCATCATCGCGACCAAGAGCCCTTGCCGTTGTTGCAGGTCTGCCACCATCAAGCCACCATCGCAGGATACAATCTTTGACCCTGTCATGAGCCGTCGTACAGATCATCTGAAAGTCACCATTGCCTCTCTTGCAATGCTGTGTAGGGTTTTGAAACCCCCAGAACTGATCGGGAAGTAAGAATAGGGGATAAATGGTTTTACCCATAGTGCATTTAACCCTCAACCCAACTCGATTCAAACTAATTTACCCAACCCGTTTTGTTAAGTCCCCAACTGACCCTATTTCCTACACTCAAACCTGAGCCAAAGAAAAAAAGAAAAAACAGCCTGTTTTTACCCAGTAACCAACCCAGCCCAGCCCAACTTAACCCTTTGACACAGATTCAAGCCCAATTTATTGACCTAGCCGTTTCCCCTTAGACCATCCAGTAACCAAGTTGGCCCAACCCTGTTGAACCTTTTCAGGGCCAAACCAACAGAAAGGCGATTAAACCCAAACAGAAAACCCTAGGCCTGAATTCTGGAATTTCCAGAATGACTCCCAACAATTTCCTGAAATTCCAAAAATTAACCCACAATTTTTTGAAGCTTTAGAGCAGTCCCTGAACTTTCCATATTCCCATTTGTTCCCACAAAATTTTTCAAGAAGATTTCTCCCCAACCCACTCTTCTGCAATTGTTGGAATTATGCTAAAGGCTTCTTGGACCTTAGGAAATGTATGCATACTCCTATGAAAATTGTCATTAATATTAAATTCAATCTTGATGAGTTAGTAAATTTGGCATAAAGGTCCTTTAAGCCTGCTTCATGTCACCCTTTGCTTGCATTTGAATACTTTTCCATATCATCATTCTCACCTTTGTTTCTAATTCTCACACTGTAGCTTTGACTTTTGTTTAGTTTATTCTTTTATTCCTTTTTTAATTTTTTGTAATATTCTTCTCTTTAAAAAAAAAAAAAAAAACAACCACCCACAAGTTTTTCATAAGCCAGCCACCACCTTGTCCTTCTCCCCATTGCATGTGAATTAGACACTTTTATTTATTCTTAGCTTCCTTAGTGTACATTGTGGCATATACAATGGGATTACTTATTGCATTTTGAGTCTATATCGACAATTCATTCGTTTTGAGCCTTTCACCATGACCATTTGAGATGTGATGATAACAAGAGACCATGGCAAAAGACATTCAAACAATGAAAACAGGTGTAGTCAATCTTCAACAATTAGTGGACTGACTATCTGAGGATATGACCCAGCGTTATTCTCAATTAGGCAAACAATATTCCCAAATCCTCAAGCATCTAGAAAACCACCATGTTGAGGACTATTGTAAATATTGACCAATTTGTAGCTTAATTTTGGCATTAGATTGAGCTTAATCTATAGCTAAATTTATGCATTAGATTGATTGATTGTTGGAACAAATTTAGAATAGTTTTCATATTTATTTGTAAGCTGTGACTATAAATCTTGACCTCTTAGAGAGAAGAATATTTTTTTTTCAATTCTTTAAAATATCTTCGACATGGTATCAGAGCAGGTTTTTTAAACCATAGCTTCTCTTTCTTGGTGCCTCTCGTCTCCCTTGGCCCCTCACGGCTCCTTCGGCACCTCTTGCTCTTTTGGTACCTCTCGGCCTTCTTGGCTCAGCCTGTTATCACCCTCGACAGAGCTTCTTGGCTCCCTTAGACGAACCAGTCTCGGCTAGCTTCTCTCGCTTTCTAAATCTTTGCTCTAGCAACTTCTTTGTCCTATCATGGCTGATAAATTGGACAACAAAGATTCTTTTTTATTGGATCACTGACTAATACAAAATTAGAAGGGTTCCGACGAATGGACCAAGCATATTGAAGTTGATTGTATTTCATTCGATCTAAAGTACGGTTCAAGGAAATCACCATTCCGTTTGTTCCTTCTGGTGGAAAACTTGCCAATATCTTTACCAAAGACTGCCACTGACTCTATTTGTAGCAAGTTGGGAGTTATAGATATATACTCTCCAGCTTGAGGGGGGGTGTTGTAAATATTGATTGTAAATATTGACCAATTTGTAGCTTAGTCGAGGCATTAGATTGAGCTTAATCTGTAGCTAAATTTAGGCATTAGATTGATTGATTGATTGTAGGAACTAATTTAGGATAGTTTCCTTATTTATTTGTAAGTTGTGACTATAAATCTTGACCTCTTAGAGAAGAATATATCTTTTTCATTTTCTAAAATATTTTCGACAAGGACCATAAATATGATACATTTGTTTATCACACACCATCGAGGGGATTATTTAATGGTAAACAAGATGATAGAGGAATTTTGTATAGTCCACTCACACAAGAAAGTTCCCAGGATCGATGTTAGGGTGCTTCTACAGAATCATCTAAAGTTGATTTCCAAACTCATGTTGTGTGGTGTAATCTACTTAATCCTCAAGATAAGGATGCTTGGTCACACCTGAAATACTTTTGCATTGGCATTTCATTTGGAAAACTGACGTATAGGTTCACCATTGATGGTCGTAGTCGCATTAACTTGGTCTCACCATCTGGTCTTTCTAGAATGCAACGACAACCTAAACCTCATCCCCAACAATTTATGGTAAGCTGTATTGATAACACAACTGAAACAGTCACGAAAGTGTCTAGTTCTAGTTCCTTTTAGTGAAAATTATTGTGAGAGTTTGGTGTAATGTAGTTCCTATGAATGTTGGTCGTGTAATTCTTGGTCAACCTTGGATGATTGATCTTGGAGCGACTCTCAATTTGGGAGATAAAACTTTGTAGATTTATATTTTAGGAAAGGAACTTTTTGGTATCAACATCTACATCCAAAGAGAATGAAAAGAAATAATAACTTAAGCCTTCTCTTCCAAATATTTGTGACCTTAAATCTAATTGTGAAGTATCTAGGTCAATTCCTCATACCCCATATGACCCAACAGTCTTTATCTTACATCACACTTGAATGTGAGCATTCAGAGAGAATATTTAATCCCATGAGTGAGGAAATGAGTCTTAGCCTAAGCACACATGTGGGACATACAAAAATTTCTACTGAGTCATCTGAATCTACAATTATCCCAACTTTAGAGCCCCTAGTTCTAACCCAAGAGTCTATTGGTGATAGTTTGCTTGTTTCTGCTCCTGCTTCTGCTTCAAACGATTGTGTTGAGTCTCAATCTTTATTGCCTTCCTCTACACATTTTATGTCTACATCCATTGGCACATTTTTAGCAATTCTTGAAATTAGACTTACTCCTTATTTACTTGACATATTATTGGATTTAAATATTAGTTCAATTTTCAATATGGAGGACATGCTCTCTAATCGAGGTACTTTGGAGCCTTGTGTATTTCTTGATGGTCTTCTTGCAGGTGGAGTTATTATTTCTCCAATATCATATCTGATACCTACACTACTTCCACAACATACTATGGATCATATGGAGTTCAGTATTGTAAACCAAGCCCAACACTTTGCAGGCTTCGACGGATATTTTTTGCTTGATGATTTTCATTGTTTCCATGGTTGGAAATATTGTTCTACCTCTACTTGTTAGGTTTTTGTCTTTGTGTTCTACCTTGATGATTCGCCATTGCTGTAGCAATACCACCTCCACAAGTTGCCGGAGTCGAGTTTTTTTTTCAACGGGGGAGAAATGATGGGGGAACGTAAAGGAATTGGGTGATCAATTTGGAATGAAAATTAGGGTTTAGAATTTATTTTTAATTATTTTATACTTTCTTATTTTTTAGGATTTTAAAGCAATTTTGGTAATTGCTATTATGGTATTTTAATTTTATTTACGTTATTTGGGAAGTTTTTTATTTTGGCATGTTTAGTTAGGTTTTGTCTATATAAAGGCCTTTGATGTAATAGAATTGGTAGACTTGATTATTGAATTAATATTGAGATATTGGTTATTGAATTTTTCTTCTCCTCTCCCTTTCTATTCCCTGTTCCCTCTATTGGTCCTGCACCAGTCATACTATGAAACTCTGGGAGAGAGTGATCGAACACTGATTAAGATTTGAGACAACGGTATCGGAGAATCAATTTGGGTTTATGCCAACGAGATCAATAGTTGAGGATATTTAACTTATTAAGAAGGCTTATGAAGAGGTATAGAGAAAAGAGGAAAGATCTTCTCATGGTATTCATTGATTTATTGAAAGCATGTGATAGGGTTCCTCGAGATCTAATATCGTGCGTTTTAGAAAATAAAAGAGTTACAAACGATATATTGAAACGATAAACGGTATGTATGATGGGACGGTCACTAACGTAAGGACACCCGTTGGAGAAACAAATGAATTTTCAATCATAGTAGGTCACATTAGGTGTCAACATTAAGTTCGTTCCTATTTACTCTAGTAATGGTTGAGTCGACCAATCATATACAGGATATGAAGTTCCACGATGTTTACTTTTTGCTAATGATATTGCTTTAATTGATGAAACTAAAAGAGGGATAAATGGTAAATTAGAAATTTGGAGAGAGGCTTTAGAATCAAAAGGATTTAAGATAAGTAGGACCAAAACTGAATATCTTGAGTGTAATTTTAGTAAAACTAATAATACAAACGGGGATGGAGTGAAAATCGAAAATCAAGAGTTAATAAAAAGTGAAAATTTTCGTTATCTAGGTTCACTTATTCATCAAGAGGGAGAAATTGAAGATGATATTACATATAGAATTAAAGTAACATGGGTTAAGTGGAGGAGTGCTCTTGGCGTATTGTGCGATCGATGTATATCTTTAAAATTGAAAGGTAAATTTTATAGAGCAACTATTAGACCAGCTATGTTGTATGAAACATAATGCTGGATAGTTAAGAAACATGTTAGTAAGATTAGTGTAGCCGAAATGAGGATGTTAAGATGGATGTGCGGTAAGACAAGAAAAGATAGATATAAGAATGGACATATTCGGGAGATGGTAGGAGTAGCACTTATAGGGGTTAAAATGAGTAAAAATCAATTGAGGTGTGTTCATGTAAAACAAAGACTAACAAATATGTTGTATGAAACATTATGCTGGATAGTTAAGAAACATGTTAGTAAGATTAGTGTAGCCGAAATGAGTATGTTAAGATAGATGTGCAGTAAGACAAGAAAAGATAGATATAAGGATGGACATATTCGGGAGGTGGTAGGAGTAGCACCTATAGGCGTTAAAATGAGTCAAAATCAGTTGAGGTGTGTTCATGTAAAACGACAACTAACAAATGCACCAATACAAGGAAGAGCGACATGGTTAATATTGAGGGTCATGCTAGAGAATGAGGGTGACTAAAATTAACTTTTGTAGAGGTAGCTAAAAAATATAATATGATAATGTGTGATGTAACGGAGAATGACCTTAAATAGAGAAGATTGATGAGATTCATGTGGTCGACCCCATATACTTGGAATAAGGCTTTGTTGAGTTGAGTTGAGCATAGTAATTTATGATGTACAGTTGGCCCTCCAATAGTTAATAATGGCAAGAGTTGTGCATGGACTGTTTTGAAGTTCTTAATTTTTTAAATGTTGATAGCTTTGCAAAATTAGTTGTCATAGCCATAGTTGTCAAAACATGCATTGTAATGTCTATCGTTTTTCAAAAATATTGTAGTGTGTCGTAAAATATTTTCAATTTTCAACTTATTTGATAGGAAGGCAATGAACTAACATTTATTCATCCCAATCCTACCTAATCATAGTCATATTGTGTTTGCGTTGTAGATGTTGCAAGTGAAGGTTACCAATTATTATTTTGAAATATATACATATATGTATATATAGTGTTATTTATGTAAAGTGTTTAAAATGATATAGATGGCATTTCAACTTACTTATAAAAAAAAATCACCTTAAATTTCACACAATACCATAATCAAGATTTATAAATACTCCTGGCTTCCAAACCAAAAATAAGTAATCCAGTTTCGATTTAAAGACAAAATCGAAATAATTTATTTTTATAATACATCCAATTTTCATTTCAATCTTTAATTTCATCGGCATTAGCATCATCATCAATTCATCATCTATTGGCAATTCTTCACTTCTTTTTTCTTCTTGAACTTCTTGTATTTCCTCATTCTTCATCCTCATCTTCATCCTCATTTTATTAAAATATTTATCTTTCCTTTTTTCTTGTTTAAAGAAAGATCTCTAAGAATTACAAATAGAAAATATAAAATTAAACAAAACGAAAAAACAAAATTGTTTTCATGTATATAGCAAAACAACAAAAAAGAGACCAAAATAATGTTGTCAACCTGTTTGTGCATATCAAAACGTATTGTAAAATACATATTGCGTATCAAGCAATGTCGTGCAAAAAAATACATGTATATGATACATATTGTTTTATGTCCTTATCGAAACGTGTCATAAAATACTAACAATTGTGGTCATAGCATAGTAATTTATGATGCACAGTTGGCCCTCCAATAATTAATAATGGCAAGAGATATAAATTTATCAGTTAAATTAATAGAGTTATTAACTGATGCTGCACTTTTCGACTTGCAATAAGTATGGGTTCCGTGACCTGTAGAACACTCAGAAAGACGATCAGAGGACCACCGGATTGGCTTCGGCGGTAGCCGCTCCGATGCTTAAGTAAGTAAAAGGAATTGAAAGACTATATTGAAAGCCAAAAGAATGAGCATAAAAATAAAGCGTACCTTTAGGGTTTAATTTATAGACCGTGGCCTTCCTAAGTTGATTAGGATTCGGAGCCATGAATGTAGGGATTTGATCATCGGAGATTGCAGTTACCTTGTTGAATATTGCATAGAGATAACCATAGATGGTAGTTCCCTTGTTGAAGACTGTTTCCTTGTTGAAGGCTGTTTCCTTGTTCCCTGCTCGGCATCCGCTAAGGCGGTGACGAGGTCTGGAGTGTTGGTCTGGACCCTGTGATCAGTTCTGAGACCATTGTCCAGATATATGTGCTCTGAAGGCATATGTTCGGTCACTTCCGACCTTTTGTGATGATCTGGATACTTGAGCTTTTAGTCATTGGCTAAGTGAGAACCACGTTGGCCGAGCATGAGCTGGATTTATGGTCATACGTGTCAAGTGCTGATTAGCCTGCTCTTTTATGGTATATCAGTTACTCCCCCCCCCACCAAAAAGTCCTAGTTTGATGCCAGCAAGCAACTAGGGCTAAGCCTTTTTCGGAGAGTCATGTGTCCTACTTGTTCGCCTTCCAAGGCAACTGTTGGGGCGCCATTTATTGCGCAGCCGGAGATTAGGTCTTTTCAAGGTCATTATTTGTACTGGCCGATAGTTGGGTTTCCTGAAATCATCATTGTTCCGAACCGTCATGGCGTTTGGTCTTGGTGGGTCCCTTCTGATACTGTGTTTATAAATACGGGGTGAGATTTTGAAATGACCTTTTCCCCATCATTTTCATTGTGCTAGAAGATTTCGTCCGCCATTGTTGGTTTGTGCGACCTTGAAGAACACCGATTTCCTGAGTTAGAACAGGTTCGACCGATTTTTTCCCTTCTCTTGCTTCTTTCTTCTTAAATTCGGGAATAATGTCTGCTCCTTTTGAATCCTCAATTGTAAGTGCGGGAGTAGGAAATCCTTCTGAGATGGCTGTACCGTCTCTTATGGAAGATGTAGGTAACCTTGCTCCCGAAGATATTGGGGATAGGCCTGTTGAACCTCCCCCTAGTCCTGGGGTTAGGATAGTTGATGCCTTTGAAGAGCCCCGAGACAGGGCTGGGGAGACCTCTGGTAGGTCTTCCCATAGAGAAGAGGGTGAGAGTGCTGTTACTCAGAGCCTTCTGGACGAATAGGAGGGTAAAATACAATTTTCCCCCAAATGTGACCTGTAGAGTTCCAGGCCCCATGGATCGTCCCCAAAATGTTGAAGCCGGGGAGATTTGTGTTTATCTTGCCTGGTTCGAAATGGGCTTGAGACTCCCATTGCTGGATTTAGTCAAGCAATTCTTTTATTGGTACAAGCTCTGCCCTGCCGACCTGAATCTCAATAGCTGGCGGCAGCTTCTAGGGTTCATAGTGTTGGGACACCAAAACGAGGTGGATGTGTCCCTGGACTTGATCCGTAGCAATATGGGTCTGAAGTTCAAGCAGGCAGAAGGCCTTTTCTATATGTCCTTCAAGAAGGGGTTCCGACCCCTGTCCTCCGTTCCCACTTCCAATAAAACGTGAAAGAAGTGGTACTTCTTCGTCGGAGGAGGATGAGAGCATGAAGACTTTCAGGACGGAGAGGCCTCGCTATTCCCTCGTGCTACAGGTCATAAGGGTGAGGCTTATTCCCTTAGGTTTGCTTTAGCTTTGTTATGCCTTCCGAACTGATAAACTAATATATCATTCCTTACTTCTGTGCAGTCAAGAGTGCTTGAAGAAGGTCCGAGTTTACCGACGTACTGCAAGATCAGTATCGAGTGCTGCTTTCGACTTCTAACCGGGCTCACACTGCTATTATAACTCCGGAGAACTTGATGGCTGCCCGTACTGCCGAGCTTAAGAAGAGGCTGACGTCGAAGTGGGCTGCGGCGGAGGCCCAAGTGGTGGGGGAGGCTTCCTCCCGAGCTGAGCCTGATACCCCTCCTGAAGTAAAAAGGAGGAGGTTGATTTCTGGCTCTCCCGAGCCAGCCCCTGCCGAGGCTGAGAAGGAGGCCGAACCCGCCGTTCCTGTTTCGGCCGTTCCTCCTGCCCCTTCCGGTCCGAGCAGAAGGACTAGGAAGGGGAAAGCACCTGCCGCACCGTCCGAGCCGTTTGATGAGCCGGACTATCAAATTGCCAAGAAGGCATTTGACCAAATATGGGCTCAGGGCCCTCACCGATACAGAGGGGACGACCCCTCAAAGCTGATGACTGAGATGATGAATCTCCAGATGAGGGTAACTTCTGAAGCTGTTCTTGTCTTTACTGTTTGTTCATTTTGTTCAATCTAACTTGTCTGTCTTGCCTTGTGTAGAGCATGCATAGTTTGGCTGCTCTAATGGTGACTCCCATGGGCCTCGAGGAGGCTGAAAAAATGAAGGCTGAAATGGACGAGATGAGGCTGGAGCTCGGAACAGCCCGATCCAAGGTTCAGACGACTGAGGAGGGTCTGAAGGAAGTTAGCACCAACCTTGCCGTGGCAGAGTCTGAGAGGGACATATATGCTCGGCAAGTTGAGGGGCTTCAAGCGGAGTTGGTTGAGCTCCGAAATTCCTTCGATCAGAAGGTTCAGGAGGCAGTTGATCATGCTAAGATTGAGACTGAGACGGAATTGAAAGATGAAGTTGAACAGATGGGTGATGACCTGATCCGGTTTGGCTTTGAAAGCTTCCGAACTAGATTTCAGGCTCAGTTCCCAGGTTTTGACGTGTCGTCAATCGTTCCTCCTGAACCTGCCTCATCTGGTCCTGATCCGTACAAGACGGCTGGGGCTACTGCCCTTAATCTGGAAGAGGACCCAGGCCCTTCCGACAAGGCTTGAGGCTCTTATGGGCTTTTTTTT
This sequence comes from Nyssa sinensis, assembly GCA_008638375.1. Taxonomy (NCBI): domain Eukaryota; kingdom Viridiplantae; phylum Streptophyta; class Magnoliopsida; order Cornales; family Nyssaceae; genus Nyssa; species Nyssa sinensis. The sequence goes on along the minus strand of CM018036.1, from coordinate 35,694,883 downwards.
TTTTTTTTATTTTCCTTTGTTCTTTGCCATTTCCTTTTGATGTAATGAATGTACACTTTTGATCAGTAAAATTGACTTTCCTTCAGATTCTTCTTGTGTTCTTTCCTCCTGTGCAACTTTGTCGTAAGTGTAGCTGTTTTGAGCCTCTTGCATGTTAGATCAACCGTCCAGTAGTCAATAGTTGCTTTCTGAGCTTCGATACTTGTCATTGAATAATGAATGTTGATTAACTTCAACTGTCTCATCATAATAAGATAAGAAAGCAAACATAATCAGATAAACAGAGCCCAATAGAGTGGGAGTAAACTTTTGTAGAGCTCTGAGATAGACTGCTCTGAATCAAGAGCTTGTGAAGATAATCAGGCAGCTTGTGCTTGTCATTATGATGCTCGGCATGCTGTTTTTCGAGCACTCAGGATCAGGATATATCCGAGCTGTTTGGCTTTTGTCATATGGCTGGCCAGTCATAAAATAGTTACGATTGGAAGGTCTGAATCTCGGATAGGGGGCCTGTACATCCAGATTTTGTCCCTTTCTCTTTATCAATTCAGAAGCTTCAGTGCTGGACTGTGGTTTTCATTCAAAGAGTTCTGTACCCTGTCTCTTGGTATATCGAAGAGGCACATTTAATGCACCGTTTATTTATTTGATTGTCGTTTGGGATTTCGAGGCCAATCTCTTTTTCACCGTTGCGACGGTTCAGTTGGGTGGCTTTTGGACTTCAAGGGTCTATATATATGGAAACGAGGGCATACGGTTGCGCTCAACCCTTTTGTTCCCAAATTGTTTCCTCGCAGGAGAGACTTTAGATGCTGTCGGAATTTTGTCACTCGCCCGGAGATGATGGATGATTCTCTGTCTGAGTTAGGAATGATTAAACTGTGGCCGAGAGTTAACCTTCCCCCTTTTTCAGTCTCCAAGGAAGGATTAAAGGAGGCACAAGTCCACTTGTCCCCTTTGGTATCCGGTCGAGATTCCTTCGGTTGGTGGTGGTCCCTCCTTGATTCAACCGAGGCTTGGAGCGTCGGTGATGAAGACGCAAGTGGGGTGCCTCCTCTTCTTCATGTCTTGTCAGAGACCCTTGCTCCAATCGGCTGGGGTGTGACAACTGATGTGAGGAAGACGAATGGCGGTCCCCTGAGACCCAGAGCCCTCATCATCCGTTGGTCGTGAGATCAATGATAGTGATGATGAAATGGCCTGGGTGCTTCTTGATGCGGATTGGGGTTCAGGGTTCCTTCCTTTCAACTGGAGCCGGCGACGGCGGTAATGGAAGTTTTGGATCCTGTGCCCCTTTATCATCCGAGGAAGAAAGCCGTGATGTTGCAAATTGTAGCTTCTGTAGTAGCTTCTGTAGTAGCCTATGTAACGATGTCTTTATTGTAGCCTTCTGTTTTATTTCCAGTCTTTGTTGTACTGATGTAAATCTTCTGAATCATCAATAAAATTGAGTTCCTTTTTCTCAGATCTGATGTTCTTTTCTGTTTGAATGTGCTTTTCTGAGTTAGATCACCCTTTTGTGCACTTCTGATAAATAACTCCTCTTTATGCCACAAGAATAGATCAAAGAAACTTTGCACAAAACTTGAAGTTTCGAAATAGTATTCTTCAAATCTGTTCGGCACTTGTAATGTTTGTTGCTAGATAAGTAAAATAAGCTAAGTGTCAGCTTTGAGGAGTTCAGACCTGGGAGACTTGCGTGAGTCTTGGTCGAAGATGCTTAGAACTTCTGCCTTTGGATGGACTGGATCACAGAGTCTGCTAATTGAAGATGGGTTAGGCTCGGAAGGCCTGTGCATTAGGGTGGACCAGGCTCTGGAGGCCTGTGCATTATAGATGGACCAAGTACTGAGACTTGTACATTATGGACCAGGCTCTGGAGGCCTGTGCATTATTGATGGACCCAGTGCAAAGACTCGTACATTATGGACCAGGCTCTGGAGGCCTGTGCATTTATGGATGGACCGAGTGCAAAGACTCTTACATTATGGACTAGGCTCTGGAGGCCTGTGCATTTATGGATGGACCGAGTGCAAAGACTCGTACATTATGGACCAGGCTCTGGAGGCCTGTGCATTTATAGATGAACATTCTATGGAAGTAAAAGAAACATCTCTACTGATAATACTTCCGTAAGTGTTCCACGTTCCATGGCCTAGGAACAGGCTTCCCAGTCATGTCTTCTAGCCAGTAGGTGGTAGGCCGAACAACCTTTGTTACTTTGTAGGGGCCTTCCCAGTTTGGTGACGACTTTCCCATGGTGGGATCCTTGGTGTTTTGAAAGACTCTTCTTAAGACAAAGTCTCCGACTTGAAAGCTGACCGTCTTGAGTCCTACCTTGGATTTGTTGACCATTCTCTGTTGGTAGGCTTCCATCCTGATGCTGGCTTGATCCCTTCTTTCTTCGAGCAAATCCAAGTTTTCCATCAGTTGCTGATCATTGGATTCTTGCTCAAAGGCTTCTGTTCTCATGGTTGGCATACCGATCTCAACCGGAATTACTGCTTCTGTCCCATAGGCTAGTGAGAAGGGAGTTTCAGAGGTGGGAGTTCTTCTGGTTGTTCTGTAGGCCCAAAGGACTCTAGGGAGTTCCTCTGCCCATTTTCCTTTGGCCTGTTCCAACCTTTTCTTTAACCCGTCGAGGATTGTTCGGTTGGTGACCTCTGCTTGCCCATTTGCTTGTGGATGGCCTGGAGAGGCGAAGTGCTGCCTGATGTTGAGATTTTCACAGAATGTCTTGAAGCCTTTACCAGTGAATTGTGTCCCATTGTCGGAGATAATTACACGTGGTATGCCGAACCTGTACACAATGTTCTTCCAGGTGAAGCTCTCAACTTCCTTTTCTGTGATGTGTGTTAAAGGCTCAGCTTCGGCCCATTTAGAGAAGTAGTCGATGGCCACCAATAGATATTTCCTGTTCGGAGGTGCCTTTGGTGATGGACCCACGATGTCCATCCCCCATTGAGCAAAGGGCCAAGGACTAGGAATCGGGATGAGCTCGTGATGAGGCTGATGTTGATATGGGGCAAATCTTTGGCATTTGTCGCACTTCTGAACATACTCCTTAGCCTGTTTTAGCATGCTAGGCCAGTAATAGCCCTGAGATAGAGCTCGGTGAGCTATAGTTTTGCCCCCATTATGATTCTCGCAAATTCCCTCATGTATTTCAGCCAGGACATATTGTGACTCTTTTGGAGCTAAGCATTTTAACAGAGGTTGAGAATACGAGCTTCTGTAAAGCTTGTTATTCAGGATCAGGTACCGAGCCGCTCTGATTCGGATTCTCCTGGCTTTGTTTTTGTCTTCTGGGAGGAGCCCGGATTTTAGGTACTGGAGGATTGGAGTCATCCAGTTCTGGGGCTGTTCATCAATTTGAGCAATTCGGGCTTCCTCTATGCTGGATCCTGGCTGAAAGGAGATTTTTATTGTGGAGTTTGCTTCAGACTTGAGGCGGGAGGCCATGTTAGCCAGAGCATCTGCTCTGCAATTCTGGCTTCTCTCAATTTTCTGGATAGTAAATGTCTGGAAGGATTGAGGAGGATTGCCTCAAGTGATTCACCAGTTCGGAGTACCGGAGCATCCTATCATCTTTAATGGCGAATTCTCCCAAGACTTGGCTCACCACCAGTTGGGAGTCAGAGAAGACATCGAGGTTCTGAGCCTCGCATTCCAAAGCGAGCTTCATGCCTAAGATTAGGGCTTCATATTCTGCTTCATTATTAGAAGCTTTGAATCCCAGGCTGATTGCTTTTTCTGACGTGAGTCCATCAGGGGATCATAGTACCAGGCCTACTCCTGAACCTTGATCGGTTGACGATCCATCAATGTATAGCAGCCAGGTTCCCGAGGTTTCGATGAGTTGTGCCTTGCTTTGAAGTGCCGGGGTGAACTCGGCAACGAAATCAGCTAAGGCCTGCCCTTTGATGGAGTTTCGGGGTACATATGATATGTCGAATTCCCCCAGCTCCACAGACCACTTCACCGATCTTCCCGATACCTCAGGTTTCCTCAGTATTGACTTTAGAGGAAAGGCAGTTGGGATCTCGATTGGATGGGCCTGAAAATAAGGTCGAAGCTTCCGAGCTGATATGACCAAGGCATAGGCCAGTTTTTCTACTTCCGGATACCTCTTTTCTGTGTCAAGTAGTGCCCTACTGACGTAGAATATAGGCCTCTGCACTCCCCTGTCCTGTCTGATTAATGCGGAGCTGACCGCGTTTTCAAAAACTGCAAGGTACAAGAGTAGCTTTTCTCCTTGTACTGGTTTTGACAGGAGCTCTGGAGAGGCTAGATACCCCTTTAGTTCTTGAAAGGATTTCTCGCATTCTTCCGTCCACTGCAAAGCTTTGCTGCCCTTCAGAGCTTTGAAGAAAGGTAGGCAGCGATTAGTAGATTTGGATATAAATCTGCTCAGTGCCGCAATTCTGCCATTCAGTGCCTGAATTTCCTTTCTGGTTCTTGGTGACTTCAGTCCAATCAGAACTTAGATCTGAGTAGGGTCTGCTTCGATACCCCTCTGAGAGACAATGTATCCCAAGAATTTTCCCTTCGTAACCCAGAAGGTACATTTTGAGGGGTTGAGCTTCATCCTGTGCTGTCTGAGGATATCGAAGGTCTGGGCTAAGTGCTGGAGATAACTGCCTTTCTGCAGACTCTTTACCAGCATGTCGTCGATGTATACCTCCATGGTGCTGCCGAGCAGTGGGCTGAACATCTTGTTCACCAACCGCTGATAAGTAGGCTCCAGCGTTCTTCAAACCGAAAGGCATTACTCTGTAGCAGTAGAGCCCTCGTTCGGTTACGAAGGCTGTCTTCTCTTGGTCTGGAGGGTACATCTGGATCTGGTTGTACCCAGAGTAGGCATCCATGAAGCTCATAAGCTCATGCCCCGCAGTGGCGTCAACCAGTTGGTCTATTTTTGGCAGTGGAAAGCTGTCCTTGGGGCACGCCTTGTTGAGGTCTGTATAATCAACGCAGACTCTCCACTTGCCGTTTTTCTTCTTGACAAGCACGGTGTTGGCTAGCCACTCGAGATAGAGCACTTCTCGTATCATCCTGGCTTCCAGCAGCCTTTGGACTTCTTCATTTATAATTCGATGCCGTTCAGGAGCAATCGGCCTTCTCTTCTGCCTGACTGGCGGGTGATCCGGATCCACCATCAGCTTGTGAGTTATAAGATTGGGATCTATTTCCTCCATGTCTTTGGTCTCCCAAGCAAAGATAGAGAAGTGGTTTTTCAAGAACCTGACTATCTTTTCCTGCTAGGTGTGTGTTAGGTCTGGGCCGATGTATAAATAACGCCCCTCTGATTCTGAACTGACCAACACTTTGATGGGCTCGCCAATGGGTTTGGCTCGGCTGTCTCGTCCCCTTGGGCTCAGGGGTTCTTCAATGCTGGATGGACAGTCCTTCACCTCGGGAGAGTGAGTGAGAATCGGATCTGCACAGTCCCGAGTGTACTGTAATTGCTATTTAGGAGCCTTCTCCTTGAGAGCAATAGCGTGGCACTCCCGGGAGGTTGGCTGACACCCTCTGACAGAGTGAACGTTCTAGTTGTGAACGTACTTCAGACACTGATGGAGGGTCGAAGTGACTGCCCCTATCTGGTGCAACCAGGGTCTCCTGATTATGACGTTGTAGGGAGATCTCATGTTTAACACCATGTACTCCGAGATGGTGGTCTTCTGCCCTTCACCCTCTCCTACAGTGGTAGGAAGGTCGACTCTCCCCAACGGGGTGCTGAGATTGCCATCAAAAGCTGCCATCACGGCAGTAGTGGGCTTGACGTTGTCATGGTCCATCCCCATCTGTTTAAGTGGCTCATAGAACAGAATGTTGACGGAGCTGCCAGTATCGATCAGGACTCTCCTGATCTCACAGTTGGCGATTTTGAGTGTGATAACAAGGGCATCACTGTGAGGGTAGTGTACCCCTGCTAGATCTTGTTCAGTGAATTGGATCTCCGGTGCTGGTTTGAACCTCTTTTCTACGTTGGAGATCTGTAACACGTTCGGGGCAGCTCTGGCCTCCCGAGCATATCTCTTTCTTGCCCTGTTGGACATTCCTGTGATAGGGGAGTCAGCATGGAGGACGTAGATGACGTGGTTGTTCTGCCTCTGAGGCTCGTTTCGTCCCTCCCTCTGCTCCTGCCTCTGCTCGGGCCTCTGATCTGGCCGTTGTTGAGGCTTGTCTTCTTGGGGGTTCTGTCTTCCGTCCTGCTTGACGAACTCCCGAAGTCGCCCCTTCTTTATGAGCTGCTCTATCTCATATCGGAGGGTCCTACATGTGTTAGTTGTATGTCCATGATCTTTATGAAAATTACGATACTTACTTTGGTCCCGAAGACTGGGATCTCGTTTGATTAGTTCCGGCCACCTCAGGTTCTCCCGATCTCGGATCTGCCGGAGTACCTGGTTCGGTGTGGTGTTTAAAGGAGTGAAGTTGGTGAACTCCCTTGGTCCAGAGTTGTACACAGCTCTGGGTGCTGTTCTCTTCTCTGGGCTCCGGGCCCTCTTTTTGTTGGAGTCTCTTCTGTGATCCTCCCTCTTGTGGTCTTCCCTCTTCGGATTGCCCCTCTGGGTCTGATCTTTGCCTTTCTGGGACGTGCAGTTGGCTTCTTCCAGGTTGATATACTTTCTGGCCCGATCTATTAATGCCGCCATATCGGCTGGAGGGCTCTTTGTTAAGGAGTCTCTGAAACCACCGTGGGCAAGCCCAGCAGTTAGGGCTTGCTACAAGGAACTTTGGGCTGCAGTCAGTGATCTCCGTGAGTTCGGTATTGAAGCGCGCAATGTAGGCTCTGAGGGATTCCTCCCTAGTCTGCTTGACATTTAACAGGAATTTTGGTCCCCTTCTGAGCCTACTGCTGGTCATAAACCTGTCCAAGAACTGTCTACCGAGCTCGTAGAAGCTGGTAATTGAGTTCGGAGGGAGGTTGTGGAACCACTTCAGAGTAGTTCCCTTCAAGCTGGTGATGAAAGTTCGGCACATGAAAGCATCAGAGGCTCCGTGAAGGGCCATCGTCTGCTAGTAGTGCGAGAGATGATCTCCTGGATCTCCAGATCCATCATACAGGGTGAACTTGGGCACCATGAACTTTCTGGGCCTCTCTTCTGACATGATGGCGTGAGTGAATGGGGTGGCTAGTCTTCCGAGCAGCCTGGCCAACTCGTCTTGCTCTGGAGGGTTTTGAGGTCCTCTCAAGGCGATTGTTCGGTCCATAGACTCGGCAATCTCCTCTACACTCCGCTGGTCTCTGATTCTGACGTCTTGCTAACCCTGCCTGACAGCCTCGGCTTCAGGGTAGTAGGGTTGAGTACGCCCTTCGGACGGAGGAGGGTTCCGAACCGGAGGGATTGGTGCTGCATGATAAGGCTCCTGCGGTGCGGATGTGCTCCCGAGGCCCTTGGAGTTGGGGCTCGAGTAGTGCTCCGGTAATGGACGTCAGGAACGAAGGCTGATGTTCCCCAACCTGGAACTGCGGACGGTTGTGGATCTCTGCCAATGCAGGCAACGCCCGGGGGGTGCCCAGGCTGGTTAGTTGGAGCCTACTCATGAAGTTCTTCATTCTCCGTGGCAACAGGAGGTTGTGTTCCTGCGGCGAAGTTGACCGGCGGGTTAGGAGAACCCGCTGCTTGGTTTTGCGTGAGTGTTGCCAGCATTCTAGTGATGGCAAGCAGCTGTTCCTGCACCAGTTCATTGTATCGTTTGATCGATTCGATCTCTTGTCGCATGGGGTTAACCGCTGGTCCCTTTGTACGAGGAGCAGGCGGCTGACGTTGAGGGTTTTGCGAATTCTGAGTATTCTGTCGCGGTCGGAGATTTGGTGCCATGGTTTTCCGGTGAGGAAAGAGATGAGTTTATGAATAGAGCACTTGGAGATTAGTCGTTCCTACAAACGGCGCCAAACTGATGCTGCACTTTTCGACTCGCAATAAATATGGGCTTTGTGACCTGTAGAACACTCAGAAAGACGATCAGAGGACCACCGGATTGGCTCCGGCGGTAGCCGCTCCGATGCTTAAGTAAGTAAAAGGAATTGAAAGATTGTATTGAAAGCCAAAAGAATGAGCATAAAAATAAAGCATACCTTTAGGGTTTAATTTATAAACCGTGGCCTTCCTAAGTTGATTAGGATTCGGAGCCATGAATGTAGGGATTTGATCATCGGAGATTGCAGTTACCTTGTTGAATATTGCATAGAGATAACCATAGATGGTAGTTCCCTTGTTGAAGACAGTTTCCTTGTTCCCTGCTCGGCATCCGCTAAGGCAGTGACGAGGTCTGGAGTGTTGGTCTGGACCCTGTGATCAGTTCTGAGACCATTGTCCAGATATATGTGCTCTGAAGGCATATGTTCGGTCACTTCCGACCTTTTGTGATGATCTGGATACTTGAGCTTTTAGTCATTGGCTGAGTGAGAACTACGTTGGCCGAGCATGAGCTGGATTTATGGTCATACGTGTCAAGTGCTGATTGGCCTGCTCTTTTATGGTATATCATTAACTATTAGTTTGCTCTTATTATAAACCTGATAAGATACGTCATATTTATAATGACTTCCTATGCATAAAGAAAAATTGAATATATATTCTCAACTCTCAAGTATATTACTCTTTTAAAAAGATGCATATTATTTCATAACTTTATATATAAAAAGGTCTTACTTGGGAGGGCTATGACAAGGAGATCTTCTATCTGCTTTCTTGTTAATTCTTGTCATGGAGGCCTCAAGGAGGTTAGTGGGTAAAGCCATGGAGGATGGCATGATTAGAGGCTTTGACGTGAGTGGCCCAGGGATGGAGTAGATGTTTGTTTTGCATCTACTGGTTGTGGATGATACCATCTCTCTGTTTCCAAAGGGGGGGTAAAGCTTACTTTGATCAAAAGTACTCTTGCCAGTTTACTCACTTTCTTTATGCCCTTAATTACTATTACTGCCTTTGTGGAAAAAAGACTGGAGAAATTGCACAAAGACTTCATATGGGGCAATGAGGAAAAAAGGAAATTTTATTTGAGTTAATTTTTTTGGATAAGTAAATTTCATTAAAAAGAACCAAGGGGGGGGGTGCACCCAAGTACAAAAGCATAAACAGAACTAAGGGTCAATACACATGGATTGTAAAAAAGACAAAAACTATCTGAAGCCATGGGCTGACCTCTCGAGTCCCAAAAGAAAGAGATCTCAAAACCGAAGCTTTTACAACCCATAAAGGAGATTCAACTCATTCAAAGACCCTATTATTTCTTTCCCTCCAAATGCTCCACACACAAAAGACGAGTCATATGCATGCCATCCTAATCCTCCGATGAGCAAAACCTGTCTCCAAGAAGAAAGAACATCTGAAGCCAAGCGAGGCATAGCCCATAAAATTCCAAATAACCTGTTCAAAAGACTCCAAACAGCCCATGTGAACTGACAATGGATAAGAAGATGATTCACCGTCTCCTCCTACACTTGCAAATTCAACAACGATTAACCGTAATCTGATCTCCTCTTCTTAAATTATCCACAGTAAGAATCCTCCCCCCAAGTTGTAGTCTAGATAAAAAAGACTACTTTTAAAGGACCTTTTGATCTCCATATTTCCTTGTGGCGCCTTTTTATTTTTTTGATCAATAATAAGAACTTTGTATTAAACACAAGGGGCCCAGAAAGGCATCCCAAACTATACAAAAGAAGAGACCGACTACAAAAATCAAAGCTTAAGATGCCCCCAAAAATCCATAAGCCTATCTTACTTCTGGTGATGCCTTTTTATTACTCATCCCTCTCTAGCTATGCTATCTTACTTCTGGCGACATGGCAAATTACTTTTGCTTTAGGGAAAACAGCAGTCCTAGTCATCTAAGAGAAAGTAGTAATAATGTTCCTATCTTTATAATTGCAAGCAGTTACCAATTTACTTGGCTAAGATTCACTAAGGAACAGCCATCAACATTAGGCTTGAGATAGTAGATAGTTGAGAACCATGAGGTATGAGGTAACAAGTGAGTTGGGTCTTGGTTAGTTGAGGATACCAAATAAAGGTAAAGGTGGCAAGTCGAATAATCCCAAGTGACTCATTAAGCCTTGAACTTGGGTTCGAGTCTCCCACACTGAGTGCATATACCCTTGAGGGCCATCCTAGGGTCTAAGACCAGCTTGAACTGGTTCATTGGGTGGTGCATATACTCTTGGCCATGGTACTGAAGGTTGCGGTTGGTAGGCTAGATTTTTGGGTTATAGATTTTTGGGTTATTAAAAAAAAATCTTTGGAATACAACTAAGAACTCTTCAAAGATTCTAGGCCAACAATGCATAATTTCATAGAAGTCTTTAACCTTGGATCTTGGGTTACAAAGGGTAGAATTTTTTTATAAGTAAATGTATTCATTGAAAGCGCCCAAGGGGGGCAAACCTATTTATAAAAAATAAATACAAAAAATTTAGTCTTATACTATCCAAAACATCTACAAAATTATATAGATACGAGGGGTATGCTTCTATATTCCAAAAGTATAAAACTTTCAAAAAAATATTCTTTAATCTATATATGTTCGTGAATTTCCCTTCAAAGTTACGTTGATTCTTTTCTCGCCAAATACATCAAAATGAGCAAATGGAAGCGAGTCTCCAAACCTTCCTCCCTTGGTCCCTCCCTTCGCCCCCAACCAACTTGGAAAAAAGTCCAAAACCGAAGCATGCATCACCCAACAGCACACAAACAAGGAGAATAAAAAAAACCCAAATCTCCCTTAAAAAAGAACAATGAAGGAAACGATGGCCAATGGACTCCACCTTCTTCAAGCACATACAAGACCCACCGGCAAGATGAAACCTCTCTTTTGGAGGCAATCTATTGTGAGCACTGCATCCCACGTGAGGGACCAAGTAAAAAACGAAGCCTTCCACTGGGCTTAGACCTCCAAACCGCTTTCTATGGAAAATTCCTATTACCTTTCCTAGCTAAGTCCTTATAATATGTTTTGACTGTAAACCTTTTGTTGGTTTGCTTCCTCCAAATTTACGAATCTGACCAATCCCCTTTAGGCATGAACTTGTGGATAATATCCCAAAAAGTCACTACCTCCTCCATTTCCTAGTCTTAGAAGTCCTACTGACAACAAGGTTCCCATACTAGACCATCCGTTAAATGTTTTAAATAAGCCACTTTGCCTTCAGTTTCAGAGCTAATTGATAAAGACAGGGAAACTTCTTTTTCAAGGCCACATCTCCGCACCACACATCTTCCCAAAACCTCACCTTTTCTCCACAGCCAATAACAAAGGCAACCCTCTCATAAAAATCTTTTTTCCCCTTCTAATATTCTTCCAAAGACTCACTCTCAAGGGTCCTTCTACTTCATTTGAAATTCACCCGTCTAGCTTGTTAGCTTGATATACATTGTTGGCTCATTTTCTAATAGCTTAAACTTTTAGAAAATTGGTAATTTAACATGGTATTAGAACTTTAGTTCCAAGTGGTCTTGGGTTCAAGTCTCTCTTGTTTGTTTGGTGCTAAGTTTGCACTTTATTCACTCGATTTCACTCTCACACTCTATTTCGTCAATCTCTACGCGCAAGACGGGATTGTACGTTAGGGAGGGTGTTAGCTTAATATACATTGTTGGCCCATTCTCTAATAGCTTAAGCTTTTACAACAACTGATGATTTAACATAGCTCACACCCATATTTGACTTCCATCTCCCTTCTTCACAAAGCATCTTGCTCCACCACAAATCTTCATAGCCACTTGCCCAACAAAGCTTTGTTGAACACTCTCAACTCCTTGACACCCAAGCCCCCACCCTTTAGCAACGTTTGGATCTTGTCCCAACTTACTAAATGCATTTCTTCTTCCCATCTTTTCCTTTCCATTAAAAGTCTCTTTGAATTTTGTCTAATTTCTTCTCCGCCGAAAACTGGAATCAGGAATAAGGACATATTTCAGGATGCTTGCTGAAATCTATCAATAATTGAAGCCCATGTAGCTTTGTTATTCAAAGCTGCTGCCAAAGGCATTCTGAAATAAACTGCAGGAAAGGATCTCCCACCTTGCATCACAAATTCCAAGCCAAGCTGTCTACCTCCCTCATTTCCCCCTCTAGAATGATTTACTTTTGCCAAGTTGATTCGCAGACCTGAGACTACCTCAAAGCACAATAAAACACATCACAAGTATATGAGCTGGCTTTCTTTTGCTCCACAGGAAATCAAAGAAAACAAAGGGTAGAATAATTGCGAGGAAGGGAATGGAGATGCTAATTCACGTAGTGGTAATAGAGAAACAAAGACTAGATATGGTTCGATAGACAGATTTCAAATCCATGAGAAGAGCTTTGAATCCACAAGGAAGTACACGAATTCTAAAGGTTTATTGATAGTTGAATTATAGAATGGTCTCCAATTGAGGCATATAGCCCTATATATAGAAATGTTTGAATGAAAGATAGACTCGCTCAAATGAAAGACACTTTAACATTCATGCATTCAAATGAGCAAGGCTCGTGTTTGAATGAGAAGCTCACTGTTTTGCTAGTCGTTATGCACCACAAATACATAAAAATCCAAATAAAAATATTTCCTAAAATAAGACATAAGGAATTTTGATGACCTAAATAATGAAATTTTGATTAAAAATGATGTTTTTTTTAATAAGTAAATATGTATTAATGGCGCCCAAGGGGGGCGCAGCGAACAGTACAAAACCAAGCTATACAACTATGGCCTCAAAGTTTCCACACAAATATGTCAAGTTGGACCGATGCTCTACATCACTCTCCCCTCCTTTGAGAGAACTCTTCCTTGAGTTAGTTGGGTATACTCCACCTGTAATTACATGTTTTTGCTTTGTGGTCAATAACAGTGGTTGAATAAAACATGAAACTTGTTTTCCTTGATGAAATTCTACAATTCCAGTACCCTCATAAGAATCTAACTGTTTAGCAGGTTCATTCTTATTTGTATCATTTACCATAACCATGTGAATTTCTTGCTTTTCTTTGAGAGTTGTTAGATTACTGTTTTCTTTTTCTCAAATAAAAGAGCTTCGGAATCTATTTGGGCCACTAAATTCACACTATTGTCCTTTAGTTCGGGACAATTGCTATTAGATCCCAGATCACAAGGATTTGTCTTTTGTTGAGCCTGGAATTGAGATGAAGAGTAGTTAATCAGGTTGCCCTTATTCCGAGTTGCAATCCACATCTCAGGGTTAGGCACTGATGAGCACATTGAACTACGTGAAGACTTTGGATACAATCTGGTGGAAGCTTGGGATTGCATTGGTTTTCTGGATAACTGCGCTTCAATCTTGTAGGCTAAGTTCACGGTTTTAGACGGGTTTCAAACAGTATGCAGGCTCACTTGATCTTGAATTGCTATACGTAACCCTCCAATATACCTCACCACCTACTGATTGTCCATCTCAGCCTGATTATTTTGAGCCTTGAACCAGTAAATTGAATTAGTGCTACTCTTTACATACAACAAATAAAGAAAAATCCACATATATATATATATATTTCTTTAATAGTAAAAATGGGATTTATGAGATTTTGAACACCTAAAAAAATGGAATTCTGATTAGAACAACGTTTCCAATTGACCGTGGGTGTTACGGCAAGAATCTGTGAAGTCGGACCCAGATCTGTCCTAAACTCTAACCAACCAAGAAATTCCAACTTCCATCAAGTAAGCTGTAGAACAGTGAGGGAATAAAGGATTATTCTCTTGCACTATTTGCCTAACACATAAGCAAATCTTACAGTCCTTTTGGATTGAGGAGTTTTTGCTAAAAACAAAGGAAATGAAATAGAGGAGAAGTTTACACCTTAGGTAGCGAGAAGGGAAAAAGGAGGGGAATAAAGGGGCTTCTTCATCCATCAAATTTTTCTTATGCTTTTATTCAAGAAGTGTGAGGATTTGGAGGGGAAGGATAAGGACGTCAGTGATTCAACTTATGAAAAAGGATGTCAGAGATTCACTTGCTTACTTTTACTTGTTAAAAAAGGGTGAAGGAATCAGTGATTCCCACCCCCCCCCCCCCCCCCCCCCCCAAATTTCTCATGACAAGTTACTCTTATTTTTCCCTTCTACCCATATAATGAAACATTCATTTCTTTTCTTCTCTCTTCAATCTTCCTGATTAAAAGGAGGGGTTACTACTATCTTTTTTCTTTCCAGTTATCCAAGAAAGAAGAGTTGTCACTATCCTTCATTTACCATTCTTTTCTCTCTTCAGTCTACCCCTTCTCCGTCCAACGAGAGATCAATTAATGGAGATCAATTCACTTAGACATCGATGGCGTGGATGATGAAACACCGCAACAAAGAAGAGTTGCGCTCGATGAACTCACAATCATAGCAGATCAGTGGAGATGGTTTCACACAGCTTGATGGCGAAGATGATGACACGCAGATTGGTGAAGCCACCATTGTTGTTGTTCAAGATTAGCAAGTTCACCGTTGTGGAAGATCATGACCACCATGACGATTGATGTTGATTCACCATCGTTGAAGATTGCCAGCTATCAAGCCAATGCTCCTTTAGTCACAGATGATGAAGACATTGGATATCGCCGATCTGCCATAATTCTGAGGAGGTCTGAGGATTGATGTCGATTCACTTTGCTGTTGTTGGTCATCATCATATTTAAGTTATTTTTGTTCAAGGTCTTCTTCACCATCATCTTCAACTTTGGGTTTTTGTCTTTTCTAATTTGGGGTCAATAGATTTGCAAAATTTGTGATTTGCAATTGCTGATTTATGATTCATGAGTCAAAGTTGCAGATTTCTAAGCACTTGTTGCTTGAGGTTCCTCTGTACTAGTAAGCAATTCATAAGCTTAATTTTGTTTGATTTTTATGAGGAATATTCTATGATTATTTATTTGCTACCTTTTCCAAAATTTGTGTTTTGATCTGAGTGTTCATTTGTATAATTTGAATTTTGATCTGTGATAAAATTGTGGATGAAAAAATGAGTTAATCTCTCATCTAAATTTGAACATGAAAAATTTGCTTTGATGAAATTTTGAAAATCTGTGGGGCTCGGGCTGAACTTGATATCGGGCTGAGTTGCTCGGACTCAGGACAACTGTCTCAGAATGCAGGCTGGGATTAGACATGCCTTAGTTTGAGCCTTGCCTGCTCGAGTTGCACCCCTTTTTTACTCTTATTTTACCCTTTTACCCATATAATAAACATTCATTTCTTTTCTTCTGTCTTCAATCTTCCTTAATTAAAAAGAACGGTTACAATTATCCTTTTTCTTTCTAGTTATCCTAGCAAGAAGAAGAGTTATCACTATCCTTCCTTTACAATTCTTTTCTCTCCTAATTAATGATATCCTTTCCTTCCCTTTCCTCAATTTTTCAAGCATATTGTTAGGGTGTGAGGTGTATCCTCCTCTTTCACAAGTTGTCACAGGTGTGTGTTCCCTATGTTTATTGGGTTCATGACCTTGACCCTTGTGATCTTGAGGTAATATCTAATATTTAAGAGTTCGCCTCAATTTGGTATGGCTTCACGGTCCCATTGATATAGTGAGAAGATATATCATAGATATTTGTAATTTATCATTCATTACTTGGGTTAGGAACAATAGAATTCCATTTCTACAAGTATGGATTATGGAAACTACTTTTAGAGCTACCATTTGGGATATAGCTTTGCCTTTAGGGAGTATTTAAAATGTCCATGTAAATGCGTGGAGGGATAGAGGAGTAGATGGTAAGAGAAATTGACAATAGAAGTTACCATTAGGATCAGAGACTCTCTCTTTGAAGAAAGACAAAGAAGGAATGCAGACCTAATTGATATCTTGGAGGGTTCATTGCAACAAACTTTCATACTAAGTAGCACAATCACAGACATGACCTAAAAAAGTTGACACAAACTTGTCAAAGACTCAATAATGCCCTCTGTCCCTAAATTATGGGTTAAAGGGTGCACTGTGATGGCCAAAAATTCTTTCCTAGAGTTTTTAGGAGATCTTTCTTTGTAACTAGTTCTTTTTATATGCACTGTGTATAAATGGGAGCACATCCCTTCTGGTGCCTTTGAATAAATTATTGTTTACTTATAAAAAAATAAAAAATGTCAAATTTCTTAGGTGAACAATGGGCCACTGTTTAGCACACTTAAGTTGCCATAATTCAGTAAATTTACATAAACAGAAAAAAATATAATGCAGTCTCAGTCTTTTTGTTAAGTCCGGGCTTGTTCTTTTGAATGAAGTTTTAGGACCTCGTGAGACAAAGATCCATTATCCTTGAGTGTTACCATGTCTCTATCAGACACAGAGCGCACACCAACTCTGGGGAATTCTTACTTAATAATTGCATTTTAGAGTAGTCTATATTGTTTAATCTGATGCATGATAGCAAGGATCTACTAATTGTAGCTTGTCCATCCTTCTGAACAGATTTATGTAATGACCTTAATGAGTCTGAGTGACAGAAGTTTCTTGCCAGCATTCTTTTTTCTTTTATTTCGGTGGCCATGATTCAGAAAGTCTTTGCACTTATTACTGCATGTGTATATAGTTAGAAATTCATGCTTTGTAGCTAAATGATCAGCTTGTTAATGTTTTTCTTATCAACCATCTCAGTCCATCCTTGTGGTTTGCACCAGTAATGGATTCTCTACTGTTTGTTTGGATTTAAATGAGATTTTTTTTTTTTTTTTTTTTGTGTTTTGGCATGTTATTTTCCTGGCAGAGTTCATGGCCCTACATATGGGTGTGGTACCTGAAGTGCAAGAGCACTGGCCTAAATATCTTAGTGCCTGAAGCTGCAGCAGATAACCCTTGGTTTGCAAAGCCAATTAAAGGATTGTTTCGATCTTGGTAAATACTAGGCCCTTACCAGTGCAGGGTTCTGGTACCCTTTTCTCTAGTTTCTTTCTCCGCGTTACCATGGGTCACTAGTTATCGGAAAAGAGTTCTTGTTGCAAATCAAGCTATTGCATGTATTCAGTCTGATCCGATGTATCTATTAATTTATTTAGCTGTTTTTTTGACAAGTAAAGGTAATTGGCCTGAAATATGATGACCCTGTTGTTTTTCTTCTTATTGCCATACCACCCACCAACCAATATGTGGTTGTAAGATGTTGCACTTGTTTGTGTGGATGGACAACAGTTAAAAAAGAGTATTGAGCCCTACTGATTCAGGTGGTCTTTTCTAGGGTTTTGTTTATATATATATATATATATATATCCCCAAAGACATGCCAAATTGTTAAGTTATCTAGTGTAATACTGTTATGAGGTATATTGTGGGTTAGAGATTTTATGTGATGCATGATAATAGAATTCTAAATAAACGTACGAGCTATGAACCATGAAAACATTGCATTTCAATATCATCATTTGTAGTTTTGCTTAATAATGATGAATTTAGATGGATCGTACTGGTTAATGGGGTATTTAATATGGTTTGTCTAGTTTTTCTTTTTGAATATTTTTATGGATTACATCTAGTTTCTCACTTTCTCCTCATGTTTTGTCCGTAAAAAGATTATTGTGGTTTATCGCAGGGGTTTTGAATCTCCGTCCTTGTACATTTGAAGATCAGTAGTAGGTGCATTTTTTATGTTTGCTAAATAAATGGTTTCATTCTCCGATTTCTTCTTTATGATTTGGGTCTTTTCATGATTAATTCATGTTCATCATTCTGTACAATTAATTAAATTATTATTATTATTATTACGTGGAAACAGTTTTTATATATATTTTTTGAAGACATCTATTTTACATTTTTTTTTTTTGCAGTTGCAATGGATAAGCCCTCAGAGGAAATGATTGCCATTGTTGTTGGTTTTTTCTCCCCCCACCTTGGCACTTGAAAGAGTGTTGCAAATAGCGTCTTACCTTGCTGTCCAATGTTTTGAATGTCCTAATTAATGTGATGGCCATAGTCACCAAAATTATAATATTTTCACCACAAGAAAAAAAACAACGATATATATATATATATATATATGTATGTGTAAGTATTTATCAACATACATGGCAATTGAGGTACATGTTTGATTTAAGAAGGGATCTGCGGGTGGCACTATATCGGAAGGGAAATAAAAGCTGTTATAAAAATTGATTTTATTTTCCTACATGTTTTATATAGGTGAAATTGAAATTTGAATTTCAACCAACTATTCTGTAAAACGAGTGGATATATATATATATATATATAGCACTTGTTTGTTTTTTTATTTTTCTTTTTTGAGTGTCAGGAATCTCCTTCTTACATCATGATGATCCATAGGAGGGAAGGGAGTCGATACAAGTAGTTTTGGATCTACTAGAAAGCGAAAATGTTTTGAACAATGATGGAAAAATAAATAAATTGAAGATGTATGGAAGAGTTTTGGCTAATGGAGAATTGATTTGGAAGTAGTAGTAGTTTGGTGTTTGGATTAATGTGTTATAACAAAAAAAAGTTTGGTTTTCAAATATTTATATGATAAATAAATAACAAACATTTTTTTTAATTACCTGAAATAATGAAGTTGCAGTATGGCTAGTTTTCTTTTTGCTGCCTTGTGCTTTTCATGTGGTCCCACTATACCCGCTAATCTCCCGAGTATTTCTATTCATCATCCTCTACCTATAAATATCCTTCTTGTGAGGAAAATTTGTATTTCGACTGTTGAGAAAGTTTCCTCTAACGTTGTGTAGTTTATGATTTGATTCTATTATTGTTAAGTTGACTCTCATTCCTAATTAATTGCTAGTCAATCCATGTCGTGAATACTAGATTGAGACAAACTTAATTTTAGCTTTGTATTTTTGAAGATAAAGCAGTCTGAAAATTTTTACAAAGCTTTAGAATTATTATGAGAAACGTATAAACACACATACATTATCACTGGTGTTGTCAATTTCTGATCCCTTTCACAATCCTCTTTTTGGCTCCTTAAAAGAACACTAGTTAGAGGGTCACCGGACAAACTTCAGTCATAATCGCTTTGATGACAAAGTTAAAGAGGAAAAAAGAAAAATAATATATTGAAAATAGGAATTCATCATAAGTTTTAAGGCATACCTTAAGGTCTTTTTTATAGGTTGTGCTTCATCTAGTTTCAATCGGATTAGGACTCTGCTAAATTCGGAATTAGAATGTATCCATCAAGAATATGGTTTGAAGGTGGTGAGGAGCTTAGTATCCTAATACATCAATATGGGTAGTGTCCAAGCTAGTCGTGATCCAATCATTCGCAACATAGTAATTTTAGACTTGTAAGGACACGTGTTAAATAATAGGTTAGCGCTTCAATATGACAAATCAGCTACTCTTCCCCAGCCTTAGGTTAGTGGGATTCATTTCGAGCCGAGGTTAGGGTTTTGAAGTCCGAATCGTACAGACATTTAATGCGCCATTTTGGTTTTTGAGGTAGCAGCTCTTGTACAACCTTTTAAGTCTAAAGGTGGCAATTTGTGTCCAAACCTGTGAACCTACCCAAACCCATCCAAAGAAAATAAGTGCAGGTTGATAAAAGTTTGTATTCGGATTATAAACGGGCTATCCATTGAACCCATCAAATTTGTGGGTTATAAACAGCTTGTAAACGAGTTAGTATATAACCCATTTAAACCTCTCAAAGAGCAGCCAATCTAAAGTCGTCTCTTGCCGAAACCCTTGCTAGGGTATCCTAAATTAATTTTTCCCATTTGATGTGTTCCTATCTAATTATAGCAACTGGTTGTTCAAACTCAGTGCTGTTGAACTTGAGTTTCTTTAAGCTTAGCTGAGTCCAACCAGCAGCTTGTTTGATAATCTTTTTTTTTTTTTAATCTTTGTTGTACATCAACTTTGAGAAATAAAAATTGTCACGACCCGAAACCCACCCTATGCGGATCTCGAGTCGCGACCGCCGCCTATAGACCTGGGGGTCTGAGGCAAGGCTCACATAGGCGACAGTATCGGATGGCGGTGCAGCCTTGGTTTGCGGAAGCGTAAAAAATTTTTTCTTTTTCTTTTTATTTTATTTAAAACTTCCGCACAACCGTCCGGTACTGCCGCTCTTCATAGCGGTACACATAATTATAAAATCAGAGCATGACAATAATTCTAAAGTTTTACATAACACATCCGTTGCCCCTTGGGGCTTAAGTACCTATTTGTCCAAAAAGTGTGACAACAAAATTTGTTCAGCTATAGGCCCTAATGCTTCCAAAATATCTCCAGATCCTAGTAGAGCTACCAATCATCGCTCCCCAAATTGGGCAAGGGTCCACCCATCATCATCACCTGAAAAATGTTGGGGAATGGGGTGAGCTTCAAAAAGCCCAATGAGTAATTCTAACATCTGTCATGGGGTTTCAATTGGCAGTGGCTTCGCACGTGAGAGTTTATAAAATACTTACTACCAATTGCTCGTATACTTGGAACATAGAGTATATGCATTCTCTAAACAATAGCTTTGAAACATTTAACGTATTCAAGCTACCATGTACTTTTCACATAAAATATGTATGAGTTTCAAATCATGTAATTATGCATGGTGAAAATGAGGGAAAAAGCCTGCTTCCATTGTCAACACACACCTTATCACTCTCGTTAATGGAATCTGTTTCGAACCAGACTCCCGTTTTACTTTCCATGGAGATATCTCATATGCCTAGGGGATTAGATCCTGCTACCTGGCATTCATTCGTTTCGTGGTTGAGTTCCGAAGATACTCAACAAAAATCCGTGTTGCTTATGCACAATTTATCTTGCCTTAAAAAACATTTAACCCATAATTTCTTCACGTGGATGCATTTATGAGCATTCAAAACATATAGTTCATAACTTCATAATAGGATCTTAACATACATGAAATATACAGTTTCAGAATATTCAATAACATTTGAGATTGAAATTTTAGACCTGCTGAAGTATATCTTAAAAGAACAATAGTAAAATTATTAAGCATGTCATAACAGAATATGTAAAATGGAATTTGTGTAAAAACTGAATTTAATATTTAAAACACATTTTCAAATCCGTGGAATTAAATCTCCACTTCAAATGTAAGGTTATTCACCTTGATTCCTCGGGTTTGTACTACTGGTGGGCCTTTCCCCTCCCTTTGTAGCTCCTAAGAAAATTATAAGGAACTCGTCAACTTTACATTTACCTTAAATTATTAACTATTCATGCTCTTTCATTTAATTTTAGGCCTGACGTATCCTAACTTCCTAGGATTGGTCTTACTAGTCAACTTGTGGTGACTTAGTGAGTTTTATTTTTTTCACGTGACTTATTTTTCAGTACCTAATTTGGTGTTATGGACCTCACCGTTGGGTTCGGAATGTCGAAGAAAGTCAATTTAGACCCGCTTGGCTTTTTATTTGGCTTCGAGTACCTTAGGGGTATTTTGGTCATTTCACGTGTCATATTTTTCAGAGTCTCGTCTCGTGAATTGGACCCCCCTGTTGATTTCAGAAGGCCCAAGATAATAAAAATACACTAATAACTTGTCTTATTTGGACATCGGCCACATTAGGGGCAATTTGGTAATTTATACTTTATTGTGTCTTAATTTTTCGAGGTCCCGTCTTATGAAACGGACCCCACCGTTGGGTTGAGAACGTCTAAAATAGTTAAAATACACTATTTATTTACTTTATTTGGACTTCATTTGACTTATTCAATAGCCAAGGGTAAAATAGTAATTTTACTTATTTAATAAAATAATTATTTTATTATTGTTCCTATGGGTGTAATTGTAATACCCCAATTTCGTAACTGACATGTTTTGTATATGAGAAAACTGTTTTGGGAATGAAATGTCAGGTTTAGCTAATTTAATGCCTATTTTTAATAGTGATAAAACTCGAATTAGCTAATTATGGGAAACTCGAGAAAATAAAAACTGACATTGGACCTTGGTCAATGGAAGATATTCTGAGTAGGAAGTGACAGAAAGAAACTGCACTGAAAAAGGAGTTACAGATTGGGAGTTAAGGCCAAAACAGTGAAACTGAAAATTAGCGACAACCAAACAAGGCCTTAACCAGAAATTAAGAGAAAATGGTCACTTGGGAGGCCAAGGGGAATTGAACCCTTGACCTACCAAGGTAAGCAACTTTGTCTCAAAAAGTTACCAACTAGGCTGTTGGTTACTTTGTGCATAAATACAGCAAAATATGTATATAACCTATAATTTGCTCAAGCCACCACCCAAATTGGCCAATGGCCTTGCATGCATTCCCTTCATCATAGCCCTCCATCACCTCCATCAAGTCAGCAGTCACAAACCCACTAAGGGTAGAGATACACTCACATGTGTATAGCCCTATATGTACATATATATATACATAACTTGCATCAGATTCTCTCCTTAGAGAATTCTGAAATTCTAAAACTGAGTCATACGTGAGGGATTGAGAGA
Organism: Nyssa sinensis; assembly: GCA_008638375.1. Classification (NCBI taxonomy): domain Eukaryota; kingdom Viridiplantae; phylum Streptophyta; class Magnoliopsida; order Cornales; family Nyssaceae; genus Nyssa; species Nyssa sinensis. Next base: position 35,672,518 of record CM018036.1, on the reverse strand, counting down.
GAGTGAGGGGGAAGTGTGGAGAGAGAGAGAGAAGGGAGATTGTGCATGCAAGTGAGAGAGGAAGTTGGCAATTGAAGTAAAGGCTTGAGGATTTCATGCATGACCTGAGGAACTTGAGGACACTGTGAGAGGTCTGGGTCGAACCATAACCGAGAGGGACAGCACTGTGAAGGTAAAAATTCTAAATTATCTTCAATTCTTGTTTTGTAGATTTTGAATTATTTCGATGAGTTGCTACGGGTATAGACTACATGCATGCCTCATTATTGACTCTAGGAACTGTTTTGAGTGTATAGCATGGCTTAGAGGTCTCGGATAGGTCAAAACCCATGAAACCCGAGACCAACCTCCATTGATGAACCTTGGAAAACCCAGGTCTGAATCGACCATAACAGTTCAGAGTTTTGAGTGTCAAGGCCTGAAATAGACCCCAAGAGGATCTCAAATATGTACCTACGCGACCTCGAGACTCACTGTAGCCCCACGAAATTGGAAATGAACCTACGGGTTTAAAATCCAATCCGTTAAAACTCGAGACTAAACTGAAATATATAAATAGGGTCTTGATCCTTAGAGTTTGTAGGTCACGTAGCTTCAAACCACACACGAAATGGTTGAGAAATGAGGGTGCTAGATCGAGTTGCAGGTCACGGTTACTCTCTTGAAAACAGAACTTGTTGGGTTGATTTGATGCCCAAAACCGATGCCAAAGTGTTCGTGTGACCCTCAGGAGTCGATACCACCCCAAAACAGCAAGAAACCGTACCCTAAAACTCACGAAATAGAAGCTAAAAATCTGCAGAAAATAGGGCAACACCGAGTCAGTTTGTGGAGAAGACGGAGTTGACTCGGCCGAGTCGACCGAGTCGATCGAGTCGAGCTGGGTTGGGCCGAGCCAACTCGGACACGTGTCTGTCCCAGGGACTGCCACTGCATTAATAAAGCTACGTCGTTTTGAATAAACAGTTTTTTTAAATTATTTGAGGGCTGACGTCATCGTGACGTCAGCAATGTAACAGACCGGTCAGAACCGGACTGAACCGGACCGGTTCAGTTGCAAAGAGACTGAACCCTTTGGTTCAGTTTTGAACTTTTAAATATTTGCAAACTGACCCTCCACTGTTTGACAGAATTACACTAAGGCCCAGATTTTTAAAATCTTTTGCAATTATACCCCTGAAAAATTAAATAAAATAATATAATAATTATTTAATTATTTTATTAAAAGGGGATAATTACTATATTGCCCCTGGACCCTAAACGAGTCAAACCAAGTCCGAATTTAATGATTGAATAGTGTAATCTTACTATTTCGGGCATTCCGGACTCAATGGTGGAGTCCGATTTGTGAAACCAAGTCCCGAAAAATACAGACATGTAAAGGGTAAATGACCATACTGCCCCTAATGACACATAGGGCCAAATTTTACTGAAAGATAGTCCATTTTAACTATGTTGGACATTCCGGACTCAATGGTGAGGTCCGTGACTACAAATAAAGTACCGAAAAATACAACATATGAAATTACCATAATACCCCTGACACTGTACAAGGCCTAAATGAAGTCCGATTAAAACGGAATTAATACTAGTGATTGACCTGACACTTGTGAGACTGTATACATGATTAGATGACGAATCCGAGACAGAAATTATGTGACGGCAAAAATGACCAAAATACCCCTGACATACCCGAACCTAGATTTAAAAGCCGAGAGAGTCTAAATTGACTTTCTTCGATCTTCCGAACTCAATGGTTAGGTCCATAATATGAAAATCAGAACCGATAAATGTGTGAAGGCACTGAAACCCTAAGCCAAATGCTTAAGAGGTAAGACCTATGAACTAGCCACTATAAGTTAGTTCCATGAAACCCATCATAGGGTAGACTTACTCAGTCTAAGGTCATGAGTTGATAAATCTTTATAAATTGTTTTAGGCTTAAGGAGAAAAGAGGAAGGCTCCGTTCCTAGCTTCAAATTCAAATATTGAAGGTGAGTAACTTCTGACACTGTTTAAGTTACTGTTCCTTGATCTGCTAAATTGTTTCGAATACTATATGTTTTAAATGCAATTGTTTAAATGTATGCTTTTATCACCGATGACATGGTTTTTAGTTTCTCAAATGATTAACTATACTTCTGATTGATATGCTAGCACTCTGAACCGTTTATCTGTTTTGATCTATTGAACTTGACTTGGATTTATTGAACTATTAATTCCAAACTGATTTAATTACCATGTGATTTAAGCAAAGATTGAATTCGAAACTCTTGCCTGGATATCTGTGTTACTCACTGGGCTTTTTAAAGCTCATTCCATTATTTTAATAATTTCAGGGGAACCCTCAGATGGACAGGTTTAGCAGGTCCAGAACTTAGGGGGAAAATGTTGAAGACCCCCAGATAGAATGATAACCCATTTTTGAGAATCTATACCATTTTTGTACCTTTTGTGTAACTGAACAGATTATGACCTTTTGTAGTGAAACTGTTTTGTAATCTTGATTAAGATAGGTCTGACTATGATATATCCTGAATGCTCTACCAAGTATACATGTATGCATTCTCATGAGAAATTTCCGCTGCTTAAACTATATATGTTGAATGCATTATGCTTGGGATTTAGATCGGAATGGCCTTTGGTTAGGATTACCGTCGGGGCTATGTTTTCAAAAAAAAAAACTGATAAAACCCGATGGGTGCCTAACTGGCCTTTGCCACGTACCCCAAATCCGCACAGGGTGGGTCTGGGGGATGTGACAGTAATTGCATAAAATTTTCAGAAATTGGGCCACAATATAATTCTGTGAAAGAGTTGGGGTCAAACTGAAATTTCCAAAAGTATTGAACTAAACCAAAGGGTTCAATTGGCCCTTAAGTGAACCAGACTGAACCAATCCGGTTTTAACCGGTTCAAGGAACAATGCTGACGTCATGATGACGTCGACGCTAGAGATTAAATTTAAAATTTACTTATGTCAAAACGGTGTAGTTTTGGTTTAAACGGGTTAACCGTTTCTCGGTCGGGTCGGGGCCCGACTCGATACCCGGTCCATGACCCGAACCGCACTGTTCATCGTCCCCAACCATCTAGGGTTACTGTAGCCCTAAATTTCAGGATTTTAAATCTTCAAATTCGTGGGATTTCATGCCTCATTTCTTACTGTTATCGATCCTAACAGATTTTTGGGAACCATACCAACATCCTAGCATCCATTTTAGGCATCGAATCGAGCTCTATGGCTCTGTTTCAAAAACGATAACTGTGACCTACAACTGATTCTAAAATGCCCGTTTTTGGTCCAATCTTTATGAGATTTCTTGCATTGTGACCTACAGATCGTGGGGCTTCATCCCTCATTTCCAAATTCCAGTTTTGTTGCGGTTTTAGTGAGGTTGGGTTTTAAACCCGAACCTGCAACTCGCGGTTTGGTGGTCGATTTTGAGTCTTTAGGGTCGCGTGTCTAGGTTTTTGAGATCCCCTTGAGGTCTATTTTAAGTCTAAATAAACCAAACTAGGTTCGGTATAAGTAATTTCAGACCCATCTCAGTCAAGGTCCTCTAATGGCAGTTTTGGGTGTACATCTTAGTGTTCTAGGTTGTTTCAGGCTCTAATTTCTTGCCTCATTCAAGATATTACATTTTTGATATCATGCATGCAGTTATTTTGGCTCAACTATCACCAAAACAATATCAAAATTTAAACAAAAAATTTTGCAGTTTTGGGTTTATACCTTTTGACAGTGGCTGTTCTCTTCTTTGGCTTGGTTCAGGCCCTCTCAATGCTCCTTAGGGTTGCCCAGACTTCCTCAGGTACACTTGGTGGCACTCACATGCATGCACACACTTGAATGGGGTCAACTTTCCCTCTCACACCATGCCATTTCTCTCCTCTCTCTAACCTCACTCTCTCAGCCAACTCCACAAGCACACACTCACACACAAGTCTGAGGAGTAACTAATTCTTTTTGGGGTCAAAGAGTGTGGGGTATGCTTATATATGATATGGCATTTCTCTTGCATATAACTTATACATATACATAGATATATATATATATATATATATATATATGTATATCAGACTTAGTGGGTTTGGTGGCTGATCGGACGTGACAGGGGGTGATGTGGGGATTGCATGCATGACCATTGGCCAATTTGGGAGGTGGCCTTGGCTAATTTGGTTTTAAGTACAATTTGGTTGCATATATAGGCACAAAGATGCTAGTCCATTTGGTAATTTTTTAGGTAATAAGAATCCTGCCCACTTGGTTAAGGGTTCAAGTCCCCTTGACCTCACTTTTGGAAATTTTCCCATATTTTAGGCTTAGGCCTCGTTTGGCAGACGCAGAATTCTATTCCGGCTATTTCCTTTATATTTTCTTTTCCGTTGCTCCTTTTTCGACGCGGTTTCTTTCAGTCACTTTCTATTTAGGTTAGCTTCAATATCCAAGGTCTAGTGTCGGTTATTAATCCCTTGGAATTCCCGTAATTTGTTAACTCGAGTTTTCTTAGTGTTAAAGTAACATCATTTCACCTAATTAATTGGTAATGAGGTTCAGAAATTATTTTATGGGTCTATCATGAGGTTCTCGATTAACTTCTAAATTATTCTTTATGTTTGGTTCAAATTAATGATTAGTAACTAATCATTTCTTAATCAGGGTCCAGGTGTTACAAAAATTCTTCCATTTATATTCACAAAAGCTTTAACAGTGAAACATGATGAATCGTACCAGTAGTATTACTTAATTGAAAGAAAAAAAAATGTGACAGTCTTAGGATAGGGCTTAAAAGTAAAAATCAAATTTGGGTTAATGGGTCAAGGTAGGTTGACCTGACCCGTATTCAACCCATTTAGTGGGGTAAAATATGAGTTCAACCCATTTACAACTCACCTTATTTACAACCCACCCAAACCCATCCAACCCACCCATTTTGCCAAGCTTATTTAAGTCCCATCATTGCAACTATCGTTCTGAATTTCGAGGGCATCATAACTTATGTAATGATTTCACCTCCATTATTTGGTCAATCGTCGCACTGTTCTGCACGCCCTCATCAATGTTGGAGAGGTGCTTATAGATTAGAAGCCTCAAGGCCTTATCAAAACTTTCTATCTTTGGTCAAGCGTTTAAAGCATATTGAGAGTATTCTAAAAGTGATCTCTGGTGTGCCGTCGTGTGATCCTCCGGTGAAGGCTTCGTCAGATTTGTAAGTCAGGTTACTTGTTCAATTCTTCTCCTTGTCTTTCATTTTTCTCTACTACCCTTTTCTTTTTTGAGTTTTTGCCCTCAAATGGAAAACGTCTAAGGGTCATAGTGAGGTTAGAGGGACTTCTAGGGGACTTGGCGAAGCTAGTGTCAGATCTGGAGAACATAGTGAGTCAACTAAGAGTTCTAGAGGGTAGGAGAATATGGTGGATATTGCCCATGGGGTAGTGATAGTGGACCATTTTATTGAGCCCAGAAACATAAGGGTTATTAGTAGGTTTAGGGATTAAGAGGCTAGCGCAATGCCCTCGGATATGCTAGATAGGCTCAAGAATGCCAATGATTTTCCTGACAATATCGAATGTAGGGTTCTTGGGGAAATGGACCACCCATGGAACGTAGAACAATAGGAGATCTGTGAACACTTAGAGTGGTTCGAGATAGGGGTCATGTTCCCTTTTCACCCCATAATTAGATATTTTTCCTATTTTATCGTATATGCCTTATAGCCCTAAACATAAATAGCTGGAGGTTCTTGATGGCCTTCCTGGTCTTAGCCCATATGTCACATCCCAAACCTCACCCTATACAAATTAGGAACTACTACCAACTAGTTAATTACATCACCTACATCTGCATTGTATAGATCGCGAGTAATGCAACCAATCGAATGTAATTTCTGACTTGTTCCAAGTCACTTGCATTCTTATAATCAATCATTGGCAGCGGAATTACCTAGGTTATTTTTTTTCGTGAATGCAAAACATACTTCGCAGAGCTTTACTAATTTATTACTTGTACATCGTTCAGAGTTTACATCATTGTGAGCCCAATTACATACATACATGTGGTTAACTAACAAATTCTACAACTATATTAGCCATTCCATACATTAATCTCTCTAAGCCATCATCCAAGTTCTGGAACATAGCTTTACCTAAGCTATTGGGACATCTCTAGCTACTCCCCTACAAGCATCGTCTATGCTTAGAGTCTTACAATCACATCTTACTGTCTTTTCTTCCTCTAGATTATACCTGAAATATTCATGGATAAACTCATGTGAGCTTTGTGAAAAACTTGTGAGTAGCGTTGGTGCCCTTCGTGGGTTTTAAGGAAACCCGAACATACATTTTCATGGATAGCATTCATAAAGTTATTAGCATTCTTTAAACATACTTGAAACTTTAGTTATTGCAAAGATATATCAAATTATGCAATGTTAAGCAAGCTAGCAAGTAAGTTTTGCCAATCTAACACATCATAACAATTCTTTACTTCATGCAATCATTCAAATATGATTTATGTCATCATGACAAGTTATACAAGACTAGGGTGTCACAAGGTGACTTGTAGTAATTTGGAGCTCATGGCTTACAATGCCTTCCGAATCCAGACTCCCAGTTGAGTCGTACTATAAAGACTTACTAGAAGTCTATCAACTCTTTACAGGGCAAGGTTCATGTGAGTGTTCATGCCATAGTGCCACAGGCAAAGCATGACTATGTCAAGTAAAAGTGTCATGTAAGATGACATTTAAAACATGCTTGCAAAACGTTAACTTTAGCTATCCATACTTTAAGAGCATTTATGATGCAACCAAAAGCATGCTCAGGGTCAAAATAGAGTTATCATATTATCATCAAATCATGTTGCATTTGAATAATAAAGCATTTTACTAAATGCACTTAAACAAAATGGCACGTGACATTCCGCAATCCACATTAGGTGAATTTTGAAATGTGACACAATGCCTAGGATTTTAGAGCGATTGTAACCTTGATACCGCAATTTTTGAGAACTTCGAATTTTTGGCTTTAAGATTGTGATACTTAGCACTTAGCTTAAAATTTTCAGCCTGATCAAATCTAAATTGTGACACTCAACGCTTAGAATAGGATTTCTAGTTCAAATGTATTAATTTGTGACACCTAGCATCTAGCATAGAGTATGACACTGCAAATTTTTAGAACTTCAAATTTTTGACTTTTAAGCCTGACACTTCGGCACTTAAGATTTTTAGCCTAATCAAATCCGAACTATGACACCCGACACTTAACGTAAGATTTTTAGTTCAAATGTACTCGTGTGTGACACCAGCCTAATATATGATTTTTGAAAACTTTGAATTATCAACTTTAAGACTCTGACACTTGAGACCTTAGTTCAAGATTTTTAGCCCGATTAGATATGAACTGTAACACCTAACGTTTAATATAGGATTTTTAGTTCAAATGTGTTGATCTATGACCCCAAATTTTAGCCGTGACACTGCAATTTTTGAGAACTGGGGATTTTTGACATCACATTTTGGGATATTTTACACCATAAATACATCCAATTATTGCCTTAGGTTCCCTGCCATCACACAGCCAAGGAAAGTGATTCACAAGGGAGGAGTGCTCACCTGAAACTTCATTCGGGCCATCTTGAGCAGCAGCATGTTCTTCTTTATAAGAGATTGGTGTTCTGGGTGACAAGAACCTGAATAAAGGTATCTGAGTAAACCTGCACAATTAACTCTTTTTTCAACTCCGATGGGATCTCAGCTCCTTATTACAGACAGACCAAGTCCGAGAGAGACTATCACACAATATCCTCCTGGCCCAGTTAATTCAATACAGAAAAACCACACACGCAGCAGCAGTAGCAGCAAAATAATGAGATTAAAACTGTTAGTCGCACTAGGCCTGCCACTTACATTGTGATAAGCAGTCCATGATACAGGCATCTCTACTTATAACTGGTCTGTAATTATGAGGCACTATAAATAAAATATCCAAAAATAAAGGATCCCGTGAGAGAGGAAGCCCTGACTGTTACAAACACAAACTCAGCAGCAAAATATGGATCTATCTCTAAATACTTCCAAGACTCGTCAAGCTCTTGAAATAAATCTATCAGGTTCCTCTCTTATCATGCAGAGAGAATCACCACCTATTGTTTGGTGGTTTGACTTTGTAAATCCGAACTATCCAGTTAGATGTCGTGAATGCCTCTTCCAAGTAGTCAAGTTTCACATCCTTATTTCCAATCTCTACGCCCCTTGCTCGATCATACCTGCCATGACCAAAATGACACTACAGGATTTAGCAATATATCTCAGCAGATATGCAAGTAGAACAATGCCTACACTGCAACCCAATCTGAAGTAGGTACCTCCAACCAGAAATCATAATATCAGGTATTCCATAAATACATAAAGATATGCATCCAATTTTAAGGTAAATTTGAAACAAATACCACAATTCCTCTAGACTTGGACAAGATGCATTTGTGTTGTAAGTTGTTATTAACACGAGCCTGAGTCAGAATGCTAAGTCCACCCATGGGCAGGAAGACCTATGTCACGACTCGAGTGGACAGACAAACAAAACTCTAACCTTATGAATGTAAGGCCAAGACTCAGAATTCCAAGGACTGGAAGTCCAGAGCTTGTCCCTCTTGTTATTCTTGATGGCCTCCACTAGCAGGTGAATCATTATACTGTAGATGGCGTTGGTTTTTTAGTTTTTGTATATATGATATAGGCACGGTTACTGGAATTTGTTTTAATGCTGTACAGTCATATTTGTTGCCAGTTACTTCTCACTGTCAATATCATTACTTGAGCATAGATCGATAATTTCGGAGGAATTCTAGTGTGCACATGCACGCATGCAAATTGTCAAAGTTCTTCTAGCCAATTACTTTTCACACAACACACACTGTCAAGTACTTGTTGCCGGTTTCTTTTTTACTATCAACCAGAGTATTTATTGATACTTCCAGACAAGTTCAAGTGCACGTGTTCGTACATTGGTGCACACGCGCGAACACACAAACAACTTGAGAAAAGGAAAGAAGTGTTAAACTTACCCAGGAGGTTTCCCATATTCTGTCATCAGCTCCCCAAACCGATAGTAAGACAGCTTGTACCTAATCACCACAAAAAAGTAACATAATAAAATGTCTCTTCACTATTTCCACCAGACAGTGTACCTAACATAATCTGATAGGTACAACCCGATAAGGAGAGAACCTTTTCAATTGAAGTTTACTCTGAAATGATGAACTTTTTCAGTATATTCTCAAGAAGGAACCAATAAATGCTGATTAGTTAATAATAATCACAAGAATCATATCATAACAAAATGTGATCTATACAAAAACAAGATTAGCTAGCCATCAAAATAATGCACGAACAAAGGAATCTTAGTTTTATGTAGGCTAGTTTTCTAAAGAAATAGTTAAATAACAAAACCCAACCCCAAGGGTTAGCTCAGTAGTAGAAAGGATAGAGGTAAGTGCCTTACAAGTACAAATCTCGACTCCTATTAAGTGAAAATTTCTTTGGGGCCATGTTTAGGAAGGTTTGTGGGGCCGAAGAGTTTACCCACCAACAAAATTGGAACAATGTTCGGTGCGAACCAAATAAGGGGTGTTTGTCTACGGGAATTGCAAATTAAAATTGGGGCGTATGGGAATAAGGTTATCCCTATTCTCAATTTGAAAATCCACTGGTTAATTAATTCACGGATAGGGACCATTTGGTTACAGGGGCCTAATTGAATTTTTTGTAATTATAATTTGACCCCAACACTATGAGGAAATTATACTGAGACCCAGAAAAATAAAAAATATTTCATTTTTACCCCTGAAAATTATTATTAAAATTATGTTTTAGCCCTCGAGCTTACTAAAATTATAAATTGACCCCAATAATTTATTAAAATTACAAAATTCCTCCTAGTAAATGAAAATAATTACAATTAAGCCCCCTCTAGAATGTTTAAAAAACCCTCAATTACCCCCCTTGTGCATAAAATGAGCTATAGAAGGCTAATTCAAAATCCGGAAGAGGCTAACGTAATCTTAGATTTTTTCAACGTTTCAAATGCATTGGTGGGCTCCATTTGGGCAAATTAAACTCTGAAATGTATAAATGAATGAAGTGGACTAATTCTAAATAAGTCATAAAAGCTTAATTAAACTATCAAATGAACTCCGCTGACAACAAGGATACCTACCCTAAGGTTTTTTGACATTCCGGACTCAATGGTGAGGTCCATCTCGTCAAATAAGCTATCGAAAATACATATACACAAAATTGATCATTCCAAAAATACCCTTAATGGTAAAATAGGCTACCCATAAGAGTACAGAAAAATAAGAAGGGACCATCCCTAAGCTTTTCAAGACTTCTGAACCCAACATGAGGTCCGTTCAGGCTAAAAAAATTTCCTAGACAGTGTTTCAAGAAAATTACGATTGGACATGCCATAAATACAACTTAATTGCTATTATAGGAGTATCGAAAGGAAAAGATTGTGAGATAAGGCAATTGAGGATATTTGGTTGTAGGGCTATCAATGGATCGGATTTTGATCCGAATCCAATCTGAATCCGATCCATTTATTCGGATATGGTACGAAGAATTTGATTCGATGATCCGATCCAATCCGAATCCGATAATTCCTTTAGTTAAATGGATCGGATATAGATTAAGCAAATTCGATCCGTTAACGATCTGATCCGATTAAATATAACATATATATTAATTTTATATATTATTAATTAAGATATATGGTTTTATATTTTTTATAATATGTTAAATATTAAATTATATGAGAATTTATTAAATTAAATTAAATTGACTTGAATTTATATATTTTGAATTTTACATATTATAATATAATATTTTATATACATAATATCTATTAGTATTATTATAGGATCGAATCGGATCAAATCTGATCTGATAGTTAGCAAATCCGAATATGGATTAAGAATTTATAGATCCGTCGAAAAATCCAATCTGATCCAATAATTTTCTTAACAAATAAAATTCGGATCACCCCTGATCCGATCCGAATTCGATCCGTGTACAGGCCTACTTGGTTGAGGACCACAGATGAGTAATCTGATACTTTGAAGTGCGGCATTTACACTTTGTGTTTTGGAACTATATTTTCCTCATCACACTATTGTTTTATCAAACAAACTGCTTTGTTTTACTGATTGTCCTATCGTTTTCTTGATCAAATTGTCGTCGTTTATTGATTGAATTGCAATTATTTTATCATCTGCTATTGTTTTATTGACCATATTTTAAAATGTGACGCATAAAGATTGTATCATGTTTAAATTAAATTAACTGAATTGTCTTAAATTGTTTTACTCCATGCCTTTACTCAGTATTGAACATTGCTCACCATGAGCATATTGTTCAAATCACCTAGCGTGCGTATTGCACCGACCCTGCTTAGTAGACACAAATTGCTTCCGGAAATAGCCATACTACTTGATTGTAGTAATTGGCATATTCCCTATGTTATTGTAAAGCTTATAGCCATCAACCATAATTTTAATTGCATTGAAATTGTTATCTTGTCTTGAGCAAATTATATATCCCAGTTTTATGACTGATTGCCAAATTGATTGTATTGAAATCGTCAAATTGATTGGATCATATTGCAAAATGTTTTAGAATTCGATTTATAGTTTTAAATTGTTAAATGCTTCACATTTACTATTTGATTAATTGATTGAAAAACTTAAATTGGTGGAGATTTAATTAAACCTCCCTTTCAACTTCAAAAACTCCATCGATCAAAACCCATGACAAAGTACCATTATTATTCACTGAGCTTAAGTTAACTCCCACCAGCTCCAAACAATTATTTTTACAAATGATGATTAATAGATGGGTTCACTAAGGAGATCATTTTGTGGAGCTTGGCACATGGAGATAGCTAACTTTTGTACAAGACTACAACACTCTAGTAGAATTATTTTTGTTATGAGGTGTAGCCTTGTAGCTAGATTAGTGTTGATTGTAATTGAGATCAACTATGGTGATGGAATTGATGATGTACAACTTTTGTATAAGCTATAAATAATTTTGCTTTGCTAAGTGAAATTGCATTCAAAAAAATAATAATACCTATGAATTTCCACTGCTAACTATTGGTTAAAAGAATGCATTAACTTGGGATTAAGCTGAAGGCGCTGTGACCGGTCGCGTACCTAAAATCGTATAGGGTGAGTTTCAAGATGTGACAATTTTCTTGTTTGTTGTATGAATTTTTTAGGATTTTGATATTTTAAGACTGTAACGCTAAATCTTGCGTTCCAACACGCTAATGATCCACATTTTAGATCGTGCGATTCAATTCGCTAGGGAATTGTGCTAACTATGTACTAAACACATTTGAAATTGGACTTTGTGGATTACTAAGACTTATTGTATTAAAAGAAAAAATCCATGGTGTGCAACTTCAGATAGGATTTTGACAATGGATACTTTGTACAAAAGAAGACAAATTGTTGTTAATTGGTGCAATTTATGTAAGGTGGATGAAGACACGGTCAATCACTTGCTTATCCATTGTTCATTTACACATGCAATCTGATTATTATTGATTGGTCTCTTTGGTATGAGTTAGGTCATGCCTCAAGTCCACAGTAGAGATGTGGAGAGGCAGTATGGTCAAGACAAGAGTGAGAGAGGCTTGGAGTATAGCTCTATTATGGTTATGCTAGAACATCTGGTTGGAATGGAATCGCCGAGTTTCAAAGGGAGTAGAGTCTTCAATTTGGAGATTTGAAGCTCATTGTCCATAGATAGTCTTTTGTCCTTTTTTTAACTCAATGGGGGTATAGTTGTGTTTTTTTGTACATGGGGACTGCCTCCTTGGTGCCTTTTTATAATATTTTTATTTATAAATAAATAAAAGAATAAATCCATCAATACCTCAGTAGTTTAATGTAAAAAGATACATGAATGAGAATTTGCCAATTTTTTGACAATTTTTAAGATCTGATAAGGAGTGCCAGAACAACCCACATGATCAGATAAGACCCAAAGACCAGGGCCATAATTTCTAGAAAGGAACAATAGCTGAAGAGGCCAATCCAAAGAAACCCAATATTGTGAAGCGAAGTCTGAAAAGGAACAGTTTGATAGAAATCTGAAGGTCCATACTCTGAAGCCTGAAGATGAGTAAGCCTAGAAATGAAACACACAGTCAAGGTCCAAGATTTAGCAACCCAGTATGATAAGGACTTCTCTGAGGCTGGTTTGAGGTGCTAGACCAACTCTCCAATAGATAAGCACACTAAGCTTAGACCAAGCCGATGAAGACATAAGCCTTTTGGGCAAGACTTACGAGCAAGCCCAAGTAGATTGTCCCAATGACATTACCAGCCTGGAAGCAAACAATCCAATTCGGAAAGTGTGCAGCAACTACGAAAATGGAGGTTACTTCCGAAGGGCTTGGGGGAGGTAGGGTCTTCAGGAGAAATTGGGGTGAAGACTGAGACGACCAGACAGAGGCACTCTCGGATTGTTACAGTGTAAGGAATTGGAATGGGACCCATGGTGGGATCTTGGCCCAGGAACTAGATTTCTCAAATGCTCCAGATTCTGTTCCTAGGGAGGGGGCAGAAAACAGAAAATTGGTTTTGGTTGAGAACTCCATGGGAAACAAAAAGGGGGGGACTGGTCTATGGATGCGAAATGAGCAGTGGATTGCTGAAACAGAGGGACTGGTATGGAATGATTCAGGAGTGTTGAGTCCGATGGATTGCACTCCTTTGGCCATGATTGATCCAAGGGATGGAACAGATGGTGCTGTAGAGATAGATTTGCTGAACTAAAGAGAATTGAGGCTTGCATCTGCAACCCACCACCTTCAAATTCATCTTGATTTTGGCATCTTCTCCAAATTTGAAAATGATGGGTCCCATATTTTCACATTTTTACTTCAACCATACCAATATTCAAATCACTATTCATTCTTCAAATTCCACTTTTCATAATATTATTTATGTCCAAAATACAACTATTTAACATATATTTATCCAAACTTCAATTACTTATCACTTTTTTTTGTTAAAATCTTCATGATATATTCAAGAAATTGCAAATTACAAAATTAATAAATAATAATTAAACAAATTCTTAATAAATTAATTTTAAATTTTAACTATTTATTTAAATAATATAAAATGAATATTGCATAAATAGTGAATGAATAGTGGATGAACCGACGAATAGTGATTTGAAGAATGAATAGTGAACCTTCAAATTTGAAGATCAAAAGTGAAAACATTATTCATTCTTTCAAATTTGATGTAAATTTGAAAATGGGTTGGAGACCCTTTTTTCCTTCCCCGACTTTAAATTTGAAGATTTGAAGGTGGGTTGGAGATGCTCTAAGCGGGCAATGAGGAAACTAAGAGACTAAAGTGGTTTCTTGCGGGGTTACTTATACGAGGTTTTAGGTTGATGCTTATCATTTATTTGAAAGTATGGATTAAAAATGGGTATGCAAGTGAAGATGTAGGCCAGAAGCCTAGAAGGAGAAATGGAGGTCCTCAACTAAAGGAGCTAGAGAATTAAAGGGGTCATTTTCCGTAAATTATGATGGGAGGAGGGATGGGGAGGGCCACAACCGTTTTTCTGTTTCCTGGCGAAGCTCAAAATTATTTCTTGGGTATGATTGACTCAAATAAGAGGATGGTGATCAGAAATCTCTTGCATAGTTGGCGGGCATATAGTAAGGACCATGTGGATGGATTGGGTAGCTTTGAATGCTAACGGAGCTACCCAGGGCGAGGAATCTCTTATTTTGGAACAAGATAGTTGCCCAAAATATTGATGAGAGAATAGGGTCTCTTCTGTCTCATGCCTTTCTTTCAAACATGGAGGATAACTATGATGGGTGTTTTCAAGAGTTTATGGGCTGGCTTCTTCACTCAAGAAGAATGGCCCTTTGGGAAGAGGTTTTTTTTTTTTAGAAGTCCCTTTGGGAAGAGTTGGGGGTTGTTAGGGCATTGTGGCATCATCCTTGGTGCATAGGAGGTGACTTCAACGTTATTAGATACCCAAAGGAGAGATTGGGGTGTGTGGGACCGCTTCGGCAATGAGAGACTTCTCAGAATTTATTGATTCTTAGGAGCTTATGGATATTCCATTGGAGAGAGGATGATTCACATGGGTCAACAACTGCAACTTCATTCAACGTCGTGGCAATTCTCTTTTTTCAACAAATTGGGAGAAGCATTACTCATCAATGATTACCACTCTCTCTTGCCATCTGGATCATGTACCAATTGTTCTTGATTGTAGGGGATTCAGAACAAGAAAAGCTTCTTTAGATTTGAGAACATGTGTTTGAAAAAGGAGTGCTTCCTTTACATGGTAAAGGTCGGTGGTTATGAAGTTACCGCGCCTAGCTTTATTATGGAAAAAAAGAAATAGCAAACTCTTGAAGAAGGACTTAAAGAAGTGCAATAAGGAGGTGTTGGGTAAGGTACAGGGGAAAAGGGCTTCAATTTTATACGAAATCAAAGATTTGGGTAATAGAGAGAATAATGGAGGCATTTCGCCCAAGGAAACAATCAGAAGAGAGGAAAAGAACACAAATTTGGGGAAATTAGCACTGATGGAAGAAATTAGTTCAAGGCAGAAGTCCATATTGCTTTGGCTCAAAGAGGAGGATCGAAATACCTGATTCTTTCAATGTATGGTTAATGCTCACAGGAGAACCAATCACATTGGGAGGTTGTGGATAGATGGGGAAGAAATGGAGGACAGTGAGATTAAACAGAAATTTTCTATGAAAACCATTATGTCGAACCCCTAAAGAGGCACCCCCTTATTGAAGAAATGGAACCTTGTTTTTGGATTAAGTATCATTAGATGGAGCTTAACTTGATTTCAGAGGAGGATGAAGTGTGGCTGGAAAAAACCTTTGAAGAAGAGGTGGTTTTGGCGGCATAGGGGACTTGTGATGGTTATAAAGCTTTGGGTCCGGATGGTAAGACCATAGCATTTTTTCATCTTTATTAGGAGATTGTCCGGTGTAATGTTATGGCCATGTTGCATGCACTCCATGAGCACGGCCAGTTCAAGCAGAGCTTGACTGCCTCTTTTATTACTTTGATCCCAAGGAAGAGAGGCGGTTTGGAAAAGGAGGATGTGGAGAAGGGCATTATTTGCAATTTGGATTCAAAGAAGACTTATAATCATGTCAATTAAAGTTTTCTGCTTCATGTCATGGATCATATAAATTTTAGTTAGGGTTGGAGAAGGCGGATTGAGGCTGCATATCCGCACTTCCGTAGTTCGTTTCTTGATTCTTATCGATGGAGTGTCTAAAGGTTTCTTTACTAGCTCTAGGGCTGTAAAACAAACCAAGCTACTCAAGCTCAGCTCGGTTAAAAGTCCATTCGAAATGAGCTCATAAGATAAACAAATCAAGCTCGAATATATTTTAAAACTCGTTAATTTATTGAGCTCGGCTTAATAAGCCAATATGTAGTCTAATACTATATAAAAAATCAAGGCTGCGTTTGGTAATTGATTTTGTAATTGATTTTTTGAAAACTGCGAAAATGCGTTTGGTTATGCTAATCAGAATTCAGTTTTTGAGTTAAAACTGTGAAAATGCGTTTGGATATAATATTTGAATTTAAGTTTCTGAGAACAAAACTATGAAAATACATTTTGATCTGAAATTTGATTTCATATTTTTTAAGATATAAAAATAATGAAAATGCATTTAGATAAGTTATTTTTTAAGATAACTTTTTATTTTTAAATTTTTAAAAAGTAAAATTATTGTTAGTGGCTTCCTAAAGAGAGACTACAATTATTAGAATTTTTTTTTGAAAATTCCTTTTCAAGTGAATTTATGTTAATATTTTTATGTTTTCTGTTTTTTAAAAGAGAGAGAGAGAGAGAGAGAGAGAGGGGGGCATGACTTAGGAAGTTCTGCCACTATTTTTCTATTCTAATGAGAGAGAGAGAGAGAGAGCATTTTTTTTTTTGTTCTTAAAAATGAAAATGAAAATGATAATGTTCTTCTAAAACCTGCCTGCTGGGATTTGTTTTTGTTTTTAATTTTTGTGTTTTCAACCATGAAAACGATAAAAATAAAAATAAAAATAGATGTGTGTTTTCGGTTCATTTCATTTTTTAATGAATTTAAATTTTAAAAAATTAAAATTACTGTTAGTTGTTTCCTAAAGAGAGGATACTATTATCAGATTTATTTATTTTTTTAAATTCCTTTCCAAAAGAATTTATGTTAATATTTTTATGTTTCTTGTTTTTGAAGAGAGAGAGACAGAGAGAGATTTTTTTTTTTTTGGTATTTTTGTTCTTAAAAATGAAAATGATAGCGTTCTTGTAAAACCCGCGTACTTGGATTTGTTCTTATTTTTTATTTTTGTGGTTTCGACAACAAAAATAATTATAAAAAAAATTAAAAATACATGTGCGTTATCTAGTAATTTCATTTTTTAATGAATTTAAAATTTTAAAATTAAAAGTACTGTTAGTTGTTTCCTGAAGAGAGGCTATTATCAGATTTTTTTTTTTGAAAATTCCTTTCCAAAGGATATGTTAATATTTTTATTTTTTAAAAACAGAAAACAATTTTTTAAAAAGTACTCAATTCTTCTTTAAAACGTGTCTTTTAGGAACATTTTTGAATAGATATTTTCAAAAATGGGAAAAAAATTATAATCTATCTATTAATTATTATTTTTATTTGATTTTACTTAATTGAGATATTATCAACAAAATATAGATATAAATAACCAAAAAAATATGAATAAAACGTTATCAATTTTAACCATAAATAAATGAGATGTAATCATTTTTTTTCAATTAATACTTAAATAGAAATATTATTATTTTTATCATTTCATATTTTTCAGGATCACAGAGCAATTTAATAATTACTTTAAAATTTTAAAAATGTTATGTAAAAAATAGTCAAATTATTTTTTAAAATGAAAAATGGAATGCAAAAGATATTCAGAATGCTTTTAAAATAATGTTCAGGATTTTGTTTTAGAACACAACTAAACAAACAGGTTTTCAAATATGATTTTCAAAAAATATGTTTTTGGATTTATAACCAAACAGGACCCAAGTTTTTTGAACTCGAATAGCAATCCGCTCGATTAAAGGTTCATTCAAGATCAACTCAAGAAATAATCAAGTCAAGCTTGATCACAATTTGAGACTCGTTTATTTTAGTGAGTCAAACTTGAACAACCCACTGCTTGGCTCAGCTCGGCTCATTTACATCCCTAGCTAGCTTACGGGGATCAAGACAAGGGGATCCACTATCTCCTCTGTTGTTTACTCTCATCATAAGTTTTGAGTAAGACGATAGATAAGGCAGTTGCAACAGGTTTTAGGAGGGTTTGGGGTGGGCTATGAGTGGGGATCTCCTTTCTCAATTTCTCACATCTTGTTTGTTGATGATACCATTATCTTCTACGAAGCGAAGGAAATCCGGATTCAGTATTTGCGATGTATCCTTATGTGCTTCAAGGCGATATTTGGTTTGCGCATTAATTTAGTAAAATTAGATATCATTCCAATGGAGGATGTGGAGGTTTGGCAGGGAATACTGGTTGATCCTCCCCCCCCCCCACCAAAAAAAAAAATCCCCTTTCTTTAGGCTTGCCTTTAAGGACCTCCTTTAATGCGACAACAATGTGGGAGTCATTGTGGAGAGGATGGAGAAGTGGCGAGATAGAAAGGGCAATATCTCTTAAAGGGTAGGAAGTTGACTCTTATCAAGAGTACCTTGTCAAGCTTACCCACATACTTTGTCTCTTTTTCCCATCCTAGCTTCAGAGACGTTAGAGAAGCTCCAAAGGGGTTTCTTGTGGAACAGATTGGGAGAGTTCAAGGTGAGCTCCCCTTTCAAGTTTTGGGAGCCTTGGCATTCGCTTTCTCAAGCGATTTAATAGAGCTTTGTTTGGCAAGTGGTAGTGGCTATTTGCAATAAAGACTTATTGTCTTTGGTGGAGAGTGGTGAAAGGTCAATACAATAGTCATCCTTGAGAAAGGACGTCAGTTGAGGTGAGCTGCTCATATGGAGTGAGCTAGTGGAAGAGCATCAACGATGGTTGGACTGAGTTTGTTGCTCATATTCAGTATGTGGTGGGGAGAGGTGGGGTTAGGTTTTTGCAATGATGATTGGTGTGGAGATAGCCCATTGAAGTGCACATTTCCCGACTTACTTTGCATTGCTTAGGATAAAGAGGCCTATGTAGCAGATTATGTGTGCTCCTCATATATGGGATTGTGTGGGACCCTCACTTCATGAGGGCTTTTCTGTTAAAAAAATATTCAAACTTGTGTAGATGTATTTCAATGTGCTACTTTGAGTATGATATCTTATTAGGCATGTTAATGGATGATATTATTAATGTTAGCCCTATCTACAACAGAAATTTATGTTGAGAATTAATTATGATAATATATATTATGGAAGTCGCATTTGACACTACTTCATGTATGAAACTCGTTTTTCTGTTTTTGTTTTCATTTGTTTAAAAATAATGTTGTCGTCCCAAACACGTTTTTTTGTCTTTCTTTTAATATAAAAAATAGAAACTAGTTTCGTTTTCGAAAAATGCTACCACATGCCGCCTTAATAAATCATAAATAAAACTGAAAAAACAGCTTATCAACCAAAAAGTAAAGGAAAAAAAAAACATAAAATAAGACTCAATGTGATTCAACACCTAACTACAAAGGTCCCAAGTAGGCAACCCCTTAAAATTGAACCAACTTATACGATTTCTCTCCTTTGAATTGTTTTTTCTTGTTTATATGGATGCATCACAAGGACGGTCATATATTGGAGTTTGTGAATTCATTACATTGACATTTATATTACATCTAAGATCAAGAAAATGCATGCATTTCAAAGAACCAAAGAGATTTTGTAATAACTGTATACCAAGTTATTTAGCAAGGCGTAACACACTTGTAGTATTGCATATTTTGCAGGAAAATAGAAGTGGACTCCTTTACAAGTGTTGCAGGGAGTGCCAGACACATGTTGACATTGATGTCAGGTCAAAAGGTGCCCAACATGCCAACCTAGGCACTATTTTTTAGAATTTTATCCCAAAAAAAGTTTTTACTAGCAAATCCATAACGTCTAATAATTGTTTTTCCTTATATTTTAGGTTTTTTAAATTATTAATTGTCATTTATGATTATGTTTTTATTAATATTGGGGGAGGGAAGGAAGTTTTTTTTAGCACATTGGCTTTGTAGCGGGTGGTGGAGAGGGTGCGGTTTTGGGATGATGTATGGTGTAGGGGGGCCTCCTTAAAGGTATTGTTCCCGCGGCGTTATCATTTTTCCATGAACCAAGAGGCTAGAGTAGTGGGTTATTTGAGTTGGGAAATGGAAGAAGTCACGGAGTTCTTAGATATGTTATACAAACTCATGCCAAGCAGTCATGAGATGGATGCTCTAGTTTGGAGGAAGGAGAACCACAAGCAGTTTACAGTGAAGTCTTACTATAAAGATCTAGCTAAGCATAGGGAGAACAAATTCCCATGGAGAGCGGTGCCATGTGGGGCACTATAGAACCATTGGAAGTTGCATTTTTTGTGTGGTCTCTTGCTTGGGGTGCAACTCCTACGGGGGATGTTCTCCAAAGAAGGGGATTTCACATTGTTGGAAGGTGTAGCATGTGCCTAAACGATGTTGAGACAATTAGCTATATTTTACTTCATTTTTCTTTTGTGAAGGAAATATGAGATCTATTGTTTTCATTGTTTGGATGTTGGGTGATGCCTTGTTTGTTGATTGACATTTTGAGAAGTTGGGACGGGGGAGGGGCCATGGCTGAAGGATATGGAGGATCACACCAATATGCTTGTTTTGGTGTCTTTGGAGAGGAAGGAATTAACGCGTACTTGAAGGCAAATCTATGGATCTTTGTAGGTTTAAAGATTATTTTTGAAGATTTTCTACTTTTAAATCATAGAAGCATACCCTCGCATGTATATAATTTTGTAAATTTTTTGTATAGCATGAGGCTTTAGTTTTTGTGAGCCTTTTTTGTAAATGGGTTGCCCCCCTTGGGCGTGCTTGAATACATTACATATGAAAAATAAAAACCTCTTCTTCTTTTTTTGATAGGTTTTTAAAGAAAAACATCTGTACTCAATTGCCTTGTAAGCTTAACAGCCTAACAGGTCAGCTGGTAATTTAAGTCATATTTCCCTATACACAATATAAAGAAATTCAAAGGGAAACTATCTTTCTTGCTAGGAGGCTATAGGAGGACATATCCATTTTGATTTGTGCAATTGGATGAGTACGAGACAGCGAGGAGTCATCATTGTGATTATGTTGAAGCCATTCGAGGATTCAAAGGTGGTACAACTGTGAAGATCGCTTGTGAAATTAAGTTTAAAAGAAGGTCGGATTAATTGTGGCAAGGCTTGAAGTATAAAGTCATGAGTCAAATTGAATCTGTAAATCTTTCCTAGATTTTTTCATAATGGATTTAGCTCTAGTTTGACGAGGTCACGTGGTTTTCTCACATCAAGTTTCTACATAAAAAAAAATCTTGTGTATTTTTCGTTGTGTGGATGATCTTATTATTGTTGCACTCATTACTATTACACATTCGTGAACCATAAGATTTGCACTAAAGCAAATGAAAACAAAATCACACAATTTTAAAATTGGCAAAGAAATTCAATTGTCATTTTTATATACATATGGGAGTACTCCCCAAGGGGGGTGGCCAAGTGGTAGCCAGCTAAGAAGCACTGATACGGACACGGGAACGGATATGACACGACACGGACACGCAGACACGTTATTTCTCAAAAAAGTAGGACACGAACACGTTAATGACACATTGAATATATATAAATTTTTTATATTTTTTATATGACCATATAATAAAAACCTAATGTTATTTCAATTAAACTTAGCATAAAAACACACAAATTTAAAAAATATTACTAAGATATTAATATAACAAAACCATTAAATCAAAATTAAAGAATTTCTTCATTTAATCATCAACATTCGTGATTGAAGTATCCGGACACGTGCCTAGTAAGTGTCCGAGAGTGGCAGTGTCCGACACGTATCCAACACGAACACGTGAGCTAACATAGAGTGTCTGTGCTTCTTAGGTAGCCGGCCACAAGATAGATGGGAGTACTCCCCACTGGTCTTGGGTTCGATACTCCATAGGCTCAAAAACTTTCCTTGGGGCCACCCCAGGGCCTTACACCAAATGTCCGCTTTACCTGACGCATGTAGTGGGGATATGCACCGCCCTGTGGGACTAGTCGGTCAACCTAGTGATCTGCGCAGGGATTGGATACCCACAGTTATCAAAATATATATATATATATATACATATTAATCCCCCCCCGGGTCTATTTTCGGCTATCTAGATCATCCTAGGGCCTCTCAGATTTGTTCAACTTGCAGCCCACTTTGAGCTTCTTAGAAAGGCTTTTACATCCCAACAAGGCTACATAAATTTTTTTAATCTAATAAACTAAGTTGTTGAGCAAACCTTGGGGCAACGACAAGGTTGTTCCATTGAAACCTGGAGGTCACAGATTTGAGTCGCAGAGATAGCCTCTCTGCTAACCCTTCCCAAACCTCGTAGTGGCAGGAGCCTTGTGCACCAAGCTAGCCTATTTAAAATGAGTTGTTAAAAAAATTCTAACAAATTGGGAAGAGTAATTGCCAATCCCCCACCTAGGCACAAGGTTATGTTTAGAATATGTATAGATGTATGTATTCATGTATGTCTATGTGCATGTCTGTTACTCTTTAACTTAAAAAGTTTTGAATTCTCTTCAAAGGAATAGTTTAATAATCTTGAGTAATGTTTAGAGAAATTAATGACAATGACTAGAACTTCATTACAACTATATACGAATCCAAAATCCAGTAAAAACTTGAATAATTTTGCACCTTTTCCCTTACAAATAAAATCAATTGTCACAAGACTTAAACCTCAAGGCTTATAACTCACCCTTCATGATAAATCAAAACCTTGCCCTAGACTACTATGCTCTTTTTTTATCATTTATGTGTAACCTTTTATAACATTAAAATCACATGCAACCAATAATTTTGTGAGACGTGAAATGGAATGTATCTGATGTTCTATTAATATCACAACATGATAAGCACATTTACATGACAAGTGGATTCTCTTTTTGACAACAAATATTTGCAGCATAATTTATAGCTAAATCAGCATAACAAAAATAAATAAGGTTTGACCGTTTGAGGTTTGAATACAAGTAAAAAAGACCATATTAGAACCTGGAGAACCAACCCCCAGCCCTCCCCACACCCACCCACCAAGAGAGGGAGAGAGAGAGAGAGAAAATAAGCTGCATTTGGCATGCAATGAAAGATAAGTTGTTAAGGTAAAATTGGGCATGCGGTCAATGTGTTGAGAAGTGTTAAAGCTTCAATTGGCATTGCAATGAAAGATAAATTGTTATGGTCGAATGGGGCATGCTAGTCAATGAGTTGAAAAATGTTGAAGCTTACTGATAATTGCAAAAGCATAGCACAAATAAAAGTAATAAATAAATGCATAAATGATTCATTTACATATGCAATCAACTCAGTAGTACTAAGCCACTTACATTAGACAGTTCAACATCTTGGGAGCTGCACCTTTGTCAACCCGATACTCGCCATTAACAAGGTAATCAGGTTCCTTGATGACAGGGAAAACTCCACCTCCAATTCTCACCATCCACAAAAATCTAGCATAAAATATGAATTGTTTTAGATTATGATGAAGACATTTAAAAGATACGTCCAGCCTGCTAAACATGAGGACCCACAAATCGAAATATATATATATATATATATACACAAATATATATTTATATAGCAGATAAATACACAAAGCTGGATATCCCACTCACCTTTAGTAAGTGACCCTTGGCCAATACACAAATGTATGATGATCCCAATCACAGGGATGATATTATTTCATTGATGTTTGTCATAAATTTATTATGCAGCTCGACCAAGAAGTAGTCTTCGATGGTCTGGATCTTATTAGCAAAACTTTGTAACCTATCCTATAGGTGGCATTAGAATGTCCAGACCTATGCCACTGTTATATGATACTTGGCCAAGAACATAAAATACTCCATTTCATAGATGATTTAAACTAACTTTTATATAATCAGTTATAACTTAAAAGGCAGCCAGGGAAGGCAACACACATGTAATTACAAATAGTCAAACATATATTAATTAAATGGAATAACTTTTGCATCTAGATTTGAACCTACTAAATTTATATTAAATTGCAGAAAAGGACCTGCTTCAAATAAAGCACAACGAATCAGAAGATTGAAAATATAATTTCTTTAGCGAATCCTTACTTGTTAATATCATCAGATGAATAGCCAGTAACTCCTCCAAATACAACTAACACATAATCCACATCAAGTGATCTCATAATTTCATATGCCTCATCTTCATAAGATGACATTGCCCGTCCAACAGTAGCAATGTGTGTATTGTTCCAGGTGTTGTTGTCTACAATCACAGTTCTGTTTCCCATGGCAGTGATCTGATACCCATAATCCCACCACGACATCACCTTAGCATCCGGAGGAGTATTCTGCCGAAGCCAAAAGTATGCTTCACGGTAGTCATCAAAAATAACCCTGTTGCCATGCGCACCCCTTGCAGCTAAGACTATTGAGGGGGACGAGTATGCCTCTGACGTGACCCAGGTACAATGGGTAGCATACCTACTGAGCAAGTAAAAAGCACCAAGCAGCAATACAGTAGCACCATTTTGTTGGAAAGGCAGAGATTGATCAAGTGAAGCCTGTTTGTACGACAAATGTGAGTTACAATTCTTTATTCTCACAAATGACCACCAAAAATATATTAAAATGAAAATTAATTAGATAATGTTGACAAGCCAGAAATACATTATCTATATGATGCTATCCCTTATTCAGATAAGGTTGACAAGCCAAAAACACATTAACTAAGCTATCTTTTACCATCTTCCAATATATCTGAGCTATAAAAATGCAACATAAACAGATTAAAGAAAGTAAATTATTAGACATGCATTAACCTATCAAATATATGTGTGTTTATGTATGTGTATATATATATATATAAGACATGACACTAAAATGGATGATGTAAAAATTATAATATAATCGGTAATTAAAATACAGTTTCCGGGTACAACTTGCTGAAATAAAGTCTGTGGAAAAACATTATAAATGAAGATAGTCTAACAAAGGCTGACATGGACATATAAAGTCTATTTTATTCCAGATTTAGGACAACCACGACCAATATGAGTTAGTTGATGGTGATGACAACTCACCCAGGAATTAATTATTGTTTAAGTTATATTGTTGTTTTTTAGGAAGGGCCTTGGCGCAACAGTAAAATTACTCCACTGCAACCCAGAGGAAACAACCTCTCTGTGAGTATCCAAACATACCAAAGCCAGCAGTGGCAAGAACCTTGTGCACTGGGCTTGCTTTTTATTTTGTTGTTTTTATGTTTGGGGTATTGTAGCAATTTGGGGTTGTACCAATGTAGAGCGGGTTGCCATGTTGGGCCTTTGATTATGGATGTGTATCTTTTGGCCAGGTTTGCTAGATTTAGCGGGTTAAAGGGTCCGAAAAAAATTTGGGTTGTACCTACGTAGAGTGGGTTGCCATGTTGGGCTTTTTTTATGGACGTGTATCTTTTGGCCAGGTTTGCTAGGTTTAGCAGGTTTAAAGGGTCCAAGCCACCAGTTTCCTTGGTTGCCAAGGTTTAATGCTCTACATAAAGGTTGTTTTGAAACATGGAATGAAGAAATCTTTTAATGTGTGATATGTCCTTTCATAGATGTGAGTGTCTAGGAACCTAGGTATAATTGCCTATATTACTCTCTTATTCTTTCTTATCTTTCTTCTTCTTAAACTTTTTTCGATAAGCAAATTTTATTAACAAGCACAAAGGGGGTGCACCCAAGCATACAAGCAAAAACAGAAACCTTTCTTCTTCTTAAACTTACAAGCTTGTAACTGTTCATTCACTGTTTGAAGCTGAAAATAAAGATCCTACATCAAAATTCAATGTATAAATCCTTCCATTACAGCTCCATTAATCTTGGTCGATATTATGATGCATAACTTGGGAAAATTATATAATTGGCTCTTATACTAACTCTAAGAAAACACAGCTTTTAGAATCCATCTTTCTTCTAAGCAAGTTATCTTTCTTGGAATAAATTTCTGTGAAGCCAAGTGGAGTCATTATATAAATTGCTCAACAACAAGGATTAATATTAGCATAGTACTCGAAAGTTTTTCCTACAACAACCATCACAAATGCAGCTAAAAAGACAAACATAAAATAATTTCCAGGCAACTCCATGCAAATTACCACCTTTCTCCTCAGACATTATATGGTAGATACAAAATCTTCTTTACAAAAAGCCATTCAATTGAGAGGAAGGAATTATGAAATTGAGAAATAGAAATATGCAAATCATGGGAGCAAAACCAAATACAACCATCATATTACACAAATAGAACTATTCATATTAGAAGCTTAGTATTAGGGACCTCACCTTAGAAGAAGCCTTTGCACTAGTAGCTCCTTTACCAGAGCCTGCATGAGCAACCTTGCTCTTCGCCCTTACCAACTGAGTTAAATTCTTTACAGTGGCAGATACTGCAATAGCACTAATAAGGCACACTGCAGGTGTTGCAACAAGAATTAACCGAACCATGACCCCAGCAAAATACATGCTTGTGAGACCATACATGACTATGAATATTGTGGCATCTGACAACCGCTTGAAGCAGAAATAGAGACCCGCTGGGAAAAGGAAAAGCAGAATATGGAAATCAAACATGAAAGATGACCATGCCGTTGGCTGATGCTCAGAGACAGATGCAATTATGGGAATGTGATCTTTGGCATAAGTCGGATCCAGCAGAGAGTAAAATCGTCCAGTCCATGGAGAGATGTAACCAGTTGCAGTGCCAACTCCAAGAGCAATAGCACCCACACCTACTGCACAGGTCACAGTGATCCTCAAAAAGGCTTGAAACAACTTTGGATCATTTAGCAGGTGCTTAACCCAATCCAAAAGGTAAAATACCTGCCCAAATAGTCATTATTAGTGTTGTTATTTGGAAAGAGATTATCTGTTATTATTATTAATTTTGGAAAGAACAAATAAGTAAACGTAAGGAAGAAAATCAAATCTTTGATAACCATATCTGCCAAGTAACTACCTAGAGCCATTTTTAATCTCTACATTAACCAGAGCAGCCACAAGGAGATGTACGTGAGCACATAAATATAGGATCAAAAGCAACATTCTTGATTTTGTAAAGTGACCTCCATAATCTCATATCAAGCATTACCAAAAATGACAACAACAATAACATCTCATACCAAGCATTGGAGGAAAATGAGAAACTGAAGCAAAAATGAACAACTACTAATAACAACCCAGTACAGAATTTAAAGCAGACATGTTTGTTTAATTATCTGTTTTTTAACCAAAACTGTGTCCATCAGCAGCATCAAGAACTAACCCATCACATCACCTATTGAAAATGATAGTGAACGAGCATAATCAATACCTTTTCATATACACGTATCATCAAGACAAATTTACAGGCAAAGCAAGTAATTTCACACAAAGGGAGACATAGAAGACATCAGATTTCAAGGCACTTGCAGGTAAACTTGGACAGTCTATTAAGTTTCTATGAAGTTTTCATGGAGGCTTGACCGAAATTGGTACCTGCATCAAGAAAAACACACCCATTGCAGCCATATGTTCACCAGACTGCACATGCTGAAAACCCACAAAGCGAATCTGCATAGCAAGCAACATCCCTAACACATACATGCAATTATACGCAACATACAATCTCATCGAGTACCTCCCAGTGATCAAAAGAACCATCACATAGAGCGGAATCAGATTAATAATGAAGACATAACCACCCCAAGCCGAAACCATATAGAAGTATCCAAAAGCCGAGGCCAAAGCCCAAGCAAGCGAGCCAGTGTTCACCGCCTTAACAAACAAATAGAAAGTAAGCAACAGTGCGAAAATGGCAACCCCCTCGTTATCATAAGAGCCCGCAACAGACCTCGAGATGTAACCAGGACAAATGGCGATCAATGCTGCTGCAACAAGGCCAGCCCCTGAATCCCACAACTCTTTCCCGAAAAAGTACGCAACCAAGGTGGTGTTGGAGGCGAAGAACGGGGCGGTAAGCACGCAGACCTCGCGAATGTGGACGGCGAACCTGAGGAATCGCAGAACCCAGTAAATGAGAGCGGCGGTGACCATGAGACCCGGGTAGAGAGTGCCGCCAATGATGCGGCCTAGCGGGTACCAACTCTCGGAGTCAAACCAGTTCCAGAACTCGTAGAAGCCTTTCTGGGTCAAGAAGAGAGTGGTTCGATAATTGAAGTAGGGATCGAACTCGTGGATCATGCTCTCATAACGGAGGACACTGAAGAGGCGAGTGATGAAAGCCAAGACATAGACGAGGCATAGGATCGTAACTCGGATCAAGAGCTCCTGTTGCTTGGTCTTCAGCTTTAGGGTTTTGAGAGAAAAGGTAGAAGACGATAACAGATCTGACTTCAAACCGGCTTGGGTGGTCGCGGTGGCTGTCGATTTTACAACGCCGTTGGTGGCATCGACTTTCCCTACCATGATCGATTGATTTACAGATCAAAAAGACTACTTGGTTTTAGATTTCCATGGAAAGTTATGTGGAGAAAATTGGAAGAGGTTAATGTACTGACGTGATCTGCGACGAAGAAAAAAAACCCTAAACTTGTGCTCGGGGGGAGGTTTGGAATATGATCTGAATCGAGAGGGTGTGTATGAATCAGATTGCGGCTTTCCAGAAGATCCAAATGCGAAAAGGGTATTTGTCGCACTCGCACAGCATGGAGATTAATTTGAGTAATGCTAACGTAACCAAAATTTTATACCAAATAGTAACGTGACAAAGTTTCACATTACTACGTATTTACATGGCCTATTATTGTATCACGTTATTTATTGGAATACATGACTTAATATTGTGTTCATTTATTTGAGATATAAATATTTTTAGAGTATTGATGCTGCACTTTTTGACTCGTAATAAGTATGGGTTCCGTGACCTGTAGAACACTCAGAAAAGACGATAAGAGGTCCACCAGATTGACTCCGGCGGTAGCCGCTCCGATGTTTAAGTAAGTAAAAGGAATTGAAAGACTGTATTGAAAGCCAAAAAAATGAGCATAAAAATAAAGCGTACCTTTAGGGTTTAATTTATTGACCGTGGCCTTCTTAAGTTGATTAGGATTTGAAGTCCATGAATGTAGGAATTTGATCATCGGAGATTGCAGTTACCTTGTTGAATATTGCATAGAGATAACCATAGAAGGTAGTTCCCTTGTTGAATACTGTTTCCTTGTTGAAAGGCTGTTTCCTTATTCCCTGCTCGGCATCCGCTAAGGTGGTGACGAGGTCTGGAGTGTTGGTCTGGACCCTATGATCAGTTCTGAGACCATTGTCCAGATATATGTGCTCTGAAGGCATATGTTCGGTCACTTTCGACCTTTTGTGATGTTCTGGATACTTGAGCTTTTAGTTATTGGCTGAGTGAGAACTACGTTGGCTGAGCATGAGCTGGATTTATGGTCATACGTGTCAAGTGCTGATTGGCCTGCTCTTTTATGGTATATCAGTTACTCCCCCCAAGTCCTAGTTTGATGCCAGCAAGCAACTAGGACTAAGCCTTTTTCGGAGAGTCATGTGTCCTGTCTGTTCGCCTTCCAAGGCAACTGTTGGGGCGCCATTTATTGCGCAGCCGGAGATTAGGTCTTTTCAAGGTCATTATTTGTACTGGCCGATAGTTGGGTTTCCCGAAATCATCATTGTTCCGAACCGTCATGTCGTTTGGTCTTGGTGGGTCCCTTCTGATACTGTGTTTATAAATACGGGGTGAGATTTTGAAATGACCTTTTCCCCATCATTTTCACTGTGCTAGAAGATTTTGTCCGCCATTATTGGTTTGTGCGACTTTGAAGAACACCGATTTCCTGAGTTAGAACAGGTTCGACCGATTTTTCCCCTTCTCTTGCTTCTTTCTTCTTAAATCCGAGAATAATGTCTGCTCCTTTTGAATCCCCAATTGTAAGTGCAGGAGTAGGAAATCCTTCTGAGATTGTTGTACCGTCTCCTGTGGAAGATGTAGGTAACCTTGCTCCCGGAGATATTGGGGAGAGACCTGTTGAACCTCCCCCTAGTCATGGGGTTAGGATAGTTGATGCCTTTGAAGAGCCCCGAGATACGGTTGGGGAGACCTCTGGTAGGTCTACTCATAGAGAAGAGGGTGAGAGTGCTGTTACTCAGAGCTTTCTGGAAGAATGGAGGGTAAAATACAATTTTCTCCCAAATGTGACCTGCAGAGTTCCAGGCCCCATAGATCGTCCCCAAAATGTCGAAGCCGGGGAGATTTGTGTTTATCTTGCCTGGTTCGAAATGGGCTTGAGACTCCCATTGTCCGGATTTAGTCAGGCAATTCTTTTGTTGGTACAAGCTCTGCCCTGCCGACCTGAATCTCAATAGCTGGCGGCAGCTTCTAAGGTTCATAGTGTTGGGACACCAAAACGAGGTGGATGTGTCCCTGGACTTGATCCATAGCAATATGGATCTGAAGTTTAAGCAGGCAGAAGGCCTTTTCTATATGTCCTTCGAGAAGGAGTTCTGACCCCTGTCCTCCGTTCCCACTTCCAATAAAACGTGGAAGAAATGGTACTTCTTCGTCGGAGGAGGATGGGAGCATGAAGACTTTCAGGACGGAGAGGCCTCGCTATTCCCTCGTGCTACGGGTCATAAAGGTGAGGCTTATTCCCTTAGGTTTGCTTTAGCTTTGTTATGCCTTACGAACTGATAAACTGATATATCATTCCTTATTTCCGTGCAGTCAAGAGTGCTTGGAGAAGGTCCGAGTTTATCGACGTACTGCAAGATCAGTATCGAGTGCTGCTTTCGACTTCTAACCGGGCTCACACTGCTACTATAACTCCGGAGAACTTGATGGCTGCCCGTACTGCCAAGCTTAAGAAGAGGCTGACGTCGAAGTGGGCTGCGGCGGAGGCCCAAGTGGTGGGGGAGGCTTCCTCCCGAGCTGAGCCTGATACCCCTCCTGAAGTAAAAAGGAGGAGGTTGATTTCTGGCTCTCCCGAGCCAGCCCCTGCCGAGGCTGAGAAGGAGGCCGAACCCGCCGTTCCTATTTCGGCCGTTCCTCCTGCCCCTTCCGGTCCGAGTAGAAGGACTAGGAAGGGGAAAACACTTGCCGCACCGTCCCAGCCATTTGATGAGCTGGACTATCAAATTGCCAAGAAGGCATTTGACCAATATGGGCTCAAGGCCCTCACCGATACAGAGGGGACGACCCTTCAAAGCTGATGACTGAGATGATGAATCTCCAAATGAGGGTAACTTCTGAAGCTGTTCTTGTCTTTACTGTTTGTTCATTTTGTTCAATCTAACTCGTCTGTCTTGCCTTGTGTAGAGCATGCATAGTTTGGCTGCTCTGATGGTGACTCCCATGGGCCTCGAGGAGGCTGAAAAAATAAAGGCTGAAATGAACGAGATGAGGCTGGAGCTCGGAACAGCCCGATCTAAGGTTCAAACTGCTGAGGAGGGTCTGAAGGAAGCTAGCACCAACCTTGCCGTGGCAGAGTCTGAGAGGGACATATATGCTCGGCAAGTTGAGGGGCTTCAAGCGGAGTTGGTTGAGCTCCGAAATTCCTTCGATCAGAAGGTTCAGGAGGCAGTTGATCATGCCAAGATTGAGACTGAGAAGAAATTGAAAGATGAAGTTGAACAGATGGGTGATGACCTGATCCAGTTTGGCTTTGAAAGCTTCCGAACTAGATTTCAGGCTCAGTTCCCAGGTTTTGACGTGTCGTCAATCGTTCCTCCTGAACCTGCCTCATCTGGTCCTGATCCGTACAAGACGGCTGGGGCTACTGCCCTTAATCTGGAAGAGGACCCAGGCCCTTCCGACAAGGCTTGAGGCTTTATGGGCTTTTTGATTTTTCTTTGCTTTTTGTCATTTCCCTTTTGATGTAACGAATATACACTTTTGATCAGTAAAATTGACTTTCCTTCAGATTCTTCTTGTGTTCTTTCCTTCTGTGAAATTTGTCGCAAATGTGGCTATTCTGAGCCTCTTGCATGTTAGATTAATTGTCCAGCAGTCAATAGTTGCCTTCTGAGCTTCGATACTTGTTATTGAATAGTGAATGTAGATTAACTTTAATTGTCTCATCACAACAAGATAAGAGAGCGAACATAATCAAATAGACAGAGCCCAATAGAGTGGGAGTAAACTCCTGCAGAGCTCTAAAATAGACTGTTCTAAACCAAGGGCTTGTGAAGATAACCAGGCAGCTTGTGCTGGTTGTTATGACGCTCGGCATGTTGTTTTCGAGCACTCAGGATCAAGATATATCCGAGCTATTTGGCCTTTGTCATATGACTGGCCTGTCATACAATAGATAAGACTGGAGGGTCTGAATCTCGGATAAGAGGCTTGTACATTTAGACTTTGTCCCCCTCTCTTTATCAGTTCAGAAGCTTCAGTGCTGGACTGCGGTTTTTGTTCTAAGAGCTCTGTACCCTGTCTCTTGGTATATCGAAGAAGCAGGTTTAATGCATCATTTATTTATACGACTGTCGTTTGGGATTTCGAGGCCAGCCATTCTTTGAACCGCTGCGACGGTTCAGTTGGGTGGCTTTTGGACTTCAAGGGTCTATATATATGGAAACGAGGGCATACGGTTGCGCTTAACCCTCTTGTTCCCAAATTGTTTCCTCGTAGGAGAGACTTTAGATGCTGTCGGAATTTTGTCACTCACCCGGAGATGATGGATGATTCTCTGTCTGAGTTAGGAATGATTAAACTGTGGCCGAGAGTTAACCTTCCCCCTTTTTCAGTCTCCAAGGAAGGATTAAAGGAGGCACAAGTCCTCTTGTCCCCTTTGGTATCCGGTCGAGATTCCTCCGATTGGTGGTGGTCCCTCCTTGATTCAACCGAGGCTTGGAGCGTCGGTGATAAAGACGCAAGTGGGGTGCCTCCTCTTCTTCATGTCTTGTCAAAGACCCTTGCTCCAATCGGCTGGGGTGTGACAACTGATGTGAGGAAGATGAATGGTGGTCCCTTGAGACCTAGAGCCCTCATCATCCGTTGGTCGTGAGATCAATGATAGTGATGATGAAATGGCCTGGGTGCTTCTTGATGCGGATTGGGGTTCAAGGTTCCTTCCTTTCAAATGGAGCCGGCGACGGCGGTAATGGAAGTTTTGGATCCTGTGCCCCTTTATCATCCGAGGCAAAGAGCCATAATGTTGCAGATTGTAGCTTCTGTAGTAGCTTTTGAAATAATGTCTTTATTGTAACCTCTGTTTTACTTCCAGTTTTTGTTGTACTTATGTAAATCTTCTTAATCATCAATAAAATTGAGTTTCTTCGTCTCAGATCTGATGTTCTTTTCTGTTTAAATGTGCTTTTCTGAGTTAGATTACCCTTTTGTGCACTTCTGATAAATAACTCCTCTGTATGTCTCAAGAAAAGATCACAGAAACTTTGCCCAAAACTTGAAGTTTCGAAATAGTATTCTTTAAATTTGTTCGGCACTTGTACTGTTTGTTGTTCGTTGGTAGATAAGCAAAAATAAACTAAGTGTCAGCTTTGAGGAGTTCAGATATGAGAGACTTGCGTGAGTTTTGGTCGAAGATGCTTAGAACTTCTGCCTTTGGATGGACTGGATCACAGAGTTTGCTAATTGAAGATGGACCAGGCTCGGAAAGCCTATGCATTAGGGCGGTCCAGGCTCTAGAGGCCTGCGCATTAGGAAATGGACCAAGTACTTAAGACCTGTATATTATGGACTAGGCTCTAGAGGCTTGTGCATTAGGGTATGGACCAAGTGCTGAGACTTGTACATTATGGACCAGGCTCTAGAGGCCTGTGCATTATTGATGGACCAAGTACTGAGACTTGTACATTATAGACTAGGCTCTGGAAACCTGTGCATTTATAGATGGACCAAGTACTGAGACTTGTACATTATGGATTAGGCTCTAGAGGCCTGTGTATTTATAGATGGACCAAGTACTGAGACTTGTACATTTATGGACCAGGCTCTAGAGGCCTGTGCATTATTGATGGACCAAGTACTGAGACTTGTACATTATGGACCAGGCTCTGGAGGCCTGTACATTTATAGATGGACCAAGTACTGAGACTTGTACATTTATGGACCAGGCTCTGGAGGCCTGTGCACTATTGATGAACCAAGTACTGAGACTTGTACATTATGGACCAGGCTCTGGAGGCCTGTGCATTATTGATGGACCAAGTACTGAGACTTGTACATTATGGACCAGGCTCTGGAGGCCAGTGCATTTATAGATGGACCAAGTACGGAGACTTGTACATTTATGGACCAGGCTCTAGAGGCCTGTGCATTATTGATGGACCAAGTGCAAAGACTTGTACATTATGGACCAGGCTCTGGAGGCCTGTGCATTATTGATGGACCCAGTGCAAAGACTTGTACATTATGGACCAGGCTCTGGAGGCCTGTGCATTTATAGATGGACCGAGTGCAAAGACTCGTACATTATGGACCAGGCTCTGGAGGCTTGTGCATTTATAGATGAACATTCTATGGAAGTAAAAGAAACATCTCTACTGATAATACTTCCGTAAGTGTTCCACGTTCCATGGCCTAGGAACAGGTTTCCCAGTCATGTCTTCTAGCCAGTAGGTGGTAGGCCGAACAACCTTTGTTACTTTGTAGGGGTTTTCCCAGTTTGGTGACAACTTTCCCATGGTGGGATCCTTGGTGTTTTGAAAGACTCTTCTTAAGACAAAGTCTCCGACTTGAAAGCTAACCGTCTTGAGTCCTACCTTGGATTTGTTGACCATTCTTTGTTGGTAGGCTTCCATCCTGATGCTGGCTTGATCCCTTCTTTCTTCGGCAAATCCAAGTTTTCCATCAGTTGCTGATCATTGGATTCTTGCTCAAAGGCTTCTGTTCTCAGGGTTGGCATACCGATCTCAACCGGAATTACTGCTTCTGTCCCATAGGCTAGTGAGAAGGGAGTTTCAGAGGTGGGAGTTCTTCTGGTTGTTCTGTAGGCCCAAAGGACTCTAGGGAGTTCCTCTGCCCACTTTCCTTTGGCCTGTTCCAACCTTTTCTTTAACCCGTCGAGGATTGTTCGGTTGGTGACCTCTGCTTGCCCATTTGCTTGTGGATGGCCTGGAGAGGCGAAGTGCTGCCTGATG
Organism: Nyssa sinensis; assembly: GCA_008638375.1. NCBI lineage: Eukaryota > Viridiplantae > Streptophyta > Magnoliopsida > Cornales > Nyssaceae > Nyssa > Nyssa sinensis. Next base: position 35,637,109 of record CM018036.1, on the reverse strand, counting down.
TTAAGATTTTCACAGAATGTCTTGAAGCCTTTACCAGTGAATTGTGTCCCATTGTCGGAGATAATTACATGTGGTATGCCGAACCTGCACACAATGTTCTTCCAGGTGAAGCTCTCAACTTCCTTTTCTGTGATGTGTGTTAAAGGCTCAGCTTCGGCCCATTTAGAGAAGTAGTCGATGGCCACCAATAGATATTTCCTGTTCCGAGGTGCCTTTGGTAATGGACCCACGATGTCCATCCCCCATTGAGCAAAGGGCCAAGGACTAGGAATCGGGATGAGCTCGTGATGAGGCTGATGTTGATATGGGGCAAATCTTTGGCATTTGTCGCACTTCTGAACATACTCCTTAGCCTGTTTTAGCATGCTAGGCCAGTAATAGCCCTGAGATAGAGCTCGGTGAGCTATAGTTCTGCCCCCATTATGATTCTCGCAAATTCCCTCATGTATTTCAGCCAGGACATATTGTGACTCTTCTGGAGCTAAGCATTTTAATAGAGGTTGAGAATACAACCTTTTGTAAAGCTTGTTATTCAGGATTAGGTACCGAGCCGCTCTGATTCGGATTTTCCTGGCTTTGTTTTTGTCTTCTGGGAGGAGCCCGGATTTTAGTTACTAGAGGATTGGAGTCATCCAAGTCTGGGGCTGTTCATCAATTTGAGCAATTCGGGCTTCTTCTATGCTGGATCCTAGCTGAAAGGAGATTTTTATTATGGAGTTTGCTTCAGACTTGAGGCGGGAGGCCATGTTAGCCAAAGCATCTACTCTGCAATTCTGGCTTCTCTCAATTTTTTGGATAGTAAATGTCTGGAAGGATTGCCTCAAGTGGTTCACCAGTTCGGAGTACCGGAGCATCCTATCATCTTTAATGGCGAATTCTCCTAAGACTTGGCTCACCACCAGTTGGGAGTCAGAGAAGATATCGAGGTTCTGAGCCTCGCATTCCAAGGCGAGCTTCATGCCTAAGATTAGGGCTTCATATTCTGCTTCATTATTAGAAGCTTTGAATCCCAAGCTGATTGCTTTTTCTAACGTGAGTCCATCAGGGGACCGTAGTACCAGGCCTACTCCTGAACCTTGATCGGTTGACGATCCATCAATGTATAGCAACCAGGTTCCCTAGGTTTCGGTGAGTTGTGCCTTGCTTTGAAGTGCCGGGGTGAACTCGGCAACGAAATCAGCTAAGGCCTGCCCTTTGATAGAGTTTCGGGGTACATATGATATGTCGAATTCCCCCAGCTCCACAAACCACTTCACCAATCTTCCCGATACCTCAGGTTTCCTCAGTATTGACTTTAGAGGAAAGACAGTTGGGATCTCGATTGGATGGGCCTAAAAATAAGGTCGAAGCTTCCGAGCTGATATGAGCAAGGCATAGGCCAGTTTTTCTACTTCCGGATACCTCTTTTTTGTGTCAAGTAGTGCCCTACTGACGTAGAATATAGGCCTCTGCACTCCCCTGTCCTGTCTGATTAATGCGGAGCTGACCGCGTTTTCAAAAACTGTAAGCTACAAGAGTAGCTTTTCTCCTTGTACTGGTTTTGACAAGAGCTCTGGAGAGGCTAGATACCCCTTTAGTTCTTGAAAGGATTTCTCGCATTCTTTCGTCCACTGCAAAGCTTTGCTGCCCTTCAGAGCTTTGAAGAAAGGTAGGCAGCGATTAGTGGATTTGGATATAAATCTGCTCTGTGTCGTAATTCTGCCATTCAGTGCCTGAATTTCCTTTCTGGTTCTTGGTGACTTCAGTCCAATCAGAGCTTGGATCTGAGTAGGGTCTGCTTCGATACCCCTCTGAGAGACAATGTATCCCAAGAATTTTCCCTTCGTAACCCCGAAGGTACATTTCGAGGGGTTGAGCTTTATCTTGTGCTGTCTAAGGATATCGAAGGTCTGGGCTAAGTGCTGGAGGTGACTGCCTTTCTGCAGACTCTTTACCAGCATGTCGTCGATGTATACCTCCATGGTGCTGCCGAGCAGTGGGCTGAACATCTTGTTCACCAACCGCTGATAAGTGGCTCCAGCGTTCTTCAAACCAAAAGGCATTACTCTGTAGCAGTAGAGCCCTCGTTCGGTTACGAAGGCTGTCTTCTCTTGGTCTGGAGGGTACATCTGGATCTGGTTGTACCCATAGTAGGCATCCATGAAGCTCATAAGCTCATGCCCCGCAGTGGCGTCAACTAGTTGGTCTATTCTTGGCAGTGGAAAGCTGTCCTTGGGGCACACCTTGTTGAGGTCTGTATAATCAACGCAGACTCTCCACTTGCCGTTTTTCTTCTTGACAAGCACGGTGTTGGCTAGCCACTCGGGATAGAACACTTCTCGTATCATCCTGGCTTCCAGCAGCCTTTGGATTTCTTCATTTATAATCCGATGCCGTTCAGGAGCAATCGGCCTTCTCTTTTGCCTGACTGGCGGGTGATCCGGATCCACCATCAGCTTATGAGTTATAAGATTGGGATCTATTCCCTCCATGTCTTTGGTCTTCCAAGCAAAGATAGAGAGGTTGTTTTTCAAGAACCTGACTATCTTTTCCTGCTCGGTGTGTGTTAGGTCTGGGCCGATGTATAAATAACGCCCTTCTGATTCTGAACTGACTAACACTTTGATGGGCTCGCCAATGGGTTTGGCTCTGCTGTCTCGTCCCCTTGGGCTCAGGGGTTCTTCAATGCTGGATGGGCAATCCTCCACCTCGGGAGAGTGAGTGAGAACCTGATCTGCACAGTCCCGAGTGTACTGTAATTGCTATTTGGGAGCCTTCTCCTTGAGGGCAATAGCATGGCACTCCCGGAAGGTTGGCTGACACCCTTTGACAGAGTGGATGTTTTGGTTGTGGACGTATTTCAGACACTGATGAAGGGTTGAAGTGACTGCCCCTATCTGGTGCAACCAGGGTCTCCCGATTATGACGTTGTAAGGAGATCTCATGTTTAACACCATGTACTCCGAGATGGTGGTCTTCTGCCCTTCACCCTCTCCTACAGTGGTAGGAAGGTCGACTCTCCCCAATGGGGTGTTGAGATTGCCATCAAAAGCTGCCATCACGGCAGTAGTGGGCTTGACGTTGTCATGGTCCATCCCCATCTGTTTAAGTGGCTCATAGAACAGTATGTTGACGGAGCTGCCAGTATCGACCAGGACTTTCCTGATCTCGCAGTTGGCGATTTTGAGTGTGATAACAAGGGCATCACTGTGAGGGTAGTGTACCCCTGCTAGATTTTGTTTAGTGAATTGGATCTCCGGTGTTGGCTTGAACCTCTTTTCTACGTTGGAGATCTGTAACACGTTCGGGGCAGTTCTGGCCTCCCGAGCATATCTCTTTCTTGCCTTGTTGGACATTCCTGTGATAGGGGAGTCAACATGGAGGACATAGATGACGTGGTTGTTCTACCTCTGAGGCTCGTTTCGTCCCTCCCTCTGCTCCTGCCTCTGCTTGGGCCTCTGATCTGGCCGTTGTTGAGGCTTGTCTTCTTAGGGGTTCTGTCTTCCGTCCTGCTTGACGAACTCCAGAAGACGCCCCTTCTTTATGAGCTGTCCTATCTCATATCGGAGGGTCCTGCATGTGTTAGTTGTATGTCCATGATCTTTATGGAAATTACAATACTTACTTTGGTCCCGAAGATTGGGATCTCCTTTGATTAGTTCCGGCCACCTCAGGTTCTCCTGATCTCGGATCTGCCGGAGTACCTGGTTCGGTGTGGTGTTTAAAGGAGTGAAGTTGGTGAACTCCCTTGGTCCGGAGTTGTACACAGCTCTGGGTGTTGTTCTCTTCTCTGGGCTCCGGGCCCTCTTTTTGTTAGAGTCTCTTTTGTGATCCTCCTTCTTGTGGTCCTCCCTCTTCGGATTGTCCCTCTGGGTCTGATCTTTGCCTTTCTGGGACATGCGGTTAGCTTCTTCCAGGTTGATATACTTTCTGGCCCGATCCATTAATGCCGCCATATCGGCTGAAGGGCTCTTTGTTAAGGAGTCTCTGAAACCACCTTGGGTAAGCCCAGCAATTAGAGCTGTTATAAGGAACTTTGGGCTGCAATCAGTGATCTCCGTGAGTTCGGTATTGAAGCGCGCAATGTAGGCTCTGAGGGATTCCTCCCTAGTCTGCTTGACATTTAACAGGAATTTTGGTCCCCTTCTGAGCCTCTTGCTGGTCATAAACGTGTCCAAGAACTGTCTACCGAGCTCGTAGAAGCTGGTAATTAAGTTCGGAGGGAGGTTGTGGAACCACTTCAGAGCAGTTCCCTTCAAGCTGGTGATGAAAGTTCGGCACATGAAAGCATCAGAGGCTCCGTGAAGGGCCATCGTATGCTGGTAGTGCGAGAGATGATCTCCTAGATCTTCAGATCCATCATACAGGGTGAACTTGGGCACCATGAACTTTCTGGGCCTCTCTTCTGACATGATGGCGTGAGTGAATGGGGTGGCTAGTCTTCTGAGCAGCCTAGCCAACTCATCTTGCTCTGGAGAGTTCTGAGGTCTTTTCAAGGTGATTGTTCGGTCCATAGACTCGGCAATCTCCTCTACCCTCTGTTGGTCTCTGATTCTGACGTCTTGCGAACCCTGCCTGACAGCCTCGACTTCAGGGTAGTAGGATTGAGTACGCCCTTCGGACGGAGGAGGGTTCCGAACCGGAGGGATTGGTGCTACATGATAAGGCTCCTGCGGTGCCGGATGTGCTCCCGAGGCCCTTGGAGTTGGGGCTCGAGTAGTGCTCCGGTAATGGACGTCAGGAAACGAAGGCTGATGTTCCCAAGCTTAGAACTGCGGACGGTTGTGGATCTCTGCCAACGCGGGCAACGCCCGGGGGGTGCCCAGGCTGGTTAGTTGGAGCCTGCTCATGAAGTTCTTCATTCTCCGTGGCAACAGGAGGTTGTGTTCCTGCGGCGAAGTTGACCGGCGGGTTAGGAGAACTCGTTGCTTGGTTTTGCGTGAGTGTTGCCAGCGTTCTAGTGATGGCAAGCAGCTGTTCCTGCACCAGTTCATTGTGTCGTTTGATCGATTCGATCTCTTGTCGCATGGGGTTAACCGCTGGTCCCTTAGTACGAGGAGCAGGTGGCTGACGTTGAGGGTTTTGCGAATTTTGAGTATTCTGTCGCGATCGGAGATTTGGTGCCATGGTTTTCCGGTAAGGAAAGAGATGAGTTTAGGAATAGAGCACTTGGAGATTAGTCGTTCCCACAGACGGCGCCAAACTGATGCTGCACTTTTTGACTCGCAATAAGTATGGGCTCCGTGACCTGTAGAACACTCAGAAAGACGATCAGAGGACCACCGGATTGGCTCCGGCGGTAGCCGCTCCGATGCTTAAGTAAGTAAAAGGAATTGAAAGACTGTATTGAAAGCCAAAAGAATGAGCATAAAAATAAAGCGTACCTTTAGGGTTTAATTTATAGACTGTGGCCTTCTTAAGTTGATTAGGATTCGGAGCCATGAATGTAGGGATTTGATCATCGGAGATTGCAGTTACCTTGTTGAATATTGCATAGAGATAACCATAGATGGTAGTTCCCTTGTTGAAGACTGTTTCCTTGTTGAAGGCTGTTTCCTTGTTCCCTGCTCGGCATCCGCTAAGGCGGTGACGAGGTCTGGAGTGTTGGTCTGGACCCTGTGATCAGTTCTGAGACCATTGTCCAGATATATGTGCTCTGAAAGCATATGTTCAGTCACTTCCGACCTTTTGTGATGATCTGGATACTTGAGCTTTTAGTCATTGGCTGAGTGAGAACCACGTTGGCCGAGCATGAGTTGGATTTATGGTCATACGTGTCAAGTGCTGATTGGCCTGCTCTTTTATGGTATATCAAGTATAATATTTTTTGATTCATATCAAAAGAGGGGTAATTAAAATTTATTTATTTTTTATTTATATTTACAAATCAATTCAGATGAAATCAAGCATTTGAAAAATACCATCTTAATGAATAAAATTACTAAGACATCAAAAAAAAAAAAAATAGTCAAACATCAACTTTTTTTTCTTTTATACTTTCTATTACAAAACTACCATTCATTAAAAGACAAAACTAATTTTCCTTTTTTTATTTTACACAAACCAATCTCTCATTATTTTACATAGACAATTTCTTAGTTGGTTTTCACTTTATGTTGCTCTGAAATGACTAGCTCTACAAGTCTTGGTTATACTTATGTTGATCATGGAAAGAAAACTTGTTAGAGCGATTATAGAATGTATAGTTACAAAGTTGTTCTTACTTTCCTGGGTGTTGTCGTTCATTGATTTATTAAAACATCGAAAGTCGTTCTTCGCAACTTGTGGTGCCCTTCTTTGGCTTGACGGGGATGATGTTGTGAGGTGACTATGAGATTCATGTGCAAAACTCTAATATTATTTCTTAAAGACGGTGGGATTTTTGTACGATCTCACTGCTGAAGAGAACCTCAATAATCAACATTTTTAAATCAAGAATTCAGAGGATCTATTTGACCTCTCTATCCCCAAATTTGATGATTTCTCTTAATTTTTTTTTACCAATTTAGTCCATGATTTTGAGTCTATCAAGGATTAGATTGAAGAAAACCCATATCCATATATGATTGAACTAAAACTAGACAGGCACTGTCAAACAATTAGAGTTTTGATTTGTTATGTAGTTAAGGGATGAATGGGCATGGATGTTGGTTGTTTATGTATATTGTTTGTTTGTGAAAAAAAATTATTGTTGGTTGTTTATGAATAAATTGATCTTTTGTTTGGATGATTAGAAAAAAAATGGGACACCATGAATGTTTAGATTATTAGAAAATTATTGTTGGTTTGGATTATACATCATGTATAAAACATGTGTTTGTATTTCTAGATTTGAATTGAACTCCACTTATTGCACCTCTCAGAATGTCAGGGTGAAACTCTCACAACATAACTATCACAACGTGGGGTGCAACTCCTATAACGCTGGGTGCACTTGTACCAAGTTAATACTTGATCAAAGTTAGTTGTAACACTTGAACTCCAGGTTAGATTATAATTGCATTAATTAAAGTCATCATAGAAAAATCAAAAAATCATAAATAACTAATATTATTTAGTTTTGTGACTTAATTAGCATAAAAAGTAAATAAATAACCCTAAAATGTGAATCACACTTAAATCAAATAATCAAAAACCTAAATCTTGGAAAAATTAATATTTAACATTAACATACTTATTAACTCATCCAAATATCATGTATAAACAAGATATAATGCATGCATAACACATAACTGTGTGATGTAAAATACATAGACCTATATATAATACATATATATGAAAATACATGGCATATATATATATATATATATATCATACAAGAGAAAGTGGAGATGTGTTGGAATCCTCCACTAGCAAAGGCTAAACAACATTCATATCCACACCATGCCTCTTCTTGAAGGAGAGAGGCCATGGTAGGATTTCTTTGGAAAATGACCATGGAGATTTATTCCAAATTTGTCTATATAAAGCCTCATTCTCAACATTTAAACTCTGGACTAAATACTAATATAAAGAGTGTATTTGAGAGAGAAATTCGTGCTTGAGGTTGCTAGACAAAAGTTGTTTTAGAGAAAGAAAGTGTAACATCTTGACCCAATATTATTAGGTAATTAAGACTAATGTGTAACAACTCGTAATTTTGAAATAAAGTAAATGAATAATAAGTGAATTGAATAAGGCATTGCGATGATAAATAATTTATAAAGGATGTATAATAATGGGCTAAAATAATTTTGAAAGTAATCCGAGTTGATTTGGATACATTAATTGGTCGTAAGGATAATTTACGGCATTGGGAGTCATGGACTTAAAATAATTGAAGAAAAACTTACCTAAATGTAAATAAGTAGGAATATATATGTTGTGTTGTAAATATGGGTATTTGGTGTGAAATTACCAAAATAAAAGGATAGAACAAAGAAGGGCCACTTAAAGGAAGGTAAACTGGTCTTTTGATAAAAGGGAATCTTTTGTTGTACATATACACACACAAGAAAAATAAAAACTTACGACTAGAGAAGGGGGAAAACGCCAATCTCTTATCAAATCATCCCATTCTCTTTTTGATTTCTTCTGAAATCAAGTCATACAACACCTTTACAATTGATCTTGGAGCACTAAAAGATCATTTGAAAGCTGGGGTTGAAAGAAAATTAGAGCTTTTGATCTTAAACTTCATCAAACACTACTTTTGGAACGTTTTGTTGTGTTGGATCTTAGAGACCATTTCCCCTATATTTGGGACATTCACTTTCCATTTAAGTTGTAATTAAACATTTTGTTGTGCTTTGTAATAACCATGTGTTGGTCTGATTGATGAGTTGTAGAACTCAAAGCTAGATAGATTGTAAATTCTTGTTGATGATTTTGTTAAATGATGTAATGGATGGAAATATGTATTGGTAAATGTATATCTTGTTGGTTATATGTTGAAATGATCATAACCTTGAAATATATTAGTTTGTTCTGTTTAAGTGGACAACATGAAACTTTACGAAAACTGGGCAAAAGTTAGCTTATGGGGAAGGACCAGACGTTCGCCCCCATAGACGCCTCCTAGAGCCGGTTGACTTTGGCTATTGGAAATGAATTCAATTAGAAATTAAAGTCTGAAAATATACTAACCAGACGTTCGCCCTAAGAACCACTTTTGAAAGTCGTCCAAAAATACATAAAGTGGACGTCAGTTAAAAAGTCCGGTTCCCAGAACCACTAGATCCAAGCCATTAGAATTATAACCTTTGAAAAATACGAACTAAGCGGACGACCACTAGGTGAAAAGTAGACAATTTTTAGATAGGTCAGGATGACCACCAAATAGGTCCGGACGATCGCCAGTTCCCACTGATTGACACTGAAGAAGATAATTTACTACTGGTTTTCTGCCTCCCACTTGAAACCGAGGTTTGGGTAAGGGATGAGTACCAGCCCTCGAGCCTTCAATAGTTTTACAGGTCCACATAGATGTGGCCGAAATTGCGAGAGGGGTTATGGAATCCATGCAACAATTCCAACAAGCGAATAAGAATGAAACTGAGCCTCAACTTCAAGTTAGAGAAAGTAGGGCGATTGTAGGAATGAGGGAATTCCAAAGGCTTAACCCTCCTAGATTTAGGGGAGAGCCTAATCCTCTTGTAGCAAACTATTAGTTGAGGAGTGTCATAAGACTCTTTAATTTCTTACAAATTGTCGAGAATGATTTGAGGATTAGCTTCTCCTCAATACTATTTGAGGCAAAAGGCATTGAACTGGTGGGAAGCTGTCAAGACTTCCATGACTATGGAGTGGGAAGTCTTTACCATCGCCTTTCTAAATAAGTATTTTTCGAAAGTGGAAAAGGATGCTATGCATTGAGAATTCATCCATTTATATTAGGGGGATATGAGCATGACTCAATATGAGTCGAGATTTTCTGTGCGTTCTCGGTATGCCCCGGATACCCAATCACATTGTGGTGAGGTGTGGTAATGCCATCTATGAAAGTCCCTTATATTGTTATGTATGTTGTGATTGGATGAGCTTATTTAATTGATGTTCTAGTACACTTGTTTTGTTGTGATGTATAGAATAAAAAGGTTAATTTTGAGATATATGAGTCATTGGCGTGGCATCCCCATTTATTTTATTGCTTTTAGTAGATTGATGTAGTAGATTCATTCTATAATGTAATAAATTTTTTGGAAATGGTTGTATTTATCTATGAAGCCTTTTAAGGGGATGGTTTTTTGCTACAAACTTATATGTCTATAAATTACCTTAGTGTGATGTACTAAAATGCCAATTAGGCTCGAGTGGAGTCCATGCGCTTTAGAACACGTGCACTAATTGTTATTATTATATAGATGAATGAAATTTATTTTAAGTCAAAATCTTTGTGTGGATGAATTAAATTTGTTTTAATTCAAAATTATTTTTCTCAATAATATTTAAAAATATACGTTTGTTTTTATAAATGGAAAATGATTATGAGTCTAGCAAAATTTTTGATCTCATAGTATAGAATAAAATAATATTTTTAATTGATTTTCTTGTAATAGAATAATATGATAAATGTATGCTTAAATGTCTCATTGCACATTATGATAGTAGTGAAATGACTTCAATGAATGTGAATGCCAACCTAACCAACATAAATGCTTAGAAATGATCATATTACACTTATAGCATATGTGTATACGTTAACTAATAAGAAACATAGTCCAATACCTCGAGACATGGAAGTCTGTTATAATTAATTAAATTAGTGCATGAACTGTATTATGTAGAGCAACATATACATAAATCTCATTAAAAATTTATTTGGATTTGTTCCATGACAAATATAGACTTACCTTTGATCAACAGCAAATTCTTGTCAAATAGTACCTTGGCTCGTACTTAAAATGTTTATTTTTAAAAATCCTATATGATGCTATTTATTTAAATAAAAATATTGTTCAAAATACTACATCATTTTGAGACAAAAGGTGGAGCGCCAAGGGGCGAACTCCTAAGCTAATCTTGTCGCCTAGGGTGGGCCAAACAAGCTTTTTGGGTCTATGTTTAAAGACATGGAAAAGTTGTTAAATAGGGTGGGACTAAAAAACTTACGCCAAAAGTAGGCAAGAAAGTCAAATGTCATAGGGGCATGCATGACAGATAAAGAGATATGTTATAAAATGAGTTGCTAATGGAAATAAAAGGGGTCATTTTGTTCGTACGTGTATTGAGTTAAAGTTAACCATTTTACTCAAAATAAAAAAGAGATTAAGTAAAAGACATAAAATAGCACATAAAGAGCGCGACTTTATAATGTTCATAATATTTTGTACATTATGCACAAGTGGTAGGATAAGAATTAATGGCCATAAGAGTGAGTTGATGACTTCTTTTGAGCAATATATGTCCTTTTATAAAATAATTGGATATTGGTGTTTGACTAGCCGTTTGGTCTACCTCTAATCCAATTGATTTTTGTCATTTTTTCATTAATTTTCAGTCTTTGCGACTAAATGAAATTATTTGTTCTTTGTGAATAATAGTTCATAGTAGATTGATTAGTTTGATCTACCCCATATTAGAAGCAACTTCGTTATATGAGTATGATAGTGGCTCTATTTCATTAGATTATTTGATAATTTTGGATTTATCCCTTCATGGACGATACACGATATAAGATATATATATATATGATAGCAACCAAAATATCGTATCCATCATCCATCCAAAAAATAAAAATAATGTAAGCAAACGGAAATAAATGTTAGAAAATAGAACATGTAGCTGATGAGTATACACAAATACAAGTAAATCTCATTATAATAATCACTCATCACTCGTGTGGGGAATGTGTCTTAATCACTAATATGCGCTAGGTGGAGGTGGAGGCAGAAATGCACGATTGAGTGCATCTGACAAGCCTTAGATAGCTCATCGCTAGGCAACCATCTCCTCCATTATCAGCAAGAAGAAATCAGATTTGATCCTGGTATAGTGTTGCTCCAACTGCTTTTTTAGATTAGCTCTAGTGATCGACTAACAGCCAGATGAGGATGCTCCTATTGACTCATGAAATCCAAATAGGAGGATACCGAAGCTATGGTGGAGTGTGGTTAACAAGGAAGTCCTCAACTTGTATCTCTTTTCCCTGTTGCTGTTGCGATAACTGTGGAGACTGCTGTTGCTACTGTGGTGCCTGCGTTGGTGTTGGCTAGTCCTCCTCATCATCACTAGACTCCTCTAGGGGAGTAATGATGTATGCCCGGGACTGTGAAAGAGTCCAACGAGTGAACGGACCGGGAGGGAGTCTGAGGGTATCAGCAGTGAAGAAAGAAACCCATTGAGCAGTGCATATTCGAGTGATAAGGCTGTCAAAAGGTAGAATAGTTGTATGTCGGGTACCAGTTTTAATACCTCGACCCAATTAGCAAAGTAAATTATTGTAATGACGCTTTTATGAGATTAAATATATACTAATTTATTCATTTTAAATTAAAATTAGTAGGCCTTAAATGTTAAAATTATTACACAAAGAAACTTGGGCAAATCAGAGTGATGCACGAATAAAATGAACTTAACTACAAATTCACTAATCAATGTGATGTATTTTTAGTATAAATAAAATACCATTTAACGCATTAAAAATAAAGGTTAACGATATAAAAATTTAGCACACAAAATTAAAAAGCAAAGAGAGAATACGAAGAGATTTTTAAAACAATTAAGACATAATGTAAAAATCTGGCAAATAATGCTAAAAATTGTCAAACAAGGCTTAAGAGGAAAAATGAGAAAAATGGGGCAAAAAGGGAGACCAAAGGGTTTGAACCCTAGACCAAATGAAGGAAGAACTTAAGGCCCAAAAAGAACACTAATTGAGCTACAAGCACTTTTATGCCATATAATGCATAAGATATATACATATGCCCAAATAAATTTTAATTCTGCACACTCAAAATTGAAGTGGCAGCATGCCATTGGACCTCACCTCTACCCAATAGAAAAGTATGCACCACATCGCCATATATATATATATACATGATGACATGTATAAATTAATGTCATGTAACACCCCGACCCAAATAAATCGGATTAATTCCAAAAAATGCCCAAAAATGATCAAACAATAATACCGAGACAAACTGATCTAATGAATGTAATACCAAAATATAACCAAGCTATCATAGTGATATAAAAAATAAAAAGGTTATTGTACAAAATTAAGGCATTTCGAGGCAAATTGTACGGTTCACAATTTGAGTACTGTACAATATTTGAGTGCACATATGATGTAGATTACAGGTAATTCCGAGAAATCGAGGAACACCTGTATAAGAAACCGGACTGTATGAAAAAATGTGTACGTAGACATGTACATGTGTGAGTATACCAATATATATATATATATGAATATATGGGTATACATATATATATATATAATAGATGTATATATATAACAATATATATGTGTGTGTGTGTGTGTATATATAATCGTATATATACATATAAGAGTACACATATATAAACAGCAATACATAATTATATATATATATATATATATAATAAAGGAGGGAAAAGAATGTCAATAGTATGTGTGTGCAAGGTGGAGGTATGTGAGTGTGTGTGTCATATATATATATATATAATATACATAATATCAATCCTTCATTTAATGTAAAGTTGAAAACAAAAAGAAAAGAAGAAAAGTTAGAAAAGGGAGGAAAAAAGAAAAAGGAAAGAGAGAGGAAGGAGAGAAGAGAAACTGAGTCGATGGTTTTTTTGCTTTATAACTAAGTGATTGAGTATTAGGGAAAAAAAAAAAAGAAATCAAGAACTGAGAGCAAATAAGAGAAGCTGAGAGTATAGAAGAAGTGCTGTGAAGGTTCAGAAGTGGAAAAACAGAAGAGGAAGAAGGAGATATCGCGACTGAGAATTCAGAAAAATGTAAGAAATTTATAATCCTGTTTTTGAAATTAAAGCATGGAATGCATGTCTAAGGTATAAGATCCTAAAGATCATGAAAAATAGAGTTTATTGCAAGTTGAATGAAGTGAATTGGTTTAGAAATGAAGAAGAAAACCCTAATTGCAGGTTAGGGGTGATAATCGGAGAATTGAGATTTTATGTGTTAAACTTTGGTTAAACAATGTGAAGTTGTTCCCTTTAGGTGCAGAAATGAAATAGGGGAAAAATTAGGCAAAAAAATAAGTAAAATAGCACGAAATAGAGAAAAATGGACTCATCGGAAAATCGGGTCTCGCCGGAGACCCATTGATTTTCGTTTATTCGTAAAGATTAAATGGTTGATTTAAAAAACTAAGCTTAGGGTTGTAATCCTCATGAAAAATAGAAGAAAACCACATTAAGTTTGGTCTGAAAATGTGATAAAAAAATGTCACCAGTGCTGGAGAAGACGCCGGAGACCCACCGGAGAAGAAGCACAGTAATGGGTCTTGGGTTAGGGTTAGGGTTTGGTTCGGGTTCAGGTCAGATCTGACCCACCCACACATAAGACCGGTTCAATATTGTGCCATTTTGATTTATGTTTTAAGTTGGATTGGGAGTGTTTAGCAATGGGCTTAAGAAATTGAAATTAAAATGAAATAGGAACAGGGATAGCTTATCCCGATGTTGTGGACTTATCCACTATTTGGCTATTCCAAATGGGAATAGTGGTTTCTAAATTTACAGATTGAGCCCAAATGTTTTAGAAATATAAATGGGGCCCTAGACTATGCATAATTATGAAATAACCCAAAATAAATAAATTAAATATTTATTTAAATAATTTAAAAAGGGAAATTATTAAAATGCTCCTAAGTCAAATGTGAGTCAAACATACTCCGATTAAAATGAATGAATAGTGAATTTTTATTATTTCGAGCATTTCAGACTCAACAATGGAGTCCAATTTGTGAAAATAAGTCTAAAAAAATAAAGATACGTAAAAGTACAAAATAACTATTTTGCCATTTTCAGTACAGAAGTCTGAATTGAAGTCCGTAAAAGCCTAAAACCAGACTCAATAGTAAAGTCCGTTTTAGCAAATGAGATACTTATAGCAACAAGATATAAAATTTGATGAATAACATTAAACTGAGATTTGTGTACTGATGAAATAGGGACTTCAAAGGGAAGGGAAAAGGTGACAGAATACTGAGATAGAACATATTGAAAAAAAGGTAAGTAAATCTTGGATCTCTGATATGCGGTATTTCTTAGTCATGTCAATATTATTCTTGATATTACCCAATTGTACTTTTATACCTATTTGACATTATTGATCCTACAAACTAATGATTGTTCTATCTTATGAAAATACGTACTTAATATCTATTGATTTACAGTTTGAGGATTGTTCTATATTGTGGGAATTATTGAGAATTGAATTGATATATCTAGACTATGGACTTGATGTCTATAATTGGATACTTATTCTATATTGTGGGAATTTTTGAGAATTGAATTGCTAGACTATGAACTTGATGTTTACAATTGGATACTTATTCTATGTTGTGGGAATTATTGAGGATTGAATTGCTATACCTAGATCGTGGTTGTTAGTACACCTTGTACCATGGCTTGAAAGATAGATTGTTATGTTCTTATTGTAAGTAAAGTCTTGAAAGATAGATTGTTATGTTCTTATTATAAGTAAAGTCGTGAAAGATAGATTGCGATGCTCTTACTGTAAGTAAAGACTTGAAAGACAGATTGTTATGTTATTGCTGTAAGTAAAACCTAATCTCTTACATGTGGTATTCTCAAAGCCATGTTTATTCTATTACTGCCAAAGTTGTACTCCTGTATGTACTAGATGTTTATTGTTTCCACAATGTGATACTTGTTCTATCTTATGGACATTGATTAACTGTTATATCATTGATCATTATGTTGTACGCTTTGTACTATGCTTTGAAAGGTTGACTGGTATGTTTCTAAAATGAATGATATTCCATTTATGTACACTTCTTATGGAATTACGAATGATCATGATATATTATGAATGCCGGAGTTGTGCTCAATCACAGTCTCCATCCGATGCTTTCTGAGTTAACAGGACCTACCAGTCGAAGTCCATGAATGGACCTATGGCAATGATGACATTTTATACTCACTGAGTATTGATGGCATACTATATGCACTAAGTATTGATGGCGTAAAAATACGCACTGAACATTGATGGTGTAATATACGCACTGAGTATTGATGGCGTAAAAATACGCACTGAGTTTTGATGGCGTAAAGAAATGTACTGAGTTTTGATGGCGTAAAGAAATGCACTGAGTAATGATCGAGGGTATGCCAAGCCCTGAACAAAGTAAATGCATCACTTATGTTTGATTTGATATCATAACGTTTATTGGATTCATAGGATGATGTTATTCCCTATAAATATTCTTATGTTGAAAGCTTATCCATTGATTACGGTTGATTAGTTATTGATTTATTGTGGTAGTATATCTATATTTGATAGACCTTCGTTGATGATCCCATGTTCATTGTATAATTGTTATTCAAGACTCATGACTGGTTATTGTGATCTCTATTGTTGATTGGCCATTGTGGCATTTCACCCCTTATTAGCTATTATAGCATTTTTATCCTCGTTTATCTTGGATTATATTCTTTTCTATATTGACCCTGACCAATGACAAAGAGAAGGGAATTTACTTATTGAGCTTTGTTAGCTCATTCAGACTTATTGTTTCAAGAAGGGACGCTGCGAAACTGTAACACCCTAACCCAAAATATCGGGTCATATGGCACGCATTATGAGGAAATGAATCGTAGTTAAAAATTAACAACAAACAAACCGAAAGTCGAAGAGTACTTAAATAAATATATCTATATGCATTATATTATGTGTATAGTATATACATATGATTTTAATATGTATATAATATAATAAGAAAAATACACACACACTAAGTGTGTGTTTGGTGTATATGATTTAAAGTATGTATATATATAAATATATATATATATATATATATACACACATGGAAACAAATGTATATATATATATGTATATGAATATACATGTAGATATATTATGTGCGTGCAAAATAGTGAATCAGTGTGTGTGAGTGTCGACTGATGTGTATGTGTGTGCAAGTGTGTGTTAGTGTGTGTAAACATAAAATATACATATAACTTACAAAATATCAACAAAATTAAATGAAAAGCTGAAAAATTGAAAAGTAAAATTAAATGAGATTGGAAAGAAATTGATGAGAAGTGAGGGTTGGAGGCTGTGAGGTCGTGTAGACAGAGAGAGAGTGGAAAAGAGAGAGGAGGCGGTGGAATGGCTATAAGAGCAGGTGCATGCACTGTATGCTTGCTCCTTAAGAAATAAATCAAAGGAAAAGGAAGCAAGAAGAAGGAGGAAAGAATTCAGAAGGAAAGAGGAGAAGGAAATCGAAAGAAAAAGGTGAAAGAATATATAAACCGTATTTTCTCTCTCTAAAATATTTTGCATGTATGTAAGTAGTTTAAGCTTTGTTATGCACATTTTATGTTTAGAATATGTTTAAACTAAAACAAGCATGAAATTTGACCATGAAAACAGTCTAAAACATCAAACCCAGAAAGAGCAGCCATAAATGGACCTTGCTTGAAGCAGGTCTGAAGTCATGCGAGCCAAACCATGTTTGGTATATTGAGACCTCGACTAGACCCTAAGAGGGTGTTAAAAACCCTAATACACGATCAAAAAGACCAAGTAAAGGCCATAAAAATTGGTGTTGCAGGTTTCGGGTTTAAAACCCAACCTCCCAAGCCTACGTTTAAACTAACCCTAAGGAATGAAAAATGAACCTCCATGATCAGGGGATCAAAATAAGCCAAACCCCATGAACTTTCATAGAGGAATGGCCATTTACCAACCAAGAAACCGTAAGGGGTGTAGGTCTTGAATCCAACTATTAAACTCATTTTGAGTTCTCAAACGAATGCCAAAATAATCCTTATTGCCTCAGAAGTAATTTAGAATGAAAACAATAGGGTTTGATTGAACCAAACTTCACGAAATTAAAGAAGAAGAAAACCAGGAATTAGGGCAACAATGGTTAGGTGATGAAGAAGACGATGAGTCAACTCGCCAACTCGATTCGAGTTAAGCGTGTTGACTTGGACACGTCTTATGAAGAAGGGTGGCCACCGCATTATTTGAGCGATGTCGTTTAGGGGCTTAAGGGTTTTAAAACCCTGATTTAACCTGTTTGGCTACACGTTTTAGACCCAAATTAAATAACCCACACAAAGATAGGATATCCTATCCAGGTTTAAGGGCCTTAACGCCATTTGGCCCACCAAAAATCAGAAAAAGGGGTTGCACGCCCCTAGACTCGAACCCCAGTCCTCACAAGCCCAAACCCCCAACCTTACCATGTGGACATACGCACCTGATGTGATGAATATGGGCAATATATATATATATATATATATATAATATGAAAGAAAAATTAAGAAAAATAAAAGGGTGTTACGCACCCTGGGACTCGAATAGGGGACCAAAGGGAAGAAACCAAACGTGCGAACCATTTTGGACAGGACAATCCCGTGCCAAAATAACGCACAAATATATATATATATATTATATATAAAATACATTAAATAAAAATAAATTAAATTAATTAAAATAAATAATAACGAAATGGTTCAGTGTTCAAATTGGACAAGTTATTAGTGTATTCTTACTATTTTGGACTTTCTGAGACAATGGTGAGGTCCATTTTTGTGAGACGGGACCCTAAAAAAATAAAGACACGTAAAGGGATAAAATTACCATTTTGACCCTAGTACCCTTAAAGCCAAATTGAAACCAAAGAAGGTCTAAATTGACTTTCTTCGACGTTTCAGACTCAATGATAGAGTCTATTTGACCAAAAGAAGTACCTATAATGAAGTGACATAAAATTTGATGAATAGCATAAAACAGGAAACTGTAAATTAGAACGTTGTCGATGTACTAAACTAAGTAGTAAGGTTCGTATTTTGAAATAAAATACGGAAAGACACGACACGTAAACATGTGAAGTAAATAAATCAAACTTAAAATTAATGGAACTACCAGAAGAGTATAGTTAAAAATGAAATTAATTCCTAACGTTTTAAATTGTGTTTTAAGTTAAAGTACAAGTAAGCTATAATGGATAAAACGTAACAAGATTTCATGGATAAACTTTTATGGCAACAGAAGGTAAACAACCGAAAGATAAGGATAGCCAAGACATGAAAATCATCTCTGTCAGGCCAGTCATATACACAGCCCCTATAGTCCCAATGGGACGGCTCATAAAAGAAGCAACAACAAGGAGACTTGCTGAGGCCAAATTAAATGAAGAAGAGGAAGAACGAGAAAATACGGAGACATTAAATGACATGCGTCGTAGGTAATGTCTATTATAAATAAGTATATATGTATAAGTAAACAGATCTGGGATTCAACAATGAAGCGAATTAAGTTAGTTCAATTCTTAAGGATAAACCTATTATAAAAAGTAGGCGTACACAGTTTAAGAATAAGAAAGATCACAAGTTGATTAAGTACATGTGAGATTTATGAAATTTTCATAAATTGTTTTAGGTTAAGAAAAAGCAAGGGGAAGGCACCTCAATAGAGTCGGCCCAGACACGTAAGGTGAGTAACCCTGTATTTGAAGTGGAGATTTAACTCCATGGATTTGAAAAGGTTTTACGTTCAAAAGATATGAAGTGTTTGAATTCCAAATTCAGTATTTACATGATTTCAATTTAAATTTTTTGTTTTTATAACCCTATTGTGACATGCTCAGTGATTGGTTTCCACAACAGTTTTCCTTAAAATGTATTTTAGCATGTCTAAGTTAAAATGCAATTCTTGTTAAATATTCTAAATTTGCTTATTCCAGGTATACGAAATTTTATCATGAAGTTATGAACATGATGTTTTAAATTGCTCATGAAAAGTATCTATTGACATAGTCATGTGAAACGTATTTAAATGCAAGATAAATAATGCATAAGCACACAGACAGGATTTTGGGTTCTTCAGAACTCAATTGACCTGTAACAGACAGGATTTTGGTTCCTTCAGGACTCAATTGACCTGTAAATTTTCAAGTAGCAGGATCTAATCCCCCAAGCACAAGATATTTTCATGTATAAGTAAAATGGGAGTCTGGTTCGAAACGGATTCCACTAATGAAAGTGATAAGATGTTATGTTTGAAAATGGAAGCAGGTTTTACCCTCATTTTCACTACGCATATTAGCATGTTTTGAAGTTTATATGTATAAGTTTAGCTTGAATACTATAATTGTTTCAAAGCTATATGTTTTAAGGAATGCATATATTTTGTGTTCAAAGTATACGAGCAATTAGTAGCGATTGTTTTTATAAACTCTCCTGTGTTAAACCACTGCCAATTGAAACCCCATGACAAATGCTGGAATTACTCACAAGCTTACATTAGCTTACTGGATTTTTATTCGATCCCCCCTTTTAGGTGACTGAAGGCAGTACCCATTTTGATGATGATAAGTCAGACTATTTTTGGAAGAATTGTTAAGCAGTTTCTTTGTGAAACACTATGAACTTTTAGTAGTAAATTTTGTAATAAAAGATAGCACTGGGTTATGTATTAAGCTCTAAAGGGCAACCAAATATGTTGTATTTATAAAGTCCCATGTATAAGTAAAATGGGAGTCTGGTTCGAAACGGATTCCACTAATGAAAGTGATAAGATGTTATGTTTGAAAATGGAAGCAGGTTTTACCCTCATTTTCACTACGCATATTAGCATGTTTTGAAGTTTATATGTATAAGTTTAGCTTGAATACTATAATTGTTTCAAAGCTATATGTTTTAAGGAATGCATATATTTTGTGTTCAAAGTATACGAGCAATTAGTAGCGATTGTTTTTATAAACTCTCCTGTGTTAAACCACTGCCAATTGAAACCCCATGACAAATGCTGGAATTACTCACAAGTTTACATTAGCTTACCGGATTTTTATTCGATCCCCCCTTTTAGGTGACTGAAGGCAGTACCCATTTTGATGATGATAAGTCAGACTATTTTTGGAAGAATTGTTAAGCAGTTTCTTTGTGAAACACTATGAACTTTTAGTAGTAAATTTTGTAATAAAAGATAGCACTGGGTTATGTATTAAGCTCTAAAGGGCAACCAAATATGTTGTATTTATAAAGTCCTTAAGTTTTTATTATGCTCTGAATGTATAATCACGTGTTTCAATGCGAAGAGCGGTAGTACCGGACGGATGTGCAAAATATTAAAATAAGACAAAGAAAAGAAAAAGTTTTTCACGCTTCCGCAAAATCACGAGTCGCACTGCCATCCCATACCGTTGCTTATGTATATGAGCCTCGCCCTAAGGCTTCCAGGTCTAAAGGTGGCGGTCGCGATGCAAGATCTGCACAGGGTGGGTTTTGGGTCGTGACAGAGACAACAGTAGGAGCCTAAGAGCATAGGAGGACATTTTGAAAAATGTACTAGAAGTGATGTAGTACTCCCATGTATTCACCACCTAAGAGTCATGTGATGTTGGTTCTCATTTTGATATATGTAGAACCATATTATGACTGTGTTAAGACTTTCGCTGTACAAATGTTTAAGTTTTTATACATTACACGTTGTTATCATTGATACAAGGAAAGAAAAAGTAGGGACGACCACAGGGTCGGCCCTGCAATTTGAAATCCATACAGGGTGGGTTTTGGGTCGTGACATGTCATGAGTGGGTGAGCTACAATTTCAGCCTTATGTGTGCCGTGATAGAGACCTAAATGCAGACCATAGAGTGTGTGTGAGGATTTGTGTGTGTGTGCTTGAGTGCATGCATGTAGAAAGAGAGAGTGAGGTAGAGAGAGAAAATGAAGAAAGAGAAAGAAGAAGAAGAGAATGGGAGGAAGCTAGAATGCAACATGCAGGCTTGAGGCTGTACTAAGGGTTTCAAAATCTTAAACTTATAAGGGAGAATGAGTCATCGTTGAAGGTATAAAACCCTATATTTTGATTTTCCTCTTAGATTAATCTAGCACTGTTTCTGGGCTGTTTAATGATCTTAAGTTGCATGCATGTAATCAACATGGAAAGATGATGAAAATAGGAAGAAAATGGGTTAGCATATGCTTAGAAAACCCTAGGGACTAAAACACACGAATATGTAAAAGTTGAGTTTTTGTGTAAACTTTATTAAAGCTTCAAAACATTTACCTAGCTCAAAAGAGCATTAAAAGTAGGACATGCAACAATTTAAATCATTGAAAATGGTTGAGAAACCATTAAGAAAATAGTAAGTTTCAGATTTAGAGAGAGAAACTAAACCAATGTAAAAATGGTGGATTTGTTGGGTTTAAGGATCAGGAAAGTGTTTCCTAGGCTTTTAGGAACTTGTAGTGAAAATTTAGAACAAAAATAAGTGGCAAGAAGCCACGAAATAGAAGAATTGTAAGTCACCGAAAAATCAAGGGGTCGCTGAAGCCGACCTATAAATCCCTATTTCGAAGATGAACAATTGTTAAATCCAAAATCTGAAATCATGAATGGAATCCTTATGAGGAGCAGATTCGAGCCACGTTGAAAATGGGTCAAAAATCCATCGGAGGTTGTCACGCCCTGAAATCGAACGAACTCATGGCGCGATTGACGAGACAAAAGGAAAATAAAATAATAAAGAAATAAGGGACAATTTAACGGATTCACTTAACTTACATTCACTTCTGTCAATACACATACAATACATCATTCGGGCTTAAGCCCGTGCATCACAAAACATGCCCCAACGGGCCAAATATCCTCCTAAGTTCATATCTCCTCCACTTTGCAAGACTTCCTCAAGTCTCAAGTGCCGGGAGCGTCATCTGAAATGTTTGTCCCACGAATGGGTCAGCTCAACTGCTGGTACAATATAATCTTAATGCAAGAAACAAAATTAAGGGCATGGCATGTGCAAGTGTACAGTTATATCTACATGGCATTCAACATCATGCATACAATATACTAGCAATAATCTATATGTCATCCAACTCATTAACATAATCTAAGGCGTGGCATGTGCAAGTGTGCAATTATCTCTACATGCATTCTAAATCATCCATGCAATGTAATAACAATAATCCACATGCTTTCCAAATCGTCCATGCCACATAATAGCAATAATCCACATGCCATCCATAATTTCCATGCAATGTAGTAACAATAATCCACATGCTTTCCAAATTGCCCATGCCATGTAATAGCAATAATCCACATGCCATCCATATTATCCATGCAATGTAGTGACAATGCCCATGAAACACCCACACCACTCTATGCCACAATCATGTCGAATCTATGCCATGTGCATGTCAACTCATGTAATGTAATGTAATGCAATGTAATGTCATGTCCCTTCACGGATCACTCCCGTTGGTTCGGGTACCAAACACAATATCATGTCCCTTCGCGGATCGCTCCCGCTGGTTCGGGTACCAAATACAATATCATGTCCCTTCACGGATCGCTCCCGCTGGTTCGGGTACCAAATGCAATATCATGTCATATCATGTCATGTCATGTCTAAGGAATCATACTATGCCAATATGCTTTGATTCCGCCATACCATAATGCAATCTCAATAAAGCATCATATCCACACATGAAGTATGCTTTAAATGATGTATTACACAATAACATTCAAATCAGAAAATCCTTTCATCAAGGTCACATATCATGCATAGTCCATTTAACATATGCTTCAAGTCACATATTTCATAATCCCAACAATTCTAAAAAAAAAAAAAACATAATCCACACACTATGCTAACACATGTGATATATATACATAGTCATGATTCACATTCATCACCAACTTTCAAAAAAAGTAATAGGGAATACATAAGCATATAAGCAATAAAACAAACATGTGAATCATCAAGTCAACATTGTAGTTATTCCTAAGCTTAATTCTATTTCTTACTTAGCACAATATATCATACCTGACAGGTTAGTCTCAACCCTAAGAAGTAGTACTTGTAGCGTAGTGGCTAGCAGTGAAATGTAGATGGTCAGACTGCCTTCTCTCTACCTTTCGGTGTCCCTAAAATCACAAAATGTAGCTCAGTCAGTTTGCCTCTTGAATGATGCTATTCATCAAATTTTATGTCTTTAATTTATTAGTTTCTATTTTGCTAAAATAAACTCTACTATTGAGTCTGGAACGTCGAAGAAAATAAGTTTACACCTTCGCGGAATTTAATTTGGACATCTGGACTAAAAAGGCAAAACGGTCATTTTGCACTTCCACAGTTTCTCGTTTCCCGAGACCTCTCCTCGTAAATCGGACTCCACGGTTGAGTCCAAAACGTTCGAGATAATAAGATTTCACTATTTTTTTTTATTTAAATCGGGTTTTGTTTGACCGCGTTTTGACTCAGGGGCGTTTTGGTAATTTTAAAGGGTTCTACGGGTCTTTTATTTTTTGGGACCTCGTATCGCATCACAGACCTCACCGTTGGTCTTAGTAGGTCCAAAATAGTTAGAAAATATATAAGATTTGTCCTATTTGGGTTCCGGGGTATTTCGAGACATTTAATTTAATTAAATAAATTTAATTAGATTAAATATATATTATATATATACATATATATTTCAGTTACAATAACAGTTGGGTGAGGAATGGGTGGCACGTTGGCAGCGTGCCACCTCCCCAACCATATGCTCCTTGGTTCGAGTCCTGTTAGCCGCAATCCAAACCCTCCCCTTTTTACTTATTTATTTATTTATTTATTTATTTTTTCTTTTTCTTTTAAACTTATTGGGATGTTGGGCCAATTTAAAGGGAAGCCCAGTGAGTTTCAAAAGGAAACAGATTCAAGGCCCTTTGAAATCAAATAGGCCCAATGATTAAAGATTTAAATCAGGCCCAAAACTCTTTTAATAGATCAAGCCCAACAAGGACAGCCCAACAAAACAGGCCCAAGGCAGCCCCTCACCCCACGACTTTCCAGTGACCATTCCGGTCTTCTTCTCCGGCCAAGTCTGTCACGACCCGAAACCCACCCTATGCGGATCTCGTGTTGCGGGGCCGACCCGAAGGCCGTCCTTACTTTTTTCCATTTCCGTATCATAGTACTAATATGTAATGTACTAAAAATTTTAAACAATGAACAGCGGAAGTCTTTATCAATTACAGTAATCCAACGGAAGTCTTTTAAATAACTTAAACAGCGAAAGTCTATTAAATACATGACATAGTTCTACATAAAACAAAATGAGAACTAAACGTAACCAGCACCCGGGGGTGGTGAATACATGGGAGAACTAACATAGACTGAAACAGTACTTCAAAATGTCCCCCTACGCTCTCAGACTCCTACTGGGGTCTCGCAGTGTCATCACCTGAAATGGGGGTAAGTGGGGTGGAATGAGCTATGAAGCTCAGCAAGTAAAACAGATCTCCGACACTGGTATCGATGATTATAAAGAACATGAATCCATGAATAACAATATGATAGCCAATCATAAGAAGTAAGATGCTGTGATAGCCAATGAGAACGGTTGCCATGATGGCCAATGAATAGTGGGGTCACAATGTACAATCAGGGGAAATGAATAAGCAGTGATAAAGATTTCTCAACAATAACCTGTCACAATAAAAGTACTGCCACAATAAAACGATTATAATCAAACCAATGAACAATATAAGATAAACCATAAGAAACAGTAACCATTCAACAATATATCCATAACAATAATCCAATCGAGATGCTTATAATCTGTAGTAGGGGATGGCAGTCCCTCTCTATTTCGAGGCCTGGCATACCTCTCAGTTAAACTCACATCTTTTGCCACACGTCCGTTCACGGACTAGTTTGTCACAGAAGCATCGGATGGATATTGTGACTGAGCACAATTCCAGCATTAATAAACATAGTATGATCATTTGTGATTCCATAGGAGTAAGAAAATGGAATATCATATATACAGTAAAGCACAACAGTAAGCCTTTCAAGGCACGGTTCAACATGATAACAATGGTACAATAGTTAATCAATATCCACAAGATAGAACAATATCACATTGTGGAAAACAATAACATTTGGAACGTTCATGAGTACAAGTTTGGCAGTAATGAATAAACTTGGCTTGGGGATACCATATGCAAGAGAAAGTGATCCACTTACTCTATCGTGATTCTAGATCAGGAATCCGTGAGTGTACCTTTGCTTTTCGAGTTTCCTATATATTAGTGAATACGTTTCATCAAAATTTTATGCCTTTCTATCATAAGTATTTCAAATACTAGTTTAGACTTTACCATTGAGTTCGGAATGCCGAAGAAAGTCGGTTTAGGCTTTCGCGGAATTCCATTTGGACTTTTGTACTAAAAAGGGCAAAATGGTCATTTTGCACTTTTACTGTATTTTATCCTTCGGGGTCCTGTCTTGTAAAACGGACCCCACCATTGGACTCAGAACGTCCGAGATAATAAGTTTTGACTATTCATTTGTATCGTTTGGACTTCGTTTGACTTATATTTGGAATAGGGGCATTTTTGTAAAAATTAATATTTTATTAATTTTCCTGTTTGGGCCTTAGTGAGATTTTTCAAAACATTTGGGGCCGGTTCATAATTTCCTAAAGCTGCTGTCTGAACCAGTTGGTTCAGAACCAGAAACCCTAAACCGGTCTGCCCCCTTACTGAACCAAACGGTTCAGTTTAATTCAAGAACCGGATTCCAATATCCTGGTTCCTACCCTATCCCAGTTTTGGTTAAACTCAAAACCCAATTTCAATTTTGTATCCCTGTTACCAAACAAGCCCAATTCATTTAAATTTCAAACATAAAATGACACAGTATTGTTCTCGTTTCATTTCCGGTCGGGTCCCGACTCGATCCGAACCCGGACCCGGTTTAAATCTAACCTGATAGCCTCGCAACATTCCGGTCATCTTCCTCATTGCTCCGGTAGGGTTCCGGTGGTGAACAATCGTCTTCTCCGGCGACTGTCACCGATTTTTTGATGGTTTTTCCCTCCCGTTTTGAATGCCGTTTTACTCCCCATCACATGGGGATCATGAATCCATCCTCCGTTTTGATCAAGACCGTCTTGATCTTCACGAATATGGGTCCAAATACCTCCGGTTGATTCTCCGGCCAAGTGATATTTTTCATTTTCGTGACTGTTTAGGCACGGTTTTCACTCAATTTTTATCCTAGATATTTCCTGTATAATAGAGGATCAGTTCTTCATTATAAAAACCAAGTTTTAAGCATAAAATTCGTGGAACCCAGATTATCTATGCAACCTGCAACTCGACATTTCTTACTAATTTCCCAATCGTTTAACATGGTTCTTTTTGCTAAATGTTCCTTATTCTATACTCTACAAGACCCTATAGCTAGACTAAGGTTTCATGCTCCAAAACATAAAAACAGAACTTACACCACTCACCTGTATTCCTGTTTCTGTTTCGGTTGTTACGCCTTTAGACCTCTTTTGCTTCTGTTTTTGAATCCCTGATGGTGCTCCTCTTACTCTCAGCCTCTTAGTTCCCTTCGGTTGCTTCCCATTTCCTCTCATCCCATAACCCGTATACATATATATATTTAGCAACACTCCACCGCCTCTTTTCTTTCTACTTTATCTCTCTCTCTCTCTCTGTCTCTTGCAGTCATTCTTGACTGCAGAGAACCGTCCCTTTAACCCTAGCCATCCACGTGCCTTCACACATATATATACACATATATTACATATATACACACACACACCACCTTTCACCAAGTCGGTTGGTGTGGTTCCCAAACACACATACACACATAGTGATGCACACACACACACAGTGATGCACACACTGATATTTTTTTTTTTGTTTCCTTTCTTGTTTTTGCATGAGATACATATATATATATATATATATATGCATAAATACATGTATAATACATTATGTTATATATATATATATATACACATCAAATACATATTTTTATACATGTATTTATAACCATATAAATACGTATAATTGTATTTTTAGTTATGTATACATGCACTAATATTTCGTGAACTATGCATATGTACGTACGTATGCATGCATGGGTTGCATGCATGCACGTTTTTCGAGGTAAGGTTTTGAGTTGCTCGGGTACTACCCGACATTGGCTATATTACTGATACTATTCACTTTTTAAAACTGTACTGTACATACGATAAAATAATATAGAGCTCTAAACAGCCCATATTACACTATTCAATCAACCTGCCTCGGTATATATGTTGTATCCTGGGTCGGGATATCACAAAGTCGCTGGAGACCGCAAGCCATTCCTCATATTTTCTCCCCATTTTTCACGCCCAAATTTCTAGATTTTTATACCAAACCGATCCCCAAACACTGAGGGACTTATTCAGACCGTTTGAACCTCACCAGTCACTCAGTTTCCGACCTGCGCACCCAGATTTCCGGCCACGCATGCCAGATTTCCGGCGAGCTGGTTTCCTCCATTTTTAAGTTCATTTTCCACACCATTTTCCACACTTTTGACATGCTCCGAATCTCCAAACCATGAGGGTTCCATATCCATCCTCCAAAATGGAGTTTGGGTGGTTCTCGGCCGTCAAACAAGCCATGACAGTGGCTGTTCCGGCGAGAACCCGTATCTCCGGCGAACACTACTTTTTCACATTTCTTGCTCTTTTTCTTCACCGTTTCTCCTAAGATCAACATTATTCATCTTCTGCATGTCATTAGGTTAGTTTTACACTAATTATTTCAAGTTTTATACATGAATGATAGATTCCTTAAATTTTTCATCCGACCTGCAACTGGGTCTCGTTCCCTCATTTCTCAACCATTTAAACTGATTCTTTTTGCATTGTTCCTCTTATTTTAAGCTCTACAAGACCCTACTAGAAAATCTAACTATTATGCCTTTAAAAATTTAAAACAGAAGCTCACAGTTTGCCTCAAATTTCTGATTTTCTCTCTGGTTCAGCTTCCCTTCTCCTCTTTCCTTCTCTCTTTCTTGGTTTGGCTTCCTAGACTTCTTCCAATGCTCACGGCCTTCCTAGCTCAGCTTCTCTCCCTCTGCTTTCTCTTCCAACCCAAACTGCACACATATTTCATGTTCTCTCTCTCTCTCTCTCTCTCTATATCTCTCTCTATCTATATCTCTCTCTATCCCTACACTGAATATGTCCACTGACACACACAACCGGCTAACCCCTTTTTTGGTTTTCCCCCTGCTTCCTTCCCATTCTTTTCTGATTCACATTAATTGCTCCACAATTGCACTCCACCCAATATACATATTATATACATATATTATTTTAACCACACACTCTCGCACACACACACAGCCAACCCTACACACGCACACAGGTGTGCTGCACACACACACCCACACACCTTGGGGCACACGTGTGATACATATATATATATATATATATACACATAGCTTACACATATAATATATTTACGTGTATATATATATATGTGTGTGTTCCACAATACATATCCACACACACAACTCACATTTCAAAAAAAAAAAAAAAAATAAAAAAAAAAATTTGTTCCAAAAAAATTTTTTTTTTTTCAAATCTTTACAGAGGTAGTCGCCAGTGCTGGAGAAGACGCCGGAGTACTCATTTGAGAAGAAGATGAATAGGGAAGGGGTCGGGTAGGATCGGATTCGGGTTCAGAACGGTGCCGTTTGGAAGTTTGGTTTTTAAAATTTTAAATGGTTTGGGTCTGTTTGGCTACGCTTGTAACAAATTCATTTTAGTTAACCCTGTCCTAAATAGGGATATACTATCCACATTAGAGCTTGTCCGCTGTTTGGCTTTGAAATAATTTGAAAAAAACATAGGAAGCCGCAGTCAGTGGGTTTCGAACCCCTGACTGTGTGCGTGTGTAACATCTAACCCAAGTGTGTGAACCATTGTGCCATTAAGGCACTTGGTTAAAATAGGACCTGAATATGTATAATATAAAATAAATAAATTAAATCAATTTAAATTAGTGAAATATTTTTGGTGCCCGAATAAAATAAAAAGGCAGTGTAACCCAACATTTTTGGGCATTCCGGATTCAATGACGAAATCCAAATTACGAAACTAAATCCCAAAAAATGCAAACGGATGAACTGGGTTAGTCCCAAAAATATCTTGAAAGCCAAATAATGATACCAAACGACCCCCAAAAATTATGAAAATATATACTTAAGATTTTTTTGACATTTTGAACTCAACGATACAGTCCATTTTGTCAAATTAAATATCTAAAATACTGATACATGAAATAGGCTATTTTTAGGATACGCTAAAAATATGATGATGCTACCAAGAGAATGAAAATAAGCCCATGGATTAAAAATACGACACATGAGGTTAAAAGATAGTAAATTGATAAATAAAATTAGGTTAAGTTTATGAATACTAAATATTATTTCCTGATTATAGGTTCTTCCAAAGGAAAGGAAAAAGAAGTTTGATTCCTCGTGAAGGGAGGATAAGCTATTTTTGAAGTAAGTAAATGCAAACTCTAGCATGTGGTATTCCTAGCCATGTCACAGTTTATTTTCTTGATGCTGCCAATTTGTAATCCATGCATACCTGACATTGTTGATCTCCACAATTTGATGCTTGTCCTATATTGTGGATTTGTTGAGAATTTGCTTACCAATATCCTACATGATTATTTGTCCATTTATATGCCTTACTCGGATATTGAAGAATCGATATACCTCTCACTACTGAGAATTTACTATTCCACAAATATATACATCGCTTGTGGAATTATAATGATCATGATATTTTTATGAGTGCCCGGAGTTGTGATCAATCACAACGTCCATCTGATTCACGGATGCTTGAGGACTTATGGGGTCGGTGTTTGGGAATGATGCCCAATGCCTAGTCTTTGAAGGACATGATATATGTACAGAGCTCTAGTGCTATCTAGTGGTTCGAAGGGGGAGTAGACCTAGATGAGCGCTTATGAGGGTATGCTGGGCCCTATATGTGTCAGCATCTATTCTGTTAGTTTCTTATATCGTTTATTGATATTCTGTTGATGCACTCATGAATCATTGATATGCTTGCAAACTTACGTTGATGATGTACTCTTGATACCAGATACGCCTCGTGAGTTGGTTCCGAGGTTTATCTGTTGACATATTATTTGATTGTTGATATGCTTGCCCACCTATCTTTGGATTTGGATTGTTATTATGTTATTGTGGCAACTATTTATTGTACAGGCCGATCCCTATTATTAATTTGTTACTCTACCATGGGATGTGCCTTTGGGACCTACGGGTCGTTTTATTGATTCACGTTCTTGGTGACTGGCTACTGTGATATTTTATCCTTCACATGCTATTGAAATATTATCCTTTGTTTGCTATTGTTTATTTATTTATTTATTTTTTCTGTTGGACTAACCTTGACCCATGGCAGAGCGAAGAGTTTACTTACTGAGCTAAATTAGCTCACTCTAGACATGTTATTTTTTTTTCAGGACAGCAGGTTGTAGAAGGACCAATATGTATACATCTAGAGTAGACGCCACGTATTGCTACAGGTTGTCCTTTTGCAAGTTCAGTGGACGTTTTTGCTTATAATGTATTAGACTAAGTTCATAGTCATCTTAATTCTCCCATGTGTCCACGTCTTGGGTATGTTTCTTTTGAAGATTTGTAAATTAAATATTTATTTTCATTTTGGCACGTATAAGTATACTCTGATAATGATAATGGATTAGCTAATGTTATGACATGCAATCTTAATGATTAAATAATTAATGTTTAAGATCCTTTGGCGGAGGACGGCTCGCTAGCTGCTGCCCCCGGTCGAGGACCCTTAATCCGCACAGGACGAGTTAGGAGTCATGACACTAGTAGTAGATGAGTTGATAACTCCTAGAATGTGAGATGGAGCATCGGGACAATAACATCGATAGTATAAAGTAGTGTGGCATGGGATATTGCCAGCGTATTTCCATGGCTGACTGGATGAAGAACACTATAGACTATCAAATTGTTAGCACCATGGGGTTCGATATTGTAATTGGCCAATCCGGTTTGACAAAACGTGCTTGTGTATAATCCTTACATAAGTTTTATGAGTGAGTACTTCAATGCCCGTTCTTCTCCAAGTTCATTTAAGAGACATTACTGTGTATCACTACTAGTCGACTTGGTTCTCGAAAGGTATATTGGACTTTTGTACTTAATTTGGATCTCACACACTCACATCATACATGCACTGTATATAGTTTTTATCATAACATCATGTATGTGATTGACTTGTGGTTGCGAACTAATTTTTCCAAAATTCATATTTAAAATACTTAAAGGAAAAATTCAGTTCACAAGACAAGTAAGAATGAGCAATTCTTTGTCGCTCATTTGAATGAAGCCTTGGCTCGTTCGAGGGAAAAATACAGAAGTTTGTTCTCATTCGTTCGAAATCTCTGTATCAAATGAATAGCTGCAACCTCAGAGCTATGCTCGTTTGATATTCGCTCCTTGTTTGTTCA
Organism: Nyssa sinensis; assembly: GCA_008638375.1. Classification (NCBI taxonomy): domain Eukaryota; kingdom Viridiplantae; phylum Streptophyta; class Magnoliopsida; order Cornales; family Nyssaceae; genus Nyssa; species Nyssa sinensis. Next base: position 35,605,125 of record CM018036.1, on the reverse strand, counting down.
AACGAACTAGTGCTTGTTTGAATGAATGATGATTCGTTCGAACGAACCATGGGCGAAAAACAAATTTATATTCTGATTTCTATCTATTTGGAGATCAATCAAGCTCTTTGCGAAAATAAACGAAAATATGATTTAGAATAGCCAAAAATAGAGTGAGAGAGTCTTATATTGTGAGAGCAAAATTGTTGATAGATCATGAAGCTTTTGTGAGAGATTATTCATACATGTCATTCATAATCATCTCTACTATTGTTCATTGATTGATTTAGGTCATCCACAAGATCCAAATTAGATCTAAAAGCCTTGGTTCACGTCAAATTCACCATTGACGATAGATGGAGTTCAAGCTTGAAGATTCGGCGTTGAGCGATCGGTGGACATTGAGGTCATGAGGATTCGTGATTGTTAAGTAGATTGATTGGAGGAATCCTGAGACTTTAGAGGATTCCAGTTGTTTAAAGGTTCGGCTATGAGACGCTTGAGGATTTAAGAGGAATTTAAAGCCGTAATCGGAGAAAACGGAGCTTGAGATACTTATCTCGTTCGTAGATTCATTGTATTTCACTTTCCATCATAATGGAATCTCTCTCTCTCTCTCTCTCTCTCTTTATCTCTTTCAATTTACTTATGTACTTTAATTGAAATGCTTCCGTTTAAATTTAGAAATTGAGTTTTCATGAAATTGATAATTGTTCATTAATTTGATAGATTGAAAACTTGATTGAGATTATAAATTGATCGCTTAGTTGATTTTGCCTTGAATTATTAAAATTGTATATAAAATCAAGCTAGTTTGATCAATTGGGTGAAGTTTGATAAGTTGGTATATTTGGATAATTCTTGGTGAATTCATTGGTGGATGGGCATAAATGTTGGATTAATCATGTTGAGTGATTTTGTTGATTGTGTCATCATTTGTCTTTAACTAAGAATAGAAATTAACTTGAAAGAAGTTTGTAATTCAAGACCTACCTATTTAACCCCCCTCCGTTCTAGGTGATATTCATGCTTTGGGACCTTGAGTGATATCCTAGTGGTATCCCTCCGCATCACAAATTAAGGATCCAATAACCCTCATATAGGTAACCCTGCTCAAGTGTGGTGGCCTTCATAAAGAAGTTTGTGGAACTGTCGGCTTGGAGAATATAAACTAATAGTTTAAGAGTGGGGGGATAGCTGGATCATTAAAAGGATAACCAAGCTGTTTAATTTAGGAAATGCTGAGAGTTTGAGCAATGAGATCAACGGTGAGTGAAAACTTGACACCGTGAACTGTGATATGGTAAGCTCCCTGGTCATCATAAGTACCAAGGTTCAAGTAGAACTCTTGAACCACAGTCTCATCGACTGGACCTGCAAGATATGAGGGGTAACCATCCACGAGACTCAAACATACTATAAGTGAGTGTCTCACGTATATCATCGGGTGTGGATGCCTTCTTAACAAAAACAGGACGGGATATAATTATAGATGCTTGTATCTTAGCTACCTAGGATGGAAAGCATTCCAAACCCCGAGGTGCAACACCAAGATGAATGACATAGGGAAAATGCTCCCGTGCCATGGGTACTGAACTGGATGACATGATTAAAGTAGAATTTGATTGAAGAAAAACAAGATGATCTTAAGTATGGTGCTATGTCCAGTGCATTGATCTAGTAGTCCATACTAAACCTACTGTCACAACCTATGACCCGGCTTATGCGGATTACGGAGACGCGACCGCCACCTTTTGCCCAAGGGCCGGCGGGTGGACCAGAAGCAGCGGTGCGGCTTTGAATATAGTTTGCGGAAGTGTGAAAACTTTTTTTTTTCTTTCTTTTTGCACATTCGCCCAAAACTGCCACTCACAGAATGGTACAATTCACAGACATACAAAGTTTGCTAAATTTTTAAAATCTAAACATATTGCATGACAATTGTTCTTAGGGACTTAAATACATAATTTGTACAAAATAGAATACTATAAAAGATTGACCAACTATTGGTCTTGTCATTCTCAAAATGCTAATTTAATGCGGAGCTCTCGTGCCCTTCCTTAGTACGGGCAAGACTCCTAATCATCTTCGTTACCTGAAAAAGTCATGGGTAACATATCCATGTTAGCTTTACGAAAAGTTCGTGAGTAATTCCAATACCTTGTTATAGGTTTTCAATTGGTAGTGGGTTAGGTGTAAAAGAGTTCATAAAATAGTCACTACCAATTACTCATACATTTCAGATACAGAATACAGAAATTTTAAAATAGATTGCATGAAGCATTCAAGGCATTCAGGTTAGGCACTTATTTCGTCAAATACAGGATACAAGAAGCTTCAAAACAGTGAAACACAATGCATTCAAGGCATTCGAGTAAAATAGTTATTTCACAATTGAAAATACGAGGATTTATTTATTTTTTTATTATTTAAAACATAAATCCTTTGATTATGAAATCAGAACATATAAATCACGTTTAGAAAAATGGAGGATAAACCTTTTGCTATTTTTAAACGTAAAATCTTTTCACTTTTATTTTAGTGGAATCTATTTTGAACCAGACTCCCAGTTTAACAGATCAGTAGAGATATCTCATGCTTGGGGGATAAACCTTCTAGCGGGCATTTACAGGATTTTGAGTCCCATTAGGTCTCAATAGCTTGTAGTGCTTATGCACCATTAGTCTTGCATTATCAGTTCGTAAATAGGAAACATTTAAAACATTTCTTTTTAAATAGATGGTTTTCAAGAGCATTTAAAAAAAAACTTTCAGAATTATTTTAACAGAGCTTTCAGAATACTTAGAACACAAAATTTAAGAACATTAAGACATAACTTTCAGAATACTACGTTCAGGAACATTTGAAACATAACTTCCAGAACACTTAATCACATCATTCAAGAATATTTAAAACATGGTTAGAATGAAAAACATTTACCTTTAGAGAGGAATTTAATACAAATTTTAAATTTAAAATAGACATGCTACGGTACGAACTTACAAACAGTCAGAATTCAAACAAGCTCACTTGCATGTCAAGATAATATTTAAAAATGGAGATAAATAGCACATTTGAAACACGAGTCATGTAAATACAAAATTTGAATTTAAAACACTTCAGGAATCATGGAGTTAAAACCTCCACTTCAAAGTCCAGGATTACTCACCTTGATTCTCGGGGTTGGTGCTACTGGTGTGCCTTTCCCTTTTCCTTGTAGTTCCTAAGAATAATTTATGAAGAATCTAATTAATTTCACATTTAACTTAAATCACCACCTATTTGGTATTCTTAGTTTATTCTTAAATCAAGGGAATCCTAATTTCCTAGGATAGGCCTTATCGGACTATTTGTAGTTAAGTCGGACTCTTAGGGGTAATTTAATAAGCTTGCATTTTTACATGTCTTATTTCTCAATACTTAATTTGATAATATGAACTACACCATTGGGTCCAGAACGTCGAACAAAGTTAATTTAGACATTCTCAAACTTTCATTTGGCTTCAGGCATCATTAAGGGTAAAATGATAATTTTTTATATTTTACGTGTCTTAATTTTTTGGATTCCATATCGTAAAACCGACCTTGCCATTGGGTCTAGAACACCGAAAAAGTCAAAATACACAACCCTTCTATTTTATTTGGATAACGGAATATTTTACCATAATTAAATTATTTTATTTACTAATATATATTTATATTATTCAATTTATATCACAAGTGCCACGATGGCACAGTGGCACATGTTTGGCATTTAGGTTCTTCAGTGCGTGAGAGGTCTTGATTTCAAAAATGGGGAGTTGTAGCTCCCTTTTATTTTTTTGATTTTAAGTTGGCCAAATAGCGGATAAGGGCGTAAAATAGGGATATGTTATTCTGTTCCGACCGTGGTTATTAAATCAGGGCTTCTAACTGCGTCGCCAAACAGACCCAAATCCCTTTTTAATTTAAAACTAAACCCTAAACCCGAAACCCGACTTATCCATTTGTGCGGCTGGGCTGGTTCTGACCCTGAACCCGAAACCCGAAACCCGACTCAAATTCGATCTGCACTATTCATCTTCTTCCCTGACCTCTATCACTGTTGCACTAATTTGCAAGATTTTTCAATTTCTATTTTGTTCCATTTTAGGTAGCTTTTCGACCTACTTTCTTTTCCAAGGGTTTTTTGGAACGTTAAGGGAGATTTTTGCGTTGGTCTTGGGTTTTGAATTAATCTTAATAGCTCAGTTGAAGTTTCGTGGCCGTTCTGGATATTGGGTTCGTTCATGGCCATTCCTTCACCAAAATCAGTGTGGTTTGGCTTGTTGTGATCCCCATCCCAATAGCTTTAAAACCCCATTCTCAGAATCAAGCTTGGTACTTGATTCGTGAAGTTGGATTCTTGGGCTGAGACCTGTAAATCGGTCTATCTTTGTCATTTTTTATCCATTTAATGCGATCTTTGTGGATTCTTGATCCTTGTGGCATCTACTTTAAGCCCTAATACATAAAAGAACGTTTCTTGCCAGTTGTTTCAGACCCACCTTCTTGGGGGTCATCAATGGCATATTTTAATTTTGGCTATTGTTTTCCCTACTGTTTGGACTTTATTTAGTCCCATTTTTCATTCCTACCTTGTTACATCATCAACAAGATTGTGCATGCTTATTTTTTATTCAATAGTAAGTTACAAAAAATTTTCTTAGAGAGGGAAAGTTAAGTTTTAGGGTTTTTGCCTTCGGGCAGTGGGTTTCTCCCCCCTCCTTGCTGGGTTCGGATCCTCTAGGTTTCTTGTGCCTTGATAAGTACTTGCGTGAAAGCTTCCTTCTTCTTCTTCTTTCTTTTTCTATCTCTCTCTCACTTTCTCTCTCTAGCCGTATACATATGCACCAAGGTCTGAAAATACTTACAGAATTCTTCATGTAAAAGTTTGATTTAAGCTCATACACTCAACCTTGTGTACCATTATAAGGGATTTGCATGAAATCCCATTAGGTGTGAGAGTGGTGCAATGATACCTCATTGCTTCAGACTTTTCCCACACAACTTCTATGTTATATGCTTAGTTTTTTTGGCCATGATAGCACATGTGTGCTGATAACCTAGTGGGCTTTGGGCTATGCATAAGTCTCTTGGGAGACTAGGTTTTGGGTTCAATTCTTTAGGCCAACACCTTTTTGGCTACTTTTCTTCTTCTTCTTCTTCTTTTTTTTTAACTTTTTTATTTGCCTTTAGTTAGGCTTTTACACTTAAATTTTATTTTTTTTCTTTTTGTATTAATTTTATTTTTCTTCTCATGTACTCGTATTATTTATTTATTTTCTTCATGTGTTGATTTCATAAATCGAGGTCTTATTATTTTGTAGCTTTTATTTTCTTGATCTAGTTTTTTTAATTCTTATTTTTCTTCTTAAAGTCCCTAATATTTAATTAGCGACTTAATTATCAATAACCGGGTCAAGGTGTTACACCTACTGTCTAGATGAAAAAAAACAAATAAAAACAACAATAGTGAAAAGGGACCCGAGGAGTTACCGACAAAACAAACGGTGGGAATCGAAAAACGATCGGTGAAATTGACATCCTCGATGCGTAGATCACACTAACCGGAGTGGAATGTACGAATGACGAACACCAGGATAAAAAAAAAAAGAGCAATATAGAATGAGGAATCAGAGAGAAAACAAGGAAAATCTCAATAATTTGTGATGAGATTGGCGATTTTGCACGTTTTGAAAACTGATCAATCTCTCGTTCGAACGAAGGTTGCGTTTTGAAGACTGATCAGTCTCTCGTTCGAACGAAGGGGACCTTCGTTCGAATAAGGGCTAATTTGTTCGAACGAGTAACAGTTCACGCCCAAATTAAAAGCACCTTCGTTCGAACGAGCACTAGAAAGTGACATTCTTCAGAAAAATAGAGTGTCTTGCTCTGTTTTATAATTCATCTGCTCAACACAGCTCAACAAAAATAGGGGAAGTTTTTGCAAGAAATTTTCAATTTTTAGCGACAAAACTTCAAAAAGAAATCAATTATCTACAAAGCGAAAAACAATCCCAATATTTTTTAGTTGAAAACAAGATTTTTAGAACATTTTAAGTGACATAGAGAGAATGAAAGATGTTCTAAATTGAATCAAAATATTCAAGTAATCCTAGAACACTTAAATTCAGGCAAGCTACCTCTTTACTCACTCAAACATGGTAATTAGACATATGCAATGACTTCAACCATGAAATGTTCTTATGTCAAAGTTTACTTCTATGGTGTTGAATGATTTAAACTTCATTAGGAGAAAACAACCATAGTCAATCAACTTAGGAAATTTTGACCTTTTCCAACAAAAACTCCCCTTCAACACAAAGCCATTTGGCAAATTTTGAATTTTGCATTTATCTCCCTTTTGCAAGGTGGCTTTCACACTGATGAGTAGGCTGCTCTTTTCAAAGGACATCTAATGCTAGCATACACACTATCTCAAAGGTAGTCATTTCCTTTCTCTCATTTGATTTTTCAATTTTAGTATGTGTGTCATTTTCTTTTTAGGAATTTTCTTTTAGGTCCTTTGATATTTTCAACTTAAGTTAATCTTTCTAGTCATCGACTTATTATTAACGTACAAACATAAAACCATTAAGTCCAACATATCTATAAGATAATCTCATGAAAGAAATATGTAAGACTAATGACTATGAGATCATAAGTAGATTGAAATATTGCATGCACTCAAGTGATTAAGACTAAGTGAAGAGAGATAAAATGAAGTACACAAGTCATAGTCTCAAGTACTTAAAATGCTTCTTAATTCATTTTTCTTTTCAAAAATATGGGATCATCATTAGCTATGAAGATAAAAGAAAAATATTTTTGGATTTTTGAATTCATCAAGGTAGGAAATGAACCTAACTATGAATTAAAAGCAAGAAATCCAAAAACAAAAATAAAACCATAGATCGAGAGTTGACGAAAAACTTTAAGATCACCTAGACTATGGAAAGATGACAACTTCTTCTAAAAAAATGATTTTCAAAACAAATTAAAGCAAGAAGTAATGAAGCAATTCATAGGGAGACTTTAAGATAATATTAAAACCCATGATCCCTAAATTGCTAAACTCTCTCTTGATCACATGGGAGAGAAATTACTTTTCCTGGGGAAGAAGCAAATTGGGAATTGTGCCTTCCACATACTTTTCAAGACCTTTCAACTTGTCTTCCTAACCCAAATTTGTTTCAATAACTTTTTGGGATTAGGTGTGACATTTTGAGCATTGGTATTATCTATCTTGGATTGAGGACTAGGTATAGCTTTTGGATTCTCAAAATTAGATATGTCAATGATCTTTTGAGCCATGCTCCTAGATTTTTGAATATGTGTGTTCAATTGTTATTTTAATGAAGTTATCCTCATTTTATGTTCTAGGGTTATGAGTTGAAAAATTGTTTGCTTTTTCTAAGCAAACCTACATTCCCTCTTAAAGTGATCATCAACCTTCCAATAAGAGCAATAAAGTGATCTAGGTTGAGATTGAACTTGAGGCCTAGTTTGAGGTAGTGGTTGAGGTTGTGGTTGCCTCTTAGGTTGAGGAGTCTCTACACCTTTTTGCTTAGAAGAAACAAATACAACCAGCTTGAGAGTAGGAGATTGGTTTTGAGTGGATTTTGAAGGCTTGTTGTTATCCCAGAATTTATCATAACCTAATCCACTTTTATCATTCTTGATTTGGACAGAATTAAGCATTTTTGCTAATTTGTTTGGCCTATCCTCAAGAGTGATTTTAACATTCTTAGCTTGTTTAAGTTCTTTATTAAGAGAATGAACTTTTGAAACCAATTCTTTATTTTCAATATCATAAGCTTCAAGGGATGACTTAAGTTTCCTTACTTCATCAACCAATAAATTCTTCTCTTGTTCTAAAGATTTTACATTTTCCAAGGGAGAATTTTTCCTCATAGTTGTTTCAACAAGGATTAATCATCCACAAGTGCATATTTCTCTTTCTCATTCATCTTGAGTTTAGTGATTAGTTTCATGTTAGACTTATTGAGATTGATTGATTCATTAAAAAAAATTTCATAGGCAACCTCAATGTCTTCTTCTTCTTTTTCACTCTCACTATCACTAGACACAAGATTCTCATTATCCTCTTGTTCATCATTATTATGGGATGAAGAACCTTTAAGGACATCAGTGATAACTGTGAAAGCCAAAAATTAACTCTCCTCTCCTTCATCCTCATCCTCTTCCTCCTCTTCCTCACCATCGGTTAGAGTTATTTTCATTGCCTTCCAATTGCTTGATTTCCCACTTCTCTTGTTTGGGCAATCAGTGGCTATGTGGCCAAAGTTTTGGCAATTATAGCACTCTATGGGCTTAGAAGTGGTTAAAGATGAAGGTTTCCTCCTATTACCACTAGAGGATTCTTTTTGGACCTTGCCTTTTGAGTTATTAAAGTTTCCTAAGGATTTTCTATTAGAGTTTTGGTTTCCCTTAGGATTAGACATTCTTCCCTTTAGGAACTTATTGAACCTCCTAACAAATAAGGCTAGGTCATCTTCATTCATGGACTCGGAGTTAACTTCAACATCCCTTCTAAGTCATCTTGGGTTAATTTTAAGGCTAGAGTCTCGGTCTTCTTAGATTACTTATAATTTAGTTCAAAGGTTTGCAATGAACCTACTAACTCATCAATCACAAGTGAATCCATATCTTTGTTTTCCTCTATGGCGATGACCTTGGATTGAAATCTCTCGGGGAAAGATCTTAAGATCTTTCTAACCATTTTGGTCCTTTCTATCTTCCCTCCTGGGTTGAATAAGGTTAGCATAGAATTCGCAAAGGTATCCAAATTTTTCATCCTAATTGATTCAAACTTAGAGGTTAACATTTGTAGCGTGGACATCTTGACTGTCGACATACCCTCATTGTAACACCTCGATCCAGTTATCGGGAATTTAGTCGCTAATTAAATATTAGAAATTTTAAGAAGCAAAATAATGATTATGGGAAATTGTCACGACCCGCGACCCACCTTGTGCGGATCGAGGTGCGCGACTATTCTTTCTATAACTGTACTATTAGGCGGCGGCCCACAAGCCGTGCCTTTACTTGTGAATTTGATACACTTGTAAAAAAATTCACTTTGCATGTCATAACATCATATCAACATCTATCATCATCAGAGTTTAGTTTTACATGTCCAAAAATAAAAGTATTTATATACAGATCCCAAAAGTATACATATACCTATACCTGTACCTAAGACCTAGACTCATGGGAGAATTAAGACTACTCTATACTAGTCTATCTCATCGGTATGACCAAAAATATCCATCGTACTTGCCAAAAAAGACTGACAGTAGCGAGTGGAGCAGCTACTCTATGTGTATGTCTGGCAATCCCTCAGTCTCCTACTGTCCTGAAAAAGATAAGTAATGCAAATGGAATAAGCTAACAAAGCTCAGTAAGTAAAATCCATTTCCTCTGTCATGGGTTAAGATCAGTCCAAGAAGTAGGCATCACCAACGTATAAATCGATAGAAATGACCCTCAGGTCCTATAGGCATATCCCAAGATGAGTACACAAAAACAATAATAAGGAATAGCCAAATAATATGTTACCAAAGTCAGAAAACATCTATATAGGCATGTCATCACATCAAATAGCACAACAAGGAGTATTCTAAAGAAAAGCTCACAAAACATATCAAGGATCCAAGGAATACAATATCAACGGTGCACAAACGTATACAACATATCGAAAATGAAGAACGTGTCATGGAAGAGATAAAAAGAAGCTATTTGTCAAGGCCCGGCATACCCTTTCGTGCCTACAACACAACACTTTCAAACTTTTCCTTGTCCTCCAGGACCCAAGTCGTACGTCATGCCTCGCATCACTACGTGTCGATCGTGCGATGTGACACTCACAACCACGCGTAGGTCAATCGTGTGATGTGACACTCAAAACCATGTGTAGACTATCAGCATCTTGTCCCTAAGGACTGAAGTGTGTAACGTGTCAAATACTGCCATGGATAGGAATTAGGTGATGCACAGATAATGCAAAAACTCGTGGAGTAATACTTTTCTCAACAACGTGTGACATGTATTGTTTAGTATCCAAGCATCATGGAAATACGCACTAATCATATCAGGATGTTGACATGCAACAACTCAACAAGTCCACAAGATAGAACAATATCAATTGTGGAAATCAAAACATATGAGATAATAGAGTACAAGGTGGCAGCATGAAGAAATAATCGTGACATGGCTAAGGGAGGACCACATAACAAAGTTACTTACCTTAAAAAATGGTTCCTTTTTCCCTTTTGAGGAGAGTCATGTCTCCTTATCCTTTCCTTTCGATGTTCCTATAAATCAGAAAATATTATTAAGTTATTGACATTTATTTAACCCGATTTATTTACTAATTGCCTATCATTTAGTTTCATATATTGTATTTTAGCTCATAGGCTTAATTTCCCCCTCTTGGTAGTGCTGTCATATTTATAACGTGTCTTAAAATTAGCCTAATTTTATATATCAATACTTTACATATTTTATTTGGTGAAACGGACTTTGCCGTTGAGTTCAGAATGTCGAACAAAATAATTTTAGGCTTTTACGACTTTTCATTTGGCTTTGGTAATCTCTAAGAGAGATATGGTAATTTTACATTTTTATAGCTTAATTTTTCGGGATCTCAGTTCATAAAATGGACCTCACCATTTGGTCCAGAATGTCCGACATAATTAAAATAGATTATCTTTTATGTTTAATTGGCCCTAGGGTATCATTAGGGGCAATATAGTCATTTATAATTTACGTGTCTATATTTTTTGGAACTTAATTTTACTAATTAGACTCCACCATTGAGTCCGGAATGCCCGAACTAGTAAAAATCCACTATTTATTTATTTTATTTGGGCTTCGTTTGACTTATTTAGTGTCCAAGGGTAAAATAGTTATTTTACCCAATTAATAAAATAATTAAATAAATTATTTTATTAATTTATTATTTTTCAAGGGCTCATTTGAATTAATTCTTTAAAATCTGGGCCATAATAAAATTATTGGGAAGTGTTGGGGTCAAATTCGAATTTCAAAAAGTCTTGGTTTTCACTTTTAATTTAAAACAATGAACCACTTGGTTCAGTTGACCTAACCTTAAACCGGTTCACTATTCCCCTGAACCGACCAGTCTAGGCTTCCCAATGAACGGGAATTAAATATTCTATTTAACCCCTTTATCCACAGTTGGGTTAGCCCCTTATTCCCAATTTCCAATTCCTTATAGCCGCAACCAAATAGCCCCGAAACCAATTTAAAATCAATTCATTTCCCACAAAAACGGTGCCACATCTAGAGACCCATATGCGTGCAGTCGGGCGGGTCTTACCTGACCCAAACTGCCCGACCCGACTCGTCAACTGGACAGTGTCATCTTCCACATTTCTCTGGCACCTTCTCTAGCGTAGGTGAAGGTTTTCTGGTGAGCTTTCAAACTTCTTAAAAAAAATGGAAATGCTCCATTTTTTCTAAGGATTCCATTTTTTTGGCCAAAATCATTTTTGGACAACCCCACGGCCATCGAACAACCACTTCCAGTGGCTGCTCCGGTGAGAAGCTATTTCCGGCGACTTTTTGTTTTGATTTTTCTCGCTATTTTGACATTTATTTTTGACATATTTTATATCAAAACGACTCTAGGGACCTCAATAATTCATTTGAGTTTGTTTTCAGCTCCAAACAAGACACTTTTTTTCCACCCAACATTTTTGGCCACCTTTCTCTCTCTACATTTTCTCTCTCATTTCTTCACAAAAAAACCCTCTCGTTTCATCCTAAATTTATCATTTTTCCTACTCTTTTAAACCCTATAGTTCTTTGGGCGTTTAGTTTCAGTTTTTGAAAAAAACTAGTAAACACAGTAAGAAAATACAGGAAGAAAAATGGGAAAAAGGTTTACCTCTATTCTCCCTTCTTGCCTCTGATTTCCTTTCTTCCTCTTTTTTTTCTCCTCCTCACTCACAGCAGCTTTCTCTCTCTCTTTGTATTTTTTGGTGTGGCCGAATGGCTTGTGTGTGTGTGTGTGTGTGTGTGTATATATATATATATACAAACAATTCAGATTTTTCTCTAACTGCTCCTTGTACTGCCCCATCTAGAATCCTCTAGCTCTCTCTATCATCCGACCACATGTACACACGCATATATTTAAATACCTTGGCCCATGCTATTGCAGCAGCACATATTTATATATATATATATATATCTCTATTTTATGATTTTTTTTGTTCTAAGTTATTCACTTTATGTGTGTATGTATATATATATATATCATATATAACATATATCACAAGATGGTTGGTAGCCCAAATGGTATTTTTTTTTTGGGACTTAAATGCTTCATTGGTTTTGGTCAAGGGTTCAAAACCCATCCATTGCATTTTTGGCATTTTTGCTAGGTTTTTGCCTTAAGGCTTTGTTTGGCAATCGAAAATACATATTTTTGCTTTTTACCTTTTATCTCTCTTTTTATTTTTCTTTTTGCGAAGTGGTTTCTTTTAGTAGTTTTTTACCTAGGTTGGCCTCGATATTCTAAGCTTCGCATCATATCCATTTTCCTCGTGGTTTCCGAGGCGTGTTAATTTCATAATTACGATATTCAAATTTTGCTCCAAATGATTAGATTAACATATTATATTTCCAAAAAGTACTATTACACACTTTTACTTCTTTAATCGAGTAGGGGTATGATATCCTTCCCCTCTTAGGGAACTTTGGTCCCCAAACTTGATAAAGCTCATGATACAAAAAGATGAGGGTACTTAGTACGGATCTCATCCTTCCTTTCCCAAGTGGCTTATTCGATCTGATGATTCCTCTAAAGCACTTTTACCAATAGGATGGTTTTATTTCTCAAAACTTGTTCTCAGCAGTCTAGGATCGGCACTGGATGCTCAATATATGTCAGATCCTCTTGGACATCTAGTGGCTCATGTTCGACTACTTGGCTGGGATCATGTAATCACTTTTTCAACATGAAGACATAGAAAACATTATGTACATGTGCCAACTCTGCTGGTAAGGCAAGTCGATACGCCACCGGTCTGACTTGTCTCGTGACCTCAAATGGTCCAATGTAACGGCGTCCCAGCTTTTCTTTCTTCCCAAACCTCATCACGCCCTTCATGGATGACACTTTAAAAAACACATAGTCGCCCACCTCAAATTTCAGCTCTCGTCTCCGTACATCAGCATAGCTCTTTTGGTGGCTTTGAGTTGCCAATAGCCGCTGTCGAATCAGCTAGATCTTTAGTTGTAGTCTAGTCCACTATCTCAGGGCCGTATAACTTCCTCTTGCTTACCTCTATCCAACACATTGGGGATTGGCACTTCCTACCATATAGTGCCTCATATGGAGCTATACCAATGCTAGACTTGATAACTATTGTTGTAAGTGAACTCTACTAGTGGAAGCTGATCCTCCTAGCTCTCTTGAAGTCCAGAACACAAAACCGTAACATGTCTTCTAATGTCTGAATTGTCCTCTCGAACTGTTCATTAGTTTCAGGATGGTAGGCTGTGCTAACGCTAAGCTCCCTGCCCATTGCTTTTTGTAAACTTCTCCAAAATATAGACACGAACCTTGGATCTCTATCGGACATAATAGACACTGGGACTCTGTGTAGTCGGACGATCTCATGGATGTAGAGTGCTGCCAACCCTTCCAGTGTCTGGGTCGCCCTAGTCACAAGGAAATGAGCCGTCTTCGTCAATCGATCCACAATAACCCATATCGACTCACTCCCTTACAGTGTCTTGGGCAACCCCGATACGAAATCCATGGTGACATGCTCCCACTTCCACTCCGGTATTAGGAGTGGCTGCAAAAGTCCACTAGGCCTTTGATGCTCGGCCTTGACTTGTTGACATTTGATGACTTGCATAATTTAGAATATCTTATCACTTCTTAACTTTAAACTTTAGTCTAATTTTATTTATTTTCTGGTTGATTTTAGACTTTATTGTCATCATTTAAATTTTATTTCAGATTTGAAGAAATTGAAGCAGCCCATTGTCTATGAACTCTCTCTCATTCAATGAAAAGGCACTGTGTAAATTATGGGCTTGATCTATGATAGTTGATCCCATATATTATGCTAGCCATCCAACTAAAAGCAAGGGGAAGAGGTGCTAGCCCTGGGGCTTCATGCGTCGTGTTAGGGCTTAAGGGATCTTTTGGTTGAAAAAGAAGCGGTGCAGGAGAAAAAAGTAGAAAAGAAGCAGCGTAGGAAGAGAATTGGAAAAGAAAAAAAAAGTTGCGCAGGAAGGGCTTAGAAGAGGTCGCTGCGGCAGAGAAGAAAGCAAAAGAGGGGGCACTGTAGCAGAAACAAAAAGAAAGAGAGACCATTAATTAGATGATTTTGATCTTGTAATTTGCTGTCGAAAGACGGAATTATAGGATAGATCTTGGATATTTTAGCATAGGTGAATATAGAGATCAAAAGACTTGTATGAACCTATGTAGTATTACAATCGTTGGTCTTATTGCTTTCTTGCTTTATTAATTTGCATACTCTTGTGTGAAATGATGAACAAGAATAATTTCCAATTGACTGTCGAAAGAGGCTTTTGGATGAATTGGAGATTTGCTAACAAACATAGAGAATTAAATTCAATTAGTTAGATGAGTAAAGCATAGTGACTAGAAGTTTGCTTTCCCATTAATTTGATTTTCGAACAACACCTTTCTTTTTCTTTGAGTATTTTCTTTGAATTGATTTTATTTTAAATTGCAATTACAAAAATCTTAGTGAATTTTCTAGATAAAGTCGAGATTAGCATAATTTCAGTATTTGTCAAAAGTAAGTTAGCAATCCTTGAAGACAATACTCTTCTCATCACTTTACTATAAAACTACGATACTGTGCACTTGCAGTTTTGCACCGATCAAGTTTTTGGCGCCGTTGCCAGGGATTGACTTCTTCTTATTTTTGCCACTATCGATACAAAGTTGTCACGACCCGAAACCCACCCTATGCTGATCTCGGATTGCAACTGCCGCCTTCAGGCCCGGGAGCCTTTGAGCGAGGCGAACATAAGCAGCAGTATCGAACAGCAGTGCGACCTTTAGTTGCGGAAGCGTGAAAAACTTTTTCTTTTTTTTTTTAAATCTGTCACACATCCGCCCAGTTCTACCGCTCTTCATAGCGGTACATATGATAATAAAATCAGAGCATACTAAAATTTAAAGTTTTATTTACATTACATATCCGGTTGCCTCTTGGCTTAAGTACATACTTTCCAAAATCTATTACATCAAAATTTGACCTCCACGGGTCCAAGTATTTCCAACAGTCCTCGATCAAAATGGAGCTGTTGATCAACTACGGGTCCTAGTACATCAACCCTGATCCTAATGGAGCTGCCAAACGTCAATCCTCAAAAAGGGCAAGACTCCTATTCATCATCAATACCTGAAAAAATGTTAGGGAATGGGGTGAGCTTCGAGAGGCTCAGTGAGTAATTCCTGCATCTGTCATGGGTTTTCAATTGGTAGTGGTTTCGCACATAAGAGTTTATAAAATACACACTACCAATTGCTCGTACATTTGAACATAGAGTACATGCACTTTTCATAAGGATAGCTTTGAAACTTTTAAAGTGTTCAAGCTAACTATACATTCGTTTCAAATAGAATATATGCATTTCAAATACATAAACATGCGTAATAAAATAGGGGTAAAAACCTGCTTCCATTTCTAAACATGTTACTTCAAAAGACATAAGCATTGTATAATGAAAATGGGGGTAAAAACTTGCTTCCATTTCCAAAACGTTTGTCATCTTTTCTCTTTAATTAGGTGGAATCCGTTTCGAACCAGACTCCCATTTTAGGTATACGTGGAGATATCTCATTGCCTGTGGGATCAGATCCTGCTACCAGGCATATGCACATGATAGGTCCGAAGTGTTCCGTAGAACCCACAACTCTACCCTTGTGCTTACGTGTGCTGATGCACATGATAGGTCTGTTGAGTTCCGTAGAACCCACAACTCTACCTCTGTGCTTATTATTATCTTGCAAAACATTTGTCATATGGATTCTTTGGATAAATACTTTTCAAGAGTATTTAAAATGTGATGTTCATGACTTCATGATAAAATCTTCAAATATTTAGAACAAGGAGTTCAGAATATGTAGACATGCTAAATACTTTAAAGAAGATAGTAAAAGAAATCACTCATTGAGCATGTCACCATAAGATTTATAAGAATGGAATATTTCCAGCAAGAATCATGAAATATGGAATTTAACATTCAATGCTTCACATTTTGAAGGTTAAAACATTTCATATCCGTGGAGTTAAAACCTCCACTTCAAATGCAGGGTTACTTACCTTGATTTCCTGGGTTTGCACTATTAATTGGCTGTTCCCTTCCCTTTGCATTTCCTAGAAACAATTCATAAATAATCTATTAACTTCAAATGTACTTTAAATATCTCCTATTGATGCTCTTAAATCATATTAAATCCTAACGTTTTATCGTGAGCATTATTTTTCTTTACGTATACTTTTCTGGTAGCGTTATTATTTTAAGTATTTAAGTGTCCTATTTTTTTTTCGTACGTCATTTCATAATACAGACCTCACCGTTGAATTCGGAACGTCGAAGAAAGTCAATTTAGACCTTCTCGGCTTTTAATTTGGCTTTGGACATGTCAGGGGCAATTTGGTAATTTATACTTTAACGTGTCCTAATTTTTTGGAGTTCCGTCTCATGAAACGGACCCTACCATTGAGTTCAGAACATCCAAAATAGTTAAAATACACTATTTATTTACTTTATTTGGACTTCGTTTGACTAGTTTTTGAACTAGGGGTGATT